>JAZKJV010006049.1:0-692040 GCA_037367405.1 Ottelia alismoides | reverse complement strand
TCGGCCATTGAGTACCTGTAGGGGTTAGCATAGCCGAAATGTGAAGTGCATGCAAAGTGGGGTGACATGAGGGCTTGAGCGAGGCGGAGAAGGAGGCGACCCAATGGGTCCTCTGTTGTGTTGATAGAGGAAAAGGAGTAGGGTGGCTGGAGGTTCAGATAGAGAGAGAGTGGTCGAAGGGAGACACGAAGATCGGGGTGGTCTGGTGAAGGTAGAGGCAAGTCCAAATAATGGTGAAGGTGTGTGTACATGTGCAATTAAAATGGAGAAAATAAAAGAAGAATAGGGACCGAGTACATGGAGGGTTGAGGAGAAAGAAGATAAATAAAGGCTTGGGTTGAGGTCCCTGGGGGACCTTCAGTCATCGCATGACCCTCTCAGTCACGGCGGGGAGCTCATCAGGCCAGAGGTGCTGCTACACGACAGTCAATGTTTGAGCAGACGGCTCATGTAGAGGGGGCAATGGATGGTTAAGATCCAGGCAAGGAGGGGCTGATCAAACGACAAATAAGGAGGTTGGTGGAGGGAAGAGGATGGGGCCACGTGGGCTGGCCAGAGGGTGCCACATGGCCCAATCTGAAAATTCAGAAATGAAGAAAATAAAGAAAAATTGAAAAGAAATAATTAGAAATTGAATTAGAAAAAAGTCAAAACATGAAAGATGTAGATTTGTATAAAGAAGAATTTTTGTAAGTATTTTTAATTATTTAAAAACATTTAATTTTGTGGGATTTATATTTTTGTCTTTTTAATTTATTTTTGAAATAAAAATAAATATACATAATATTTAATCTAATTTTTAGGGGTTTTTAATAAAATAAAAAACAAATAAAATATTAGTAATAAATACAATATATTAGGGTTAGATATTTAGTGTTAATTACAAGAGATAGGTTTATTCACAAAGATGCGGAATCAATGAAGATTTCTCATGAGGTTCTTATTTTTCGAGGATAAAAAAAGAGAATAATGATGATCCAGCAGGGAGTCATCAGACGGGCTATAGGGGACGGTCTTTTACGAGACCGTCTCCAATGGCTCCAGAGGAGGGGATGACCACCATTGACCATCACCTATATCTGTCATGAGGTACGGTCATTAAAAGACTGTCCCCTAAGGGTATAGATGGGACGGTCAAGGTATGACCATCCCCTGTAGATGTCCCTAGAGACATTTTTGTTTGTAGTGAATCCAATTAAATCATAGTTATTTCATCTCTAAGTGGATTTACTGAAATCCGACCGGTTTCACTGTTCTTTTGAAAGTGAAGCATCATGATATACAATCTATTAAAAATTGCATCAGTTTTAAGCATTTCAAATACTCGTGCATCATAATAATATGAATTCAATCCCATATTTATTTTCTCCTTTAAAAGTTTATCAATAGATTTCTCAGTCGATCATTGATCGATAATATCAATTGTATACTTTCTAAAAGTATGTATCAATATTCTCGAATTCTCATCCTATTTTGTAAACAAAATGACTTTCGGGAAATCTATATGATTCCTATCAGATCTAATACATCTCATATTCCCTTATATATGCACTAGCTCCTCGCCAATATATGGCAGACACACTTAGATGTGTGTGTGTGGTGTGTTTATATCCAGTCAAAGGATGTGCTCTCGTTTGTGACAGTATACGATATGGCTCTTTAGTATCTCAATATCGTTAAGTTAAATCTTTGACTTAACTCACCCGACATCATCGAATCTCTATTCTTATGCCGAGGACATGCATCAAAAAGGTCATTCAAATGTTAGTCTTTAGAAAAAATCACCATCTCTTCTCATATTATCAATCATTCTTGAATATAACTTTGCAATGCCAGTTGCGTCCTCGATTTAGCTCTTTAGATCGGCAATATGGTGCCAGTCTCTATGATCTAACTCTTTATATCAATAGTTGTATGGTACGAAGATGGTCATAGTACATATCCCTACTTGTACTGAGGGACATTAACAGTGAAAACTTTATTATATTTTATTTCAATAATGAACTGATATAATTCATAATAATATTTAGGGTAAAATGGGGATGCCCTTGGGGGAGCTAACTTGGTTCCCCTCACCGCATTTTTTCTCATATATTTTTTTATTTTTATTTTTATTTGAAAAATAAATCTGTAGAAATTCATCAATATATCTCTATATTATGTCATTCGAGTTTCAGAGAAATGGAGACTCCTATGACCTCCATCTAGATAAACTTTTTTAAACGGTCACAAAATTGTTGAAATCGACCATGTCGAATGGAGGTTGTAGGAGTCTCTGTTTTACATGAAATTTGAATGACATAATATAGTGATATAATAATGAAAATCCACAGAAGTATTTTTCAAAAAAATAAAAAATATGAAGAAATAGAGCGAGAGATACAAGTTAATTCCCCCACAAGATAGCCCCATTTTACCCTATAATGATCTCCATGGGCTTACATGTCCAACTGGACCCTATAGCATCATCCCATATTCTCAGTTTAAGGAGAAACCCAATATGTTAAAAAAACATATGGTATTGATGTCATCAGCAAACACGTTAGTGCTTCTTCTTCCCCGTCCCATGTGTTACGGTGAAACTACAAGAATGTCCACCTGCAACTATTGCACCTTGTGATATCATTCAAATCTGTCTCGCCTCATGCAAGTCATGAACCCTACCTCGTCACCCGACCCCTTACCCCTTTTGCCGCCGCCACAACCACCTCCACCTCCACCACCATCAACCACCTCTCCCAACCCCAACCCTATCAATGCCTCCTCCATTCCGCCATCTTGGAGCCAGATTTGCGGCGGAGAGAAACCTCTTGCTCCCCCACCAATGTGTCGTCTTGCCTTCTCGTCCCCAATGCTCTTGGAAGGGGAACATGTCGCCTTCGTATCGGAGGCGGAATCTCGCTCGTTGGACAATCTCTGGGAGAACACCCTAACTTTCTACGTCCTTGGTAAGACCCCCTATCGCAAACTCCTCTATTCCTTCATTGAAAAGGTCTGGAGACCCTCAGGGGGCTTTAAGCTCTTCCTACGAGCCAACGGCTTCTTTTATCTGAAACTCTCTAATGAGAGGGACTGTGATCGTATAATCAATGGAGGCCCATGGCTATTCCAAGGACGTTTCATGGTGTTCAGGCGATGGGAGGTGTGTTCCTACCTGGAACGTGATTTGCTTAGTGAAATCCCAGTCTGGGTGAGATTCCATGGCCTTAGCCTTGGCCACTACTCGGATATTATCCTCAACAAACTCGCTAGCTTCGTGGGAACTCCCCTTTTTATGGACAGTGCTACAGCCAACGGTACCTCGGAGGGCTACGCGCGCTGCTGTGTTTCCATTCATGCCGTGAAGGACATTCCAAAGGCGATACCTCTGGTTTTCTACAGTGGCCTCAGGCAGATGATTGGGTCGAGGTCGAATGGTAGCCCCCTTGTTGCGCCAATTGCATCTCTTTTGGACATTCGACTGAGCGCTGTCCAGCAACAATAGGGGAACCTGTTCGGGCGCACCAAAATGGGGACGCTACCACAGCGGAGGCCCACCGGCCGGCTAGGGGGGGAGCTTCTTCTAGCCCCATCCCCGCCCAAGATTTTGGCCCCCCTTATGCTGCTGATGATAGGGGAAATAGCAATGACTACTCAAACCAAAACGCTCAGGAGCAATCGGTTGAGTCTGCTGTGATTTCTGGAAGCAACGCCCAACAGGGAAATTTTGATGAGAAGATTGAGAATCATGCACCTAATCACAAACCTCCTCCCATAACCACGCAGAAGCCTCCCAAACGCACTTCTTCCTCTGCTAGAACAATAAATGCTTTTCCTTTTGGCTCCAAGCACCTCCTACACAGGAAGGTGGCTTCCGTTAAGAGGAATACCCATGCGCCTCTGGATGAACAATCCTCTGCTGGGATTGACCTAAACAACCCTGATTACGGATCAGATTCGAAAATGGGCCTTCTGGAGCAGCCAGTGGTAGTCAATCCTTCCTGGGAAACTGCAACGCACAGGAGGAGAAGGCCGCACAAGGCCATTGGGTAGAATTCAGGGGCTTCACCGCCTTCCAACAACACCCTTTAATGTCTATTATTGCTTGTAACATCCGCGGGCTTAATAGGCCGCGCAAGCAAAGGGCGCTTCTTAATACCCTCAATCTGTTGGGTGCAGAAATTGTTGGCCTCGTTGAGACAAAGATCAGGCCACAGAGCAGGAACAAATTCGCCTCCATCATCCCGCAGGGATGGAGTCTTATTCACAATGATACGTTGTTGGGCCGTATCTATGTCCTTTGGCGGGAAGCGGTCTGGTCTTGCACCGCGATTCACGTATCCAGTCAATCAATTTCGCTCGCCTGCTCCAATAAGGGTGGCCTCAATCTGACCCTCACAGTGGTCTATGGCTCCAACAACATGTCCACACGGAGGGAGCTTTGGACGACCTTATGCGTCTTCATCAGCCCAGAAACATCCCCTGGGTTGTTCTCGGGGACTTCAACACTGTGCGGTTCTTCTCTGAAAAGAAGGGGGGCCGTGCTCCAGCACGCGGTAGCTTGGACGATTTTAACAACTGCATTGCCCATTGCGAACTCCTGGAAATGGAATCCACGGGTAACCACTGGTCGTGGTCCAACTCTACCATAGGCCCATCAAGAATCGTTGTTCGGCTGGATCGAGCTTTGTTTAATGACGCTTGGTTAGCCCTCTTCCCTAATGTCAAGCTCAACTACACTCTGTCGGCCTTGAGTGACCATCAGCTGCTTCACATACGTCTGGCGGAGGATCCGCTCTCAAGGGAAACCCTTTCGGTACTTTGACTATTGGGCCTCTAGGCCTAGTTACTTGAATGCGATTGAGCTTCCGTGGAACTCAAACATCCACGGTAATCCTCTTTACCGATTACAAAGGAAGCTTAAGTTGGTAAAGCTAAGCCTCAAGGAGTGGGCGCGTAGGGAGGCAAACGTCTTTAAAGAACAGAAGTACATGGAACATACTCTCTCCACTATTAATTCCATCTTATCGACGGAACCCCTTGATCCATGCATTGCCCAGCTGGAGGCTGACGCGAAAGATTACATTGTAAAGCTAGAGAACGACCTTGAGTCGGCGTGGCGGCAAAAGAGCCGCATTGACTGGCTCAAGCTTGGTGACAGAAATTCTAAGTTCTTTCATCTCTCGACAAAAGCCCGGGCTTCTCGTAATGTTATTTCTTCGCTCATTGGTTTCGATGGACGCCGACTAGATACATTCGCTGATGTGGCATCTGCTGTTGTCGCCTTCTATGGCGATATGCTTGGCCCAGCTCTTCTCCGTCCTGCTACTGTGGACCCTCCCTTCCCTAGAGTCATTCTCTCTGAGGAATCTCAAGCGTGGTTGGTGCGTCCGTTTAGTGAGGACGAGATTTTCGAAGCTTTACGCTCCATACCCCCCTCCAAGGCCCCGGGGCCTGACGGGTTTAACGCAGGGTTCTTCAAAAGGCACTGGACTATTCTGAAGGGCGACATCATTGCTGCCATGAATTTTCTCCATGCGGGTGGAAACATGGTCCGTGAGGTAAACCACACATTTCTTACCTTGGTCCCTAAGGTCTCTTCCCCTTCGGGTCTGGGCGACTACAGACCCATTTCTTGCTGCAACGTGACCTATAAAATTTTCTCTAAGCTTCTTGCCGCGCGCCTCTCCGTTGTCCTGCCTCATCTCATCTCAGACAATCAAACGGCCTTTATCAAGGGGAGGATGATTGGTGATAATTCTCGGTTGGCACAGGAACTTGCAACAGGGTTTGACCGGTCGTCTAATCGCATGCGTGCATTCTTAAAAATAGACCTCACTAAAGCATTTGATACTATGGAGCACCAGTTCATTCTTAAAAGCCTGGATAGGATGGGCTTCCCGAAGGCCTGGCTTGGGTGGATTGCGAACTGCATTCTAACATCTTCGTTCTCGATCTTGATGAATGGTTCGCCTGCAGGCCTCTTTAAGGGCACTCGTGGCCTCAGGCAGGGGGACCCTCTTAGCCCTCTCCTTTTTGTTATTGGAATGAAATCTTTGACTCTGCTTGTTGAGGCTGCGGTGGCCAGGGGGAATTAAAGACTATGGGGAGGGGGCATCTCCGTGCGCCGTCTCACCTTATTTTTGCCGACGATATCCTACTCTTCTGCAAGGGTACTTCGGCCTCATTGCTTGCGGCCAGGAGGGTGTTTGATGAGTTTGAGAAAATCTCGGGTCTAAAATTGAACGCCCATAAAAGCAAAATATTTCGTCCTCGATGCGCCCCTGCCGATTTTGGACTCACTCTGCAGACAGGTATACTAAGTGCGAGGCTCCCTACGACCTACCTTGGGCTGCCTCTATCTTCATCCTCCAGAAACGGGCTTCTTGCTTCTGCTTTGGAAGACAGGGTTAGGGCCTTGCTTTGTGGCTGGAAAGCAAAGGCCCTATCCCTTGTCGGCCGCCTTCAGTTACTCAAATCGGTGGTCTCCGGTGTCCTCCTCTACTGGGTCGCTGGGACTCTCATCCCAATTGCCGCCGCGCGTCGCATTGACAAATTATGCGCAAATTTTCTTTGGAGCTTTGGTCGTAGCGATGTTGGTTGGCACACTGTTTGCTTGCCTAAGTCTGAGGGAGGCCTCGGCATAAGATCGCTCGTCTCTCTACGCTCTGCAATGATTGTAACATGGTCTTGGCGACTCCTCTCGGCTGAACACTCTATCTGGGCTACTTTTCTGCGTAGAAAATACCTCCATAATGGCAATCTTTGGGAGGTTACTCTGAGCTCCAATGCGTCCTCTATTTGGCGGGCTATTTTCGCAAGGCGCGAGACCATTCGAAGCGCTATCACCGCTACCCATGTCGGTTACTCTTGGACCCGCTCCCGAAAGGACTTCTCTTTCGCTGAGGCTTTTGACCTTATTCGACCCCGTGCTATTGTTGTCCCGTGGGCGGGGATCGTGTGGAATACTGCGTCAGCCCCCAAACATTCCTGTTGCCTTTTTCGTGCTACTATCAACCGGCTGCCGACCTTGGATAGGCTCGCGAGACATGGCTTTGTGGTGCCTAGCATGTGCTACCTCTGTGGCCTGGATCTGGAGACTTGTGACCATGTTTTCTTTCGGTGCAGCTTTGCCAACAACATCTTGGATCTGGTATTCTGCTCCCTGCGACTTCCAAGGCCACCATCTCCCAGCTTGGCTGATATCCTGGAGTGGGTTGGGTCTTTGGTGGATAGGGACATAAAAATGAAGCTGTACATTTCCCCTTGCAGCCTCTTCGTGGTCAATTTGGAGGGAACGCAATCTCAGATGGTCCTTCGGCTCCGCCTCTTTGGCTATGGGTGTAGCTCGTGACATAATCTCTGCAGTCAATGTCTTGATACACTAATCCCAACATGTTTGCTTGGTTTTTGTTCTCCCAAGCACCATGCTCTGTAATTCTGGGTTAATTCTGCCCAATTTTTGTCATCTCACCTTGTGGTGACGCCTGTAAATGCTCATCTTATAGTTCAATGATATTTTGTACTTACCAATAAAAAAAAAACTATTGCACCTTGTCTGTATAATGCTCAGAATCGCATGCTGTTGTAACTGTCACACGGCCCTTGGCCATCTCCAACGCTCGTTCACCTCTCCCCCCTTGATATTTATACAAGGAGGAGGAGGGGCTAATCGAAGAAAGGGAGGACCCATCATGCTTCAAGCCCTGAGAAGATCCGTCGATGGTGGGTGGAGTTTCTTTCTCCCGTGTTGCGTCGTCATCATCTACTGCCCACGTTGGCTACTACCAAACCAAACCACTGTGGATCCACTCCATCTAGGCGGTGATACCGCATAGTATTTCCATCACCCTCGACCACATCAAATTATCTCCTAGAGCTATGATCTTTGAGATGCCTAAGTCCTAACCATCAATGTCGCTAATCCGATCACAAGCTCTCCGACGTGACCGTCGATTTTGTTGTGGCCTGCCACTAAAGGTGGTATTCTTGCTGCTCATGACCTCTGATGCTACCTTGTTGTGGGGGTTGCCTTCAGGCTACTGCCATCGGAGGTGCTCTCTCTCTCTCTCTCTCTAGTTTTTCCCGTGACAGGGCATCCCCAATACCCAAATACCCTGTCAGGACATCTGACCTCGATATTTCCCTATCAGGACATCAATCAGCAAACGGTCCGTCGATCGGCAAACCGTTTGTCGATCGAAACTTAATCCGAAAAACTTTTAAATTTAATATTATTAAAAATAATATATAAAAATATTTGGAATGAGAATCGGCTAATCATTTGTCGATTCTCAATTCCAAATATTTTTATATATTATTTTTAATAATATTAAATTCAGGAAGTTTTCTGAAATAATTTTATATATTATTTTTATACACAATCAGCAAACGGTTTGCCGATCGGAGAACCATTTGTCGATTGATGCCCTGACAGGGAAATACCGAGGTTAGATGCCCTGACAGGGTATTTGGATATTGGGGATGCCTTGTCGGGGAAAAAACTCCTCTCTTTCTCTCTCTCTCTCATGTGGCATTGTTACATCCATCTAGACTATATAGTTGCTGCAAGGGTCGAGCCCTCTGTTCTTTTCAACACAACTACGGCAACAAGAAGGATCCCCTCCCATATCTCATTATTGCTCGTTCTTGTTGTGACCTAGCATGGCACAATTAGCATGTAGAGATGCTAATCAAATCAAATACCTTCGAATCTACTTGGATTCAGATTCAATTCGTCTACAATTTTTCATTCATAACTCAAAACATATTTTAAATAAACTTGTTAACTTGAATTCATTTTTATTTATTTTGAGTTTTAAATTCAAAGTCGATTCATTTTATTTTAAATTTAAAATTTTAATTGATGTTTAAAGTTTATAAAACTTTTCCATATAAAAATATTGAAACTTCAAGAATTTATTCTATATTTCTATTTTTAGTTATACACAAGTAAAATAAGAAAAGAAAACTCTATGATAAAGAAAAATATCATTTGATAAAATATAGGCATAAAAAAACAAATTTTTACTATTATTATGTTTTTTGAAATCTAAATGTACTCTTTAATCTTGCGATGGGAGAAGTATATAAATAAAAATATGTATATGAGTCTTATTAAAGAGAATATTATTGCTAAAAAGGTTATGAATTTTTACATCTCGACCTCTATAAACTTTGTAATTACATCACAAATCCTGAATTCTTCGTATTTCCTAGCGACCGCTCCAAATTTGCTTACTCTCATATTCTATGATTAACTTTCCTCTATTTTATCATTTGATTGAATAGAATCCTCCAAAAATATGACATGTCTACTTTTGACGGTGAATCTTTTAGAATAATACCCTTTCATAGTGGCACGGGGAATCCCCATAATAACATTCTCAGGGATAAAAATGTGGAAACATGGAAATAAATGTAAGATGTATTAGGATAAAAATTTAAATATACATTATTTCCTATTATATATTATAACCATCTACTCATTTTTTGAAAATAAGGATCTTCAAACTTGGACTAATAAGACAATATGTATGTGATCTTCCGTGTGTGATTGTATGTAGGTCAGTGTATGTTGTTCATACGTGTCAGTGTGTGTGGGTGTCAGTGTGTGTGGGGGGGTGTCAGTGTGTGTGGGTGTCGGTACGTGTGTGTGCATGTGTGTGTGTGCGTGTGTGTGCGTATATGTGTGAAAATGAATTATTTTGAAATGAATTTAGCTAATTCAAAGTCAGCCTATTTGAAAATTAAATTCTCAAATTGAATTCTTACCCGGTACATTTTATTTCGATCTTATCGAAATTTTATAAAATAATCATATTCGAATTCAAATGATTTAATTCAGTTAGCATCTGCCGCTAGAGACAAATGGAATTCATTTTCTTTTATTTTATTTTTAATTTTAAATAGTTTGACCCAAAATTAATTTTCAAAACTTTCTTTAATGTATTTATCTATTTTTTTGATTATTTTATTTACGATAGAATTTATGGCTTTTAATTTCATGTTTATGTTTTAGGGAACTTTATTCACTTTAATCACAATTTACACATTTGAAAAAATATAAAAATGGGGAAATTGTGCTCACCTCATCGTAGATTTATTAAACTACAAAAGGTCGTTATCTTTTAGTTTGTACTTCATAAAGTCCCTGAACTTCTGTAAATTGCACACAAAACCCTTAAACTTCATAAAATCACAAAAAATAGCGAAAAACCTAAAAATTCCTAAAAGAAATCATGTAGTCTTAAAACATCTAGAATCTAGTGACGTTTCGTCATGCTTTTAGGTAGTAGATCCAAATAGAAAATTAGGTTTTAATTTAATCCAATAAAGCCTAATAATTCCTTCGCAAATTCAATAAAGCTTCCTCCAATAGTTATGAGGACTAGAGTTGATCCTCTACTTTTCTTGCATCTTATTTCACATTGTGTGACTTGTAGTTGAATATATATATATAGGGAAAAAGGACCCTACACCGGCGGGTGTAGGAAACTCCCTACACCCAGCCTAATTTTTCATTATTTTTTGATTTTTTGATATGAAACCTTGGGGGATTTAGATCATCATGTATCATCATGTTGTCATTCCAAATTCAACTTAATTCGAGACTTCTAGCATCTCCATCACGACTACTCAATTTTAACGGTTTTAACGGTTTCAGAATTGTTGAAATCAACCCTGTCTAGATGAACATGTTAGGAATATTTGTTTTGCATGAAATTTGAAACACATATTCCCCTCAACATATTAAGTAAATCCCCCCAAATTTTAATTCAAAAAATAAATCAAAATAATCGAAAAATAGGGTGGGTGCAGGGAGTTACCTACACCTCAGGGTGCAGGCTCCCTGCCCCCATATATATATATATATATAGGGCTTATCCACTGCGCACAGGGCTCATTAGCGTTTTAATGAGCACCCATTCTCGGCCATACACGTGTATTAATTTCTAATTATAGGATACCACGTATTTAAAAAATCGTATATTTCCTATTATATAACGTCCTTAAAAATTGGAAGACGGTTTTGGAAATAAACGATTCAAATAAATGATTCCACGCGGATGATTAAGGGTCCGAATGCTATGATAGTAATAAATATAATTGGGTCAAGTAAATGCTTATTGTGAGATCAGTAATATCAAGAACAATGGTCAGTAATTTACATACAAATAGTTACATTATACAGAATTCAGTAATATGTATAAAATGGTCAAGTAAATGCGTGTAGTGAGATCAGTAATAACATAAAAAATGGTTAGTAATACCATTGTCTATGTAATGTGCATTGCATTAACAAATGGTTACTTTCTTACTTGAGCAATGCCCATGACTTACTGACCATTACTTTGTTATTACTTGAGCAATGCCCATGACTTACTGACCACTACTTTGTTATTACTGATCTCAAAGTAGCTATTACTTGAGAATCACACACATATTACTGAACATGTGGTTAGTAATACCAATGTCTATGTAATGTGCATTGCATTGACAAATGGTTACTTTCTTACTTGAGCAATGCCCATGACTTACTGACCATTACTTTGTTATTACTTGAGCAATGCCTATGACTTACTGACCACTACTTTGTTATTACTGATCTCATAGTAGCTATTACTTGAGAATCGTACACATATTACTGAACATGTGGTATAAGACATAGATATATACATTACTGAACACAAACAATAATTTACTTGATAACTGTATATATATTACTTGAGTATCATATCTAAATTACTAAATTCTGTTCAAAGTAATAAAATATATGGAAATTAACACACTCACACAAAGTACGAGTTATGGCTAAAGTATATATGAAATATATACACACCCCCCTATACTTAGCTCGAACGATGTCCTCGGAGTCAAGAGCGATGAAGAAGACATAACTCGTGCTATGTATAGGGAAGTGAAAAGGAAGGCTATACAAAAGGAGAATAAGAAGTCAAGAGGGACTCGGGTCTTCCCCCTATACTTAGGATCAAGTAATCCTAAGTATAGCAGGCTGTATACTAAGGGAAAACCGGGTGGAGAATGTACAGGGTCTACCCCCCCTATACTTAGGATAAGATATCCCTAAGTATAGGCAGCAAAACAGGGGTAGATAGAAACAAAAGGAATACCCAAAAGGTCTCACATCCCCCCTATACTTTGGGTAAAGTGCACCCTAAGTATAGCATAATCACAAGATGAAGAAAAGGATGTGGGACTAAGGAATGTGATGATATGGACATCTGGATCTATGTACAGCGGAGGATCAGTAAAGCTCAGGCGTGAGATGCATTAGATGTGAGTCAAAGACCACATCTCACGCAAAATGAATAGGGGCAATATCAACGACCCGCGGCTCATGATCTAGAAATGGTTTGAGCCGCTGGCCGTTCACTCGGAAGGTACTCTCAGAAGACAACTCAGATATGTCGATGCTACCGTTGTCGTGTACCTTCCGAACCAGATAAGGTCCTTTCCATTTGCTCTGTAGCTTCCCTGGAAATAATCTAAGCCTCGCATCAAACAGCCATACTCTCTGTCCAATCTCAAAATGCTTGTGGCTGATATGAGAATCATGCCACTCCTTGACTCTCTCCTTATAATGTAGGCTGCTTGAGAAAGCTGAATCTCTAAGCTCCTCCAGGGCAGCTAGCTCTGCCCTCCTCTGGTCTCCTATACCATCTGGATCCATCAAGATATCTGTGACTGCCCAAAGTGACTTGTGCCTCAGCTCAACTGGTAGGTGACAGGGCTTGCCATACACGAGGCGAAAGGGAGATGTGCCCAAAGGTGTCTTGAAAGACGTCCTATATGCCCACAAGACCGAGTCCAATAGCTGTGACCAATCCTTTCGGTCAGGGCGGACGACTTTCTGCAGAATAGTCTTGATCTCCCTATTCGACACTTCGGCTAGACCATTCGTCTGTGGATGGTATGGTGTAGCAACTCGATGGTCTATGCCGAACTCGCTAGCAAGTGCCTTCACCTGGTCGTTGATGAAGTGAGATCCCCCATCAGAAATAAGAACTCGTGGAACCCCGAACCGCGTGATGATATGCTTCCTCAAGAATCTGCAAACTGTCCTCGCATCAGCGGCCCGAGCGAACGAGGTAAAGGTATCAAATAGGTCGTTGAGACCTCTAACACTCGGGGTCACTCAATCAAGAAAAATATCGAACCGCAAAATCAATCAAAGATCAAACAAGGCAAGCAAGCGGTCCTAGCTATGGATTAACCTGGTATAGCTCCCAGGGTCGAACTCAAGGAGCACGGATTGGCCTAGGGCCTACGAAGTAGTAAAAAGAGAATAAAATAAAAGAAAAGTGTTTTTTAGTGGTTTTTAATAATTTTTATACTTTTTTGGGTTTTTAAAAGATAAAGAAAATAAAAGGAAACAAATATCAACACACTTAGGCAAATTATTTAACACACCAAAAATAAAGCAAAAATTCAGGAAAAAGTATTTTTATGTTTTTTAGGTTTTTAAGTGTTTTTGGTGAATTTTTGATATTTTTCTAATGGGTAAATTATTTTCTAAAAATCAAACAGGCTAAAAATCCTAGGTACTGTCCAGCAAGGCCTAAAACTCAAAAATAAAATATTTAAGAGTCTCAACAGGCCTTGGAGGTAATTTTCCTGTAATCTAGAAAAGACAAGGAAAATTTAGGCACCCTAATTATTGTTTTTGGATTTTTAAATTATTTATTATAATTTTTATGAGTTTTTAGGGGTTTTTCAATTTTTAGGGTTTTTACTTAATGGAAAATAGCCAAAATTGGCTAGAAAATCAAACAACAAGCAAGAAAAAGTAGCTAATTTTTTTTAGAATTTTTGGAGGTGATTTTATATTTTTTTTGTATTTTTAAACCTAGACAGTAGCTAAAATAGGTGTTTTTGAATTTTTAAAAATACCAAATAAAATCAAAAATATCCTCAAAAATTCTCAAAAATCCAACAACATGGCAGGAGCCATGTGTCAAATTTTCATCGAATTTGGAGGTGGTTTGATATTTATTCAAAAATCAAAGAGGGGGCACTGTGCACAGGGACGTAAGTGCAAATACCCTAAAGTCTGAGGGCCAAGATGCAAAAAGCCCAGCAAGTCACGCGCGTGGTGCGTGGCTGGGGCACTCAGGGGCCTCTTGGTAATAAAAACCAAGTTTCTGGACTTTTTGGTAACTCGTACCAAAAGTCCAGGAGCTTGGATGCAAAAATCCCACTAAAATCCGCGCATGCGCATAAACAACACTCACAGGGGCATAAATGCAATTACCAAAAAGTATTCATTCATTTCATAACCCAACAGAACTACAGGATGAAAAATGTAAATAGCCCAGCTAGACACGTGACGAAGCACGTGGACTCATACACACAAGGGCATACATGCAAATACAAACAAGCACAGGGTCCACAATGCAATTTACCCTACGTAAATAAAGTTACTAAAATATTTACAGGACTAAAAATAAAAAGACAAACTAAGAGGGGGCCCTAAGCAAATTACCCCTTTATTCGTCGACGGCTGGATTCGCGCCACGTGGAAGATCGGGCGGCTCTGGATGGTGGCGCTCTCCTTCTTTGTCTCTTGGGCCAAATCGACGCTCCAGAGGGAGCCACGTGGAGGATCGGACGGGTCAGGTCTCAGGTGGCTCTCTCTCTGCTGCTCGGACGGTTCAGATCAGCCCCTCGATCTGATCAACGGCTGCTGCTCCTCGAGAAATGGATGGTGGCGATGCAAACTGGGAGCGGGGGCTGATCGGACGGTGCTGGAGGATGGTGGAAGAACACTCCACCGGCGAACTTCGCCGGCCTCGTGCGTGAGCTGCAGTCCTCCTCAGCTGCTCCTGGTGATCGGGGAAGATGGGTGACGGCGTCCCGCAGCTGTTGGTACTGTCCGATGGCCCACCCGAGCCCTGGAGGGGCTCCGGCGAGCTCGGCGGCGGTGGGCTCCTGGACCTGATGTGAGGGGGGCTCAGATGCCCTCCTTCTGACCTGCAAAACACGCCAGGAGCTTCGCGGGTCGAGGGCAAAGTGCCTCGACCCAAAGAAGCGGGGTGACGGTGGCTGGTGGGTCGGTGCGAATGAGCTCCGGCGAGCTGGGGATGGAGGAGCTCGACTCCCAGCTCCGGGGCGAGCTGGGTTGAACGAGTGGGCGTAGAACGTGCGCGAGGGAGTGGCGAGGGTGATGGTGTGCTCCGATGATCGAAATAGTACGCGAGATGGTCGGAATCAGAGGAACACGGCGAGGGGTCGATTTGGGCGAAACATGAAATTACACTAAATAGATGCGCTAAATGGATACCTGGGCGATGCGAAAGACTGGGCTGGAGCTTGGCTAGCTCCTGGTCGTCGCCTCGAAGGTCGTCACTGCCTGAGGCTCGAGCTCCAGCTAGGTGGCGGAGCACGGCGGCGCGCGGCTGCCGGATCGATGGTCCAAGCACCTCCTCCTCGCTGCAACAAGGGCCAACGCGAGCTGTCACCTCGGTGGTTACAATGGAGGTCACGGGAGTGAAGGTGGAGAGCCAAAGATGGAATGAGGAGGCGGCTGAGCTCGAGTTTTATATGGGTGCAGGTCCGGGAAGGATCGATCGGGTAGGGCGAGCTGAAGCGCGGATCCCAAGGAAGAATGTCGGGCGAGATTCCCGGATGCACGGGGGATGATTAGGACCTTAGATTAGGCAAAATGGGGATCGGGTCTGGTAGAGATAATTGGGCGAAGTCGGGTCCGCGAACAGGACCCGGGCTCTGGTGGTCCTGGGGGAGGTGTTGACCGGGGGTCAACAATCCCCCGTGGACCAATCAGAGCCCGCCAAGGGTTGAATTCTTATTTGATTTTTTTTGGGGCCTTAAATGGCCGAATTTTCAAAAACTCAAAACACAAAATATTTTTGTTTTAATTTTTTCTATTTTTTTGTGATTTTTAATTAATTTTTGGAAATAAAAATAAGGTCTATACATAGTAGCTATACATAGGTATATATACACTATATTGATTTTTGATTTTTGATTTTTAATTAGTTCTTTTTATACATTTTTATTCCTATTTTATATTTTATTTATTTATAGGATAAAAGGAGGAATAAAAGGCTATTTTTATTTTATTTTTATTATTTATATACATAGGTTAAATAATTAGTGATATACATATATGTACATGGTATATGTACAAGGTATTTTTGTATTTTAATTTTGTAATTTTTATTTGAAATTTTTTTTGTTTTGTTTCTTTTTATTCATTTTATTTACAATATATACATAGAATATTTACAAAAAGTTTTGGGAAATAAATAACTTTATTTACAAGGTGAAACAAATAAGGATGATGGTCTATATACAAGGTGTAGGGTTCTTTTTGAATTTTTGATTTTTATCTTTTTGTTTTGTTTTTATACTTCATAAATATTTACAAATATTTACAACATATTTTTGGGTGAGAAAAATATATAATTTATTTATTTACAAATATATACAGGTGTGAGCCCCTATCTCCCTCTACTTGGCTTTTATGCGGTCAGGCCCATGCTGAGCCCTCCCTTGGGTTAGGTTGCTCAATATTTATTCTAAATATTTCCCTCTTTTTCTTTTTCATCTTTATTCTTTTATTTTGCACAAAAACATGCTAATTATCTATATTTACAAACATGCATGCTTTTGCTAACTTTTCCTATTTACACATATCTACATGCATTTGCATAGGTTTTTGTAGCTAAAATATAAGAATAAAGAGTGATGAATGTGTATTCATCAGTAATAAAATATATGGAAATTACTGATCATTTCATATGGTTTTACTGACTTCACAACAAGCACTTACTTGTCCATTGTGTATATATTACTGAAATCTGCACCATGTAATAAAATGAATGTAGATTACTGACCGTTGTTTGGATATTACTGACTTCACAACAAGCACTTACTTGTTCATTGTGTATATATTACTGACCTGAGCATTTGGATCTCGAATTTCTGCAAGAAATCATCGATTCAAATATTTTCTTTCCAAAATGATCTTCCTATTTTTTAGGACGCGATATAATTGGAATATCACTTATTGTTAAATCGTTTTGCATATTAATCTCCTTCCAAAAACAACATCCTTCGAAATAGGGAACAACTTAATTAGTAATACACGTGTATGGCCGAGAATGGGTGCTCATTGAAACGCTAATGAGCCCTGTGCGCATTGGATAAAAATCCTATATATATATATATATATATATATATATATATATATATGTGTGTGTGTGTGTATGTGTATATATATATATATATATGTATGTATGTATATATATATATATATATGAACTTAATTGGGCTTCGTGTGCTCTCGCAAGGACACACAAATATCACTTTCTTAAGAACTCTGATTTTTCACGTTTTTAGTTACCATACTACTGAGCTCTTTGTTCTCCCTTTATCAATTTTTCTAGGATTTCAATATCCAATGTGAGTCTTTTCAGGAAGGAACCACTTAATTAAAGTCGTTGCACTTTTGTCTAGGACTTTCAATATAAAAGTTTTGAAACTATATCTAATGATATACGTGTGGATAGAAATTAATTTGAATGCTTTCTATTATAACATTTTTCCTACATTAAGAATTTGAATATTAGTCACTAGGTATTGAATATTTTTATTATTGAATATTTAGATCTTATGAATGGGAAGGATCCAATGACTCAAAAACAAGATCTTTAAATGAAACACTAGGTTGAAACAAATTGTCCCGGTGCTCTTAATATTTTAACAAGATACAAATTCGATAATATACATGTTTTTGGAAAGAGCATGATTGATTTTCCACGGTATGATCATTTGCAAGGATGAGCAGCTCCCATGTAAACCAACCCAAGACCCTTGATATGGGGAAAGGATCCTCTGGTGTAACGGATTTTACTGCAACGTGTTGTAATTCACTTTTTTTCAATTCATTTTGAAAATCCAACATTATGGATTATATCTTCTACTATTGTTCCACATATCCTTCAAATTTTGCTCAAATCCAAGGCCATTTGCTATTTTATCTTAATGATAAAAAATTCGGTTCTTTTTGAAATGGGATTTAAGTTGTTTAAATGTCAACCAGAGCTTTGACCATTAAGATAAAATAACAAATGAGCTCGGATTCAAGCGAAATTTGGAGGATATATGGAACAATAGTAGAAGATATAATCCATAAGGTTGGATTTTCAAAATGAAAATCGCAAAAAAAAGGAATTACAACACCTCTATTAAAAAACCCATTACACCAAAGGATCCTTTCCCCTTGACATGGGCTAAGTCATAAACTCGCAGTTTCTTATCCTAATAGACCAACAACCCAATCCAATACAACTAACACGAGCTTAAATTCTAGCCGAACCGACCCATTTATGTTTTTTAGGGTGGGCATATAGAGAAGGAAAAGAATAATTGAAGGCAGTCATAAGTGATTGAACAATGAAAATGATAGGCATCACAAGAATTGCGCTAAATAAAACATGGGATAAAGACAAGCAAGTCACACATAGAAGATGGTGGAATGCACTAGACCCGCATAGGAAGTGCAAGGAGAAGAGAGTGTCGTATTGTAATAAGAGTGATGTTCCAATGGAGATACTGAAAAAGGAACAATCATAGGTTTGTTAAAAAAGGCGAAAATGAACTTAGTACATGTGTAACCAATTAATGGATCATATTATTAGGCACTAATTCGAATCAAACTTAGTAAAATCATAGATTTAAATCAAGACTGACCACGCCAAATATATTTATTTAACCGGCCAAATTTACAACCTGGGTTACGATTATATAGAGAATGATGAAACATGATAAATCAATAACTCCATAGATAATTGATTGGGATTAAATCCCAAGTTACTGACCCAAAAACCGGGTTATCAATCCAAACCTGGATGCCCATTAAACTACGGTGTAACACGAGTTTCTTTCCTGCATCAATCCCTCGCAACTTATTGTCGTAGTAGGAGTTTCTCGAGAGAAGAAACATGAACAAGGTGCGCAGTCGTCAAGCTCTTCCATAACATGAATCCTCCAATTATATAAAATGGCAACATTACGCAAGCAGGCCCGAAAGGGTATAGACCAGTGATACTTGTCATAGGATTTGGTAGGTCCAAGTCCCTCTGAAGCTGACACTAATAATCTAGCAACATTCGAGGTACATAACTAAGTCGGGTACCTTCTGTCCCCATCAAATAGTTTGGATTCCAATTTGTCTGCGTCTCCCAATCAAAGCACACTGCCCTGCATCACATGTAATCAGTCTTCTATTCAATGTCGAAGCACAAAAATTCAGACCAGTGACCACAGCTGACATTCTGACCAAATCATCCCCCTTTTGTCATCATCTTCCTTCTGGATAAGGTACGTATGCCTCCAGTGGTTATGTATAACAGAAACACTATTCCATTTAAAACCCACAGGCAACAAAAGTACACATGACAAGGACAATGGCCCATTCTATAATTGAAATTTGATGTTCTCATGACAACGTCCAACTGACAGAGATCCCAACTTCCCCAGCTTTTTGGCCCCACCATCAGCCAAGAGAGGAAGTAGCCATTTGACACAAACGGGAATGGGGACATCTGTCTGCCCCACCCAGATTACATAATTAGTATACCAAAGTTGTTCAATATGTAATTCCAAAATGGGCTGAAGCACAATAGCACTGCAGCTACTGAGCATTGTCCACATCAGGAGACAAAATCCACTGCAAAGAATATAAAATGCATAGCTGTGAGTAGAAACTTTAAAAAAATGGGGAAATAAGGAGATGAGACGGAAGACTACCAATAAAAAAGGTAGGGCGAGCATAATCCTTCAGCAGCATGGTCACAAGAAAACATGAATGTGATTGATGCTCCTGATATTCATTTGATGCAATCGGGCAGCTTCCGGGATAGAATGTGCAGGTACTCCAGAATCAGGAGCTTTTCAACGGGAAAAGAAAAAGAGGAATCAAGGTTTATTAACAAGAGGTTTTTGGGATGTCATGTTTGGTTGCCTAGAACCAGCAGCGCCCTGGGCTGCTGCAAATCTCATAGGGAGTCCTTGGGGAGGCTTAGAGGAGGTGGAAACACCATAACGAGCAGCAATAATTTGGGTTCGCTCATGGTAAAGTTTCTTTCGTGCACGGTCCAGTTGTTCTCTTACTCGCATAATCATGCCATCTACCTCATTAAGGAGGGCTAATTTTAATTCCAACTTGTGCAACTGCAAGATCAACACAGGCAAATATTAGCATCATATATTTTAGCATGGCCGCTGCCCACTATTGACGGTCCGGAAAAAGAAAAGAAAATTGACGAGCACCAAATAAGAATAGTTTCCATCAGAAACCACCTGTTTGCCAATCACCAGAGAGGCAACTTGCCGAATTTGGTCTTCCTCCTGCCTAGCCAAAATCTTAGCCTTAACAGCAGCAGCAGCAAGTGCAGTAACTGCAGCATGTTTTATCTTCATGTCACGGCGATGGCAAGTTTCAGAACATTTGCCTTCTTTTTCTACATCTGAAATCACCTTTTTAATGTTGTTTTCTCCATCCAAAGAAAGTTTACTGTCTTTCTCTCCATCCAAAGATATCTTTTTGTCATCGCCTCCTAATTGATAATCTATATCCATTGTTAATTAAGATCATAGAAATTGAAGACAGTGGCCAGATATAGTGCTCAAGGAGCCCTTTATACTAAAAATCAAAACATTGAGCAATCAAATGGCAGAAAAAAGCACATATATTATGGTCACACTCAGGTGGTAATTGAAAGGATATAGCCAGCTTAGGAAGGTGGAAACCATCAAAGAATCCATATAGCCAACCCTACTTAATATGGGAAAAGGCTTTGTTGTTGTCAGGTTGCAACTGAAAAGGTATAGCCAGATTAGGAAGGTGGAAACCATCAAAGCAGAAAATACAGAATGAGACATTCGGAAGCAATAACTACAACATTAGCGATGGACGGACTCGGACTACCATAATATTACCACACTTCGTACAAACTCCACATTTTCTTGTAATTCCAGATGTCACTCTCTTTCCTATATTAGTTTCAATTGGAAACAGAATCTGTTTCTATGGAAACCAAGGTGAAAAATAATTCTCTGAAGTAAAGAAATCATGAAACTGTATGTGCCAGAGGACTTCACCTAGCAATAGGTAGACTCCTGCACTGCGACAAAGGCTTCCACCCACGATGCAAGCATGAATTACGGATTTGTTCTTGAAATGTTTTTTCTTCATAAAGTGGAGGGTGAACACTAGGGAAGCAAACGGATATTAATATACATGTACCCAATCCACTTGCATACTTGTTTTATACAACAGATTTTGACATCTGTATTCGTGTCGTATGTGTTTTACAATGGATGCGGATACTGATTACTTTGATATCTCGTACATCCATTTTAATAAATGGCAAAGGCTTCTCCCACCATAAGTAAGGTCGGCTACATGGATTCTTGCTCAAGTCCATGTTGAAAGATTCCACTGTCATTTAAACTGGCTATCGACTACCTAATGCAACCCCCACAAGGATGGATTTGAACCTTGGTCTTTTGGGTGGTAGGCACACGGCACTACCACAGACCATTTACATCCATTTTAATATATAAATACAATTGTAGACTTAATTGTAATTGTGGGTAACAAAGTTTTATGCATTCTTTCATCATATTTCATATAATTATCATAAAATGTATACTTTTAATATATTTTTTAGGTGTAAGCCGTACAATCCATGTAAGCTAATCTACAAAATATTTTCCCCATTATTTGTATCCCTCAGTATCCGTTTTACATCTTTATCCATTTGTAACGATATGCTACCACATACTTCATATCTGTCAACATATGTATCTGCATCGTATTCATATTTTAGATCGTTAGCACCAAGCATTTTCCTACCCATGAGCTCCATCAATAATCAAAATTCAAAATAAAAATTAACAGGATCCGATCAAGGATTTGTACAGATAAATGCATCAGTGAGGTCGTTCTCAACATGCTCCTAACAAAAAAATCAAAGCACCTCTACCGAAGCATGTGGCCCATAAAAATGTAAGGGGCTTCGTCTTCAGCCCTGGGCTGATTCACTGCATTGTCCAAACTAGTCCAAAATTCCTCCAAACACAAGGAGAGCAGCCTGTCGATATACGCCCTACCACAAATCTCTTTCACAAGATCAAAATTTCCAAACATGAGGAATGCAACCATTCAAATTTCAAGACGTAAGGCTGGTCTTTTTCACGGCATTTCAACTGTCTCTCGTTCATCTTCCAAGAGTGAGAATTGTACCACCACCTCAACCCATTTGTCCACTAGGATATTGTAAATTTGGAAGGGTACGATCAAAAGTTTTAAGTAAATAAGGAAGTCACCATTATAGAATATAATGTATATTGGACGATAGAATCTCATAATTTCGATAAACCCATGGGTAGTTGGTGATGGGGGTGAAATATAACTCACGAGATGAAGCAACGTCTGAGAGTAACCCTACTTTTATTCACGGATGTGTGTCAGCCCCAATCGATAATAGAGGTAATCATGACTCTTCATTCAACCTAGGATAAGATGAGTCAATATCAAAGAAGATAAGGAAACCTTCCTGAATGTTAGATAGAGGTGCACGCTTAAGAGTGCAAGTTACCCTATTCGCCCTAGAAATGGACAACGACATCAACGTCCCCCAAGTATCAATGATGGACAAATCATCGTAAGCAAGACCTTTAAAAATGTGAGGCAAATCGATGTGGTTTTCTGTAATTGAATCAAGGTATAAGCTTCGAAGCGGTAGAGGTGTAAGCCCAATTTTTAGATGAAAAACTATAAAAATCCAAAATTTGTACTGGATAGGAATGATGAGACAAATCATAAGTTGAAAAAGAAATAATAGTCAATTTGAAGATAACGTCAAAAGAATTTCCTATGTTACAAGTCACAGACATGTAAATAATAGTCTGCTAAATATGAAGATATATATACAGTTGGATCCGGGAATATGTCAAAACTAAGCTATCAAGTCCAATGATTATAACGAAAAGTTCATCAAAACGAAGCTTCCAACATTTTACATAAACTTAAACAGGGTTTATTATACAGTACATCAACTTCACCTCAACCTACCAAACTAAGCTAACAAGGTTCTCATATCGCAACAGTACTTTGATGGAGGATCTAAAAGCTATTGCAGAAGAAGTTGCAGCGGAGAATAGGAGGCACAGATGAAGGGCTTTAGAATTAGGCAAAAGTTTTTTTATGGTGGGTGGGGGTGGGGGGAGTAGAATAGGGCTAAAGGGTTTTTTAGGGCATTGACAGCAAGATGGCGCCTTACTTACGCCTCAGTGCCTCAGCACTTTGAAGCTTCAGTTTTGAATATAGGAAACGAGGTGAAAAGCGCCTTGCAGCGTGCACCTCAATGCCTCGAGGCACGATTTTAAAAGCCTTGATGATAAGTCACTCCTTGGCTTGGTCACTGTAAGGATCTACCCTAAGCTAGCCGTCGAGACTCCATACCGACATAGATCGGTCTAATCAAGTATATCAGGAAAGTAAATATAGTTTCTCGTAAACTTGGAACAATTACGTCAAGGATTTTAAAAAATGAAAGAAGGATACATGTGGTTTTCTTGAAATCCAGCAAGGCATGTCCTCAAGGCGGTCAAGACGTAAGCCTCACTAATCTCTCAAAAAATGCAATTTGACCAAAAATATTGTATTGATTTTAGAAAACTATATTATAACACAAACCTCCATACATTTAAAGTGATTAAAGGATGTTTAGTATACTTCTTCAATGTCAAAGAGGAACAATCATTACATTAAATTAATTGTTGATAGCAAGACAAATAAAGATAACAAAACATAATATAAGTTCAATGTTTTATTTACTATGATACAACCACTAAATTATAAATTATCTTTTCACAGTTCACAAAAAATTAAAATCCCTATAACAATTAAATCCACAACCCACCTGTACAGTCGTTAAATCAATCTAAGATACTTATTTTAAACTGAACATGGATATATATGCTAGAGTGATTTTAGATTTTTTTAGGAAATAGTATTTATTGATTTGTCAATAGTAACAATTCAAAGCATAGCTAAATGTATTCTTTTTTTAATATATAACTAAGTATAATCAAATTACAAGACAATAATGATCACAAGACACAATACAAGTCTTATGATTTAATTACACAACGAACACATGCATAAAAATATTACCATATAATTATACATGATTAGTCCAGAATTCACAACAATTTCAGATTGCCATCACATTCCACTTGAACAGTCACTAAATCAGATCTAAGATATTTTAAACTGAACACGGACATATATGCTAATGTCCATAACTAAGTGCAACTAGACTAAGGTAATAAAAGTAACAAGGACAATCTCTCATCATCGTTTTATTTAAAAAAACATCTCAGAAAATATTAAAATTAAATACCATCTCAGGAAAAAAGGTACAAAATGGTATGAAAATGTCAAGGGCAACAATGGGTAGCTGCAACAGCTAGGAGTTTTCGATAAAGCAGATATATGAAAAGAGGGTCAAAACTTATATGGATCATAAGCAAACGCCACTTGTGATACTTTAAGTGTCGTTGAAATGGAGGCAGCGCCTTAGCTTCGCTCCACTGCCTCGTGCCTCAAGACTACCTCGATCATAAAAGGCACATGCCTTGCTAAAACAGCATGAGGTGCTCGCCCAAGTGCGAAAAAGCTCAACCCACCTCGAAGCATATGTCTTGAAACTATCCTTCTAATTCCAAGATTCAAGACAGTATCAATATTTTATGAACAGTGCGATGGAAAATAAAATTCAGAATATGTCCAAATTAAGGATTGAACAAATATCTCGTTGCACTCTTCTTTCTTCTACTCTCATCTCCAAATATAGCATAGAGTTGAATCGTTTCTATTATTCAAAGATCTTATTAATATTGACAAACGTGCAATGATTTAAATCAGCTAGACCACAATTCATATTTGCATCAGCAAATGTTGAAGAATCGGCTCGAGTCCAGTCTGAAGGTAGTACATTATGGAGTATATGATCCTTGATTACAACGGTTCATTCATCGATACATCCATGTCTCCAACTAATACAATCTCATCGAAACCCCCCTCATCTAACCATGCAACTGATGTGCAACCGATGTCATCACCACCCATGGTCTCCCCCGCTTCACCCCATTCCGAGCCCCTCCATCCCACTACCATCTCATTACCCGGCCCTCAATCATCCCCTCCTTCCCAGCCCTTATCAAACTATGCCACCATCGCTCAGCCCATTGTCATCGTTTCCAACCCCTTCCTCTACTGCACTACCACTGTTGACAGCCACCAAACACTACCCCTCACCTCTGCTAGCCCTCACTCATTCATCGGCGGTCTTCCCAACCACCTCTTCCTCTGTATACCCTCCAGTGAAACCCCGAGCAAGACAGCACCTTACTCACCTGGTACCCCTCTAATTACGTGAAGTATGGTTGTATCCCCCTCCAGTGGGACCCCGAGCAAGACAGCACCTTGCTCACCTGGTACATCAGCCCCCTCCAATTATGTAAAGTATGTTTCCATCGTTGATTTCTTTTTTCTGAAAAGCTGAGAGGTATAAGGATAGCCACTAGGATGTCATCCGACAAATTTTATTATCAAAAAGAAAACCATGCTTACAAAACAACTACATTGAGAATAAAAAGCAAATCCTAATTACATGATCATTCTAGCGGAGCAATGATACCCACGACGCGTGGAAAGCCTTCACACTATGCACCACGTTCTCGACATAGTGATTGACCATGAGAGACTTTTGCATTCCGCTTGTTCGCAATGTTCCACATAATCGCAAATGGTCTATTCCAGTCCTAGTATTGTTTATACATTTGGTCACATGCATCCATCCTTTCTGATCTAAAGCTCCTCCAAACGGACTCTGTTTGTCGCATCAATCCACCTCATGTTTATTCTTTTCCATACCAAACAACGCTCATGCAAAGGGAAAAGATCGAGAATGTGATAGTTCTCATTCCCAACCTATTTCGAAGTACCATAGTAACCAACCTCTTTTTCCTTATTAGTGAACCATGCAACCTCTCCTTTAATGG
Organism: Ottelia alismoides; assembly: GCA_037367405.1. Lineage (NCBI taxonomy): Eukaryota > Viridiplantae > Streptophyta > Magnoliopsida > Alismatales > Hydrocharitaceae > Ottelia > Ottelia alismoides. Next base: position 665,937 of record JAZKJV010006049.1, on the reverse strand, counting down.
TGCCTTCTTTTTCAAATCGAACGTAAGTCCAAAGCACATTCATACCACCACTGCATGGTCCCTCAAAATCTTGTATTCTTGGGCCCTCAAGAAGTCCTCATCAACCCAAATCCCACACATGTTCTCATGACCACTCGTACCACCTGCCAAGGATAAAAAATGTGGTATGTGAACTCATTCAAACAGGTTACCACATAGTTATTATGCGGTAGGCAAGAGAATATGCGAGGAATATGCATGTTTGCGTGGTTTTGCATATTTTAAGTCAAAATAATGAGCAATTAATTATTATTTTTTTAGAAGCAATTAATTGATAATAATATTTTTTAAATACAATAGAATGTTCCAAATTCGTTTACAAATTTAAGAGAACATGCATTACATTTAACATAAATTTTGATAATATAATCATCAAACAGATGGCTTATATATAAGAATTTATCTCATAATACAAGTTGCAAAAATTATTATTAAAATCAAATAAGTTCTTTAAATAATGAAATATTAAAGTTTATGCTATATGTATCGACTTTATCTAGAACGCGGACTGAATGTGTGGTGTATGTCGCGCTTTTCTAGAATTAATATGAAGAAACTCCATGAGAGGCTCGCCTAAAATTATATAGTCAGAATTATAAACAAGATTTTACGAGTGATGTGTTTCGCATAAAGCCTTGGCATGCTCAAATATATTCTCACGGTAAAACCTCGCATCCTTGAAAATAAAACCGTTCCTTGCCAACCAGATGGCCCAGATGTGCGAAATCAACTTAACCATGCCTTCAATAGACTCCTTCCTATCCATGCCAATCGAGCTCCAGAATGAATCCACGTTGTCCATTAGTCACCAAGTAGATCAGTTGTCGCCCAGGTCTTCCTTGATCCAGGGCATCTAAAGAAGAGGGGGCCAATGTCCTTTGCAGCCCCTCCATATCGCTTGCATATCTCATCACCCAGGAAAGATCCTAGCCCTCCTATCACCCGCCATAATTCGACCTTTTCTCATTAGAAATAAGAAAATTTTAAAATGCACGGGATTTTCACCTCCATAATCATGCACAGTCACGAGATACCTCATCACTTTCCGGTACCGATTGAATAGACAAAACCTTGTATGCTTTCTTTACAGTAAATGATACATCTTTACAGTACCAAGAGTACCTTCCAAAGGTTCCTCCATTCAAGACAGCATGCTCGATAGACACAAGAACTCCTCAGTTCTCTAATCAGACAGCTCTACCACAAAAGTCGGTGTCCAACTGTCAATTAATCCTTACTCAATAACCCAACCGATTGAATACCTATAGACTTTTGCAACCTTGAGTATGCTAATACATTAAGACGAATTATGAGTCGAGAAAATTGGAGTTTGACTCCTATATCCCCCTATCTATTAATTTCTTTATTAAATACGAACACACATCACCGCTATTCTCTCAACTTATAAGGACTTTCATGCTCTTCTCCCTTCTACTCTCATCCTAAAAATCAATTATTTCAATCTCTTAAAGACCTTGGGTCTCTTCCAAAGTACGAGGCTAGAGGTAAGTCTAGAAGTTAAGGAAAGGGCCTGATGAGTTCGAAGAACCTCAAATGGGAGATTCCTAAGGTCTAACTAGATACTTGTGGAATGATAATGTCTTAAATGGCTGCCTAACAATCCTCGATGACAACCCTCGACAGGAACCAACCTAGAATCCCACAAGCATTCATGCATGATTCAAGAAATGCTACTCTTGACTCCCAAGGAACATCATTGGCTTTCACAAGATTGGAATAAAGTACAATACTTTGATTTGTTCACATGGGTGGCATATCCGCCAATGCTGACATGTTTCCCCTCCATCCAGTCCTTGCATACCATGTCCTAGTCAAGAAATAAAAAGGATGCTAAGAGCTAAGTGGTTGGGGATACAAAGAATGGAATGAAAAAATATACAATTATGAGCACATGATCAAGAGACACCATCATTACCATGGAAAAGAGGGTGCCCAACCCATGCATGGCATGCATCTTTCACCAGAAGGTTAAAGAGGGGAGGAAGGAGTATATCTATCATCGGATAAAAATCAAAGATCAAATTTTGTTCCATATGCGTGCTTCGCGCGCCATTGGCGATTTTCTTCATAGGACAGTCTGGATGGACTTCGGCATTCTTTCCAAAACTAAATGGAAAGGGATGTATCACATCGAGATGCCGATTCGTTTTCCACCTCAAATGAGATGATTGATATGTCCCAATCTCTTTTTGAATCAAGGTCCCAGCTCATGTCATTTCACCAACAGCCGAGGAGCACCTCAATATATGATCCCGGGCAGTAACTGGAAGTTCTCTCCCACTAGAGGCCAACTTCAATTCACCAAACCCGTGTTCATCTCATGTAGTGATTATGGACTTGGTCTTCAGGTAAGGGAAAACCTTCAACGCCCCTACTTCCTCTTGCTTTATAGGCATGACTTCCCAAAGATCCCCCTCATCGGTGGACCCTCGCAGCTGAGGGAAAAGAAAGAAAAAAGACTTCCTTTATATATCTCCCCTCGACGTTTATGACATGGGTCCTTACTCCTTAGTCACAAGCCAAAGGTAGGATATTCAAAAGTAGTAATGGTTAGCCCTAATTAGTAGGATGAATTGTGATGCCCCTGAAAAAGAGAACATCCGTTTTTGGATGCTCCCTCTCTCTCCCTTAAACCTAGTTTTGCAGGTCCTTATTAAGAAAAATGAGTGTCAATATTTTAAGGGATAGGAGGTGGAAATATATGTGATCAGTCTAAAGAAGCCCAGAAGAGCTATCATGTCATGTGTACTAGCTATGAGAGCATAATTCCCCCAGAAATAAGGGAGTGTGTGAGTGGCCATTGGCATCACCTAGCGTAGTGTATTGGAGGGACACTCTTCCCGGACATGGACCTTCAGAAGTGGAGCCTGGTAAAATCTCATTTTTGCGCTTGTGGTTGTGTATTTTTGCACTCTGTTTCCCTTATTTTTCTTCCCAGTCTTCCTGAGACCCTCAAAAATTCATTTTGAAGTCTCCCCCCCCCCCAAGATCAGTTGGTCCTTTAATTTCATGTCCACATTATTTCGCGCTCAGTTTTGTCTGAGGACACTGCATATATTGACCTTTGTCATACTATTTAATTGAGGGGAATGACTCAAAAGATCTGCCACCAAAATGGAACTCGGTTGTGGTGTTGAGAGACACTATTCCATTACAACCAATTGTTCTTGTGCTTTTTGTATATGATATGCTAGCTTGGCTTTAAATTACTCACATTTCAACAATTAAATTAATTATAATGTGTGGTGTGGTCCCTCCAAAAAAAATGCGCCTATCAGTGATCAGATTTTATCATACAAGCTTCAAAGGATAATGACTGGGCACCTGAATTAAATGGTAAAAAAAGATCATGTATAATACCCGCCCGTGAAAGAGATGTAGACTCAATAAGCTCTTTGTCTTCTGATGCTGTATTACACATCATATCCCCATCAGTAGATGTTTTCACCTCATCTACCGAAGCCACGTGAGAATCTTTTGGAGATTTCATATCACCCCCATCATTTATGTTTTGTGTTTCAACAGGCGTACTTGGCATGGAAGTAGCTATGCCTTTCTCGGGGGAAGGTGAATCTTTGGGCATCTTCAAGGCATCATTAGCAGTCTCATCGGAAACTTGTGCAGAAGGACTACCACTCTGCATCGAGGAATCACCTAATTCTTTCTCAGTGCTAGGTGCTTCACATTTTCCGGATGATACCGTATTACCAGGTCCGCTCACATCAGGGATTTCCAAGCACTCCTTTGAAGAAATGAGCAACTCTTTTTCGGTTTGTATAGTCTTGTCATTGTCAGTATCTGCATTTTCTTTAGTTGCTTCAGATTCATTATCTATTTGTACCTGATTCTCTTGATTCTCTTCCTTCTGGGCAACCCCACTGTAACGGTTGAAATTGCAGTAAAATGTTAGCTGCAAGGACCAAATTTTCGAAGTCTAAATATACAACACACTGATGCACAAACCTTTCAGAGTCTGTGACATCCATATGATTGTCTGGCTGATCAATACTATCACTTGGAGGATCTTCCAAAGGAAAACAGTGTCTTGTGGCAAGCTGAATGCCCGGAGAATCATCATAAATTGCTTTCAGGGAGCTTCGTGTTGATATAGTTATAATATCAGGGTCAACAATATCAGCTAAAAATGCAGCCTGAAAAAATATTAACCAACATGACATGAGTGAGAAAAAAAATGTTTAGTCAAAGGATAGTAAATCATCCAACTTACCAGTGCCATCACAGGGTTTCCAGACTCTGCAAAAGAAAGCGAACCTTCGTGTCCATGGAAAGAACCAACAGCTTGTAATGATTTTGCTAAAGCATCTAAAATAACTTTGCTACCACTTGGGTTAGCATTATCCAACACCTTCTGATCTCTTGCTACTCCGGCATCCTTTGTAGGAGAGGTGGGTTCACCATTCTCCAAACTTTTTGCATGAACTTCCTGAGGAATATTAGAAGCATCAAGATCAGTGTTAGCAGAGGGGTGATTGGTGTTTTCAGGAGGAACGATATCAGGATCGTCAGGGTCATCTAAAAATGGGTCTTCAATAGGCATTCGAATGAAATGATAAATGCACTGAGCCTTTGTCTTGGTGGCAACATGCTCAGCTATCTCATTCCAGTTCGCCCCGTATAGCTCTATGGCTTCTAGAAGAAGAAGGGTCTCATGGTCAGTCCAATTTCCACCACCACCCCCACGAACCGCAGCAAAGTCCATTAAAATGAAATCAGAAGCAACCATGCCTTGGCCGAACTTTTCAGCATCGTAGCAGTCGGTGCATAAGTCAAAATCAGCCTGGTAAGAGAATGGGTTCAATTAGAAGAAATATCTCATGCCCATTCATATGCATATACTAGCTTGGACATACAAAGGCATAGATTATTATCACACTAAGACATTTTTAGCGTTTGAAAACAGATGGTAGAAAAAGCAGCACTGGCAACATAAGATTCAATCCCACTAAAAATTATAATAAAGACTGAAGTTCATGTACATAAGAAAGAAGATGTCTTAGTATTCTCATTTTAAATATAACATTGGTTGACTAGAAAATGAAGGTACTTAATAGGAAATGTCATCACTACGGGCAATGCACATTGACATGGGTACAAAAAGGAATGTGTAACATTTCCACAGTGTTTCTTGATATCATAGAAATTATCATTAGTTTAGTGAACTACATATATTATGTAAAATCAGTGAAGGCTATGAGACAAAGGCACAAGATGTTCTCCATCGTAGGAAGATAAGCTCAATAAAATAACTTAGAACATGAGATGTACAAGTTGTAAAAGGAATCTTTGCACCATAGTGTAATCAAATGTAATTATGTAAACGTATGCAGTGGATTTCTGCAATGGAACAGAGGCTCTTTTTAGAAAGAGAGAGAACAAAGGAGAACAAACATATTAAAGAAGATGAGCAATAACATAAAAATGATTAGACCGACAATAATATAACTAGAGAAAAGTTGGTAAGAGGAAATTAGATGACAATCATAAGGTCTGTTGGGTTAAGGGCAATCAAATTCAAAATGATATGGTTGAAACTATAGTTTCAAGTGTCAATGAGTGGTTGTCAGCATCTAGAAAATGAGTTTGCCAATGTCACATTGGAAATCTTTGGCAACATTGGAAAAAAATAGTGAAATGCATGGATTTTCATTGAAATCCAAAACATTATAAATTATAAATTATTATTTACACGAACAAAAATAAGCATTAGGTAGCTTCTCTTGAGATGAAGTTGTTAAGTTATTACAGCTAAATGCATAAGATATATAACATGCAATTGCATACTGAGAACTGAACACAAATTGGAAAGCCAGCCATTAATCCCAAAGAACTGTTAAAGATCCATGTTGCAATATTACCGATGAACCAAAATTTCAAGTCTTTCAACTTATAACAATAGAATCATGATAAATACTTCCAGGTCCCTGGAGTTTTTTTTACTGGTTAAGGGGGGGAGATTGGGGTTGTGGGACTGGAACCCTGATCATTGGAGTAGCAGCCCACTGCTTCTACCGCATACCATTTAAGAGGGTTCAGTCCCTGGAGATTTGGAAATGGAAGTTTCTAAAAAAAATCAACAAAAATAGACAGCTAGCAAAAACGAGCTGACAATATAAGAATGTAATTGGCATGTCAGCGTGGAATTTAGTGGGGATGGAATTTATATAAAATTGATAGAATATAAGAAGGAAAAGAATATAAGTAACCACATTTTATGGTGCACTTCATCGAAAATGTAATTGCTAAATACTGAATTTTTTTAGGGATGGATTTAGTTTGTGCATTTAATAGGATCACATTCAAATCAAAATAAAATTCAGCATACATAATTATTTGATTTGCTCTATAAAAACCTTTTTAGATATAATCAATTAACAAAAACATGGCATTGACATAAACTACAGGGGTTGATTATGTGAAATGTTATAAACCTTCAGAGGTGAATACTTATACAATTATGTGGTAACTAACTCATAATATCTCACCCTCACCAAGTTACACTTCAAATTCTATTTCAGGGAAAGTCAGCTTTTTGTTTCAAAATTATAATTCGTGGCAAACGTTAAAAGGAACATGCTGTCATAGCTGACATACACAAGATGAGCATCATGTCTTGGCAAGAGTAATTGGCACACTAGGGTTTAGATTTAACATAAGTACTTGTGTCATTTCATTTTCAAGCCATCAATAGACAAAGAAGCTCGTGAATTTCATTTCTTTCCCCAGACTTCATTTGGAAAGTGATTACTGTCAACAGCATTCGCAGCAAACGTGTGGATGTTAATCAAAAGGGGAAGACGTGTCCATTCCATAAATTCCTCTAGCATACTAAGCACACATTAAGCACAAAATTAAGTTCAAAATCATACAATTGAACACTTTACCAACTGACCTTCTTCTGACAATGGTAACGTTTGCGAGTGCAATCCCCCGAGCAAGCATTGCAATGGTACTCCACAGAAGGCTCCTCTGGTTTACCCAATTCCTTAGTAATCACAATCTTCGATTCCGTAAGCAACTGAGGCTGTGCAGCTGAGGCAGACGATGGCATCCTCTTAGGAATTATTCCCATAGACATATGTGATTGTGATGCATCAAACGTATACAACTTCTCAATCAAAGACAGATCCTTAACCTCTCCATCTGCCTCAGGCTCACAAGCATCCGAATCACCTGGAGGGTATGGGTGGAAATTAATCAGCCCCCAATGATCTAAGAACTCCAGAACATGCTGCTTAGCGTCCATTTCACCAATGGGTAACTCAGACAGGTCCTTCAATTCAATTTGTGTCTGCGGATTGGCATGGAACTTCCTAATTATCGCATCTCGTATCTCAATGTAGTCATCAGAGGTTCTGTTCTCGATCTTCCCATCGAAAAAAGAAGCCATGCTCTGTTCCTCAATGGGATGAACCTTCTTCCACTGAAACCAACCTAAATTCAACACAAACAACCGAAAGATGAGAACTTTGAACACCTTAAACCCTAACGCGAAGAAAGCTTCAATTTCTCAGCCGAATCTTCCAGTATCAACAACGTGGGAGAGGTTCCAATATGCAAGACAAGGCATATCGGGTATCTGGCCAGCTCACCTGCGTGGGTGGGCACGACGTGGACGTCGCTCCCGCGGGATCTAATGGCCTCGAACTCCAAATCAACGAACGGCGCCTCCTTTTCGGTCATACCCTCCTCCTCCTCCTCCTTGGCGCCAACGTCTCCCTCCGGCTGCAACGCCGGGCCCTCAACCTGCACCACCTCCGGGAGCTTGTTGAGCTCGGGCGTGGCGGCGGCGAGCTTGTTGGGGGACTGGCGGGCGCGGGTGACGGGGCCGTTGTGGAGCGGTGGAAGGAGGGAGGAGTGGTAAGGGCGATCTTTGGCGTGGCGCTTGGAGGGGGTGGAGGAGTGGGGGGCGGAGGAGCCCTTGCGCTTGGGGGCACCCGGCCGGCGGCGGGAAGCCTCCGGCGGAGTTCCGGCGGCGGAGGGTTCCGCATTTGGAGGGGCTTTAGTCTCCATGGCGGTGGCGCCCTGGCGGTGGTGGTGGTGCTTTGCTGAGAGAGAGAGAGAGAGAGAGAGAGAGAGAGGTGGAAAGTAACGGGGAGTGACGACCTGTGGAGAGGGGGAGGCTCTCCTGTGCAATGTTGAAAGGTTAATTTGTTTGGATGGTACTACCGATGGGAAGAGGATCCTCGATATTTTTTTTCCTGATTTAGATTTCAAAATTCAATTTGTAGATTGAATGTTAGATTAATACTTTAAATATCCATTAAATATGAGATTATTTGCTATTTCATCTTAATGATCAAACATTTAGTCAAGATCTAAGCAACTTAAATTACATTTAAAAAAGATCCGAATCTTCAATCATTAAGATAAATTATCAAATAATATCGGATTTAAATGAAATTTGGAAGATATTAAGAGCACTAATATAAGATTCAATCTATAAAGTTGGATTTTAAGACTAAATCATTAAAAAATAAAGAAAATTACAGCACGTAGCACGTATACTGCAATCCTCTCTACAGCAGAGGATCCTCTTCCATATTGATGATCTCGGGTGCGAGTCTGTGACTCCAAATCTGCCAGATCATTCTCGGATGGTTAGGCTGTGGGGGGAGGGAGGGGATGGAACAAACGTGGGATTGATCCCTTTCAACATACTTGTTCAAGCCTAGTTGAGTCACTATATACGAAAGGATGAACCTAACAACTAAAGCTAGCACTTTAGAAATCTTCTCCCAAAAATTTCTACTACCTTGTAGATTGAGCAAAAACATACTACTTTACATGTTCCTTTCACTTGTATCAATTGAAAAGCTCGTTTTTCATTAAAATACAGAATTATTTACCTTTCTCATTTTATATCCATGGAAATATAGAAATCATACTACTATTGCAAACCTATAGGTTGTCTAGACCAAGATGGAGAAGGAGCCCTCCTCCTTAAACTAAACATAGCACCTCCCTTGTTGAGCTAGTATATAGTTAGTCGGAGTCTAAGCAAGTTTTCCTTACAATGTGCAAGCTTCCAAGGTCTGTTTGGTAACTGGATTGGGTTGGGTTGGGTTGGGTTGGGTTGGGTTGGGTTGGGATATCCCCCTGTGAATAATAGCAGTTTGGAGGTTGGGAGGTTGGAATGATAATTGTGATGTAATGCGACATTGATTATGTGTTATATTAACTTTTTTAATGATTATAATATATTTTTTATGTTAATAATTTTATTTGAGCATAGTTAAAAAATATTATACCAAAGAAATTATAAGGTCAGTACAAGTAATCCCAACTCAAGTTGAAAGGATTAGAGTCAGGGGTATGCCGATGTACCCCGATGTAAACCAACAACCAAACAGGCTCCTAGATTTTTGTGCTAACTAGAAATGCATGTTGATAATTTTAGAAACTCACATGCAAGCATCTCTACCATCGAATGATGATTTAAAAATGGTGTCCCATTGTTGAGAATTATTGAGAATCACCATGTAAGGAAATTACCATAATGGGAATTTCCATAGGTGTGTGTTTCCATATGTATGATTTACCATATGGGTAAGGGGCAGTCTTGTAATCTCTCATGTAAACCCTATGCCTAATCCCTATTATAAAAGAGGGATTAGGGAGCCTAATGGAATAAAGAAAAATGATCCTATTTTTCTACATGGTATCAGAGCCTTAAAGGCCTAATCCCTTTCTCCGCCGCCACCACCTCGCCCTTCACCATCGCCCTTCCGCCGCCCACCACCTCGCCCTTCTCCATCGCCAAACTCGCCCAGCCCGACCTCGCAGACCTCGCCAACCCTTCTCCATAGCCAACCTCGCCCAGCCCGACCCTCTGCACCGCCCTCGCTCAACCCTCGCTCAACCCTCTGCACCGCATTCCCTCCCCGTCCTCACCTCTCCCTCGAAACCCTCGAACTCAACCGAGATTCCCTAACCCACCCACCTTCCTCCGCCATCCGACGAGGGCTCGCCTCCCGCGGTCCGGTGCACTGCTAGCCAACCTCGCTCAACCCTCTGCGCCGCCCTCGCCGCCCTTGTCCAGCCCGACCCCGCCGACCTCGCCATCCCATAGCCAAGTCCCGCCGACCTCTGTGCCCAGATCCATCGCCCAGACCCATAGCCAAGTCCCGTCGCCTCTCCTCGCCCAGACCCATCGCTCAGCCCCATCGCCCACCCCTCGCCCCTCGTCCTCCTTCCAGCCCCCCCCCCTTTCCAGTACAGATCCCCGATCGTCCAGCCCCGATCCTGACCAAACCCCTTCCAACCCCGACCCCGACCAGCCCCGACCAAACCCGTTCCAACCCCAACCCGATCCCGACCAAACCCCTTCCAACCCCGACCCCAACCAACCCCGACCTCGCCAGCCCAGATCGTCCAGCCCTGATCTCGCCCAGCCCCGACCTCGCCAGCCTCGACCTCGCCCAACACGACCTTCTCCTCCTGTGGTGATTGATAAGCCTCCCGCACCCTTAGTTAATCCGGTCAAATTAATGTCCAAATCAATTAATGATATTCGTTGCAGTCGGATACGAGGGATTAATCAAAAATCACTTAGCTATTAATGTTAAGTGATGTAGTTTTTTTTTTACTTGGTGAAGTCCAAGGTCGATCTCAGGGAGGCATCTGTCTCCTTAGGTTGATTACATCAATTCACAAGTGCTCGAGATTCGGGGAACGATTTTTTTTTTTTTTTTTGGTCTTTTTAATTACTATGTAGACAATGCAGACAATCCTTAGCCAATTTCAAGTTAGATTTAATTGATATATCAAATTCAGTCCAAAAATTATGAAAATTGGCCAGAAGGTTGCTTATGATGAAAATGACCTACACTAATTTTTTTGGAATTTTTTGACTCAAAATGAATATTCTATGAATTAACTAAACAAACAGTGTGATTTTCAATGTTTAATTTTTAATAAATATCAAAACACAATATTTCTCAGAACTAAAATTATCCTAGGAAGGTCTAATGATCAGGAACCTAGGAAAATTGACAGAACTAAAAAAATGTTGTGAAATGAATTAATTAAAATTAATCAAAGGAAATCACTAAACTATTTATTCAGGCCTCGTTATGCGTGCAAATGATGTGAAATTTTTATGGGATGTTAAAAACAATGTCCTTAAGCTACTGTGATTTTTTTGGTGATTTTTGAAGGCACAGATAATTTACTAAAAATCAAATGGCATCTCTGGGCAAAATATGACTCAAATCAACCAATTAATTCATTAATAAATCAAGAAAACCAACAAAAATACAACACGTGTGCTAACAGGTAGAGGACAAAGTTCTCAACAATATGCAACTTTTAAAATTCAAAAATAATCAAAAATGCATGCTATGGACACGTGCAAACATAGGGGTCTAAATGCAATACTGAAAAATAAATGTTCAAGAAATAAACATGCTGACAGGGACTAAAGTGCAATTACCAAGACTATGCAGGACTTGAATGCAAATTCTCCACGAATCACGTGCGCCTCACGTGATGTCTGCTTCACAGGGACCTTTCTGCAATTTTGGAAACCTCCAGGGGTGTCGGTGCAATTTACCCAGGCCGCACGTGCTCCTCACGTGGGGCGGCCTAGGCTCGGAGGCGTCGGAGGCTCGGATCGAGGGTCGGGGCTTCTGGAGGCTCGGATCGAGGGTCGGGGCTTCTGGAGGCTCGGGTTAGCCTCGGATCTGCTTCGGGGGACCCGAGCCTAGGCTTGGGTGCCGAGGCTCGGATCGGGCGACGTGGCGGCCTGAGGGCCCTTGGATCTGGATGGATCCAAGGGTGGTAGGTGAAGACGCGTGGCAGCGGGTGGAGCGTCCGATCCTTGGTGCGATCGACGGTCGAGGACGAAGGCGGTGAAGAGACGCGTGGCGGGACGAGGGCCGTTCGATCAGAAGATCGAACGGTGGCTGCTGTTTCTCCTTCAACGCTCCTCCGCCGCCTGCGGAGGAGGGGCCTGTGCTCCGGTGAAGGGGGCTGACCTCCGCCTGCCTCGCTGAGCTCCGTCAGTGAGCTCTGTCAGCTCCCAGCTAGCTCGGAAGCAGCGGATGAGGACGGCGAAGCCTCCGGTGGTCTCGGATTGGCTGGAGGAGGGCTGGAGCACCTGGTCGATGAAGCTCGAAGAAGGATCCGATGAAGCTCCGGCCAATGATGATCGGGTACCTGCAAGGGTTATGTGGATAGCCGAAGCGTGCTGATACGATCGTGGAGAGGATGGCGTGGTCGGTGAGGCCTGCGGGTGCTTGAGGTGATCGGGCGAGGTGGCTCCGGACAAGCGGCGGAGCTGCTAGTCGACGATGGTCGAAGTGCGGTGAATGGCGAAGTGGAGAAGCCCGCGAGGATGCTAGCACCGTCGCGGAGCTCGTCGGGATGTCGAGGAGGTGTGGAGATGTCCGTGGAAGGCGAATAAAATCGGAGAAGATCGGAAGAAAAGAAGAGGATGATCGGAGAGGGGATGAAGGAGGTTACCTGGGGTTTGGGGCTCGGTTTTGAGCTCCAGGGGTCGTCGCTCCAGAGGTCGGTAAGCCTCGAGCTCGTGCAGCTACGCGGAGGGCGGCTGCGGCACGGCGGTGCACCGTGGATCTCGCCGGAGAAGAAGGTCCTTCGTCGCTCAACAATTCGGCCGCTTGCTGTCACCAAGAGGAAGCTTGGAGCTCGGGGTTCTTTCCTGGAGTGGCGGATGGGCTTGAATGTGGTCGGAGAGGGTGTATTTATAGGTCGAAGGTGGCGGCAGAGCTGGGTGAGTGGCGAGTTTCATGGAGGTGGTGGAGCGAGTGTGGCGGAGATGGTGATGTTCGAGGGTGTTGGCGAGGGAGAGGGAAGAGTGGGGAAGATCGTGGGAGAGTCAGTGGCCGGCGAGGGGGGCTGGAGTGCGGCCGAGAATAGAAAGGGGCGGCCCCTCCCGCAAGGCGGAGATCGTGGGAGAGAGGGGCTGCCCGAGGTAGGGGACGAAGTCCTGGCCGTTGGATCTTGTGATCCAACGGCCAGATGGAGGCGCGAAGCGGGCGGGTGAGATTAGATCTGGAGTGCCCAGATGAAGGGCTATGAGGGTGACACGTGGCGTGACGCGGGCGAAGTGCGAGCGGGCGGCTAGGATCGGGTCTAGGTGATTGATCTGAGGGTCACGATCCGCTGGAAGACGAGCGGTTGTGATGAAGGGATCGGGGGCGCGATCGGGCGGCCTAGAGGTCGCCACGTGGCTCGTTGAGGATGCGGCGCTAAGGAACGGTCCAGATGGAATGCGGGGTGGATCTGATGGCTGTAGAAGAGAGCGGACGTGGTCAGGCCTGGGCCGTTGGATCTGAGGTGCGATCCAACGGTGGAGGGCGCGGGCGGAGCAGACAAAGGGCAGCGGGCCGCGTGGCGCAATCAGAGGGCGCCACGTGGCCTGCTGTGAGTGGTCGAAGGGAAAGACACGTGTAGAAAGAGGAGGAGGCCGAATTTGGAAAAACTCAAAACATGAAAGTTGTAGATCTTGATGAGATCTACAAGTTTCATGTTGACCAAAGACGGAGATGAGGTCAAATATGATACATAAATACAAAGTTACATAAATATACATATGTAGTATACAAAATGACCCAAAAACCCAAGTTCCTCATACAAGCTCCAATTTCAATGAAATTAGTCTCATTTTGAAGGTCTTTTGATATGTAGTATTCTAAGAGTGAGTAGACCTAAGTAGGAGTTTGTATGCGGGCTTTATGTGTGTTTTAATGTACAAGGGTGCTCAGGGTATTTAGGCTCTTTTACAAGGGTGATTTGTGGCTTTCTTCCCTATATTCTTAAGGAGTATATACATATATTATAGAGAAGGAGTTATTTGATGAAGAGGTCTTTTACAGGTGATTTTTGGCTTCTTATTTAAATGCAGATGAGCTCCTAAAATGCATGAATTATGGATGCATGCATGAATGCTATTTATGCAAGATAAAGGGAAATATGCCTCTATTTTCTCGGGAACAAGGCTCTATTTTTGACTTTTGATGTGATGAATCACAGATTCATCAACCCCCTATACTTAAACCTTGCTCGTCCCCGAGCAACTAAATGAAATGCAAGAGTGAAATGATTTTGGGTTCCATACCAAGGTCATGAACAAAAGTTAAAAATGGAGCCTGACTCGACCTTTGGATTAATTGTGTGGCGGAACCTTATTTGGACCTGAACTTAAGAGCTAACAGACTTCAAGTTCCACAAGTCTTCTATTCAAGACGCCTCAATAGCCAGGTCAGAACAAATCCTCAAACGCAAATTTCTGATGACTATGATTCTTACTTGTACTGTGTAAGTGAGATATAGCTCTCCACATCAGAAATGACTCGGAACCAGCCTCCTCTAACAAGGTAACTCAATAACCCGGTCCAGTAACTCTTTCCTCGAGGAGCGGGGTATTCCCTTCTAAGTTCAAGTGCGACCAACTCAAGAGGAGGGGGTAGAGAAAAGAATGGACGGTGGCCAGTGTAGCCACCTATCCCGGGATGCCTGACCAGTGTAGCCAAGTCATCCAGCTGCATTTCTTCGTACTCCGACAGGTAAAAATTTTTTTTCTTTGACTTGGACCTGTCTGATTTTTTTGGAGTTTTCTTGCAATTTTTTTTTTTTTTTTTTTTTCACTATATACAATGTGCAGCATGTACATCAGGAGTTTTTCCTCTTGAGCCAGTAGACTATCCCTCTTTTGAAGCATTATTGCAACCCACAGCATCCCGTCCTTAGATGTCAACACCACTAGACTAGGTTGAGATGCACTACCCTCCCTAGAGGAGGACGGATGTTTCCACCCGTGTGCTACTCCAAGCTAAAGGATTCTACCTCCTCACCACCTCATCAATGAAGAGCTACGTGCATTGTGCTTGTCCAAGTTAGGTCATTATCTAAGAGAATCCTGCGTATGCACGAAATATTCTACTTAGACTAATCAAGATGACATGTGAACATAGACTTGCGGACTCAAAGAATTAAGTCACTTGACCTGAAAAATCTTAATTCCAGTTCCTATAAGGTCCCTCTGAAATTAGATGGGTTAAGGTCAAATCAAGTCCATCCTCAATATCTACTCATAACTTGGTTCAGAACCCACTAGCTTTTCACTTTGCATATGCAAGATATGCAGATGATGTGCAGATGACATGCTATGAATGAAATGCAAGACTTTTTTTTTTTTTTTTTTTTTTTTTTTTTTGAAAATGCAAGATAATATGCAAGAGTAAATAAGAAGCCTTTTTGTTTTATTTTTCTGGTATACAACAATCTTTTTTTTTATTATTATTTACAACAATCTTTAGTTGATATAATTTGTACATTAATTTATTATTAATTTTTTTTAATTTTTACAAAAGGTTTACAAGTAGTATACAAGTGTACAATTTTTTTTTTTTCAATTTTTACCCACCCATAATTATTGCAAATATATATATACAAAAATATGCGAAAGTACGAGCTATGGGTAAAGTATATATGTAATATATACACGCCCCCCTATACTTAGCGTGTGCTATGTCCTCAGAGCACAGAGAGCGAGGAAAAAGACATAGCTCGTGCTAAGCATAGGAGAGCCAAAGAGGAATAGAAAGTATAGAAGTCGTCTTGCCCCCCTATACTTAGGCTCTGGCGGCCTAAGTGTAGAAGAAGATCAAAAATGGGGCGGACGAGGAAAGATGGGAATGGATGAATATACAATATGGGCATCGGTCCCCCCTATACTTAGGCTTAGGTCAGCCTAAGTATTGGTAAGAAATGCGTATGAGGACCGATGTGATCTGGAGAATGTACAGTGAAACGACTCGGGTGACCCCTTCCCCCTATACTTAGGATCTGGTCATCCTAAGTATAGTCCGAGATAATGATTCGATGATGTGGGGATGGGTTACTAGAATCGTGGAGGTAGAGGAAAGGATATACAGGAATGATGATATATGTACAAATGAGTCGGTCTGAATCTTCTGAAGATGCTGCTGATGGCTGGAGTTCATTGCTGCAAGGTCTCATGCACGGCTTGAGATGTATCTGCTGTATCTGTCTCGCGCATGAATACAATCTCCTCCACATGGACTAACTGTTCATTAGATTCAACGAAGTGCTTCAACAGCTGCCCATTAACCAGGAATGTCGGTGCGTCATCCGCGAGATCTGAGATCTCGACACATCCACTATCATGCACCGTTCGGACTACAAATGGTCCCGTCCACTTGGATTTCAGCTTGCCTTGGAAGGTCTTCAGCCTGGCATTGAACAACCATACCTTCTGTCCAGGAACAAAGGTCTTTCGTCTGATAAATCTATCGTGCCAACGCTTCACCTTGTCCTTGTACACCACACTGTTGTCGTATGCGCGGTTTCTGACTTCCACAAGCTCATTCAGATCCATGTCTCTCTGTTTTTGGCCCAGGTGTGTGTTCCAGTTGACCTTCTTTATTGCCCATTCTGATTTATGCACTAACTCTGCGGGCAAATGGCACGGCTTTCCGAATACCATTCGGAATGGGGAGGTACCTAACGGTGTCTTGTAAGCCGTCCTATACGCCCAGAGGACCTGATCCAAGATCTGAGACCAGTCCTTCCTGTCTGGGCGGACGAGCTTTTGCAGTATTGTTTTTACCTCCCTATTTGACACCTCAGCCATACCATTGGTTTGTGGGTGGTAAGGACTAGCGACACGGTGTTCGATGCCGTAATCCTTCAGGAGTTTCTTCACCTCCCGATTCACAAAGTGGCTACCCCCATCTGATATCATCATTTTGGGGATCCCGACCTAGAGATTATGTGCTCTCTGATAAACTTACAGACAGTCCTGCTGTCTGCGGCTCGGGTCGGGATAGCCTCCACCCATCTTGACAGATAATCCACCGCAAGAAGGATGTATTCAAATCCGTGGCTGACAGGGAATGGGCCCATGAAGTCGATGCCCCAGGCGTCAAAGACATCACAAATGATGACCGGCTGCATCGGCATCTCATCCTTGGAACCAACGGTTCCTCCCATTCTCTGGCATACTGGGCACGACTTCGCGAAGGTGGTGGCATCGCGAAACAGAGTCGGCCAGTAAAAGCCACACTGAAGCACCTTCCATGCGGTCCTCTTCCCGGAGTGGTGTCCTCCTGCCTCTAAGCTATGGCATAAAGAAAGGACACTCTGGTATTCCTCCTGAGGAATACAACGTCTCCAGACGCAATCCGGTCCTTCAAAGAAAAGGATCGGATCCTCCCAATGGTAGTGTCTAGCATCCGACTTTAGTCGGTCAATTTGGCTCTTGGGCCCAATCCTCGGGAACCTTCTTGGAGACAAGATAGTTCACGATATTGGCATACCATGGGAGGTGAGTCGATAACAAAAATCGACTCGTCAGGGAAGGAGTCTCGAATTGGGGAACCTCGAAGTATTAATATTTTCGAGACGAGAGAGATGATCAGCTACTACGTTCTTCTTTCCAGGTTTATCACGGATGTCCAAATCAAAATTCCTGGATAAGTAGAATCCAACGAAGAAGACGCGCCTTCGCGTCCTTCTTCTCCATCAAATATCGTAGTGCCGTGTGGTCTGTGAACACAGTCACCTTGGATCCGATTAAATGCGATCTGAATTTGTCCAAGGCAAACACTACCGCCAGCATTTCCTTTTCGGTAACTGTATAGTTACGCTGAGCAGAATCAAGCACTTTGCTTGCGTAGTGGATTGCAAACGGGACGCCATCTCTTCTTTGTCCCAATACAGCCCCAACAGCATAATCTGATGCATCCGTCATGATCTCAAAAGGGAGAGACCAATCTGGGGCTTGTAAAATGGGTGCGTCCATAATCATTCCTTGTAATAGCTTAAAGGCCGCAAGACACTTGTGATCGACAATAAACTCCGCGTCTTTGCCTAAAAGCTCAGTTAGCGGTCGGGCAATTTTAAGAAAAATCTTTGATGAACCTCCGATAAAATCCGACATGCCCGAGGAACGACCGCAACTGCCGTACGTTGGTTGGTGGCTGGAGTCGTCTGATCACATCCACCTTGGCAGGGTCAACCTCCATTCCTCTCTTGGAGATGACGTGCCCCAACACTATGCCCTCCGTCACCATAAAGTGACTTTTCTCCCAGGAGAGCACCAGATTGACCTCACAACATCTTTTGAGGACTCGGTCCCAGATTCCTAAGGCAGGAATCAAAAGAGTCGCCGTGGACCGAAAAGTCATCCATGAAGACTTCCAGGAATTCGCCGACCATTTCGGCGAATACAGCAATCATGCACCTTTGAAAAGTACCTGGAGCATTGCATAACCCAAAAGGCATGCGCCTGAAAGCATAGGTACCAAAGGGGCATGTGAACGTGGTCTTTTCCTGGTCCTCTGGAGCTATGGCTACTTGATTGTAGCCCGAGAACCCATCAAGGAAGCAGAAGAATTCTTTCCCTGCTAGTCTCTCTAAGATCTGATCAATGAACGGTAGGGGGAAATGATCCTTCTTCGTCGCGGCATTCAGGCGTCTGTAATCCACACAGACGCGCCACGACGTGGGTACTCTCGTCACGATCTCCTCTCCGTCCTCGTTGGTGGTCGTCTGAATTCCCGACTTTTTCGGGGACAACATGGATTGGGGCCACCCACTTAGAGTCGGAGATTGGGTAGATAAAACCCGCGTCGCACCATTTTCTATCTCTTTCTTGACAACCTCTCGTAGATTTGGATTCAACCGACGTTGGAATTCACGAGAGGGTTTGGCTTCATTCTCCAAATATATATGGTGCGAACACAGAGCGGGATTTATCCCGTGGAGATCGGAAATGCTCCAGCCTATTGCCTTGCGGTTCTTCTCCAGGATCTCTAGCAAGCGAGATTCCTGCTCCTCGGTCAATTGCGAACTGATAATGACCGGAAATTTCTTGGCTGCGCCCGCAAGGAAGGCATACTTAAGGGTTGTGGGTAAGGGTTTGAGCTCAGGGATGGTATGATCATCTAAGAAGTCTGGCTCAATCCGATCTGGTTCGGTGTTGGAAGTGGCTGGATCTTGATCTGCAGTGGCTGCCACCAAGCTTGGCTCTGGAGTCGGATCGTCAAAGGTCTCCATGCAATCGGCAAACGCCTCGTCCGACTCGTCTTCCTCATCTTCCGATTGTCCTAAGGATGTAAGGACTGACAGGCCCTCTTGGGCCTCTATGTCATCGAAGATGTAGGGGTGATGCAGGCTCAGAGCTGTACTCGTTCCTAATGATCTCGCAGACTGACTCATGTACTGGATCATCTTCAAAGGAGATGGACATATCGGTGCTGGCTGGGTTCTGTCTCCATGGCCCAACTAAGTCTACATGTGCACTGTCTGTTTCGATCGAAGAGTACTCGGTGCTGGATTCGGAGTCCGGTCTCTGCCATCTGGTCTGCTTCATCTCTAGTTCCTCATCTCCGCCTGGAGTTTGGAACTGAATCTTCCCATTCTTATAATCGAATAAGGCCCCTGCTGTTCTAAGGAAGGGCCTACCCAAGATAATCTGGGAATCTCTCCAATTACGAGGGGTCTCCATATCAAGGACAGTGAAGTCCACCAGGTATTCCTGACCCTCGACTTTGATCACAATGTTCCTTAATTCTCCTTGGGACCTCTTAGTGGATTTATCTGCAAACTGCAGAATAGCTCTAGATTCCTAAGAGGTCCGAGATCAAGCCGCTCATAGAGGGCTGTGGGCATCAAATTGATCGAGGAACCATTGTCAAGGAGAGTGCGTGCAAACGCGATGTCATCAACATGACTCACTACATAGTGTGCACCCATGTCTCTTCGTTTCCGAGGAAACGAGTTCTTTATTGCACAAGTCGTGGCTACTGATAGAACGTGTTTCTCAACACGGCTTTTGGTCTTCCTGCTAACCCTAGTAGGTGTGCATCGCACCTTAAGGTATTTCTGGAATTGCAGGGGTCATTTCCACGAACTTGTCGAAAGGGATTGTGACCTTGATATGTTTGTTACAAAATTCAGCCATCTCAGGGTCATCTTTTGGGATTTTTGTGTTTTTCTTCTTCCCACCCTTAAGAGCTTGGGGGAAAGGGATTATTAACTCAGGATCTGGAACTGAAATATTTTCATTAGAAACTGAAAACTGAGTTTCTGGACAGGACTCTGACTCGGACTTTTGTACAGACTCTGATGCTGACTCTGACGAAAGGAAAATGCTTGGGCGAAAACCGGTGATGCGTCTTCCGCTTCTTCTGACTGGTCCTCCTCAGATGGAGGTGCGGGCTCATCGGTGCCGTCGGACTCCAGGTGGATGCGGGGGTGCTGCTTCGAGGACTCAGATGTTCCTCTTCTTCTGCTTGCGGTGGTGGTGGTGATGCTCCTCTTCCTCCTCCTCCGAATTCTCCTCAGGTCGAACTTCGGAGGTTCCTTCCTGTTGTGCCCGTGCCCGATCAGGTATGGTCACGGTCCTTCCGCTCCTGAGGGACATATGGTTAACATTATCATACGAAAGGATCTCATGTTCAGATAAATAATTATCTGAATAGTCTACCTGATCTCTAGGTCGGTTCTGGCCTTGGTGTATGCTGTTCGGGTTGGCCTGAACCTGTGCGGGAAGTGGAGTCCTTGGCGCCGTTTGTTGGTCTTGAGCACGAGAGACCCGATTGATGTCGGTTCTCATGTCCAAGTAATCGTTCTGCATCTGCTGGACCCTATCAGACAGGGTCTGGATCGCCAAGGTGAGGGACTCCAACTCGGTGGGCCTGGGCTGGCTGCTGCGTGGATGCCGTCCTGAACTGGCCTGCTGGCCGTGCCGATACTGCTGCTGATGGGGTGGTGCTGGCCCCTGCTGGTAGGTTCGCTGCTGCGGCTGGTACCCCTGGTCTGGCCTGGACTGGTATCGCGGGATTGTGACGGGTCTGGTCTCCTGGTATACTGGGGTTGGGCGGTGTGCCCTGATCCTTCCCCATCTCAATTTGCCGGACTAGTGGGTCACGGCTATACCAGAGCCCGTTGATCTCGTAGACGGGCGGAGGCTCTCGTATGCTGTCTCAACTGGTGGGGGTGCTTGATGGTTCTGCTGGGTGTAAGTCTGATCCCAGCTGCTTTGAGACCCCGGTGCCTGTTCCTGTACAAGATGAACTCGATGTACAGGTACAGGTGGTGCAGAAGGGGTGGGTAGCTCATCTTGGCTACCTTTTCAGAGAGTTCCTCCACCTTCTTGGGAAGGCTCGAAAGAGACTCCATCTCCGCGACTCGCTTGTGGATCTGTTCGACCATGGTGAGCTTGTCTGCAATCATCCCCATGCTGGGGATGAGGTCCTCTGTCAGATCAGCAACAGTCCTTTTAGTTGTCTCGTTGGATAGAATCGAGGGAGACAACTGATAGGCCCTTGTGGCCTGTGACCTGCCGGTTTCTGCCATCTGCTCCAGGATCTTCCATACGGCGTGTTCGTTCTTGTTCAGATAGCTTCCTCCGCAGGCGGCGCTGACTAACCCCTGCATCTCTGGGGTTAAGCCGCAGAACAAGGTCTGGACTAGGATCGCCTTTGAAATGCCGTGGCATGGGCATTGCTGCACTAAATCATTGAACCTGTCCCACGCCTCGTGGAACGGTTCGCAGGGTCCTTGGGCGAAGCTGGCAATCTTCGTACGCATCTGATTGGTTCTACTGAGTGGGTAGAACTTCTTCAGGAAGAGGTCCTTGAACTGCATCCAGGTAGTACAAACCACCCCTAGGTTCTTCAGCCAATGTGCAGGCCTTATCTCCTAAGGCAAAAGGGGTGGCTTTCAGTCTGATATAGTCTTGGCCAACATTGGGATGGCTCAGATTATTACAGACTAGTTCGAAGTCACGGAGGAAGGTGTACGGCTCTTCGCTGAGGTTTCCGTTGAACTTCGGCAGCAGGCTAAGGAAGTGGGGCTTCAGCTCGAATGCCTGGTCGGGAACTGCAGGTGCTAGCCAATTCTGGATCTCGTTCTCCGCCGGGTTATATGTATCGACCATTGGCCGGTCGATTTCTTCTGCTACTATAATCTGCCCCATTCGTGCAGTGAGATCGGCATTCTTCTGTTCAGCTTCTGCCAGACGTCTAAGGATCTGTCTCATCTGGTCCTCGTCGGGCGGCATCCTTGGCGGCATTTCTCCCTCCAGTTCTGGGGTTTGGAAAATAGGTCCGGTGTTAGAGGGTAAATCAAGGAATGGATTACCGAGGCAATGGTCTTCCTCGGTACTCTCAGAGGAGATAAAAGGGTTGGTTTGAGGGTAACCACCCTGAGCAGGAGGGAACCAGGGACTCAAGAGGGCATGAGTCCCTGGGTGGTCCAAAGTGCGTTTGGACCGAAAAAGACGAGTTATCTGGGGGACTCATAGAGGGATCAGTGAATTGTGTGTCGAGATCTCCCCATTGACTCATCTTGATAAGCGAGAAGAAGATAGGATTTTTACTCCTACCTGAAGCAAGCAAGAAGAACAATCCAAGACCCTGGTTTTCACACTCAACACAGTGAAGGACTCAAATTGAGTCCAATTTATCTTGTAATTTTTAAGTGTGAATTTCAAGCAAATCTAGCAAGGATTACGCGGCCTAGAGGGAAGTCGGCTCAGAGCCGGATGCGTCTTCCCTGTTTATCCTGTCGTCTAAGATACCGCCGCTCCTTCCTTTCTTCGCTCCTATCCCAAGCCGAGGGATTCAGTGACCACGCCCCTATCTACCTGCAAGCAGGCGGAGGCTGACAAGGCCGGAACTTCACCCCGGGGGGTTACTGGCAGCTTGTCGCGAAGTACCGCAATTTCGCCCCTATCTACCTGAGACAGGCGGAGGCTACTTGGTACTAGTCAAAGAATCTGAAAGTATCCGGCTTGTGATATTTGCTAGGATCAGTCAGAACGATGATATGGAAGACGGGGATTTGGGCTCTACCTTAGGGTGTTCACACACACTCAGGTACCCTCACTCAGCCTGGAAAACAAGGTCGGGTTACTCTCCCGCAAACAATTTTCAGTTTTATTCCCTTTTTATTGTCAATACTGTTAGCAGTCCCAGTTTTAAAGTAGGTTATCACTGAAATTTAATCACCACAAAGCACGCCTATCGGACAGTCCCAATTTCCTTTAATTAAGTGAGAAAATCAGAGGGGGAAATCGAGAAAAGCCGATGCAAGTTAAAAATCTATGATGCGTATGCTAAGTAGAGGAATACTTACAGTGATCCCTTCGCTTGTCGATGCAGGATGCTATACAGAATTGAAAACTCTATCCTATATGCAAATGCAGGCGATAAAAGCCGCTCCTAGACAGGCAGTTCTATTAGCGTGAAGAACAGATTGATTTGAACTAAGTCCTGCGGTCTAAGTGCGTCTTTTAAATGTGTTGTGTGGTCCTATTGATTACGAGCACAAACAAGTCCTAGATACGAGGAGCCGCTAGTGCAAGCTAAGTTACCAATCAACCACACAGCACACGGGACACGGTTTCCACTATTTTTACACGCGCGAGAACCCAAACGGGAACCGCTGGAAACGATGCAAAAGAAATAAAATAAAATGAAAATTACAAGGCCTCTCTTTCTCTCACACAATCTAAGTGCTAAGTCTTCGAAGCGTCGCCGACTCCTCGCGTTCCTCGCACAAAAATTAAGATAAGGTCAGAGAGTGACACAAAAATAAAATAAAGCAAAAATAAATGAGAGAAATAATTACAAGAACAACCGGGGGTCAGACTACCCGGGGGTTAGAAAATCAAACACTCAAAATGTGATGTAAATTAACCTAAGCCGTGCCTCCCCGGCAACGGCGCCATTTTGATAAGCCTCCCGCACCCTTAGTTAATCCGGTCAAATTAATGTCCAAATCAATTAATGATATTCGTTGCAGTCGGATACGAGGGATTAATCAAAAATCACTTAGCTATTAATGTTAAGTGATGTAGTTTTTTTTTACTTGGTGAAGTCCAAGGTCGATCTCAGGGAGGCATCTGTCTCCTTAGGTTGATTACATCAATTCACAAGTGCTCGAGATTCGGGGAACGATTTTTTTTTTTTTTTTTGGTCTTTTTAATTACTATGTAGACAATGCAGACAATCCTTAGCCAATTTCAAGTTAGATTTAATTGATATATCAAATTCAGTCCAAAAATTATGAAAATTGGCCAGAAGGTTGCTTATGATGAAAATGACCTACACTAATTTTTTTGGAATTTTTTGACTCAAAATGAATATTCTATGAATTAACTAAACAAACAGTGTGATTTTCAATGTTTAATTTTTAATAAATATCAAAACACAATATTTCTCGGAACTAAAATTATCCTAGGAAGGTCTAATGATCAGGAACCTAGGAAAATTGACAGAACTAAAAAAATGTTGTGAAATGAATTAATTAAAATTAATCAAAGGAAATCACTAAACTATTTATTCAGGCCTCGTTATGCGTGCAAATGATGTGAAATTTTTATGGGATGTTAAAAACAATGTCCTTAAGCTACTGTGATTTTTTTGGTGATTTTTGAAGGCACAGATAATTTACTAAAAATCAAATGGCATCTCTGGGCAAAATATGACTCAAATCAACCAATTAATTCATTAATAAATCAAGAAAACCAACAAAAATACAACACGTGTGCTAACAGGTAGAGGACAAAGTTCTCAACAATATGCAACTTTTAAAATTCAAAAATAATCAAAAATGCATGCTATGGACACGTGCAAACATAGGGGTCTAAATGCAATACTGAAAAATAAATGTTCAAGAAATAAACATGCTGACAGGGACTAAAGTGCAATTACCAAGACTATGCAGGACTTGAATGCAAATTCTCCACGAATCACGTGCGCCTCACGTGATGTCTGCTTCACAGGGACCTTTCTGCAATTTTGGAAACCTCCAGGGGTGTCGGTGCAATTTACCCAGGCCGCACGTGCTCCTCACGTGGGGCGGCCTAGGCTCGGAGGCGTCGGAGGCTCGGATCGAGGGTCGGGGCTTCTGGAGGCTCGGGTTAGCCTCGGATCTGCTTCGGGGGACCCGAGCCTAGGCTTGGGTGCCGAGGCTCGGATCGGGCGACGTGGCGGCCTGAGGGCCCTTGGATCTGGATGGATCCAAGGGTGGTAGGTGAAGACGCGTGGCAGCGGGTGGAGCGTCCGATCCTTGGTGCGATCGACGGTCGAGGACGAAGGCGGTGAAGAGACGCGTGGCGGGACGAGGGCCGTTCGATCAGAAGATCGAACGGTGGCTGCTGTTTCTCCTTCAACGCTCCTCCGCCGCCTGCGGAGGAGGGGCCTGTGCTCCGGTGAAGGGGGCTGACCTCCGCCTGCCTCGCTGAGCTCCGTCAGTGAGCTCTGTCAGCTCCCAGCTAGCTCGGAAGCAGCGGATGAGGACGGCGAAGCCTCCGGTGGTCTCGGATTGGCTGGAGGAGGGCTGGAGCACCTGGTCGATGAAGCTCGAAGAAGGATCCGATGAAGCTCCGGCCAATGATGATCGGGTACCTGCAAGGGTTATGTGGATAGCCGAAGCGTGCTGATACGATCGTGGAGAGGATGGCGTGGTCGGTGAGGCCTGCGGGTGCTTGAGGTGATCGGGCGAGGTGGCTCCGGACAAGCGGCGGAGCTGCTAGTCGACGATGGTCGAAGTGCGGTGAATGGCGAAGTGGAGAAGCCCGCGAGGATGCTAGCACCGTCGCGGAGCTCGTCGGGATGTCGAGGAGGTGTGGAGATGTCCGTGGAAGGCGAATAAAATCGGAGAAGATCGGAAGAAAAGAAGAGGATGATCGGAGAGGGGATGAAGGAGGTTACCTGGGGTTTGGGGCTCGGTTTTGAGCTCCAGGGGTCGTCGCTCCAGAGGTCGGTAAGCCTCGAGCTCGTGCAGCTACGCGGAGGGCGGCTGCGGCACGGCTGTGCACCGTGGATCTCGCCGGAGAAGAAGGTCCTTCGTCGCTCAACAATTCGGCCGCTTGCTGTCACCAAGAGGAAGCTTGGAGCTCGGGGTTCTTTCCTGGAGTGGCGGATGGGCTTGAATGTGGTCGGAGAGGGTGTATTTATAGGTCGAAGGTGGCGGCAGAGCTGGGTGAGTGGCGAGTTTCATGGAGGTGGTGGAGCGAGTGTGGCGGAGATGGTGATGTTCGAGGGTGTTGGCGAGGGAGAGGGAAGAGTGGGGAAGATCGTGGGAGAGTCAGTGGCCGGCGAGGGGGGCTGGAGTGCGGCCGAGAATAGAAAGGGGCGGCCCCTCCCGCAAGGCGGAGATCGTGGGAGAGAGGGGCTGCCCGAGGTAGGGGACGAAGTCCTGGCCGTTGGATCTTGTGATCCAACGGCCAGATGGAGGCGCGAAGCGGGCGGGTGAGATTAGATCTGGAGTGCCCAGATGAAGGGCTATGAGGGTGACACGTGGCGTGACGCGGGCGAAGTGCGAGCGGGCGGCTAGGATCGGGTCTAGGTGATTGATCTGAGGGTCACGATCCGCTGGAAGACGAGCGGTTGTGATGAAGGGATCGGGGGCGCGATCGGGCGGCCTAGAGGTCGCCACGTGGCTCGTTGAGGATGCGGCGCTAAGGAACGGTCCAGATGGAATGCGGGGTGGATCTGATGGCTGTAGAAGAGAGCGGACGTGGTCAGGCCTGGGCCGTTGGATCTGAGGTGCGATCCAACGGTGGAGGGCGCGGGCGGAGCAGACAAAGGGCAGCGGGCCGCGTGGCGCAATCAGAGGGCGCCACGTGGCCTGCTGTGAGTGGTCGAAGGGAAAGACACGTGTAGAAAGAGGAGGAGGCCGAATTTGGAAAAACTCAAAACATGAAAGTTGTAGATCTTGATGAGATCTACAAGTTTCATGTTGACCAAAGACGGAGATGAGGTCAAATATGATACATAAATACAAAGTTACATAAATATACATATGTAGTATACAAAATGACCCAAAAACCCAAGTTCCTCATACAAGCTCCAATTTCAATGAAATTAGTCTCATTTTGAAGGTCTTTTGATATGTAGTATTCTAAGAGTGAGTAGACCTAAGTAGGAGTTTGTATGCGGGCTTTATGTGTGTTTTAATGTACAAGGGTGCTCAGGGTATTTAGGCTCTTTTACAAGGGTGATTTGTGGCTTTCTTCCCTATATTCTTAAGGAGTATATACATATATTATAGAGAAGGAGTTATTTGATGAAGAGGTCTTTTACAGGTGATTTTTGGCTTCTTATTTAAATGCAGATGAGCTCCTAAAATGCATGAATTATGGATGCATGCATGAATGCTATTTATGCAAGATAAAGGGAAATATGCCTCTATTTTCTCGGGAACAAGGCTCTATTTTTGACTTTTGATGTGATGAATCACAGATTCATCAGTGAGCGTGCGCCGATCGCTCACGGTCTTCTTCGCCTCACGTGTGGAGAGCGATCTCGCGCGGTACGCCTAGTGCGCGATCTTCTTCTTCGCCTAGCGCGTGATCGTGCGCTTGCGCTACTGAGCGGTTTTGTGCGATACGTGCTGCACGTAAGCGCGTGATCGCTGTACGCGCTGCACACAAGCGCTGCACGCAAGCGCGTGCTCCTCCTGCGCGGGCGCTGCACGATCTGCGTGACCTCATGCATTCCAGTGCGCATCTAGTGCGTATCCAGTGCGCATCTCCTGCTCTGCGTGAAATCTTCCTACGCACCACTGTGCGTGTAAAGCCTTCAACCCTAGTGCACGTGCAACACTAGGTCTAGCGCGTGTGTGTGCTCAGAACTTGGTTAGCGCGTACCTCCAATTAATGGGGTTGGTTGTTTGAGTCTACACATCCAACCAATCCCGTTCATGTCCGTGTAGACGATCATATCTTCAGTCTATCACCCCAGTTCTCCAATATCAATATGTCAGAAAGCAAGGCAGACATTCCATCTATAGGCGCCTTCAGAGGTCCAGCACCGATCGTAAAGATGGATGGTTCTAACTATGAATTGTGGGCAATGCAGTTCATGAGTATGATGAAGTCAACTAGTAAGAAACATATTCTTACTGAAGAAGAGCCTGCAGAGAAGACTGGGGTAATGCCTCATGGGAGGCAGATGATGCATATGCCAAAGTATGGCTATCTGGAACTCTAGCAATTGAAATTGCCAATGAATTTCTTCACCAGCCCACTGCCAAAGCAATGTGGGATATTTTGGCTGCTACATATTCTCAGGCAAAGAATGAGACGAAGATACTGCAACTCCAGCATGACATGTGTACTATTAAGCAGAATGGAAGACCTTTGCACTCACTGTACACATCTCTACGAGGAATGTTTGAGAAGCTTTATAGCTTCATACCCCTGACAGCCACTCCAGAGCAACATAAGACCTACCAGAATGATACTATGGTAGGGGTTTTTCTCGCTACCCTTGATCCTGAGTATGAGGCAACACGTTCCCAGATCTTGGCGGATTCCACTATTCCTCCTATGGAGGAAACTTTTCACAGATTGAGTCATATCACCGTTCCTTCTTCTACTACGAATCAGACTGCCTCAGCTATGGCAGCAAATCGGGGTCGTGGAGGTCACCATCATCAGGCTCGCTGCCGTGGACCTCGCAGCAGAGGAGGCCGTGTTCGGCCAACGTGTACCTTTTGCCATCGCACTGGACATACCTAAGAAACATGCTACTCTAAGCATGGATTTCCTGCATTTGCACGAGTCGTTGAACAAATCGAGCCCCCATGCCCCATCTGCTTCTTCTTTGGATCAAGGCTTTGATGATCTTGTTGCCCGTCTAAGGGGCATCATTCCTCCATCTGGCCCAGTTGCTTCAGCACCTACTCCTGAGAGCCACTCTGATGTTGCCGCATCCGCCTCTGCATCCACCAATGCATCAGGTAGCACATATGCATTTATTAGTAGTGGATCATATACTTTAGCATGGATTATGGACTCTGGCGCCACACATCATGTATGTGGTGATCAAAGTCTAGGCGATAAGATACTTTAGTGGTAGCACATATGCATTTACTAGTAGTGGATAAGATACTTTAGTCTGGAGCCACTCTGATGTTACCTTATCAATCGTATGCCGTCATCTGTTTTAGGCGAGAAGATTCCTTTCTCTCTTATTTTCCCTGACAAAGAATTGTTCTCTCTTACTCCTCATGTGTTCGGTTCGGTTGCCTTTGTCCACCAGTTGTCTCCTGGGACTGACAAGCTCTCTCCTAGGGCTGTCAAGTGTGTCTTCGTTGGGTACTCCAAAACTCAGAAGGGGTACAAGTGTTACGATCCATTGTGCAGGTGGTACCTTATCAGTGCTGATGTTATATTTTTTGAATATGTTATGTATTTCTCAGCTTCAAGTGATCAGTTGATACCCCCTGATAGTACTGATGCCATATACATGCCACCACCACCACCACCACCACTACCACCAGAACTGTTACCATCTTCTACACCTCCTGTCATTGTACCTGTTTCACCATTACCATTTCACTATACCCGCAGGCCTGCTTCAGCTCATGGTCATCGCTCATCTAGCTCGCCTAAGGTATGTTCTGAAGATATTACTATTGATGGATCTAATGATTTTCCTGAGCAGGATGTGTTACAGAGGTCAGACGAGGACACTGATGATTTAGATGTTCCTATTGCCCTACGAAAGTCGAAGCGGAGCTGCGCATCATATCCTATAGCAGCTTCTGTGTCATTTGATCGACTAACTGGAGATTTCAGGAATTTCGTCGTCGCATTGTCAGCAGTGGCTATTCCACAGAATTACCAAGACGCGCTAAAGGATAGTAGATGGCGTTTAGCCATGGAGGAAGAAATGGCAGCTCTTCAGTCTAGAGGTACCTGTAGTCTGGTTCCTGTACCCGTTGATGTGTCTCCAGTGAGCTGCAAGTGGGTATTTGCAGTCAAGCAGAATGCAGATGGCATTATTGACAGATACAAGGCTCGCCTTGTTGCTCGTGGCTTTACACAGACATATGGGGTGGATTATCTTGATACATTCTCGCCGGTGGCCCGCCATTCCACTCTACGGATCGTGCTTTCTGTTGTGGTCACTTGTGATTGGCCGCTATACCAGTTGGACGTGAAGAATGCGTTCTTATATGGTGACTTACAGGAGGAAGTCTACATGCAACAACCACCTGGTTTTGCTGTTGAGGGGGAGTGTCATAAGGTGTGCAGACTTCATAAGGCTATCTATGGTGTTAAGCAGAGCCCCAGAGCGTGGTTCCAGAAGCTCTCAGATCTCTTTGAGAAACAGGGATACAAACGTTCTAATGCTGATCATTCCTTGTTTGTACAAAGGACTTCCAGAGGCATTATTGCAATTATGGTCTATGTAGACGACATTCTGATTACAGGTGATGATGAACATGGAATAAAGGGGGCGAAAGAAATGCTGGGTCGTGAATTTGTTACCAAGGACCTTGGAGTTCTTAGATATTTTTTGGGACTGGAGTTTGCCAGAAATCCTTATGGGTTGGTAATGTCTCAGAGGAAATATGTCAGTAACCTATTGAGTGAAACATGAATGCTTGGTTGCCGACCTGCTATCACACCTATGGATCCTAGTATGAAGTTATATGATGGTGATACAGAGGAGGTGGATAGGAGGAGAAGATACAGGGAATTGGTGGGCAAACTTCTTTATGTTACTATTACCAGACCCGATATATCCTTTGTTGTGAGTCGAGTGAGCCAGTTCTTGGAACAACCACGTCAGGTACACATGGATGCCATACGTATGATACTCAGGTACCTCAAGTCATCTCCAGGTGTGGGTTTACTGTTTAAGAAAGGCAAGGTAATTACTATCTCAGCTTGTGCAGATGCAGATTACGCAGGGTGTCCCAAAGACAGGAAGTCCACCTCTAGGTTTGCTGTATATGTTGGAGGTTCTCTAGTCTCATGGAGGAGCAAGAAACAAACTGTTGTGGCAAGGTCTAGTGCTGAATCTGAATATAGGGCTATGGCCCAGGTTAGCACATAAATGATGTGGGTAAAGGCTGTACTTACAGATTTACATATAGAAGTCCCACTTCCTATGGCTTTGGAATGTGACAATCAGGCTGCCTTATTCATTGCAAATAACCCAGCATTCCATGAACGAACCAAGCACATTGAAGTTGACTGCCACTTTATACGTGATATGATTCAGAAGGGATTTATTGCTACATCCCATGTTAGCTCAGAGGATTAAACGACAAACAGTTTTACCAAGGCATTACTTCGAGGGCCGTTTCAGAAGTGCTCGTCCAAGCTGAGCATGATTGATATCTATGCTCCATCTTGAGGGGGAGTGTAGATATATATTATTTACTTATGTTTCTCTATTTGTTATTTTACTTTCCCGTTGGACTCTTTATGTAGTTTACCCATAGGCTACTCTCCTATATAAGAGAGCCTAGGGCTGATGGAATAAACAAGCTTTCTTATTTTTCCAACACCTTCAACGCTTATCTGGGTAATTTGGTTAGCTAGAAATGATGTAATCTTTTCATCACAACGCTTCTATTGTGAAAATGTAATTTCCCTTTCTAGGACTACAATAGAGTCTTGGCTGCTGTAAGTACCCCTTTTCTTGCTTTTTAATAAAATGGGGCGGACACCATAGCGTGTTACCCCCTCTTTGACTGAAAAAAGGTGGTTGAATTATGCACCTCGGGTAAGCATAGGCTTTTTGCTCTAAGAAGGTTATTTCGATTGGTTTTGGCGAGCCACTTGCATTGCATGATTGAAGTAGTTGTGAGACATTGGGGGAAGGAGAAGATATCTTTTCAATTTTGGGTGGCACTCCAGTGCCACATGCATGTGAATTACGTGGCCCATGTTTCAACCAAAATGAAGCCCTATCCTCTCTCTCTTCCCTTTTCTTTTGGAACTCCATCCTGCTCTAATCCATGTCACTATGCCCCTTTGCTCACCGCTTCCACCCTTGTTTAAGTTTGCCAGCACCATGTCATTTGCAACTCCAACAATTGGCAAACACAAATAGTTAACATTTTCGCCTTTCATAGGTCACAAAACCCTATTCTCTGTTATGCTTACAGCCAGTTTTGTATGGTTTGAGATTAATCATCTACTTTGACATCATATTTTGTTTGGCATGTTTTTTACTGAGAAGGTGACGGGTGAATATCCCATACATGTGTTTACACGTAATTTGCATTTTTCATATCTTGTTTTGATTAGTTTAATTTATTTTTTTGTTATTTTAAAAATGTTTGTTATTCAGATTTTTTAAAAAAGAATGATGTTATTTTTGGGTTCGATTTTTTCGTTTGCCATTATCCTTAATTGAAAGGAAGTGGAATATGATTTGTGAATCTTGAACTCTGTGGACAATTTGGGGATCGATCATTTAGAATTGTCATTTGGAATTATTGTTAGAATTGTATTTGTATAATCCTTTGTTAAAATCATTTTCCAATCATCACTGCCAGGATGTAGTTCAAAATTTGCAAGGGTTTTCGCATGAGGAACATATGCAAGTAAGTAAGCTAGTTTCGCTTCATCACCACCCGGATGCAATCCAAAGTTTGCGAGGGTTCTCGCATGGTGAATGCATACAAGTAAAGAAGTTAGTCCAAAGAAGGTCGCAAAAGAAGTTGCGGATAGGTAATTGGAATATTGGTGCTTAGACCGACAAATCGATGGAGATGGTAGATATGGAATCTAGAATGAAGATTTAAATACTATGTGTCCAAGGGACTAAATGGGTTGAAGAGAAAGCACGGGGGATTGAGAAGACATGCTTTAAATTGTGATATTCAGGGAAAGGGTAGGGCTGGAATGGGGGTCGGGATGGTTGTTAATAATGATTTGACAGATAGAGTGGTTGAGATGTAAATATTTGTGGATCGAATTATTTTGCTAAAATTGGCTCTTGAAGAAGAAATTCCGAATATCATCTCAGTTTATGCACTGCAAATTGGTTTAGAATAAATGATTAAACAAGATTTTTGGAAGGACTTGGATAAGTATGCACCGAATCTCACACTGAGAGATGATTTGCATAGGTAGAGATTTCATGACATGTGAGAAATGATGCTTTTGGGTATACTAGTGTTCATGGGGGCCATGCCTTTGGTGTTAGAAATGAAGAGGGAAAAGTCATTCTGAATTTTGTATCGACTTATGACCTTTTCATATCAACACTCTTTAAGAAGAGGGAGGAGCCATTGCGGCCTAATGCGTATCAAATGCTATTTTCTTATTGTGGTGGGGCTAGTGGAGGGCTTACACCCTATTGCGTTATCAAAAGCTATTGGCTAAAGTCCTTGACTATAGGCTGTCGGAGATCCTTGGCCTTATTATCAATGCAGCAAAACGACTTTCATCCCCTGTCGACATAGATTGTGGTAAAGTGGCGAAGGAAGAAGACAAAGAGTTTCTAGTGGAATTTGTATATCTCGAAGGTATTTGATTGCGTGGATTGGATGTTCATTTGTGCGTCCCTTCATCATAGGGACTTCCGGAGTAAATGTATTGCTTGGTTGAAGAGATGTGTGACAACATCTTTAAGCGGTCTTGGTGAATGGAAAGCAGGAGGATGGTTTTTTCCCAACTGCAGTGTGGAGTGAGACATAGGTGTCTGCTAGCATCCCTGCTTTTGGTTGAGGTTGCTGACGCTCTGATGAGGATGGTGTCGAAGGCAAGGGAGGGGAGCTTTTTGGCGGGCTTCTGTTTGGGGAGATCTCTATACATGTGCTTTAATACACCGATGCTCACATTTATTTCGTGGAAGGGAAGGTGGCATATGCAGAATGGATATGTTTTGTTCTTGAGTTGTTTGGATTGGTCTCTGGCTTGCAGATCAATCATGTAAAATTTGCTTTTGTTTCTTTTAGGATGAATGAGGAGGAGGTGATTTGTGAGACAGCTTTGTAAACGCAGAGGGGGGCCCGACCCATCTTTTACCTTGGTTTGCTATTGCATGGAAGGTTGTGACATGTGGACTGAGCTCCTGTTATTGAGAGGATGGAGAAGTAGCTAGCGTATTAGTTTATGACTAGTCTTTCTAGAGGTGGACTCCTAATCCTGCTGAAGGCAATGCTCTCGACTATCTATATTTTCTTTTTCTCTATGTGCCTTTTGAGGTGAAGGTGGAGTTGGATGCACCGATGCAGAAATTTATTTGGTCCACCTCTTAGGAGTTTCGTGGGTTAGAGTTGGTGGGGTAGAAGACTTTGATGCGTAGGGAGGAAGATAGTGGGATTGGGATCCAAATTTTAGAGGTGGTGAACAATGCCCTTTTGGTGAAGTGGGTGGCCGAAATTAGGGGAGGAGGGTTGATCTCATCTATAGGACGCTGCAGTTAGTTTCTGGTGTTTCTTGGGATCCCTTCCCCTTCCTCACAGGTCACACTGCTATTCCTTGGCATTCCAGCTTTTGGAAGGGAATTTGCTTGGTCCTTCCATGGATGATTCTGCTCTTGCGACTTGTCCTTGGTGATAGTCGTGTTTTTCGGTTCAGGATTGATAATTGGACATGTCAGGGGTTGCTGCACACTTGTTTCCACGGTTGTTCGCTCTGGTAGCTTTTGAAGGGGATCCTTGAGGGATTGTTGGGAGGCCGGTTGCTGACTCCCTCTTTTTTACTCTGAGCTCTTTGACCAACGCTTAACATAGTTGTTATATCTTCTAGACGTACTGCCAGCATGCGAGTGTTTTTCGTGACGTTGTGGACACTGGTCTTGGGCTGATGGACATTTTACTGTTTGGAAGGCCTACAAGGTCTTCTATCTGACGATTATCTTTGATCCAACGAGCGTGGAGGTGAAGGCCCCTCTATGGGTAAGGATGTTTATTTGGTTGCTAAGAAGGTATCGCCTGTTAACTGTTCAGTAAAGAGCAAGGTTCTTCCCTAGAGTTGGCGGCACGCTCCAGCGGAGTCTTGCATCTGATGAAGATGTCGAGTACCTTTTTCTTTGGTTGCCCAGTTGCAAGGGCGATGTGGTTGGAATCACATGCCGAGTAAGAGTCAACCGTTGATTGGGTTGGTTTTATGGGACTCAATGGATGAGCCGGGGAGTGGGAGTTATCATATTAAAGTTTGGGTGACGGCTATTTTTTGGTCCATGAGGCCTGCAAGGACGGAATATCTTCCATGGATAGAGAATGTACATGGAAATATCATAGAGCATGCTAAAAGTCCGAAGGCCTTTTTGTCCTTGTAACCACTTATTTTGATAAATAATGTGATTATTTAGAAATTTACAAGTAGACGTCTCCTCGATGTCACACCCTCTTTTTCTTAAAAAACAGATAGATTACTTTGCAATGAGGAGAAGTGATCGGTTGTGCTGCAAAGATTGAAAAGTAATCCTAGAAGAGAGCTTGACATCTTAACATCGCTTGCTAGTCATGGATGCGAAAATAAAATGGTTGGTAAAGAAAATGATGGTTCCTACGCCCATTAGAATCAGATGGTAGAATCTTCAATTGAAGCAAGCTAGCTTCAAGGTGAAGGTTTTAAGAGACTTATCTTGGGTATATAACTGAAGTGCAAATGAGATGTGATAGTCGGTAGCATATGTATTTGACAGGTAGTCAAAGAGATGCTAGGCAAGTCTAAAGGAGGAGTTCTATGTGAAAAGGATGCTTTACAGTGGAGTAAAGGGGTGCAAAAGAAGCTTAAAACTAAAAGAGCTTCCTTTAAAGTTATGTATAAGGATAGAACAGAGGAAACTGTCACATACTACAAAATAACAAAGGAATAAAAAAAGCTGTAACTTTGTAAGTGAAGCTAAGACAAAAGCCTTTGAAGTTTGTACATAAAGCTTGACTCTTAGAACGATATTCAGATTGATCAAAGCAAGAGAAATGAAGACCAAAGATCTTTGTTAAGTGAGATGCATTAATGATAATGGACATGTGCTTGTTACTCAGAAGGATATAAAGACTAGATGGAAGTAGTATATCTATAAGCTATTCAATTGGTAAGGGAATCAAGATATCACATTGGGAGATCTAGCTAGTGGTGAAAGTTACTTGAATCGTGCAAGCTATCGACGAATGCAAAGAAAGTATAGGAGGCTTTGAAGGTTATGAAACTTAGGAAAGGTACATGACCTAGTGACATTCCTATAGAAGTATAGAGAGTGCTAGTTGAACGTAGCTTGACTTGGCTCACAAATTTATTCAATGTTATTTTGCGAAGCAAAAAAACACACAAAGAATGGAGGAAAAGCATCATGCTGCCTCTTTACAAGAATAAAGGAGACATTGAAAATTGTTTCAATTACAGATGTGTAAAATTAACGAGTCGTACTATGAAAAAATGGGAACGTGTGATTGAAAGAAGGTCGAGGCAAGTTTTCAAAGTAATATAAAACCAATTCAGATTTATATCAGGTCGCTCAACTATGGAAGCTATCTACATGTCGAGTCAAAGGCGTGAGGCGCTACATATCCAAAACGCCCGAGGCGCTAGGCGCTTGCCTGAGACAATCGAGGCGCTAAAGAAATATTGTGTGTATATATAATATATGTACACATTAAGTTATTTATGACTTATACTAAATAAAAATATATCACAAGTGTAGCAGTAACATGCAATGAACATCATTCAAATATATATTCAGTGTTCGGAAATGCGGTCCATGCGGCCGCATATGCGGCCACATATGCGTATTCGGTCACTTGACCGAAGCGCACATGCCATATGCGGCAATATGCGGTCAAAACACATATGCGGCCGCATATCTAATAGGATTCATGTTAGTCCATGACATGTTGATGACACATTAATTCGATTTTTTTCCGAGCAACTCTCATATCATCATTTGCATTGATGCATCTTTTTATTATTCTCGTATATGTTGCATTTGGGAATATAATCTAGGATATTTTTTCTCTTATTAATTTTTCCCATTGTTCTCAACACTTATTAATGAATTGTTTACTTTTTGAATTTTCCATCTAATGAAATTCATACTAATTTTTCAAACAAAACGTGAAATAATTGACTAACAGTCTGACACTTTACATTTTTGTGTTTCTAATAAATTTTATATGCAAACAATCTTCCCCTATATTTTGTGTCAACATATTTTATCCCTTGGAGATACATATATGTGTATAATTTTGGGTATATGTACATATGATTATTCTTTAGTTTTGTTATCCATAGGATCTATATATACATTAAAGGTTTTCTTATAGATTCATGTATTACATGTTGAATCCAAATTTGTATATGTATATATATGCATTAAATTCAAAATACACACTAAAAAATATGAGAAAAGGGAAGTTGTTCTGTGTATACGGAGCAATTTCCCCTATTTTTTTATTTTTTTTCAATTTTTTTCATGTATATTCATCTATATATCCCTCCTACATGTCATTCGAATTTCATGAGAAACGGACACTCCTAAGCCCTCCATCTAGACCGGTTAAATTTTAACGGTATGAATTTTGCTGTAATTGACCTGTTCTAGATGGAGGGCTTAGGAGTCTCCGTTTCTCACGAAATTTGAATGACATGAAGGAGGGATATATAGATGAATATACATGAAAAAAATTTTGAAAAATAAAAATAAAAATGGGGGAAACTGCTCCGTGCCTCAAAAAATAATCAATTTATAATATCATGTTTATATATCTTATTGATTATATTATCTTATTTGAAATTTTTGATTTTGAATTTTGTTAGATCATCAACTTTTATATATAAACACATTTTATTGTTTATTTTATTATATTTTAAATTAAAATATTATAAACCGCATGAACCGCATATACTTCCGTATACTCCTCTGCATATCCGCTTACTCGCTTTAGACCGCATGACCGAACGAATACCGCATACCGCATTTCTGAACCTTGTATATATTAGAAAAGATAAAACTTCAAACACTTTTAGAAATAGTTTGAACGTTCAAATTACACAAACAAAGCACTGGCTTCATCTTCATCATTCAAACATATAACTAAAAATTGGAATGTCTATGGATCCATAAGTTCCTTTTTTTGAAGAAAAACGTGGGTGGCCTCCCAGGTTGGTACCCACCTCAAGAAATATGTATATATATATCATATAACTACATGTTGTACAAAGTCCAAGATCTACATAACACCTTACATTGCTCCAGTACATTCTCAGAATAAAAACTATTCCCCCCTAAAAATCACGTTGTTCCGCATGCACCAAATAGCCCATACCATCGCGAAGGGATCCGTAAGTTTTTCATCATCACCAACATTGACATCACCAGCATCGTCTTCATCTCTACCTTCATTCCCCTCAATTTCTTCCATTTCTTCTTCTTCATTGTCTTGTGAAGCAACAACTCGTCTTGAAGATGATCCTGCAATAGGTGCTCCATGCCTTGTACGTTGTTGCGTATATATTTGTGCTTCTGTAACTCCAGATGCTCTTGCTACATCTCCCCATGTCAATATATCATCTTCAAAGACAAAATCTTCCTCCGCATTATTCGTCTCCATTTCACCTAGCAACCATTCATTAGCATCATCGATTTCACTAAGAGAGATCGAATCTATGGTGTCTCGCCAGTCATATCGTTCCTTTAAGGCCTGGTTATATTTGATGTACACCAAATCTTGCAACCTTTGATATTCAAGCATGTTTCTTTTCTTTGAATGAATATGTAAAAATGTTCGCATCGACAGGGTTAAAATTAAAGACTCACTGAATTAACGTAAAATTACTTACGCGCTTGAATACAAACCAATTACGTTCACACCCAGATGAATTGCATGTCAAGCTTAACATCTTTATAGCTAGACGTTGCAAGTTTAGAGCTGAACTTCCAAAAGAGCTCCACCATTCCATTACGTTATCATATGAAGATGTTAGCATCAAGAATTGAATCAATTTAAGTATATCAAATTGTAATGGGTACCTGAAGATTTTGAGTTTCTTGATCGAATGGCCATTGAACTTCCAAAAATCCCCTCGGCATTTTTATATGAGCGTAACTCAATCATAATGTTATCTTGCACATTTACATCGGTTACCAATCTTTGTATGCATTTGTATAGTACATCAATGATCTCCACGTCAAATGCAATGGATGGGTTGCCATAATAGAATTCAGGGTTCAAAAAATGACCTGCAACATGTAATGGATGATGAAGTTGGTATTCCCATCTTTTTCAATGATTTGAAATACATCATTGTACTTTTCTTCCTTTCCATTGAAGCTTTTCTCAATTGCTTCATTTGCATGATCTGTAGCTTCATAAATGTACCGCATTGCAGGTTTTCGCTCACTATCAACAAGTCGAAGAACTTAACAAGAGGTCACATGTACTTAAGCATGTCAAGTACATAATTCCAAAATGAGGGCACCAAACAATATCATGCAGCATGTAATGGAAGATGGACTTAATAAATGCATATAATGCATTTGATTGCCTTTTACTTGCAGCATAGGAAGAGATGCTTTCTGGATTAGTGGAATGCTTACATGAAGCAATGCATCATAACAATGTCTTTTTTCATCATAGTGAATGGTAGGCCGAACGGGGGTGGGTACATCTGGGGGGGGGGGTGAGATGTGAGTACTCGTTG
The DNA here is from genome assembly GCA_037367405.1 of Ottelia alismoides. Classification (NCBI taxonomy): domain Eukaryota; kingdom Viridiplantae; phylum Streptophyta; class Magnoliopsida; order Alismatales; family Hydrocharitaceae; genus Ottelia; species Ottelia alismoides. The sequence continues at coordinate 626,450 of JAZKJV010006049.1, read as the reverse complement.
CCACATTTGTTGTTTATTGTGGTGGCGGATGTCTCAACATCGATGATATCATGGTGTTGCAACTTAGAACTAATTGATCTTTTAATTTGGGACCCTTTTTCATGGACTACCATGTATTGTTGCTTTAGTATATGGATGACAACATTGTGCTTTGTGTGGGTAAGGAGTTACAACCAAGGTGCGAAATATCGATATCCTATCAGTCCGCTCGGAAAAGGATGGGATATATCGGTGATATTTTGAAATATCAGAAATGGCTCAAAAAGCTATTTTTTACCGTTTTTTTCGCAAATTAAAATCATCCAAGTTATTAAAATAAGAAATAACATATGAATACACACTTATATCACGCATATCGGTCATTTACCATACATCGCACATATCAGTCATATCGAACATATCGCTGTTAATGTTGATTGCTGACTTATAGATATTGGAAATGGGGTTCATCGAAGTTCTTATAACACTACATAACTTACAAATATACACTTAGATCACACATATCGATCATCTATGACCCTTATATCTTACATATCGATCATATCGAACATATCGAACATATCGTTGTTAATGTTGATTGGTAATTAATAAACATTGAAGTTGGAATCAATGTCGTTAAGTTAACCACTGTGAGAACACATGTTTTGTTTATGAAAGACAATGAATGACATAGAAATGAGTTATTTTATTCAAAAAATATAGATAATGATTAATGATATAATGTTTCTTTCGTATAAGTAACTTTCGGCAATGGACAAGCTCCTACCGTTCTAGTGAAGTAAAAAATTAATTATAGACTTACTACAACTAAAGATTTATCTATTCACAAAAATAAATGAAACACGGTAAATTAATGCAATATTATAAAAGATATTACCTGGTCATGAGTGGTTCATACCCAAGAGTTTCGTGGTGTATTCACACGGCCCCCTTGCCTCATTGTCTCTCATAGCGCATCACAGACTCAATGAATTCACAGTAGATCTCCCATGTCATGTACGAGTACATGACCTTATGATCCATCACATACTATATGTATTGATGCTCATCGATGCCTATGATTATCCTGAGATGATGATAAGCAACACTAGATCCGATATTGTGAGGGACACGGCGAGGTTGTGAAGTGCTGGCTTGAGATTCTCGTGATGTCGATGACGGAGTAGGAAACGATCTCTGCAGAGGAGGTACAACCATATAGAACTCGGGGAAGATACCAAAACTGTCACCACCAAAATAGCTGCATTGGCTCTGATCTGTTTGGATACCTTGATGGTTTTCACCACTGTAGCTACTGTATCCATACCCGATGTACCCATATGATGGAGGTGTATGTGCCTGAGGAGGAGGAAACGATCTCTGCAGAGGAGGTACAACCATATAGAACTCGGGGAAGATACCAAAACTGTCACCACCAAAATAGCTGCATTGGCTCTGATCTGTTTGGATACCTTGATGGTTTTCACTTTTCACCACTGTAGCTGCTATATCCATACCCGCTGTACCCATATGATGGAGGTGTATGTGCTTGAGGAGGAGGTCACGAAGGATGAGCATGAAAGTATTATAGGAAGACGCCAAATGATCTCTCAATGTGTGATGATCCATATCGACCCGGGAGACTTGATGTTGCTCCACGATAAGGGCTGTCAATGTCCATGGAGCCTAAAGAACCTACGGATGATATCAAATCATCCATGTAGCTGTTCGTAAGACGATGGCCACGTCTGTATGCTTTGTAATCCATAGGTCTCGGACTTGGGACAAATTGTCCATGTACGTTTCCATACTGCTCCATATATTCATGCCCTGCATGGAGCCCTTCCTCGAATCTTGTATCATGTGGTTCACGATCATCCCCTGCTGACCTTGACCCCTCTCTGAATATGTTTTTCCATCACCAAATCCACCACGTCTGCCATCATCATCATCATCATTTCCATTGTCGTTCTTTGATTTGGATTTGGATTTTGAACCAGTGGAGAGATTGTAATCAACAATTGCATCAACCTCCAATCCTCTAAGGGGGTATGTGCTTTGCCCAGATTTGGCCATGTAATCACCAACATTTGCTCCCATTTACTGGCTTATATTCGGATTCAGCCTGCCTCCCTGTTAATCAAGCACTAAAGCACTATTGGAATCCAACCAGCTCCGGAGAATATCTTCATCTGCATCATAATCGTGCATTTTGAAAAGGGATTTTGCACCCATAACCCTGAGTAGTTTCACAATTACAATCATAACCCTGCATAAACAATAATTACATGAGAAACTCTGAGTAATGGTTAACTCTTACATGACATAATCCCATGTTATATTCCGTTTGGTATACCCGTTATATTTGACGGTTTCCGTTAAAAAAGACAAAACTGCCCCTAAAAATCATTCTTATTTATAATAATATGCCATTCTCCATTGAAGCCTCCCCTCCTCGGAACCCCTCTCCCCCTTCGCCTCCCCTGCTCGAAGCCCCTCCCCCCAGCCCCCCACGCCCGCTGCTCCCGCCGCCGAAGTCCTCATGGAACCCCCCGCTCGAAGCCCGAGCCTCGCCCCCGAGAAGCTCCGCGCCCATCTCCTCGAAGCCCCTCTCCCCGCCCCCCACGACCGCTGCTCCCACCACCGAAGTCCTCCTGGAACCCCCCGCTCGAAAGCCCGAGCCCCGTCTCCGAAGTCCTCCTGGAACCCCCCGTTCGAAGCCTGAGCCCCGCTGCCGAAGTCCTCCTAGAACCCCCGCTCGAAGCCCGAGCCCCGCGGCCGAGAAGCTTCTCGCCCTGCTTCTCCTCGAACCCACCCTCCAAGCCCCACCCAGGTCGAGCGCCCAGCCACAAATAAACCCCCTCCCCCCCCCGACCCACCCAGGTCGAGCCCCCTCCCCGGAAGCCTGTCCGCCCAGAGAAGCACCAGGTCGAGCCCCCTCCCCCGAAAGCCGATCCGCCTAGAGAAGCCCCTCCACCCCGCAGAACCCGACCCACCCAGCCAAGCCTCACCCAAGTCAAGCCCCCTTCTTCCAGGAAGCCGACCACGAAGCCCCCTACCCCCGCCAAGCCCCACTCAGGGACCCACCCGCCGAAGACCTCCTGGCTCAGGCAGAGAAGACCAAACTTCCTTCCCCTCCGCTTGTGGAAGCTCGACCTCCCACACCCACCTCCCCCAGACCAGGCCAGTGCTCCCGTCGAGGGAGGAGAGATGGAAGAGGTGGTGTGGTTCGAGGGGAAGTTGCTACAGGAGGAGGGATGGATTTTTTCTTCTCTTGGTTAATTTTAGCCCCGATCGCGGATTGGTTAGATTAGCTCAATCATATGGTTGACTTAACGAACTAAAGTAACGGAGGGTTATGAGTGTAAGACGACGCATTTATTTAGGGTCCTGCACGTAATTTGTGATTATGTGGGGTTATAAATATAATTATGAAATTGCTCAGGGTTATGGGTGTAAAAATCCCTTTTGAAAATGTATGCAAGGTTGATGGGGTCTGCGTAGTCCTCTTTGTCATGTCCCTCCCTTGCATGTTTCATCTATAACCTCAAGTTGTAGTGCACATATACAAGATCATGGAGCTCCTGTTCTTCCAACATGTTCCGTCTCTTCGAATGAATCAGGTTGAATGTAGTCCGCTTCCGCTTACAACCACCTACGGATGCAGTTTACGACAATACTTTCATCACCACCTTTCGTTGGTTGGGAGCTTCAATCCCGTACATTAACCACTATTCCGCTGCAGAAAATCCAAAAGAGATAATTCTATAACAGTAAATACTAGTAATACATAGCAATACAATGAATGGACTTATTCGTCCTTACCAGAAAGAGTATTGCCCTATTCATTGACCACAATATTTCTACTGAAGGACCCCAAAGCATCCTAAAGTACTTGACATGCACATTGTTTGAAGTCATAAGTCACATAATACTTTCCATATTCCAATTGTTGGAGAATGTAATAGGTGGGTAATTGGATCTCACCAAGATCCAATTACCCCACTCATGTTTAGTCCCACATGGCTGAGCGTTGGGACTCCGGTCTGTCTGAGGGCCTATATAAGGAGCCCATCACTCCCTGTACTCATTGAAAGAAATTCAATAGAATATCCGCCCCTTTGAGGGCTTCTCCCATAGTTTTATCCCGCTCCTTAGGGAGTAGGGTTCCACATAAATCTTCGTGTTCTTGATGTTTATTATTTTGTTTATCGATTCTGCTTCCGCTTCTCAGATTTCAACATGGTATCCGAGCGGGTTCGATTCTCGAGGAGTTTATGTTTATTTTTTTTCGAGAGTTAGTTTCGATTATTGTTGAAGAATTGTTTGAGAAGATTAGTTGTTCAAGATTCATCCAAGGCTCGCGAAGATCTAGGGTTCTCTTTTTGAAACCCTACTTCAGTTCTAGGGTTCTTCGTCAGCTTATGCGTTGCCGAGGCAGAACTCCTCAACTACAATTCGAGATTCAATTCCCAGGGTTTTCTTGAAACCCTATTATCCTGCGGTCATCACCAACGCGATCGACAACCAGGCAGCATCTCCATCTTGATTTCGACGATTGCTCCAGGTCCAGCGGCTCTCCTAGCGGAGCAACATGCTATGCTGCATCTCCCTCGTGACCTCCAGATCGCGAGCCCTAGACGCAACTTCCCAACTCCGTCTTGCGATGCTTCAGATCGCAGTGACCCAGCCCTGCCGTGCGACGCGCAGGGGATTCTCCTCTGGCGACTCCTCTTCCCCAGTGCGCCAAGGCTGCAGGCGTGCCAAGGCAATGGGTCTCCTCTCTCGCACGAAGCTGCCAAGGCAACACCCTCCTTCTCCACAAACTCAGGCGGGGGCCCTGGTGACATCTCCAAGTCTGACTCCAGGCCATGCGAGGTCTGGAAGCGCTCCTGGCGCCCAGGCGATCATCCCCAGGTGGTGCTACCCCCAGGCAAGTGCGAAGGCGTCGCGCGCAACCTCCTCATTCCAGTTCTCGAGGCGGAGGTTTCTTGATCACAGGACCCCCATCAGCGCTTTACGGCTCCCCAGACATTGGCGACAACAAGGGAAGGAGCATCGAAGAGATGTGTTCCCACGGTGGGAACCCTAGCGTACACAGGAAAGGTAGCCACTATAGAATGGCCCTTTAAAAAAATTATGGGAGGGCTATTTCGTGAGCCCAATTAAAAAAAGAATATTTGCAATTTAAAAAAAAAGGAGTGAGGAGGACTGTATCTTTGGGCCATGTGGGTCGTGTTTGACATTAAAAAGAGAGAGAGGCTCGGTTATATAAAAAGAAAGAGAGAGAGAGAAGAGAGAGAGGGGTAGAAAAATAATTTTTTTTTGAAAAGGCGCATACAAAAAAAGAAAAAGAAAAGACGTACGCAAGTTACAAAAAATGCAAAAAAGAAGAAGAGGAAAAGCCGTAAAAATGTGGAATGGCTTGAAAAAAGAGAATAGTCGAAAAAAAGGAATGACTATAAAAAATGATGATTTTAAAAAAACACAAAAATGCATTTTTCGATTTCTTCCAACTTGAACCATGTGCTTATTCTTTCAAATAGGAGAAAGGAGTCAGACATAGATTCTTCAGGAGTTCTGCACATCCACGACTGACAGACCCTCACTCCAGCTTTCTACAGATCATCCATCTTCACCGAGCATCGACTTCTTCGTCAGAGCGCATACTTCTTCTTTTGCGACCCGACTACTACTCCGCGTTGGACTTCTTCTACAATAATTCTTCTCCAAGCACGACAGAGATACGTTCCGGTGACCTGATATCGTAGCGACTCCACATGCATGGCAATGATACGTTCCGATGTCCTGAAAGTCGCAGACCCATCCTCGTACGAGGTCTTCTACCATCAGCGGGCATATATTCTTCTTGTGATATATTGGGTGAAGGCGTGTTGTATACTTTCTTTTTGTTGCAAGTTGCAGCTTTCTTAGTTCCAACTTAAGGGAGAGTGTTGGAGAATGTAATAGGTGGGTAATAGGATCTCACCAAGATCTAATTACCCCACTCATGTTTAGTCCCACATGGATGAGCGTTGGGACTCCGGTCTGTCTGAGAGGCTATATAAGGAGCCTCTCACCCCCTGTACTCATTGAGAAAAATTCAATATAATATCCGCTCCTTTGAGGGCTTCTCCCGTAGTTTCATCCCTCTCCTTAGGGAGTAGGATTCCACGTAAATATTTGTGTTCTTGATGTTTATTATTTTGTTTATCGGTTCCGCTTCCGCTTCTCAGATTTCAACACTAATGAATATTTTGTTAGACTACTTAGAAACGTAAGTCCTTTCTAGATTCTAAATTACCTCATTCATGCACATGGTTTGTGTTTTCTTGTCTTTGACGAGCTTCTCCACCATAATTTATACATCTTCTAGAATGTCAGCATTTGAGATTGTGCTTGTACTTGTACTTGGGCTTGAAGTAATAAGCTGGACACAAAGGCACATGCGTGCTTAATTCTCAAAATTTAATCCATCAACAATGCTATCGAAAATTAAAGAATCGATTCATTTATTACATATATATACCATCCTTGTGAAGAGGATACGAATGCATCTTGGTCCAACGTTCATCAATGATATCCAACCAGGCTTTGTATCCTTTCTTCCCAACCGCTTCTTGGACCTTCTCTCTCATGCAGTGCATTACCTCGTAGATCTCTTCCAGTGTCGGCTTTTTGTCGCCATCCACGATCCGCATTGCAAACACAATCAGATCCATAATCTTTGTGACTTGCGTCACGTCATCCCAGAAGTAAAGATCATTGGTCAATGTCTTCACTTTCCTCCCTCCTTATGTTCGAGCTTCAGGTATTTAGAACTATTCTCCTTGACAAGTCATGATTTTCAAACCGTCTTGTGGTGTTTAAGGCTATGCATGCAAAGCGTGCGAGACATGCCTCACCAGTTCATCTTCGCACATCTGCCTTATCAAAGCCAACACTTTGGAACGATTGTAAATGAATGTGGTGATCGTCTGTGTTTGCTCCACCACCTCTGGGACAAGCATCCTCTTGCTGAAGTCCTTCCATATCAAATCGATACAAGGTGCAACACACAATGTCCAAAAAATACCGTAGCTGCTAGAACTCATTATTGATTCTCCTGCATTCTTGAAGTTGCTGCCATTGTCCGTGACACAATCTGGACAATGTTCTCCTCAACATCCTTGATAATGTCATTCATCAACTTCAACAGGTACTTGTGGTCCTTCACATGATCGGATGCATCAACATACTATAAAAAGGGCCTTCTCATCACAGTAAAGATGGAAGTTGATGATATGCTTCCTCGTGTAGCTCGTCCACTTATCGCACATCAACGTCACCCCGTACTCTGGTCATCTCCTTCTCAGCTCAGTGATGTACTTGTTCATCTCCTCCATCTCAAGATATTTGTTCTTATCTTCTTGGATGTGGGGGCCTTCACTCATGTTCCCACGGTGACGATCTCGTCGATGGTATGCTGCAAAAATGGTCCACTAGCAACATTTGCTGGAATGCTCTCTCCAAAAAAGAGCTTGTTGATGGCCTTGCCCACTCTCTCCCTGACATTTGTGAACATGCTCTTTACAATCTTCTACCTAAGATCCTTGCTTGGCTTGTATTGCATGGATCTACTCCTCGTCAAGTAGGGCTCAACTCCTTTCCCCTTGTGTTTTTGGCGGGTGGTGGTACTGATGCACCTCCATAACCACTTCCACTGCCACAGACACCACAGAAGCTGCCTCATACACCAACGAGTTCTCTCCTCACGAACTCGCTCCTCATAGATTCTTTTGTTACCCTTCTGTATGCCCTTCTCTCAATTGCGTATGAATATTAACGGTGTAAACAAAGTCATTATCATCTGAATCGGAGAGGATATTGAACTCTTTCTCGAACATGAATTCATTGAATTGTTCATCCCTTCTGGACCTCTCTATATCTTTGTCCTTCCCATCCAAGCTAACCTTCACCAAGTCCCTCACATTTTTGGGACAACGCGTGCGCTTGATAACATTATTGTTGTTGCCATCGAGATGGTGCTTTAGCCTCATAATCTCCCTCCTCCCAACCTCTTCCAACAGAAGTTGTATTTTGGTTTTAATTTGTTGACATATGGAGCAGTGGCAAACTTCCAACCATTCTCTCCACTGTCCCCCTGATCATCAGAACTATCATATTCCGAACTAGAGTGTGAGCCCATGATGTTGATAGCTGAAACAACAACTAAGCCTTTCCCCACAATATAAAGGACCGGCTATATGGATTTTTTACTTCCATTCAAATCTATCTTGGGTCAATCTCGGCTTATATTCAAAAAACTAGGATCCCTTCGTATAGTCTCATTCCAACACTTCTTGGGTCGTCCTTGCCCTCTCTTAGCCGGCTCAACATCCAAAACTCACATCTCCTAACAGGTGCATCAACTGACCTCCTTTGCAAATGGTTAAACCACCTTAAGCGGTTTTCTCGCATCCTATCCTCGATTGGAGGTACACCGAATTTCCTTATTATTGTACCATTCAAATATGATCTTTATGTGTGTGTCCACACATCCACCTTAGCATTTTCATTTCTACTATGGTCATTCTTTGCACATGTCTATGATTCACATGCCAACATTCGGATCCATAGAGCATAACAAGTCTTATGGTTGCTTTGTAGAACTTTTCTTTGATTTTTAAAGAAATTTTCTTATCACAGAGAACAACAGAGGCTCTCTCCACTTTAGCAGTCTGCATTTATTCTGTTAGTAACATCTTTATCAGTTTCTCCATCACGTGCCAATATTCCAACTACTTATCTACAACTTCCTTTGCAATCTCTTTTGGACTAAATTCTTTACTCGCATACGTCCATCATGCGAGAACCCTTGCAAATTTTGGACTACATCCGGGTGACGATGCAACAGAACTAGCTTATTTACTTGTATGTGTTCCTCATGCGAGAGCCCTTGCAAATTTGAACTATATCAGGGCAACGATGTAGCGGCCTTTGCCAAATTTTCATTGCATTCTGACGATGCAACGCTTCGCAAATAGGGAACGACCCAACGAAATTTAAATGTTTTCTTAAATCCATGTTAAAAAGATCTGACTGTCTTGAGGCAACTTCCTAAATAGTATTTTTAAAAATACGATTTAGGAAGCTATCTCTGTTTCACACTGGTTGTTGGCTACTTAACGCAACCCTCCTCAATTTACCCGGGCTTAGAACCAGCCATGGGTGAGATATGTTGATAACTGAAATGTACGAAGAAATTATGCAACAAACATTTGTGAGATATACGAGAACAATCAATTATTTGCTAATTATTTTTTTGTTTTAATTTTCGGAGTTATTTATATTTATTATTTTTAACATGCTTAATATGCTTAAAGTCTTGGATATTTAATGTTTTACAAACTATATATATATATATTTATTTATATGTTTCGATTTCTAAGAAAAATCCATCCTACATCTAGAGTTGAGACGACAAATTTCATGATAAACCATGCATGGGACACAAAACACAAAAATGATAGAATTAATAAATTAATAATTTTTAGTTAACATGAAGCACCATAAAATCTTATTTTCTGTGTCTAGAACATGAGATTCGAATTTCTCCTTTCATAACTTAACTTAATTTCATATCAATACTTAAACCCTCAAATTAATTCCCATATATCTCACTAAATATTTCAAATCTTACAAAAAAACTGAGTATGAAATACCTAACCAATAGGATGAAAACCCATAAGAAATTTCACTTATTCAACATAAAAATTGGAGATCTAGTGTTTACCTTAAAGAAGCAAGGAAGGGGCATTAGAGAACCTTGGAGAGGAGTTCGCAACAGACTTGGGATGAAATGTAGGTGAAATCGCCCGAATTTTGGTCATATCTTTGATATGGGCGGCAAGTTGAGCTGGCATATTCCCTTTGTCATTGATATATCGCCGACACATGATATATCGGCAATATCGGGGATCGTATCATCGAAATCCAAGAAATCAAAAGAAGGGTTGATATCGATATCCTATCCCAACTGATTCCTCGACGATTTATTGTTGATATATCACGATATTTCCTACCCTGGTTACAACCTTACTGACGATAGGGGTTTTTGGGAAGCTTCATGGCTGAGGATTAGCTGTCAAAAGTCCACTTTCATGCCTTCTTATTTGAAGGATTAGGAGGCGTTCTTGAGTGGAGGATTAGGAGGAGGGGGGGTGCTAAATACTGGGTGGGCTTAGCTATCAATGACGTAGTTGGGTCTATCCATTGTTTGTTAGCTATTTGTCTTGTTCAATAGATTGGGGGTTGGTGGTGGAGAGACTGGATGCAAGGCCCATGGCTTGGAAAGCGAAGCTATTCTATAGGGGGGACAATTGGTTTTGTTGGGGTTAGTGGTGATGATTATCCTTTGTTATACATGTCATCATTAGGTTGTCTACAAAGATGGCAAAGTAGATTGATGGGATACATAGGAAGTTCTTATGCAAGGGAGTAAAGGAAGGGGCGATGCACTATTTTGGTTAGTTGTAAGAGGTGTGTATACCCAAAAAGGAGGGGGCTAGAGGCCAAGAGCCTGAGACAATTCAATGATACAATGCTAGCCAAATATGTTTTGAAGCTGTTGGATAGAAGGGACGAGTACGGTGGGAAACTGTAGGCATGCTATGCCATGTACACGAAGCTGGTAGACATGGCCATTATAGAGAGGAACCAACCTTTTAGTGTTGTAGAAATGTTTGATGTAGTTACTAACGATGGTAGTGCCATTCCTTGAGAGGAGGTTGGAGGATGGTGAGGACTTTAGTTTCTGGTTGGTCAGGCTAAGCTGTATGTGGTTGTCGAGGATGTACATGTGGGGTGGCCATATGTTGGGATGTGTGGCTACTTAGGTTTGCAACATCATTTTTGGATAGGTCATTGAATTGCATCAAGAGTCATGTGCTGGAAGGGGTTGGGTTGGAGGGTCACAAGTAAGACATGGAGATGGGTAGGAGATGAAAGATTTGTCGTTTTTGAGCTTATGGGCAGTTGATTGTGTTTGTAGTGACACCGAACCCAATGTTGGAATGCGTATTGCTCTAGTAGGCCAAGTCTCAATGAAGATGAAGTTGCATTCTTAGTTGGTGAGGAGGGAGCGATTGCTACCATGCTGTTCATGAGCAAGTGGGGTATGGGCATTGTTTGAAAAAGGCTACTCGATGTGTTGAAGTGTAAGCTTCGAGGTGGTTTTCCATGAAAATTGCCTCGAGTCTATGGGGGCAACCTGCATAGTCTGCATCCGCACATGCTGAGATAGAAATCCCCTTGCCCTTCCTGAATAGCAAACCTGCACCTGGAGATGATTTGAGGTATCTAAGTATCATATGTATGGCATCCATATGAACCTGACGTGGTTGCTCCATGAACTGGCTCACACGACTCACTGCAAAGGATATATCGGGCCTAGTGATCGTGACATACAACAGTTTGCCTACCAGTTCTCTGTATCTTCTCCTGTCCACCTCCTCTGTGTCATCATCATAGAGCTTCATGCCGGGGTCCATTGGTGTCGTAGCAGACCGATACCCAAGCATACCTGTTTCACTCAACATGTCCGTAACATATTTCCTCTGCAACATTACTAATCCATACGGATTTCTAGCAAATTCCAGCCCCAGAAAATATCTAAGGACTCCAAGATCCTTAGTGACAAATTCGCTCCCCAGCTTCTCTTTCGCCTGCTTTATGCCTTGCTCATCATCTCCTGTAATCAAGATGTCATTTACGTAAACCATAATTGCAATAATACCTCTTGAAGTCTTCTTTACAAACAAGGAATAATCAACATTGGAGCGTTTGTATCCCTGTTTTTCAAAGAGGTCTGAGAGCTTCCGAAACCATGCTCTGGGGCTCTGCTTAAGGCCATAGATAGCCTTATGAAGTCTGCACACCTTGGAACACTCCCCCTCAGCAGCAAAACCGGGTGGCTGTTGCATATAGACTTCCTCCTGCAGGTCTCCATATAAGAACGCGTTCTTCACATCCAACTGATATAGCAGCCACTCTCGATTGACTGCGACTGACAGCAAGATCCGGAGAGTGGAATGACGGGCTACTGGCGAGAATGTATCAAGGTAATCCACCCCGTATGTCTGTGTAAAATCACGTGCAACAAGGCGGGCCATGTATCTGTCAATGCTGCCATCTGCATTTTGCTTCACCGTAAATACCCACTTGCAGCTCACCGGGGTCACATTTGGAGGTATAGGAACTAGACTCCAAGTTCCCCTAGATTGAAGTGCCGCCATTTCCTCCTCCATTGCTAGACGCCATCTACTATCCTGCAGAGCATCTTGATAATTCCGTGGAATATCAACAGCTGACAAGGCCACCACAAAGTTCCTGAAATCCCCAGATAGTCGCTCAAATGACACAGAAGCTGCCAATGGATATGTAACGCAGCTCCTCTTCGATTTGCGTATAGCAATAGGAACATCTAAATCAGCTGTGTCCTCATCTGGCCCTTGCAACATATCCTGCTCATAAATATCATTAGATCCATCAAGAGAAGTATCTTCAATACATACCATAGGTGAGCTAGGAGATGAGCCATGACCATGAGCTGGAGGAGGCCTGCGGGTATAATGGAATGGTAGTGGTGAAACGGGGATCGATGGTGGTGGTGGTGGTGGTGGTGATGGTGGTGACGGTGCTGGAGGTGGTGGTGTCATGTATATGGCGTCGGTAGTCAGTGGAGGTAGCTGTTGATCACCTGAGGATGAAAAATACATTACGGATTCAAAAAATATAACATCTGCACTGACCATATACCGCCTACGCAAAGGATCAAAACACTTGTACCCCTTTTGAGTTCTGGAGTACCCAACAAACACACACTTGACAGCCCTAGGAGAGAGCTTGTCAATACCAGTAGACAACTGGTGGACAAAGGCAACTGAACCAAACACACGGGGAGTAAGGGAAAACAGATCCTTCCTAGGATAGATAATGGAAAAAGGAATCTGTTCATCCAAGACAGAGGACGGCATACGGTTAATTAGGTAACATGCAGTGAGAACCGCGTCACCCCAGTAAGAATAAGGAACATGACTCTGTATAAGAAGTGATCTTGTGACATCTAGCAGGTGGCGATGTTTCCTTTCAGCAATCCCATTTTGTTGAGAGGTATAAGCACAGGATGTTTGATGTATAATCACTTTTGAGGAGTAGTAGTTGGCTAGGACATGAGTGTACAGTTCTAGGGCATTATCACTTCTTACAAACTTTACAGATGTGGAGAAAATATTTTGAATTTCATTCAGAAAATGGATAATAATATCACCTGCTTCAGATTTATTTTTCATCAAAAATACCCATGACACACGAGAGAAGTCATCCACAATAACTATATAAAATCTGTGTCCCTGATGATCAGGTACACGACTCGAACCCCAAATATCAATATGAAAGAACTCAAACTTGGAGGTACTACTCCGACCTGGACGACTGGGAAAGGTAGACCTGTGATGCTTTCCCAACTGACAAGCCTCACATTGGATAGATGTGTGAGGAAGACCCTGGGGTAACACACGACGCAACTTCTGAAGTGGTAGATGCCCAAAGCGCAGATGCCACAGTAAAGGAGATACAAGTCCAGTGGGAAGGGATGAGGTTCCAGCGAATGGAGTTTGATTTAGGCGGTAGAGGCCTCCTTGCTCATAGCCACGACCAATCACGTTGCCCGTACGGATGTCCTGAAAAATAAGAGAAGATGGATCAAAAATTGCCCGACATTGTAAATCCTTCGTAATATGACTGATTGACAACAAATTCATTGAAAAGTCAGGTGCATGTAGCACATTCTTGAGCTGCATAGAAGATGTCAGTCTAATCTCCCCCTGACAAGTGATGGGAGAATGTGTACCATTGGCAATGACCACTGTTCGGTCTGGAGGAATATGAGAATATCCTGTAAGTAAACTCTGATCGCCACATAGATGATGTGTAGCGCCCGAGTCCATAATCCACGGTAATGTATCTGATCTACTACTGGTAAGTGCAAGTTTGCTACCTGAAGCACTGGTAGACGCAGAAGCAGAAGCAACAGCATCAGATTGACTCTCAGTAGTAGGTGCTGGGCCAGATGGGGGAATAATGCCCCTTAGACGGGCAACTAGATTATCGAACCGCTGATCCAAAGTAGCAGCAGATGGAGGCTCTATCTGCTCAACGACTCGTACAGATGCAGGAAATCCATGCTTCGAGTAGCATGTGTCTTCATTGTGTCCAACGCGATGACAGTAAGTACATCTTGGCTGAGTGCGGCCTCCTCTGCCACGAGGTCCACGTCCACGGGTCTGATGATGAAATCCGCGACCCCTGTTGGCGGCCATGGCTGAAGTATTCTGATTCGTGGCCGTGGAAGGAATGGTGATCCGGCTCAGTCTATGGAAGGCTTCCTCCATGGAGGAATAGTAGAGTCGGCCAAGATCTGGGATCGTGCCGCCTCATACTCTGGATCAAGTGCAGCAAGGAACACGCCCACCATAGTCGCATTCCGATATGTCTTCTGCTGTTCTGGCGTGGCTGTCAGAGGCATGAAGCTGTAGAGCTTCTCGAACATCCCTCTCAGGGATGTGTAGAGTGAATGTAGAGGGCGACCATTATGCTTTATAGTGAATATGTCATGCTGGAGTTGCAGAATCTTTGTCTCGTTCTTCGCCTGCGAATATGTTAGCGCCAGAATGTCCCACATATCCTTGGCCGTGGGTTGATGTAGAATGTCATTGGCAATCTTAATTGCCAACGTACCAGATAGCCAAACTTTGGCGTATGCGTCATCGGCCTCCCAAGAGGCATTGGCTCCAGTCTTCTCAGCAGGCTCTGGTTCGGTAAGAATATGCTTCTTACCTGTTGACTTCATCATGCTCATGAACTGCATCGCCCACAGTTCATAGTTTGTGCCGTCCATTTTGACGATAGGCACCGGACCACGGAAGGCGCCAATGGATGGGATATCCGCCTTGCTTTCTGACATACTGGAATCTGAAGACTGGAGCGATTGACTGAAGATAAGATTTGTCTATAATGACATAAACGGGTTTAGTTGCTTGTGTAGCCCTCAAACAACTAAGCCCATGTAGGTGACGGTGTGCTCTTTAGGGCTTCGCACACGCTTAGGGCTCCTTGGTGCCCTCTGACCTCACAGAAATGTGCACCGTGAAGTTACGCACATGCGTGCACCGTGAAGATAAGATCAGGCGCACAACCGCGCGTGAAGTTGCATGCACAGGCGCAGACGAGCGCGCAGCCGCGCGTGAAGGAGCACGCACAGGCACGTGAAGGAGCGCGCACAGGCGCAGACCTACGCGCACAGGCGCGTGAAGGCGCACAGGCAGGCGCGTGAAGGAGCGCGCATAGGCGCAGACCTACGCGCACATGCGCGTGAAGGCGCACAGGCAGGCGCGCAGGCACGTGGGCACCGGCTGAGGCGCAACAGCGGAGCAGAAGCGCTGGCGGCGCCGGCGATGAGAGAGAGAGGGGCTCGCGGGTGGGGTGGGGTAGGGTTAGGGTTTCGAGAACTCCGGTCTAGGACCATCGCTCTGATACCATGTTGGGAAAAATGAAAGAGTTGTTTATTCCATAAGCTCTAGGCTCTCTTATATAGGAGAGTAGCCTATGGGTAAATTACATAAAGCATACAACTGAACATAAAAATAACAGAGAGACACACAAACAACTAATATATGCGTTAAGAATTCTGGATGACCATCTTTTGGCTTCTCAAAAAATAGTTTCACTTAAATATTCCACTAACATAATCTAATAAACTGCATAATTTGTTACACCCAGAATCACACCAAGTGCCCCTTTCCTCAAATGAAATCTAAATAAATAAATAAATAGAATTAAACTCAAGAGTTTTTTATCAGTTGTGCTCCTCTTATCAGTCGTGCCCTTCCCTTTTTGGGAATATTAGTTCTGCTCCTGACTTCTTTCACAATGATCATTTGTGCCCTTCCGTTAGTCTGGTTGTCAATTAATTGAATTAAACCATAGGTTATTCAAACTATGGTGTAGTTAAGAGGGGCATAGTAGGAACAAAATATCTACCTCCTCCTCCAACCCATCCTCTTCCTCCATTGCTCCCTCCTCCTCGATGGTAACGACAAGCTCAATAAGTTGTGTTAAACCTTGACCACTCAGCATTAATGCTGGAGGGGGAGGAGAGGGGCTGGAAGGGGAGAACTGTATGCAGGAGTAGTGGGGGGGGTGTTGGAGTCAAAGGGGATGTCGGGGGAGGATTATGGGGAGGAGGGGTTGGATGCCAGGGGAGGAGGATAGGGTGGAGGTGCAAAAACTGGAAGGGGAGGGGTGATCGGAGGAGCAGGGGCTAGAAGAGGAGGGCGGTTGTCAGAGGAGGGGTTGGAAGGGGATGGGCGATCTGAGGAGGACGATGGGGCAAAGGAGTAGGGTTGGAAGGTGAGGGCGATGGGAGGAGTGGCTGGAAGGGAGGAGCGATCGGAGGAGGATGTGGTGGTCAAAGGAGGGACCGGAAGGGGAGGGCGGTCGGAGGAGGAGGGACTGGAAGGAGAGGTAGAGGATGGGTCGGAGGAGGGGGCTGAAGTGGGAGGAAGACCTTTCAACTCATGTTTTTTTTTATCTATTTCCCCTTGTGTCCCCAAAGTTAACGTCCGTTTGCACTGGGGATGGACGACAACTCACCGGAGGAGCACATCTCACATGATCATTGTGGAAGAAGTCAGGGACGAAACTGATATTTCCCAAAAGGGATGTGGCATAACTGACATTGCAATATCTTAGAGGGGCACAACTGATAAAAACCCTAAACTCAATCGTGTGATTTAGTTGGATGTTGGAAGTTTGGAGGAGTGGACGTTTGAAGCAGTTGGCAAGTTTGAAGGAAACAACATTGAGTAACAAAGTTGGATTAATGGAATAGCATGGGTCTTGAAGATGGTTCATTGGGAGTTGCGTGTTTGAAGGGAGGGAACATGGGTTACGTAGTTAGATAAGTGGAATAGCATGTCTTTAAGAGGATTCATTGGGATTCTGCATAATAATATATTTTCTGTTGACTTGTCGGTACACCATAGTCAACTGTGCTTTATTGGCAATGTGATCTTATATCGTAAATTACTAATATATTTTATTACGCACTTCTCTCTTATTGATTTCAAACGTTTTTTGAACAAATATGGATCATGTTCTCATACGGCTTAAAGATAGCAAGCTTGAATACCGACTTCACGTTTGCATCATTTCTCAGTGAACTCAAATCGAGCTGTAAATGAATTCGAATCAAATAATAACATATTTGATTTGATTAACTAGAGTCTCTTTACACTGTGGTTAACTGTGACGACCATATTAAATCATGTGGATAATTTGTTTCTTTTTGTGTGAAATGACATTCTGTAAGGGAAATAGAGTGGAGCAAGAGATACTCAGCTGCATAATCTCTCTATCAAGATCATGAATTTACCAGAGTGCCTTTTTCGCCTATCGGAGCCTCTACCCTACATTAATTTTGAGACTGTAGACCCTACAAGAATTCTTCTACAGTTTCATTTAATTTTCCGAATAATTATATTGCTTAATTAGATCTGAATAACCGAATTGTTGTCATATAATTGTCCTTCTGGCAGTAGTGTTATTCATTATTCTTGTTGGTTTTTGTTAAAAATGGTTATCGCAATAATAAAGCAAATGTTCCAACGAATAAACACTATCCCTTGCAACAGCATTCCAAACCTTGACATGGCATGGATGATGCACTCATAAAAGCTGAATGGAGATAACTATTGCCATTTTTCTCATTAATGTGTTTTTCTGATGTTTTTATGAAAAGTTAAACACCAATCTTTAACTTTAATTCAAAAGGCTTATATGAGTTATGACCATTTGTTTTTTTGTTATTGCAGATAATGAGAAATGTATCAACGGAAGCTTCATTCTAGTGTAACCATTGCCAATAACAGCCTAAAATCTCATGACCAGGTACTGGATATAGGTGGAAATTCCATGGTTCCATTTGAGGCAGGAAACAATCACAATAATCCGTTGGCATCAAGGCAACGATTGAGGTGGACACATGAGTTACATGAGCGGTTTGTCGATGCTGTCGCACAGCTTGGAGGCCCTGACAGTGGGTTTTCCCTCCATCTCTAGTTTTAAATTTGCATTTGTATCTGCTTCATTAAGAATATATGTGAAGCGGAAAACGAAGTCTATAGTCATTACTGTCCAAAACGTCATTTTTTGATCTTTGCGTTCATTCTCCAATTCTCCACAATTTGTCATTTCGAGCTTCTTTTACTTCGTTGATGAAATTTAGGACATCCCAATCTCCGTGAAATGCCAAAGAATTATTATTAGAGGTTAATGGTCATCCAGTCAGATGTCCACATTCTTTTGATGACACTGTTTTGACAACATCCTTCATGAAATTGACATATTTGTGAGAAAAGTATGTTGGTGTTACTTGGTAATTTTTTAAATGGACGATATGAGAATGAAAATGTAAATCCGAGCTCTAAAATATTATTCGAAAAATCCTAAAGTTTCTCAGTTACATTCTGGTTTACGTGCCAGTTGCTACAGCAATAGTTTAATAACATTGATAAATATGGATGGGGTTCTAAATTTGGTTAAAGAGCTATAATATATTTCTTTTAATTTTTAGGGAACAGTAATCAGGGAGCATTGTGATTTTTTGCTGGTGTCTAGCCTAATTGAACACTTGATTTTTATTTTTCAAAAGTACATTTTGTGGATTAAAATATTCATCAGTATTAATATAATTTACCTTTTTGCTTATAATTCACTGTTTTAATGGTTTCTAGTTATGTGGCATTGATTGATCTTTGTAGAGGTTTATATATATTGCGATGTACTGTTTCATATTTTCTATTTATATATTGTACGTCTCTGTAATTTACCCAAGGGTTTTCTCTCTATATAAGAGACCCGAGGGCTCTATGGAATAACACAACAGAGTATCGATTACTCCAACATGGTATCAGAGCCAAAACCCTAACCCTAGGGTTTTCTCCACCCCCCCTCTCCAGCCGCCGCCGCCGGTCCTCCAGGGCTCCCAGCCCTTCATCGGCCCCTCCCTTCGCCGCAGTCAGGCCCCCAGGCCCCCAGCCCACCGCCGCCAGGCCCCCAGCCCACCGCCGCCAGGCCCCCAGGCCCCCCCAGTCCTCCGCCGCCAGGCCCCCAGGCCCTCCTGCGGTGCCGCCAGCCCTCCTCCGCCGCCTCCAGCTCTCCGTCGGGCCCCTCCCAGCAGCCCGCGGTGCACAGCCTAGCCGCCGTGTACCCCTAGTTGCCCCCACTCTCTTCCGCCAATGCTTCCACAGCCGTTATTCGTCCCCGGGGCACCTTCGGTCCGTTCCGAATATATGATGGATTCAAGTGCATAACGTCTACATGTGCACTTGAATCCTCACATGTCGTGGTAGACACCGGTTACTTGGTCTATCATTCCTAGTCGTTCTTCTCCGCCAATATGTCAGATCAAAAGGTCGATATGCCCGCCATCGGTGCCTTCAAAGGTTCGGCACCTATCGTCAAAATGGACGGGACCAACTACGAACTGTGGGCAATGCAGTTCCTCAGTCTCATGAAGTCGTGTGGTAAGAAGCATATTCTTACCGAGGATGAACCGCCGGAGAAGACAGGAATATATGCCTCATGGGAGGCTGATGATGCGTATGCCAAAGTTTGGCTCTCAGGAACACTCACAACGGAGATAGCGAATGATGTTCTCCATCAGCCCACCGCCAAGGCGATGTGGGATATTTGGCCACGACGTACTCTCAGGTACGCAACGAGACGAAGATGCTCCAGTTGCAGCATGATATCTTTACCACGAAGCAGAATGGAAGACCTCTTCATTCCCTGTACACGTCGCTTCGTGGAATGTTCGAGAAGCTCTATAGCACTATTCCGCTCACAGCCACGCCGGAACAGCAGAAGACGTTCCGCAACGCCACTATGGTTGGCGTATTACTTGCTGCCCTTGACCCTGAGTACGAGGCAGCACGCTCTCAGATTCTTGCAGATGCCACCATCCCACCGATGGAAGAAGTATACAGGAGGCTCAGTCGTGTACCTGTTCCATCGAATACAGCGACTGCACCTCCATCAGCAATGGCAATTTCCAGGGGACGTGGTGGTTCGTCCTCATTTCGTGGCAGAGGAAGTGGTGGACGTGGCCGCGGAGGTCGCATACGCTCTACGTGCTCATTCTGTCGTCGTACTGGTCATTCGGAGGATACATGCTATTCCAAGCATGGTTTCCCTCCTTCTGCATGTGTAGCTGATCATGTTCAAGGTCCACCAGCATCTACTCCAGATCACAGGTTCGAGGAGCTAGTGGCACGGCTTCGTGATATTATGCCACAGTCAGCGTCAGAGGGTGCTGAAGCTTCTGATGTTGCGGCCTCGGCGTCAGCGGAGTACATCTGCTTCAGCCAGTGCCTCAGGTAGTCCTTCAGTCTCATTTCATAGTCATGATCTCACAGGATGGATTGTCGACTCTGGAGCTACCCATCATCTCTGCCGTGAGAAAGATATTCTGCAGTCCTACAGAGCTGTTCAGCCTGGTCGCTCTGTACTCATTGCTGATGGCACTCATTCCCCCATCATCGGTCAGGGGGAGACGGTTTTGCTACCCTCTATGCACCTGCAGAATGTTCTACATACTCCAGAATTCTCTATGAACCTCTTATCCATTAGTCAGATTACACGTGATTTGCACTGTCGTGCTATTTTTGACCCATCGTCTGTTATTTTTCAGGACATACTAACGGGCAGGGTGATTGGCTGTGGCTCTGAGCACAATGGCCTCTATCGTCTCGTACGAAACTCTTACGCTGGCGTCTCACTACATTCCCAGGGCTCCGTATCTCCGTATACCTGGCATCTTCGGTTTGGTCATCTGCCACTTCAGAAAATGCGTCATCTCCTGCCTCAGATCTCTCCGAGTTCTTCTTTTCGTTGTGAAGCATGTCAGTTAGGGAAGCACCATCAGTCTAGCTTCCCCAGTCGTCAGAGTCGGAGCAGTAGCTCCCCATTTGAGTTATTTCACATAGATATTTGGGGTCCAAGTCGTGTCCCAGATCATCAGGAGCACAGGTTCTATTTAGTTGTGGTTGATGATTTCTCTAGAGTGTCCTGGACTTTTCTTTCTTAAAAATAAATCTGAAGCGGGAAATGTTATTCAAAATCTCATCAATGAAGTTCAAAATGTTTTTTCCTCTACTGTTAAGTATGTGCGTACTGACAATGCATTGGAGTTCTGCACTCGCTCACTTGCTCGCTTCCTTTCTTCTAAAGGCATTATCCACCAAACCACATGTGCTTACACATCTCAACAAAATGGGGTTGCAGAACGAAAGCATTGACATTTCCTTGATATTGCACGCACATTACTTATTCAAAGTTGTGCTCCATTATCCTTTTGGGGGGATGCTATACTTACAGCATGCTACCTAGTCAACAGAATGCCTACAACTGTTCTTGGGGAAAGGTCTCCAATTTCTGTTCTTTTTCCCGACAAAGATTTGTTTACACTTACACCTCGGGTCTTTGGCACTGTTGCATTTCTCCACCGCTTATCTCCAGGACTTGATAAGCTATCTCCTAGGGCTATCAAGTGTGTTTTTGTGGGTTACTCCAGGACACAGAAAGGATACCGTTTGCTATGACCCTGTTCATGACAAGTACTATGTAAGTGCAGATGTTACATTTTTCGAACCTGTCATGTACTTCTCCCCTGCAGGTGACAGATTGGTCTCCTCCACATCCACAGATTCCAATGTCTATGTGCCTCCACCTCCAAGCCTGGGTCAATCCTCTACTCCACCAACACAACCACCACCACCACCACCCCCGCCACCACCTCCTGTTGTACCTTTTACCAAGTTCTATACAAGGCGGTCAGGCCCTGCTCAAGCTACATGTCAACCATCCAACACGCCTCAGGTATGTTCTGATGATAACACTAATGATGGGTTAGACAATACACCTGTGCAGGAGCCTTTACTACAGGAGGAGGATCAACCGGTCAACACAGTCATGGATGATTTGGATCGGCCCATTGCTCACAGGAAGCAGTGAAGACAGTGTGCTTCATATCCTCTTGCCTCTCAAGTCTCATTTGATCGTCTCAATGGGGATTTCAAGAAGTTCGCAGCTGTTGTCTCGTCAGTTGAGATTCCACGGACATATCAGGATGCCATGAAGATTGACTGCTGGCGTCTAGCCATGGAAGAGGAGATGCGTGCCTTGCAATCTAGAGGGACTTGGTCTCTTGTCCCCATTACTCCAGGTGCCTCCGTGGTGAGTTGCAAGTGGGTGTTTACGGTGAAATATCATGCGGATGGACGTCTAGACAGATACAAGGCCAGACTTGTAGCAAGGGGATTTACCCAGACATATGGGGTAGATTATTTTGATACTTTTTCACCAGTGGCGAGACACTCCACTCTTCGCATCCTCCTATCTGTTGCTGTGGTACGTAACTGGACCATTTTCCAGCTTGATGTCAAGAATGCTTTCTTGTATGGTGATCTACAGGAGGAAGTCTACATGCAGCAGCCACCAGGGTTTGCTGCTGAGGGGGGGACTCAGATGGTGTGCAGACTTCATAAGGCTATCTATGGCCTCAAACAGAGTCCCCGAGCATGGTTTCAGAAGCTTTCCCAGCTAATTGAATGACAGGGGTTCAGGAGATCAAATGCGGACCATTCACTGTTCGTCCAGAAGACCCCTAGAGGTACAGTTGTTGTTATGATATATGTTGATGACATCTTGGTCACAGGAGATGATGCTCAGGGGATTGAGATAACCAAGTCCCTGTTGGGAAACCAGTTCGTGACGAAGGATCTGGGCACGATACGATATTTTCTGGGGATAGAGTTTGCAAGAAATGCACAAGGAATGGTGATGACTCAAAGAAAATATGTCACAGACTTGCTAGTTGAAACAGGAATGACTGGATGCAGACCTTCAAGTATACCTATGGACCCGAGCATGAAGCTGTACGATGATGATACCGAGGAGGTGGACAAGAGAAGGTACAGAGAGATGGTGGGTAAGCTCTTATACATTACTATAACTCGACCGGATATTGCCTTTGCAGTAAACCGGGTGAGTCAATTTATGGAGCAGCCGAGGCAAGTTCATATGGATGCCTTGTATATGATATTGAGATATCTGAAGTCTTCCCCAGGCACAGGGTTGCTATTCAAGAAAGATACAGATCTATCTATTTCAGCTTGTGCAGATGCAGATTATGCAGGATGTCCAAGGGATCGTAAGTCTACTTCTGGATTTGCTATCTTCATAGGAAGCTCTTTAGTCTCTTGGAAAAGCAAGAAGCAGACTGTTCTGGCGAGATCCAGTGCTGAATCCGAGTACAGAGCCATGGCACAAGCAAGCACAGAAATGATGTGGGTTAAAGCAGTCTTAGAAGATCTGAATGTAGATGTCCCCTTGCCTATGAATCTTCAATGTGACAATCAGGCAGCATTGTTTATTGCCAACAATCCAGCTTTTCATGAGAGAACAAAGCACATCGAGGTGGATTGTCATTATACTAGGGACATGATTCAGAAGGGCTTCATTTCCACTTCTCATGTCAGTTCAGAGGACCAGACTGCTGACATATTCACCAAGCCATTGCTCAGAGGACCTTTCCAAAGATGTTCTTCCAAGTTGAGCATGATAGATATCTATGCTCCATCTTGAGGGGGAGTGTAGAGGTTTATATATATTGCGATGTACTGTTTCATATTTTCTATTTATATATTGTACGTCTCTGTAATTTACCCAAGGGTTTTCTCTCTATATAAGAGACCCGAGGGCTCTATGGAATAACACAACAGAGTATCGATTACTCCAACAATCTTAACTGGTGTACAACGAATTGGTTTTAAAGACTTTTAGGTATTTGTTTAAACTATTTCTTGGAATAACATGAGATGCCAAATGTTTCGTAAATCTCCCAGTTGTAAATTTGGTCATTTGAAAACTATCCTCTCCTTTGATGTGTGTACATCCTATGCTGTATCTGCTGAAGGAGCCACACCAAAAGGCGTGCTACGAGTAATGGGCGTGCAAGGACTAACCATATACCATGTCAAAAGTCACTTACAGGTGTAAATGCAACTTTTTTGCATGAACTTCTGTGATGTTTTATTTTTGACGTTTTTTTCTAATCCTGTTGTCTTCTTGTGTTTGCAGAAATATCGGCTTGCAAAGTATCTCCCCGAGTCTTCTGCTGATGGTTGGTCCATGCAATTCACTAGTAACTTTTATTTGTATAAAATGTCTTCATAAATTGTACTCTGTAACGGGCTTCCTAAAATATGAGGATAATGTAACATGCGCTGTCTTTCGACTGTGATTTGCCTTATTAGTTCTTTTACCAGGCGGGAAATCAGAAAAGAAGGAGCCAGGGGATTCATTATCCAGCTTGGACAATTCGAACTCTTCGTAAGTAAAGATTTCTATGTGACCATATAATATTATATGATAGATGGAAATATCAACGCTACATTACCCAGCTTGGATAATTCCTCATTTTCTTAAGTGAAGATATACCTATGTGACCATAAAATGCTACATATGGTTCAGTTCAATAGTCACAATGTTTCTTGCTGTATTTATCCGAGCTTCTCAACTCATTATCCAGTTCGGTCGATTCGAACTCTTCGCAAGTGAAGATTTCTATGCGCCCATAAAATGTTATATATGCTAGATCAAAATTTCAAGGCTACATTATCCAGCTTGGATAATTCTTCCTTTCTGTAAGTGAAGATACCTATTTGACCATAAAATGCTATTTATGGTAGATGGAAATATTAAGACTACCTATTTCAGTTCAATAGTGACCGTTTCTTGTTGTTCCCATCTGAGCTGCTCAAGTCTCGCTACTTCCTCTAATTGAGTGTCAACCTTGGAAATAGGAAATTATTTGAATAGATCCTAGTCTTCTGGACGTTGTTATCTTTTCAGATCTCTACTTTGTTGAGGCTCAAATCGGATTCTAAGCTTATTACTGCTCTCAGTATCTCCTTATAATTTCTGGCGTAATTCCAAAAAAAATTCTAAGCTTATTACAGCTATCAGTATCTCCTTATAATTTCTGGCGTAATTCAAAAAAATGAGTTTCTTCATCTCTTTCCTTTCATTCTCTCTCCTTTTTCCTATTTTGAAATGTCGGTGTTTATCCTTCTGACATTAGCATTATGCTTTGATGCTCGACATCCATGCTTCCTTCGTTATTTTTTTCTATCTTATTCCCCCCATTCTATATTACCTAACGACTTCTTTAACCTGCCTATTGTAGTGCTGCACACTTGAACTTGGTGGTATAAGTTGGAGACAAGCACAAGCCGAAGTAGACGAAATCAAGTTTGTCTTCTGCAAACAATTAGTGAGATCTGGTCCCTTGGATTCGTAGCACTTGATGTAGCTTGTTTTTTCTTTAAAGGAGAAAATATTGGAGGTGAGAAGGGAAGACATGAGATGAGGGAGGTAGAGCATATCAAGCCGTGTTGGAGTTTGTCTTATGCGTCACTTATCTTGTAGATGGGTAAATGGATCTCTCAAGGATCCATTTACTACATTCAGTTGTTTAGACCCACATCTATCACTAGTGGGATGTGGAGATTTAGTGAGGGCTATTTAAGAAGCCCCTCACCCATTGTATCCAGTGAGAAAGTGCAATGCACACTTCAACCTTTTGAGGCGTTCTCTTGTGGTTTCATCCCGCTCCTTAGGGAGTATGGCTCCACATTAAAATCTCTGTGTTCCAAGATTTATCTTTCTATATTTCATGCTCTGTTTATCATTTCGCTTCCGCATTCCTATTTTCTGACACGATATCAGAGCGGGTTCGGTTCTCGAGGTTTTTCATTATGTTCTTTATTTTGATTCAAAATTCGATTGTCAAGAAGTTCGGTTCCGACTTATTCTTGAAGATTATTCCTGTTCTTATATTGTTCGATCAAGTTCTTGTTCTAGGGTTTAGATGGAACCCTAGAAATTATTCTGCAATCTTCTCATCGGCTCGATTCTGGATTCGTTGAGTTTTTGGCATAGCGGATTCCTTGGCGGCACCGACCACAAAGTCCCTGCAGCATCCAGGCGCAAGGGTTCTGCCGATCCAAAACCCTAGCCATCGAAGGAGCTCTCACGGCGCAACCCCAAATTTCTCTCAGCCCCATCGAAGTGGCTCCAGGAAACAAGGAGCTCCAGGCGACGGCCTTCTTCTCACAACATTCTCTTAGCGGCCGAAGATCCTCATTCTCGATCCAGACGGAAGCCATCCAGTCCCGCATGCTCTAGGCAGAGGCACCGTACCTCCAGGTAACAATGGTACATGCGTCGCCATCTCCACCCTCAAGGACCAAACAGATCGAGCCAACCAGCCGTAGCCACAATTCTCAAAAAAGGAAGAAATCGGATCTGCGTGATTTAAAAAAAACGACGATGCAAGTTCCTCTTCTCCGCGTGAGCCAACATGATCCTCTCGCGCGATGGCCACCACCAGGCGGCATCCCTCCCCCATATGTGGTGGCAGGTTTCTTCGAAGAAGGGTTCCTATCGGGGAACCCTGAGTTTTCTTTCGGGCGGGGGGGGGGGGGGGGAGTTTTGTTAGGACCCGATGACCCTCCAGTATTTTAAAAAAATCACTGTAACCTTATTTCTGAATTGTCGTGCCCCACTCGATATTTTTAAAAAAAAGAGAGAAAAGAAGACATGACTCTTACAAAAAAAGAAAAAAGGGCTGCAGTTTGGGCGTGAACTGAAGAAAAGGAGGGAGGCCGCAATTGTGTTTTTTAGGCCCAAATTGGGCTGAAAAATGATGGGGCCAAGCAAAAAAATGAAAAAAATGCAAAAAAGAAGAAAAACTGAAAAAAATTGTGAACGGCTTATTTGAGGGAAAAAAGGAGAAGTGGCATCTATTAAAAAATGAATGAAATAGCCGAAAAAATGATTCTAAAAAAGGAAGGAAGAAGAAAATCGATTGAGAAAAACTGAAAAAAATGTGTGTCAGCTTATTTGGTTCATTTGTTTTCTCCCCATTTCTCCTGTCTTCTCCAAACTTTGTCGATGCCATTGATTTCTGACAAGTATGAGAGAAAGGGGGAGTATAGTGTAGAGTTCTACAGGCCAGAGGTTCTCCAGATTCCATATTTAGATGTTCAGATTCTGAGTCCACAGTATGATGCGCAGTTTCAGACTCGACGATTGGTTCCGAGTCCTCTTTCAGATGTGCACATATATGCCATCATTGTTTGTGGTCCCCATCATTCTTGTTTTGTTAGCCGTGGTTTTCAGGTGATCCATAGGGACTCCAGAGTAGAGATCCCATTCCCTATGCCATGTGGGTTAGGGTTTTCATGTGGTTTCATACGGATTCTAAAGTAGAGATCCAATTCTCTGAGCCAGATGGGAGAGACCCAGTTCTCCGACGAGGAGACTTTCGGACTCCATTCTCCAATGTTCGTGAACTCCAGTACAAGATCCTTCCGAGGTTCCTATGAGAGAGAATCCACTTTGAGGTCCCTATGAGAGAGACCCATCTTCAGAGATCTACGTATGGATAATTATCAACATTCTTTATTTGGACCTTTCAGAGATGGAGCAGTTGTCCACATGTGGCGGGCCAGAATTCTCCAGATCAGTTGGTGACTCTGACAGGCACAGTACATAGTACACCCAGTTTTACCCGCACTCCAGCCAGTTCGTCCTCCTCACCTGCACAGCATGAGAAGCAACGTCCTCGACAACAACCGACAGTTGTGCGTGTTGAGTTGATATTGCCTGTAGTGTCCATGGAAGGCCATATCGATTTCAATATCATTTCGATACGATATTTCGACGATATTTCGGTGATATATCGTCGAAATATCGCCCATATCGACACACTTTTGTGAAGGAAATGCCTGAAAAGGGGGATATATCGCCATATCGGTACCCATATCGGTCCCATCTCGATATCGATATATCGATGATATATCGTGATACTTCCTTCCACGGTAGTGTCATGCAGCGTGAGTTGAGATTTCTTTCTGTTTGTCCAAGCTGAGCATTGCATGCTCCAGCTTGAGGGGGAGTGTTTGAGTATGCCTTATGCGTCACTTATCTTGTAGATGGGTAAATGGATTTCTCCAGGATCCATTTAGCACATCCAATTGTTTAGTCACACATCTACCACTTGTGGGATGTGGAAAAACTATATAAGAAGCCCCTTACCCCCTGTATCCAGTGAGAAAGTGCAATGCATACATCGACCCTTTGAGGCGTTCTCCCGTGGTTTCATCCCGCTCCTTAGGGATTAGGATGCCATGTTAAAATCTCTGTGTTCCAAGATTTATCTTTCTATATTTCATGCTTTGTTTATCATTTCGTTTCCGCATTCCTATTTTTAACAAGCTGCATGGGAGATAAGAAATGTAGGATGATTGGAGTAGCATGTTAAGAGAGGGATTTCAAAAGGGATAGGAATATTACATATCATTCGATTGTTTTTCTTTCATCATACATGATGTTGGCTATATATTCATAGCCAATACCAACTAAGAGACATGTCTCTTCAAAAAAGATGCAACCCTTCTTGAGAGACACTACCAAAGGGTAAATCTTGGATTTATAAACATCAATAAAGGAATACGAATATAAGAAATTTAAATTAAGTAATGAAAATCACGACGCACCAAGAGTGAGGATGACAATTGGAGTTTGTTAAGATTAATTGAAATATCCATTTATTAATGCAAAACAAATGATGCAATGTTCTTTCAAAAAAAAACAAATGATGCAATGTTATAATCGAGAGTATGCTCCAAAACTGATAGAAAGAAAATATACCCTCCACGTTATGTAGTTGATATTGAACTCTATAAAAATGGAAACTATTTTAGACTTTCAAACAATCAATCACTAAGTATAAAAATGTGTTTCCATTGTTTTTAACAGTAGGAAGACATTCAATTTGATTATCCATCTAGTTATGGATGACAAGTGTTCAGAGAGGAGGGGTGGGGGTAGGAAGGAGCATGGTACACGGGAGAGAGTTGTTGGAGGGAGAGGCAGTATATGGGAACTGGAGGGGATATATGAATGACATTGGGAGGTGGTTGGGAGGAATCGATTGTGGTGAGAGGTGGCAGTGGGGCCATGTGGCTTCACCTCGTGGCGACAATTGGAGAGTTGAGATGGTCATTGTTGCGGGGAGCATTGACATTTCATGAGGTGTATGTTTACATGATTGGCGTCCTGGGATAAATCAATCTATAGTTGAAGTGGCATTCCATATAAAGTAATCACCAAATATAAAAATGCGAAGTCCTTGATATGTTAGTAAAATGGGTTTTACACTTGTGCCCTTGTGGGTTTTTTCTAATGATGCTTATGCTCATACTATTTTTGTTATTACTCTTGTGCCCTTAAGAAAGCTATCAAATAACACATACTCGAGTTAGTTGTCGTCCCCCCCCCCCCAAACATATGTTAAATTATATGCACAAGCATAATTGACTAGAAAAAGGAGGGTATAGTTGTAATCAACCGTCATCTTTTTCTTCATCAACTTCTTCAGACATTCCCACCCCACCCCCAAATCGACCTCCATACACATCATCCTCCGCCTTTGACCTCCAAACACATCACCCTTCGCCATCTTTGGCACCATTTGCCGCCATCCTCCCGGTTTCCTACTCCATCTCTGGAACCCCCTGCCGTGCACCCTCCTATCGTTTGTAGATGGTCAATATTCAAGCACATATGCGTCTACTAAGACGTAACATGGAGTGCGTTAACGATGAGGATATTGGAGGTAGAAGAAGATGTGAGGGGATACCTTTTGATCTTAATGCAAGAATATAGGGGCACATGTATAATATATTTTTTAAGCCCTTTTGGTTTGAAGAAACCATGTTTTAGTTTATTTTATAGACGATCAACTACCAAAAGGAAACATGTGTTAACGATGTAAAAATATATGCGTACAAGTGTAATTGCAATAAAAAAGATAGGGGCACAAGTATGACACAATCACGGATTTGGGATTTTTGATAAATTAGGATTTTCCTTCTTTAATTTGTTATTTTAATTTAGCCATTCATTTCTGTTTGCGTTAAATAAATTGAGATTGATTGTAATCTCTGCATTCATTGTAGATAGTGTTGGTTAGAGTCATTTTAGGGGTCAATTAAGGTTTGATTTGTTTTTATTTTATTCTTTTTCTATTTTTGTTATCAAACCCTCTTCTTATATTAAAAGGGTAGTAGTCTGTTATTAATCAGTTAGGTTACTGTTATGAATCGAATTTGAATTTTAGTTTGGAGAGTGCCTCCACAATTATCCCCCTTTCCCTCAATTTCCAGGATTTCTCCTCTTACCCCTTCCTCCCCTCTCAACCACGTGAGATGCGTCACGATTCTCCATCACCTCGTTCCTTCCAACTTTCATGATTGAATCAATTGGTATCAAAGAATGGAAATCAAACCGTTCCTACGATCGGACCATCCTGTCAAGTATTGGCGGACGAAGTTCGATCTGAGTCGCCTCGGCCAAGGTTCGCGTTCGCGACAAAAGAAATTCAAGACTCATCTTTTATCAAGAATAAGGGTACAATAATGGCTGGATTAACTATTAGAAGAAGATTTGTCAACTACAACATACATTCATGAAGAAAAATTGTCTAGTACAACATCAACACAGCAATATATTTTCATTCAAGACATAAATCTCATTACTACAACTCATGTACAAGTAGATAAAGAAAACACAAAGCCCATGTCTGATGAAAGCCCTAGTGGTGAAGAACTCGAAGAGAGGAGAAGATAAAAGAATGGGATGTTTATTCCAGGGTCTCTTATATAGAGAAAATCCTAGAGAGTACAAGAGAAAAAATACATAAATATCCTCGAAGGTTTACAGAATCTCAAGGGTTACGAACATAAATGTAAATATAATAACTCTAACACTCCCCCTCAAGTTTGAGCATATCTGTCGATCATGCCCAACTTGGATACTAAGTACATGAGGCGCTTCCTTGGAAGAGTTTTTGTGAGGATGTCTGCAAGTTGAAGTTCAATGGACATGTGCGAAGTGTTGATCCCTCCTCCTTATACTGCATCACGAATGAAATGACAATTGACTTCAATGTGTTTTGTCCGCTCATGGAAAACTGGATTGGTGGCGATGTATGTGGCAGACTTGTTGTCGCAGTATAGGGATACACGTGTGGTGACTGCCATGCCAAGTTCTGTTAGGAAAGAGACAAGCCATGTGATCTCACAGGTGGCCTGAGCCATTGCCCTGTATTCTGCTTCCGTACTGGATTTGGAGACCATTGTCTGCTTCTTACTTCTCCAAGTAACAAGGTTATCCCCAACAAACATGGCGTATCTTGTAGTGGATCGACGATCCTCATGAGAATTAGCTTAATCAGAATATGTATAGGCAGAGATATTAGTGTGCCCAGTCATCCCATAGAAGAGTCCACGTTCGGGAGATTCCTTTAAATATCGAAGGATCAAAAGAACATCTTGCCAGTGACTATAAAGAGGCTTCTCCATATGCTGATTGGCTCTGCTCAAAACATATAATGTATCTGCCATAGTAAAAATGAGATCAATTTTCCCACTAAGCTTCTGTACCATGTTGCATCCTCAAAAGCTGGATCAGTAAATGCCAAATGTTTTCTCACTTCTGCAAGGATGCCAGATGGCTTGCGTCCAAGTAGTCATTCCTCAGTCAGAATATCGAGGCAATACTTCTTTTGTGAAAGATGGAGCCCCTTAATAGTGCGGATAACCTCGATGCCAAGAAAATAACAAAGTTGGCCGAGGTCTTTCGTTACAAAGACCTTCTAGAAGAAGGTCTTGGTCTCCTGAATACCGTCTACATCATCTCCTGTGACAACCACATCATCAACATAGACAACAAGAATAACTGTGCCAGTAGACCGTTGTCTAACAAAGATAGAGTAGCCAGATGTTGTCTTCTGAAAATCAAGTGTGTTGATCTCCGCAGTGAGCCTGTCAAATGATGCCCTGAGGCTCTGCTTCAGGCCATAAATGGCCTTGCGTAGTCGACATACATGCTCTCTCTCGACTACATACCCCGACAGGTGCATCATGTAGACCTCCTCCTCAAGGTCACCATAAAGAAAGACGTTCTTCACATCAAATTAGTAAATGGGCCAAGCCTTGTTGGCAGCAACAGAGAGAATGGTATGTATCGATCCCATTCTGACAATGTGCGAGGTCTCAAAATAATCAACCCCAAAGTTTTGTGTGAAATCTTTGGTAATGAGTCTAGTTTTCAACTTATCAATAGAACCATCACGTGATTGTTTGGCTGTGAAGACCCATCGACAAGCCACAAGACGAACTCCCGTGGGGTACGACATAAGATCCCACGTACCCTGAGAGGTAAGTGCATCAATCTCCTCTCCATGGCATGCCACCAACCATGATCTTGCATTGCACTGAAATGATCTCTTGGAACAAAAATAGCATTCAGATTATCTGCAAATCTCTTGTCACAGTTAGATAAACCATCAGTAGAAGCAAAATGTGACATAGAGTGATATGCACATTGCCTTTTTCGCTTGCGTAGAGCTATAAGAAGCTCCTCAGGTACATCCGGGGCAACACTGGTAGGAGCTCTCGAAGTGGTCATATCGTCCTACATAAAAGGGACAAGCAAAGGTACAGATACTTGTGTAGAAATTATAGAGGTACGTTGGCGAGTATAGACGATGGGTGGAGGGAGGTTCAGAGGAATGTCACTCATTGATAGTGTGAATTAACTTGTTTGCTCAAAGAAGGTGACATCAACAAACACGTAGTATCGACACCCAACAAGATCATAATAACGATAGACTTTCTGGGTACAAGAGTACCCAAGAAAGATGCATTTGATGGTACGAGAGGATAATTTGTCAACTGCGTGAAAGTTATGAACAAAGGCAAGACAACAAAAAATTCACAGAGGTATGGGACAAGAAGACTTAGTAGGGTAAAATAAGGAAAATGGATTTCCCCACCGAGAATAGGCGAAGGAACACCGTTGATTAGATAAACTGCAGTAAGGATTGCGTCCCACCAATAGTGTATAAGAACACTCATTTGACTAAGAAGAGATCTGACAACATTTAACAAGTGTCAGAGTTTCCTATCAGCTATCCCATTTGGTGAACAATGCCCTAAGACACAAAGAAAGAGGTCAAGTCCTGTTGGGTTAACTCAAGAGCATTATTAGTACAAATGATCTTAACAATGCTAGAAATGAAAGTTTGAACATATTGAAAGAAATTTCTGACAATTTGGTTAATCTCCGAATGCTCCTTTATTTGATATACTCAAGAAGATCGACTATAATCATCAACAAAAACTATAAAATAGCGATGCCCACTTAATGTGCGGACTGGACAAGGTCCCCAAACATCACAATGAACAAGATGAGCAGTATTACTACGAGTGTCGGTACGAATAGAAAACGAAGCTCGATGGTGTTTCCCGAACTCACACACCTCACACTGAAAGGGCTTTAGAGTAGAGAGTTCAGAAAACATCATGGAGACGGCCTTGGCAGAGGGATGCCCAAAGAGCAGTTGCCATAGGAGCGAGTCTTTGGTAATGGATGCAACATCAAAAAACTTGGAGTTAGAGGGTATGTCAAGATAATATAGGCCATTCTTCTCATGAACCCCACCAAAAATCTGTCTCGTTAGGATGTCCTGAAAAATCAAATATCACACGGCAATGAAGCTCAACACAAAGCTTATGAACTAATAGCAAGCTAAGAGGAAAATTAGGAGCACAATGAACCCTAGAAAGTCGGAGCTTGGAAGAGAATTCCATAGTTCTGAAAATAGTAATCGGTGATGAGTCCCATTAGCGAGTCGAACTGACTTCACAGAGGTAAATGACACGGAGGAGGTGAGCAGACTACATTATCCGGTCAGATGAGTAGAGGCACCAGAATCAAAATCCAAGGCAGAGCAAGAGTGATAACAGAGTTAGCTACTGTACCTCAAGGAGTAGCTAGGGAAGCAATGGTAGTGTTACTAGTGGTAATAGGCCATGGAGTCTGAAGGATCTACATCAGGTGGGAGTAATCTGCATCATTAAGATGAACAATCTTGCCACTAGAGGTTGCTGCATGCGATGACTCTTTCACATCATAGGCATTATTGGCGTGATAAGAATGTACGTCAAACTTCTACCAACATCATGCAATTGGGTGGTTCTACTGACCACAATGAGTGCATGGAGCAGTAGTCTTGTCCATGGCCACGACCAAAGTCGCAACCTCTTTCAGATTCCCTTCCACGACCATGACTTGGATCATGATTGCTTCCTCCTCGAAAGTCGTATCTGCCTCCTTGCCCAGATGAGGCGATGCGTGCAAAGTTCTCCGTTGAAGGTAAAACAGGAGATCGGGCAACAAATGTCTGGAGTTCTTCAAGTCAGCCAAAGATGGCCTTCATTGTTGGCAGTGTGTCTGATATAAGAATTTTGTCCTTCGATGCATAGTATCTAGCATGCAGGCCATCAAGAAAGCGGTATACCAGCTAGTTAGAACGCTCTTGTATCTATTTGATGCAACATAAAGGTTGGAATATTGCAAGCTCCTCATACACGCTAGAGATATGCCTGTAATACTCTATGGGGGTGGAATCATCCTGAGATGCTGGCCAGATTCGCCTGTAAATGTCTACAAGGCGCGACTTCATCTTCTTCTGGGAGTATGTTTGCTCGATATCCTCCCACATTTCCTTAGCCGTATATTTGTAAAGGAGATTTGAGGCAATGTGAGCCTCAATAATGTTGGTCATCCAGTTGATAACCAAGTAGTTGTCCGTCTGTCAGTTGTCGTATTCTTTGTCCTTTCCATCTAATGGATCTTTAGCCGGAATGCGGGGTTCTCTTTGACCACCAATGAACACTATAAAAGATCAAGAACAAAGCACACAAATTTCTGTGCCATTGAGTTTAATAGTAGTGCCTTGTGCCATAACATTTGAGGCCAAGGATTTTGTCTCGATAGAAAAAATGTCATGGTAGTCTTAGAAAAGAAAGGACATCTTGTGCTCGACTTAAGGATGCATACAAGAGCTGAAAAATGCCCTAGAACTCACTTTTGGACGTGATAGTGGTATGAAAATTTGCTTTCACAGCAGACCAGTGGATTTTCAGAGCTCTTCCGACACCAAAGATGGTATCCAAGGGGCTGTGCGCAGCAAGTCAGAAGGCTAGGAGGACTGATATACGGTACCAGCGATGCAGGAGGTGCAACCGGAGCTGTTGGAGCCTCGGACGATGCTTTAGGTGCCGCTGGAGGTGGCGGCTGGTGCTGTTGGGGGCTCGAACTGCCTTGTGCGGGACCCCTTGATGAGAGAATGGTTCGTGCAAGGAGAGTTGGCTGGTGGTGGCGAGAGGTTTTGGGTATTAGGCTCAGGTATAGGACCGTCGCCCTGATACCATGTGAAGAAAAGAAAAGAATGATATGTTTATTCTATAGGGATATGATCTCTTATATAGAGGAGAAAACCCTAGAGAGTACAAGAGGAAAAATACATAAATACCCCAGAAGGGTTACGGAACCTGAAAGGTTACGAACATAAATGTAAATATAATAACTCTAACATGAAGTTTTCGATCTTTCTGCACCCAAAGCTTCTTTCCAGGAGGCCACTGTGTCACCGGCACTTGTACCGTCAACCCTAGCACCGCCTTCAATGTCTCTCGAACCAACACCATCTTCGTCACCATTTATCCGACACTACTAACCCTATTGGATCCTCGATGGTCAATTCCCCCAACCCCACAGTGGAAAAGGACAACATTGTGCCATTTTAACATTGTTGGAACTCTTTAAACCTCCGTTGTCGCATGTTTTGGAGGGGTCTACAACCGCATACGACACGTGTTTGTTAGCCACTACCGCATTGGCGGGAAGTTCCTCTCCCGACCGTAGTTGGTACTCGACGGTTGGAGCAGTCGGCGATGTCGTATGACCTTCACCAGCACCTCGAGGCGTGCGTGGCTCCTCCCAGCTTCACGTACCGACAAGTGTTGGGACATCCATCCTTAGCTGCCTCGATGCCACCATCCGAACGTCGTGTGGATCACTATCGACGTCGTCGAGCTTGATGCAACTGAGAACCCAGTTGCCTTCGTAATGCACCGTGGAATGGCGAATTGGGTCTCAATTAGGGTTTTTCATTCGTTCAATTTATCAAATTATGATTTAATTTTCGCCCATTTGATAATGACCTGGACATGCGCTAGTGCCTCCCGCAACACTTCCAGGCTTTGGCATCAGATTGAACCTCTAGGTAAATGTGCATTCCACCTAGATTTTTCCTTCGAAGCTCCATCCAGAATTCGTGGCTAACGCAAATGATGGTGCTACTATCAACGTTAGAAGAACTGCCTTGAAAGCACCATCGAGCACCTTTGATGGGAAGGCCAAAAGTATAAAGAGCTTCACCATTCAGCCAAACCATGTCAACTCGAACACCCTCAACCCTAACAATGACCACCCGCTCGTGAAATCTCCTCAGCTTCTCCGAATCCCCTTCACCGACTATAACACCATCCATCCCTCACGGCCCCTCTTAGACATCCTCTTCATCAGGTCCACCAATAGGGCATCCGATAAGAATGCTAGTAGAGTATCATCAGACAAGAATGCTCGCAGAGCATCCTTCTCCAGCCACTCTCCGCGGACCCTAGAATCTTGCCTCCCGTGGTCAGGGCGACTACATCAGAAAAAATAACTGCTCCTTGGAGGGGCATGACCTCAAGATATGATCATCCACCCCACACTGAA
The DNA here is from genome assembly GCA_037367405.1 of Ottelia alismoides. NCBI lineage: Eukaryota > Viridiplantae > Streptophyta > Magnoliopsida > Alismatales > Hydrocharitaceae > Ottelia > Ottelia alismoides. The sequence goes on along the minus strand of JAZKJV010006049.1, from coordinate 589,610 downwards.
TGCACCACGACCCAGACCGAGACCTTCTCGACGAGCGAGGCTTCTTCTTGGGTAGACTCCAGCCAATCTCTTCCTCCAAAACAACATTCTTCTCCACCACTTGTTCCTCCATCACTACGTCCTCCACCCTCCCTCCCTCTTCTGCAATTGACAACTTTTTCGGTGGCTCTCACTCAACAGTTCTGCATGCCCTCCCTCCTCCCTGCCTCCCCCTGCACATCCACTTCCTCTTCCGCACATTGCTCAACCCTGAACATGACGATGCTTGCAATCTCCTATTTCCACGCCATCAACAAAGTATCCATCACATGTCTGTTCAGAGTAACACTATCTGCATTGGAGTAATAATATATCATCCATCACCATGAGGAGCCGGTTGACAAACACCTTAGCAACAATGAGATAAATGACTTATGAAAATGCAATCGATGTAAAATCATTAACACTCTCGAAAACCTCTTTCTTAGGCAAAAGGAAAATCGAAGCCCCATTTACCGATCAAAATCATAGTTACCCATACTAAACTCCTCAATCAACCCATTGGTGTCATCCCGAATGGCATCCTAGAATTCACTAAAAAGGAATACTGGGAATCCGTTTGGACCAGTTCTCCATTCACTTTCAGTTCTAAGACTGCAATCCTAACTTCATCTATGAGGCCATCCGTCTGCTTTAGATGAAACCTGCCACTAGTCACCAATCTTCTGGAACTATGGAAGTGATACACCGTCATGCTTCTAATCTCTTGCTTATTTTAGTTCCCGACACCATCCACCACAAGAGAGCGGAGGTGAGCCTTTTTTGACTGTTGGCTGCAAAATGAAAGAATTTCGTATTTCTATCGCCCTCATTGAAGCACTTCTGCACCTTTGCATTCATTCAACTTAACACTTCTCGCCTACCTCTATCACCACTTACTGCTGACCTGAACCACACACTCCTCAAGGTCCTTTCAACTGAGATCTCTAGTATCTTTCATTCTATCCGGCATGAGAATTTGGGTCCTAAGCCTCCTGCCAGTTCTGCCATCGGAAGGCAAGCAGGTGCTCCTTGAACTTGATCAGTTTCTTCCAAGTGATGCAAGCTTCAAAACTACACAATCCATGGCCGATCTAGCACATTAAAAGCTCTCCCAATGGCTTTATCACCAGCTCTATAAAACCATCCTTATGTAACCATGGCATTCCCACTCTGAAGACAATCTAGGACAAGTTTCTTCCCTCCTTATCCATGACAAGTGAAGTGTGGACAGACATGATTGGGGAACGACTTCACAACGGACAACTTCCATGGACTCCTAGGAAATGATCGAAACCGGAGCAAAGCTTGACTTCTGCCATGAGTATCTGCAATCTGATGCATTAAAAACCTCCAGTTGAAGTTTCCCAATCAATGACGCGAAAGAATCACAACCCACATCCTGACAACGAGGAAACATAGCCTTTACCCAACAATAATGTGATAATGAAATCACCATCAATAAGCCAAGGAGCACAATGGAGCACTATACATGCCAACCTGGGGTCCTCCAAGAGCTCATGCTTCTGAGGGGTATCAGTCGGACTATCAACATTAAAGCCAAAAAAACTCCATTTGATATCTGTCTTCGAACTCCTCCATATGAAAGAAATCACCTTAATTTGGCCTTGCGGAGATTGCAAGTCTGTTGTTGGCTACAAAATAACAATATCCCCGATCACAACTACCTTGGGCCTCAAAACGAGTTGCCCGTGATCCTGCTCAACATCAGGGAACTTCTCAGCCCTCTCAGATTTGGCGCTAACCGGTCGATCTTCTCCCAGGGCCTGAGGATGGCCTTTGCCTTCTTGCGGTTGCATTTTTCCTCGAAAGACCTTCAGCCCTCATAATTCCCAACATGATATTTGACCTCGTGTGAACCAATATGTTGTCCCCCAACCCTTCGAGATAAATAGACAGGGTAAACAGATTTAGGGATCTCAGACTTACAACAAAGCATCATGCACAAGTCGATGCATGCTCGCCACCACGTGAAGCAATGGGGATTGGTCCATTTCAACCTTCAGAAGCATCAGTATGCCATCTTACATCTCCTCATCAGACAATTGATGCCAGATAACAATAGAGGACCAACTGGCTGGGAAAAGTAGCTCAGAACCAGTCGATAAAGACTTAATCACCATAGGTGTGAGGAATTCAAAAGTAAGCTCCAAGTGTCCTACGTCAATAACAGGACCACATAACATGGCAAGGCACCACGTGGGAGGATTGGTGGGCATGACACTTGCAATCGATCTCGAAAACGAAGGGTCAATCAAATCTGTAGAAAGACACCAATTGAAATATGGGAAACATATCTCCGGAAGAAAGCGAAGGGTCCAGCAAAGTCACGTTGAATGCTGGATATTTCACCATTGGATGCAATGTTTCTGCATCATCTAGAAAGCGCAGACCATTGTTGACTCCCTCCGCTGCTGCACCAAACACCACCATTGCATCAGCCTCCATCTTTGACCAAGCACTGCAGTATTGTTTCAAGGTCGAGCCCCACGTGGCCTCCCAAATATGAAGGATGAAGGTTGAGTGTCCCACTGAGAGGACTGCCTTGCTACCTCCGATCACTAACACCCATCGAGACCTCATGTGGATATCCCATTGAGAGACCTTCTGAGAAGATTTTAGAAACCCCTCGGAAGTTGGAAAGTGCTGTTTGAATTGATTGGAGATCACGGGGTCAGATCAGAACCCCATCCACATGAAAAATGCAGTGGCTAAGAAACTATATCGACCCATTAGCAAGGAGAGGCCTTCTTCATGTAATATCTAAACCACCACCATCATTAGAGGCCACCGGAAGTTGGCTAACCTCCGCCTTTGAAGGCCCACGAGCACATGCCACTCTCCTGGTTAAATAACATCTCTGGAGAAAGAGGCGACCAGAAGTTGGCTAACCTCCGCCTTTGAAGGCCTTCTTCAACATTTCATTGCTGTCCTCGGACCGTCCACGGCAACGGGGCGACCAGGATCCGGGGTCCTCTGATTTTGAATCTGATTGGGGACTTGGAGCTGGAGGTTCTTGATGCTGCGGATGTCAAATTTACGTGGAGGAACACTGGAACCCGTTCTCGCATTGATCGTTTACCGAGCTCATGAAGTCGTTCCCTGGCTCTTTCGTCTCGTCTAGACCTTGCTCTCGCTCTGATCATGAAGTCTTTCCCTGGCTAACCTCCGCCTTTGAAGGCCTTCTTCTACGTTTCATTGCTGTCCTCGGACCGTCCACGGCAAGGGGGCGACCAGGATCCGGGGTCCTCTGATTTTGAATCTGATTGGGGACTTAAAGCTGGAGGTTCTTGATGCTGCGGATGTCAAATTTACGTGGAGGAACACTGGAACCCGTTCTCGCATTAATTGTTTTCTGGCTTCGACCGAGCTCATGAAGTCTTTCCCTGGCTCTTTCGTCTTGTCTAGACCTTGCTCTCGCTTTGATCATGTTCCGATGGTCTGGGACTCCGGCTCGCATTCTCCACTGAGAGTTTTTTTTCATTTTGAACGGAGTTGGCTTTTGGAGGACTCCTTCAGGGACCTCGTAGCCTTGCTCTGGAGCTCCTTCATCGTGAGTGGATCCACAACGGCTTGTTTCGTAGAAAAGCTCAAGTACTTGCGCCAAAAGCTGTCTGTTTACAAGAAGGAGACGAGAGAAGCCATGATTGCTACAAGGATGGCCGCTGAGCTGGAGATCCAAAGGCTTGATAGGGTGGAGGACGACATGCAGCTCGATGCGACGGAGATGAGTCAGCGCACCGCCGCACTTAAGGTAATTGCTCAGGAAGATACGAAAATGGTTACGGAATGGAGGCAGAAGTCGCGCGTCTCTTTGCTTAAGGAGGGAGATGCGAACACGGCTTTCTTCCACAAGATGGCCAACGGGAGACGCCGGGTTAACACCTTTCGCTCCATGATCGTGAACGGCAGCAGGATTGAGGGAGACAACGAATTGGGAGCCACGATAGCATATCATTTTCGTGCTTTCTCTAGAAGAGCTGAGTTTAGAAGATGGAGATGGGATGGTAGTGGGGCATCCAGGCTTTCTGAATCATAGGCAGGTTCTCTGACGGCCCATGTGACGAAGGATGAGGTTAAATTGGCGGTTTGGAGCTTAAATGCGGATAGCGCACCGGGACCGGATGGGTTCCCGATTTTTTTTTCTATAAAGAATTCTTGAATGTGGTGGGAGACGAGGTCATGGAGATTGTGGAGGAATTTTGTCGTTGCAACACGGGCTTTGAAAGACTTAACAGAGCATTGATTTTCTTCTCCCAAAGAGTGGAGCGGTGGAGAGGATCGAGGACTTCAGACCGATCGCCATCTCCAATGGGATCTACACGATTGTGGCGAAGGTTTTTGCTATTCGTCTGAGTAGGGTCCTTAACCATCTGATCTCTCCTGTTCAGTCTGCTTTTGTTCCCAGGCGTCAGATCGACGATAGTATTGTGATGGCCTCGGAGATCATTTCTGATTGGAAGCGAAACGACACTAGGGCACTGCTGTGGAAGGTAGATTTTGCCAAGGCTTTTGACACTTTGAATTGGCGTTTTCTTTGGTCCGCTCTCCATTGGCGTGGTTTCTCGGAGCTATGGGTTTCTTGGATGAAAAGATGCATCACCACTTCGAGCTTCTCTGTCTTGATCAACGGTCGTTCGGAGGGGGTTTATTTTCAGCCTCAATGTGGAGTCAGACAGGGCTTCCCTCTTGCGCCTCTTCTTTTTATTATTGCAGTGGATGTCCTGGCTGGCATGATCGATCAGGCTTAGAGAGGTGGGATTATAAAGGGCTACTCGTGTGTGGATATTCGGATCCCACTGTTGCAATATGCGGATGACACGATTCTTTTCTTGGAAGGCGGCAAGGATGAAGCGAGTGACCTGGCTATCATCCTGGAGATCTTTGGCGAGATGTCTGGCATGGAGATAAACTTCTGCAAATCTATTGTCGTCCATTTTGGCATGATCGGTGAGGAAGCCGTTGTGTGTGTTGCAGAGTTACACATGGCTAGTGGGACTCTCCCTAATCGATACCTTGGCCTCCCTCTCTCGGATGGCAAACTTAAGCCTTCAGACTGGCTGCTGGTGGTGGAGAAGATGGAAAAAAAGCTGTCCGGATGGAAGGTTGCTCTGCTTTTGCGGGGTGGCAGGGTGGTTCTGATTAAAGATGCTCTTTCTTGGATACCAATGTTCTTCATTGGAAGCCGGATTATGCCAGTGGGAATTAGGAGAAGGATGAAACGTCTGATGAGAAGGTTCTTATGGAGTAAATCTGGAAAAGAGGGGCACGACATTCATCTTGTCGACTGGGAGTCCGTCATTCAGCCAAAATAAAAAGGAGGTCTTGGGATTAAGAGCTTGGAAAATAGCAATGAGGCCTTATTGCTCAAATGGGTCAGGCGAATTTGGGGTAAGGACGATAGTGTCTGCTGCCGTCTGATTAGATATCTCTACGATGTCTCCCTCGACATCCCTGGTACGTTACATCGTGGTCCTTACCAATCTACTCTTTGGAAGGGAGTTTTAAAGGTCATGCTGAGATTTCACGAGCTGTTCAGCCCTGTTTTGGGTGACGGAGCCACGTTCAGATTTTGGAAGACTAATTGGACCGACGGTGGACTCCTTTGTGAGCATTTCCTAAGACTTTTTGCTTTAGCAGACGCTTCGGAGGCAGGCTCAGGGACTGTTGGGATAATGGGAATTGGATGTCATTGTTCAGGGCTTCTTTTTCAGACCAGCGCTTGGAAGATTTCCTCCGCCTGCTGGATTCCTTGAGCCAGGTGGGACGTCCATCCTCCGACACTGATCACCGGGTTTGTAGGCGTGCTCCGTTCTCGGTTCGGAAGGCTTACGAAGCCATCTGTAGGCCCCCACCCTCCATCACCGTGGGTTTGTTGCATGACTGCGAGGCTATTTGGTCCTTGGGGGTCCCCGAGAGGGTGGGTTTCTTCCTCTGGCTTTTGAGACGAAAGCGGCTAATGACTCGGGATCGTTGTGCTAGACTTTTCCAACAGTTATCCGACAGATGCATTCTTTGTGACACCGCTATTGAGACAGCCGAACATCTCTTTCTCCACTGTCGGGTCTCCGCCTCTATCTGGAATGAGGTGGATCTGAACTGGATTAATTTGCATGATCTTGATTCTTTCCGGTCCTCGTTTCTTGGGGCGTGTGATCGTCAAAGAAACGTGAGTATTGCTCTGGTGGCGGTTTTGTGGGCTATTTGGCTGGCCCGTAACAATGCGCTTTTTTATGGTCATCGTTTTTACTGTGAGAATGTAAGCTTGCACTACAAACAACTGGTTGCCTCGTGGCTCTTGTAATTTCCTCCTTTCTTCTTTATTAATTAAATAATATTCCGGGGAGGCACCAACATGTGTTCTCCCTTTTCGGTCTCCAAAAAAAACATCTCTGGAGTAAGATCACATCAAAGACATGATGATGCGGTCGCCACCTCAAGGCAGTCGACTCCCTGAGCACACATCACGGTTATGACCCCACTAAGTCCTGTCCACATGTGAGAATCGATCACCTTCGACCAAGGCTTTGAAGTACTCCCATTTCTCACCACCATAGGGACCTCCGATTCACACTTTGACACTCTGCACTCAACACCTCTGTAGGCAGCCTCTCCCAGAAGAAGACAGGAGATCTACCGGCAACTACTGATGCTGGACCCTTCTCGAAGGACAAGCAGAACGGCGATGGTCAACACACCACAACGAAAGGCATGCATCTCTCCTTCACATGCTGTCGCCCAGTGTCACCCCACAAAGAAAGCAAGGATTCTTTGAGAGATGACAACATGCAGACACACTTGACCCGAAAGGCCATCATCTTCATTCACACATCTGACCGGCCTCATCAGCCTCCTCCCGCTCCCCCTCTCCCAGATCCTTCTCCCCCACGGTCCATGCCCCATACTTTGCTCTCTTTCTTCCCACTCCATCACTCTCCCCGTCAATTCCTCAATTTCCTCCACACCATATTACATAAAATGATTTTAGTAAATTTTGATTACTTGAGACAATGGCCTTAATTATTTGAAGTTGTTTCTTCACTCCGATGAGAAAGTTGTTCTTATTATTGCTCATTAGATGTACTATTGTTGTGCTCGAGTTTTAGCTTAGATCCTGTATGCCACGTCTAATTATTGACACCATAATATGTTTGATACATATCATGGAACATGAAATTGTGTTTGTAAATTTTGAGGCGAAGACTTTAATTATTTGAAGCTGTTTCTTCACTCCCATGACGAGTACTCTAATTATTGCTCAGTAGATATAATTCCAAAGCTATAGTTTTAGCTTTGATGCTGTATCTCATGTCTAATGATGGACACCACAATAATGTTCCCTTCAACTATTTCTCATAAAAATCTTGATTTCCATTGCGTACATGCTGTCGTATTCCTAGGAAAGATATTATCTACACCCTGTATCCATGTATCATCCATTCCTAAGAAAAAAGACTGTTGGCTAAGTTGGATGGAATGAGCTCATGGGTATGCCACCTGCAGGAAACCATTTAGTATGTGATGTAATATTTACGACCATGTTTATATACCTTTTGTTTCTCATTCAGGTCCCGTGCATGGCTCTAACATGCTGCTTATGCTATGTCCGGTCTTCTTGATTATACTTTTTGTGTAAACGAATACTCATATATAGAAACCAAGGAATTGAATGCCAAAGTGACAGCTCAGATTATAATATATGTATACTTATAACAACACCCTAAGTATAGGACAGTTTTAATAGTGCTTCTCCATGTTCACCAGTCTTTAGATATGAAAGTCTGATAAGTTGATGTCATACCATTTTGATCACACTATACATTATTGCTTTTTCGTCAGCAGGATGCAGATAACAGAGGCTCTAAAACTGCAGATGGAAGTTCAGAAGCGTCTTCATGAACAGTTGGAGGTGACTTTCTTGTTACATTTTTTATCTAGATTTATTGATTCGTCAAAGAGAAAAAGTCAAAACTTCTTATCAGGCATATATGCTTATGAACTAGAAGACAAATACTGTACTATGCTGCTGGTCCATTGCGAGGATTGGCCTGCTTTACTCTAGTATTGAATGGAAGAATCATTAGAATGCTTGGGCAAATTACGAAAATAATGTCATCTTTTCGTGCTAATGCAAAAAATCGTGTTATATTCATTCAAATTATTTAACAGGGATAAATGCATCTGAATGGCCCGACATAAATGCAGGTTCAGAGACAGCTGCAGCTACGTATAGAAGCACAAGGAAAGTACCTGAAAAAGATAATTGAAGAGCAGCAACGGCTTAGTGAGGTGCTAAGTGAGAACCCTGGCGGAGATGGTAACGATGATTCTAGAGACTCAAATCACACCATTGATTCTGCAACGAATGGGCCACGAGCAACGGGCGACCAATCTGGTCATCCTAGAGGGAATAAAAAATTATTGGATGCAACTTTGCCCCCTCACTGCGAGCCAGTGACTCCAGATAGCTGCCGTGCCGTTTCTCCCCCAAGAAGCCCGGATCATGAGAAGCTTACCAAGTTGCAGAGAATCACCACTGGACTTAAGCCGGAGCTTGTTCTTGCCAACCAAATCCTTGAGTCCAGCTCGGGTTCTGATTTTTACAAGCCATCGATTTCTTTTCCCGGTGGGGCTTGTAATTTTGATCTGGCATCTGCATCATCACGCTGCAATGATCATCCCCTTGGAAATCCAAACGGCGGCTGGGCATAACTGACTTTAAAAATTCATAATTGACAGGGCGGATTTGCTGATTCACTGTATTCTTATCCATATGAGCTGTGACTATTTTAGGAGGGAGACAAGATACCAGTGTCAATACTTCTAGACTTTTTTCTTTGCGTTGTTTAACATATACACTTTAAGCTCAGATCTTATGCATTGTAGTCCAAATTATGGGGAAATCCTTGTAGCATGCTCCATAACGCTACGTGATAACCCTGAATTGTTGTCGAAATCACGTGTATGCGTGTGATGATGGGTGAATGATCAAAGCTTAATTTGGGGCCCTCTGGTTGCAGGGTCATAACCATGAATTGTGTCAAACTCAGGTTACACGGGATAAACATCAATCAGTAATGTGATTATTAATTTGCTTAAGCATCTTTAAACCAACCCTAGTTGCAAATGGTTTTTCAGAAACTGACGCTAGTGTAAAGACTAAAGAGACGATTCTGGCAGTTAAAAACTTGCCAGCAATAATAATCACCTCGATTGATGTCTAGCGAACACAGTTATCTGTCGTGAAATATCTCCTTTTTATTACATGTAGAATACCGGTTTCACATTCCCAACTTAATGTGGACTAGTTATAAGTCGCCAAACATAATTTATCTATCTTAAAAACTGCATTAAGGTACTTGAATCAACTTAAGATGATGCGGGAAAAATGTCAAATACAATAATTTCATGCCCAAGAAGGGAATATTTGCACTATGCTCATTCATCAATGGTTGTTGAACATTCCACAAAATGCCAAGTTACAGCAGTAATCCATATTAATAAGCTCATTATGGTCTTTCAACTCTTGGCATCAAGCACCCTTACAATAAAGGCATTTGTACAAAATTTAAGAACACATTGCATGGCTCAATCAGTTTCAGTTGTTCTGGACTCAATTTCATCGAATCTTTAGAGTCGGAGTCAATCTTCATCTTCTGGATCATCCATTCCAATCCAGCGAGTAAAAGCAAAGAGGAACTCCTTGAATGTAACCATCCCATTCTTGTCCCAGTCCATCTCCTCTGCAATTCAAAAGACTATGCATTAGATTTTAAGTGTACAAACACCACCATAAACATCAAGCAGTAGGTACACTCAGAGTTTTGTTCAAGAAGTTGGCATCATGATAATGTACGAACTATATAGTGCATGGTTTGTTAGAATATAGTGACATTGGCATATGCCTCCGGCATAAATGCACAATTACATCCTAATCGCTGCGTAATCGGTAATTACAAAGGAGCCCCCAAAAAACATCTCGGTCATGCATCATCTACCCTTGCTGTTTAAGCCATTAGTCCAAGTGTTCGCTTTGCCTGTAAGTACTGAAATGTAATTGTAATATACTTTAATTAGTCCTTGCACTTTGATAATTTTTTTAACCCCCATCCTCGCTTTGTAACATCTGGATCTGCACAAATCCGAACCCGACCCGATTAGGGTCCGTATAACTCAATAAAGTTATTAATCAATGTAAATGACATAAATCGATCAATTGATCATGAATCAAAAGTCGTTCGGGCGAAATCGACCAAAAATCGATCGCATCGTAATGCATGCCCGAAAAAGCCGCGACGCAAATTCGAAAACCGCGAAATAAACCGAGACCACCTAAAAATCCGATTCGATGAAATCAACAAAATCGACCGTTCGTCGATCGGAGGATGTTTGATATTTTAAAATCGTAAAAATTTAATGACCAATCAAGACCGTATCTCAGAAATTTCGTGAATTCATCTTCGATCCGAAGTATATGAATATTATACTAAGATGGATGTGTGGACATACACGTAAAGATCAGATTCGGAATGATGCAATCAGAAAGAAAGTTGGTGTAGCTCCGATCGAGGACAAGATGCGAGAAAATCGCTTAAGATGGTTTGGTCATTTGCAAAGAAGGTCAACTGATGCACCGGTTAGGAGATGCGAGTGTTGGGATGTTGAGCCGGCTAAGAGAGGGCGAGGACGGCCCAAGAAGTGTTGGAAAGAGACTATACGAAGGGATCTTAGTTTGCTGGATATAAGTCCGAGATTGACCCAAGATAGATCTGACTGGAGGCGAAGAATCCATGTAGCCGACCCTACTTAATTGTGGGAAAAGGCTTTGTTGTTGTTGTTGTTGTTGTTTGATCGTCGAGCTATTGAACATCGAAATCCGAGACTCAAGGTACACACACGAGTGACTTTAATATTCCAAATAAATAAGGGGAAAATAAATAAAATTTTAATTATTTTCAATTCCAGACAGTCAGCAGACAGACAGACACCAGTCAAGCTCTTCTCTCCATTTGACATTTTCTCCTTTCCATGTGGTTTTTTTCCACATGTCATCATTTGAGGCCCCACTTTCCCTTATAAGTATCACCAAAAACCCCTTTCTATTTCTCTCTATAACCTCTCCAAATCTCCCAAGGAGAGAGCAGCTCCAAACCCTCCCCTCTCTTCCATTTCACCTCTAATCTTTTCTCCCTTATCTCTTTTTTGTTCCAAAGTTGCTGGAATCTGGAGCTACAACCTTTTCTCCAACCAAAGAGAGCTCCAACTCCTCTCTCATGCAGCTGATGCATGAATGAACAGCAGCCATAGCTGCTGTCCAAGCTCCTTCCAGTGGACTGTTGCTTTCCTATTGAGCTCCTAGAAGCTCTTGCTGGAGCCCAACTGTTGCCTTCCTCTTCAACAAAGTGCAGATGGAAAAACCCAGCTCTCTTTTTCTTGGTCTGCAGTTGTTCCTGCCTTGATTGCAGCAACTACTGCTGCCCCTCTCATCCAAGGCCCATTGCTGGAGCATCCGGCAGTCCATGTTGCTGCTGGAATCACTCCAAGCAGTAGCCTTTGCATGCTCAAAGAGCCATCCCCTCTGCTGGAATATCTGCTAGAGCCTTCAAATCAGCCAACTCATGCATGCCAAATTGATCCCAGAATTAGGAGATCCAAAAGGTACAATCTTTTTTCCTCCTCATGCTGCTTTCCATGCATGATTTAATCTCTTAAATTACTTCTGAAATTTGAGGTGAAGGTGAAGTTTATATGGAATAAAATTCAGTAATCCTCATGTTTACTTTGAACCTACAGTTCACTGTCCATACTAGTGAATTTTATTTCTCCTAAATCAATAGGATGAATAATTACTTGCTTTTAGGCAGACCTTTTTCTTCTCTTGTTTCAACTTAAATACCATGAGCTTAAAGTAAGTCAGATTCAGATAAAATCTAGTGATTTAGTTATGTCATCCATAGAGATGTTTTCAATATATAGTTGCCATTTACCACTAGATATATAAAGATTATTATGATGCAAATACTAACCAATACAACCACCGCAAATCATTTTGTCCACTTAATTACTATGCCCAATCAATAGATTTTGTTTTACCTGAAATGACAATATGAAGCCAATGTCCATTAAATATGGTTAAACCTTGCTCCCTCTATTGAACACAAAATTATCAAAAGATGAAATCAAACAACTTCTGCATTGCAAGTAATTATTGAAAGAAAAGATATAAAAAGTTTCCACTATGATCTAAAAACAACAAGACAACAACCCGACAAATTAATCATGTGATAACTAGCCTCTTCCGTACTAGACATCTATTTTTGTGATATCATAAATTGTTTGTTTTTCACTGTATCCCTAATATTCATATGTGATTATTTGGAGCCTTGGTTGCTTAAAGGTTTAATTGCCCCAATTATTGGATTGTTTTATTACATAATGAAATTAATTGGATACTCTACAGAATGGGAAGGTGCTTCGTAGGAGTCAGGAATCTTGGCTCGGATTAATATTCTAAAGAATTAGATGTTTTAGCTAAGAAATTACAGTACTTGGAGATGATTCAATTATATATAGTTATATATTGGATGGTTGTCTTATTGAAGACATTTGTGGAATTTTGGGACCTTTAGTTCCTTTTATGACATTGATATAGTGCTTGGAATTTTATACGCATTATTGTATTGTGGGCTTTTGGGTTGTAAAACATGTGTTCGATATTAGCATCAATAACTTTAGTGCTTCAGTTACTTATATGTTGTACCATTTACTAGTGTGGAACCACGTTTTTTTAATAAACTTAACATTATCATAATGTCATTATAGTATAGATTCCCCCAAATTCTTATTTATCTCAAAAAAATAGAAATCGATGCTTACATCTTGACCACCTTGAGGCTTATACACATATCTTATGCACACAACCACCTTGGACTGCATCATGTTCTTTAAAACCTTGAAGTATACTATATATTGAGAATGTAATTGAATGTACATTATATTTAGAGAAACTGGGATGTTGAGAACTCTTAACATTCTTCAATAAGTACTCATGGGAAATCTTGTATCAATCTGAACTTAGATCCGGATCCAAGGAAACTTTTTGATCTCATGATCTTATCAAAGATACCGAAATACAAATAATAAATATCAATACTCTTCTCTTATGAGGTCAACAAATGATCTCCTAAAGATCATTATGAATAAGAAAACCTCAATCAATTGATCCTTGAGGATAATCTACTAGTTCTACATATCACTAAAGTTAGGTAATGACAAAATACCTAGATTCGTAAAGTTAACCATAGAAGAGATTGAGAAAGGATAGGGTAGGCGAATAAGTGAAGTCAATGATGAATCAGTGATATTAATAATATCATTGGCCAAAAGACCTAAATATGTACCATCAACCACAACAGAGATCGAGAAAGATGAGGAATGAAGTCGGTGATGACTAATATTTAAGACTGCCAGTCATGGGAACCCTTACACCTGATTGTGCGAGGGTGTGGTGATCCTCAACTGGGCGGGAGATAGGAAGCCAAGTTAGGGCAGCAGCCGCTTAGTGCACGGGTCTAGGATCCTAGTCTTTCTCTCTGTTTTACGCGAGCGCTCGCAGTTTTTACGCCTCTCTGGGATCCATAGGTTTTCTTTTAAAGACTAGCTCCGCTGACCCTTGTTCTTTAGGGTACTTAGGCTGGAGGACCCTCGGTTTTAGTTTTTCGAGTTCGTTTGCCCATAACGGTCGGGTCGTTTTTTTCTTTTAGAGTGACTTTTCCGGAGAGTCTCTCTCACCCGTCTTTGGGGCGTATTTTTAGAGTAGACCTTTCCCTCTATTGGACCGCACTTCCAATTAGAGGGCGAGACGGAAGAGCCTTTTGTAGGTTACCTCACCGCTTGAGTTTTGTTTACTTTTTCGCCAACAGACTTGGCGATGCAACATCCGAATCATCCATGTATACATCTGAATCCTCTATGGCTACATCTGAATCAGTTACAGTTGAATTTGGAGGAGTTACATTTGAGATTGGATTGAGTCACAAATGAGTTTGGCTAAAGTTGATATGAATTACAGTTGAGTTGATTACATGGGATCTTGGTTACAATTGAGTTGGTTATAGTTGAGCTTAGTTTCCATTGAGCTAGTTACTGTTCCGCCAGTAATTCCTGACGAAGAGAAAAGACCGCGAGCTATAGTTTCCATTTATGAAAATCATCCTTATCAGACTACGAGCTACTACCACAGTTGTTTAAAATCGCTAGTGGACGTGTTGGGAACTTAGTCAGGATGCATTTTACTCCACCGCATGCCTACGAAGGCACCCCAACCCTAAGGCTTCCTTACTACCTTAGAGTTATAGTGTGAGGTCTTACCCATACCAAGACCACAGACTATCCACTAAACTTGAGAAATTAAGCAAGAAAAGCATCAAAACACCTGACTCATCATAAGCATTAATAAATACAATGATTATATCAGAGACTCATCTTTCACATTCCCAAGACCCATCAGACATATTATATTAATAAAAAGACAATGACTTTAATATGGATCGTATAATATTTGTATAAAATTATTAAAATGGGTAATTAATGTAGGATGAGTAGAATGGGGTTTTACATACCAAACAACTTGAAAACATGTTTCATTGCAAGTAGTTCTAATTTTTTATTGTCAAGCCCAATTTACTTGCTTTCTTTTGGAGCCACTAAAATTTCGTGTTACTTCTAATTAATAAGATTTACTCAACATTTGTTGATTTCCTTTTCTCCCTATTGCATGGATTGCAGGCAAAATACTTGCACCGTGGTATTGGGAGAATTGGATCTCAGCTTCCGCGGTTACTATTGTCAGGTACGCATGCTATAGTTTTATTCAAGGTATTATATATGCTTTTATTTCTCTTCTGATACAATTGGGATGTATGTACATAATGAAATTTATGTTGTTACATGTTAAAAGATATGGAAATTTATGAAATAGATTGGTGACATATTGTATTTCCGTGGCTTGTTAGTTAAATGTGAATGTCATTCATAAATGCGAAAAATTTTCCCCTAATTTTCTGTACTCTAATGCGATCTTTAACGAACATAATACTACGAGTGATGTGTAAACGGGTATTCCGGATCCGCGAGAACATGCCCCACAGTTTGGTAGCAGAGCAGTGGTACTCCGCTACATACATCGTAATATTATAGTTTCGATCGCATTAATTCTCGGATATCGATAGTCCTCTGACTTGTCGCGAGTCCGAAAGGGAGATATGACATTCAAATTCCATAACCACAGATGTCACCTTTTGCTACTAATTTTCATATTGCATCCCAAGAAGAGAAAAAGCATAATAGAAATATCCGTAAACATCAACTATTAATGGTACCGGTTTTTACATAGTACCTTGGCATCCTGAACTGACGTTTCTATGTTCTAATTGATTCAGGAGCGATGAATAAACTTCGAGTTTAGCTTCAGTAAGTAGAGTTGTAGAGGCCATAGATCCTCTCTGTCACATCCATGGGCCAGGTGGCAAGTTGTATAGTATAAGACTGATAGTCAGAAAATTACCAATATTGATTGGTGGTCACGAGATGATTACAGACTGTCTGCTGCTACAACTTGACAAGTGTGACCTGATTATGGGATTGATTAGCTGTTAGCTCATTATACCTAGTTAATTGCTTCAGGACGATGGTTGTCTTCAGAATTCTCGACTTACCCGAGTTTACCATTAAGGATACACTACATGACTCCAAAGTGGAGTACATTTCAGTGTTGAGAGCTTAAAGACTCATAGATCGAGAAAGCGACACATTTCTAGTGATTATCCGAAAGACACCTGATGGAAGAGCTGATGACTCAAGACATCAAGGTAGGTCACATTATCCTAATGTGTTCTCTAATGATTTGTCAGGTTTACCGCATGAGAGATTGAGTTCGAGATCAAATTATTGTCAAATACATAGCCGATCTAAATGGCTCCTTATCGCATAGCATCAGTTGAGTTGAGAGAGCTAAAGATGCAATTGTAGGAGTTACTTGACGTAGGTTTCGTAAGGCCGAACACTTCACCTTGAGGTGCTTCAGTTCACTTTGTCAGAAAGAAGGATGAATTGATGAAATTATGCATAGGTTACAGACAACTGAACGAGAAAATGGCAAAGAACCGTTATCATATGCCACACATCGATGATTCGTTCGATCAACTATAAGGATCTTTGATGTTTTCAAAGATCGATCTCTGATCTGACTACCATCAACCGGGGATTAAAGAGTTGAATATTCCAAAAACATCATTCATGACTTGATATATGAACATTATGAGTTTGTTGTGATGTCGTTTGGGCTCACGAATACACATGCAACATTCATGAATATGATGAGCATGATTTTCCGTCCATACTTGGACAAGTTTGCGGTTGTATTCATCAATGATGTTCTGAAATATATGTTAGAAGAATGACGACTGCAAATATTCTTGCACTTTAGGCGGTCAAAATTTTCCAGTATATACAGATGCTTCAAGTGAAAGTTTAGGAGCAGTTCTAATGCAACAAGGTCACGTGATTGCTTATGCATCACGTCAGTTGAGGCCGCATGAGCGGAATTACCCCATTTATGACTTGGAGTTGGCGACAATTGTATTCTCTTTGAAGATCTGGCATCACTATCTCTATGAGGTGAATTTTGAGATCTTTACAGATCGCAAGAGTTAGAAGTACAGAAAGAGCTGAACATGAGACAACATCGGTAGTTTGAACTACTGAAGGATTTTGATTACACGATCTCTTACCATTCCGATAAAGGAAACATGGTGGCAGATGCGCTCAGCAGCAAAGCTCGTGCACATATGACAAATTAACTATACACATATGACATGCTCGTAACTTTGACTAATTGGCATCTTTATGAGAGTACGTTCATATTTATTGTCTTGCCTCCGTAATTCAGCAGTATTTGGGATGAGAGGACATATACTTGAATTCGAAACAAATACATGCGTACTATCAAGGATGAAGTGATGATTTTGTAGTAACAAAGTTCATTTTGTGGAAGGTTGGTCGGGTCGTTGTACCCAACGGTTAACAATTGTGCAGAGATATTTTGATGAAGCGCATAGTTCACGATTGTTTATCCATCCTGGCAGCACGAATATATACCGGGATATGCGCGAATATTTTGGCGAGACGAGATGAAACGAGATATGGCACATCATATTAGCAAATACTTGAACTGTCAGATGGTCAAGGGAGAACATAGGAGATTACCAGGGTTATTACAGTCTCCATTCTCGACTCTTGAGTAGAAGTGAGAGAGTGCTTCTATAGATTTTATCAATAGACTGCCGAGGAAACCATGTGGCCACGATGCTATTGGGATGTTGCTGACAGATTGACCAAGTCAGCCCATTTCATACATATCAACATGACCTACACTCCATCTAGGCTGTCTAGATTACATGTGTAAAACATTATTAGATTTCATGATATACCACGTGAGGTAGTGTCTGATGGAGACTCGAGGTTTATATCTCACTACTGGTACCAGCTTATGTCACCACCACAGAAAGAGCTGGAGATAAGTTCCGCATACCATCCATAGACTAACAGACAGAGCAAGCATGCTATTAGACACTTGACGATTTGTTACATGCATGTACTCTAGAGAGGAAATGATCCTAGAAGGACCACCTGTCGTTGGTAGAATTTCTATACAATAACTATCATTCTAGTATTAATATGGCAGTATTTGAAGCCCTATATGGGTGGAGATGCCTCATACTTCTCAGTTAGCGTGAGATAGGTAAACACGCTCTGTACTCCACAGATCTCTTAGAGAAAACTACTACAACAGTTGATCTCATAAGGTGAAGGCTTCTGACGGCTGAAATCCACAAAAAAAGCTATGCAAATCATCGGAGAAGAGATGTAGACTTTCGGGTAATCCGATCATCTTCTCTTAATCCGTTCTAATTTGACTTATCAATATTCAACTTAATCCTTCATACCGATGGAAATTCCTGTTAACACAGGAAGGAGTTTGGGTGTTCATATGAGTATCTTCCATGAAGGGAGTATAGAGATATGATGATCATGACAAGTTGGCGCTACGATATGTTGGACCATATGAAATTATTACTCGTATGAGTAAGGTGGTACATCGAGTAGCCCTTCCTCCACACCATTCAGCCATACACGATGTCTTTCATATATTAAATCTAAGGAAGTACGTATATGACCTCGACACATCATCATCTACGAGGACCTTGAAGTGGAGCCCAACTTAACATACGAGGAGAGGTCTTCACAAATACTCAAAAATGTTGTGAAGAAGATTCACATCAAAGAAATTTCCCTAGAGAAAGTGCCATTGCACCGACATGGTGTCAAAGAGATGACATGGAAGACCGAAGCAGACATGTGGGCAAGATATCGCAATTCTTTCAGGTAACTGTCAAAACAAGACCATTTAATTATACATATTGAAAGAATATAGCTTGTTTTCCCTTTGAGGTTTTTATGGATTCAAAACCCTTAGAAATTTTATGGCCAGATGAGATCCAAACAAGACACAAGATAACCTTGACTCGAGTCTTGAGGATGAGACTCCCTTTGAGATTTTTTATATTTGTAACATCTGGATCTGCACAAACTCGAACCCGGCCCGATTAGGGTCCGTATAACTCAATAAAGTTATTAATCAATGTCAAATAACATAAATCGATCAATTATTCATGAATCAAAAGTCGTTCGGGCAAAATCAACCAAAAATCGATCGCATCGTAATGCATGCCCGAAAAAGCCACGACGAAAATTCGGAAACTACGAAATAAACCTAGACCACTTAAAAATCTGATTCGATGAAATAAGATCAACGAAATCGACCGTGCATCGATCGGAGGATGTTTGATATTTTAAAAATCGCAAAATTTAATGACCAATCAAGACCGTATCTTGGAAATTTCGTGAATTCATCTTCGATCCGAAGTATATGAATATTATACTCATTTTGATCGTCACTCAGAGACGATCGAAATGAGCTATTGAACACCGAAATCCGAGACTCGAGGTACATACACGAGTGACTTTAATATTCTAAATAAATAAGGGGAAAAAATAAATAAAATTTTAATTATTTTCAATTGCAGACAGTCTGCAGCAGACAGACACCAGTCAAGCTCTTCTCTTCATTTGGCATTTTCTCCTATCCATGTGGTTTTTTTTCCACATGTCATCATTTGAGGCCTCACTTTCTCTTATAAGTATCACCAAAAACCCCTTTCTATCTCTCTCTATGACCTCTCCAAATCTCCCAACGAGAGAGCAGCTCCAAACCCTCCCCCCTCTTCCATTTCTCCTCTAATCTTTTCTCCCTTATCTCTTTTTTGTTCAAACGTTGATGGAATCTGGAGCTACAACCTTTTCTCCAACCAAAGAGAGCTCCAGCTCCTCTCTCATGCAGCTGATGCATGAATGGACAACAGCCATATCTGCTGAAGCTCCTTCCAGTGGACTGTTGCTTTCCTGTTGAGCTCCTAGAAGCTCTTGCTGGAGCCCAACTGTTGCCTTCCTCTTCAACAAAGTGCAGATGGAAAAACCCAGCTCTCTTTTTCTTAGTCTGCAGTTGTTCCTTCCTTGATTGCAGCAAATACTGCTGCCCCTCTCATCCAAGGCCCATTGCTGGAGCATCCAACAGTCCATGTTGCTGCTGGAATCACTCCAAGCAGTAGCCTTTGCATGCTCAAAGAGCCATCCCCTGTGCTGGAATATCTGCTAGAGCCTTCAAATCAACCAACTCATGCATGTGAAATTGATCCTAGAATTAGGAGATCCAAAAGGTACAATCTTTTTTCCTCCTCTTGCTGCCTTCCATGCATGATTTAATCTCTTAAATTACTTCTGAAATTTGAGGTGAAGGTGAAGTTTTATATGGAATAAAATTCAGTAATCCTCATGTTTACATTGAACCTACATTTCACTGTTCATACTAGTGAATTTTATTTCTCCTAAATCAATAGGATGAATAGTTACTTGCTTTTAGGCAGACCTTTTTCTTCTCTTGTTTCAACTTAAATACCATGAGCTTAAAGTAAGTCAGATTCAGATAAAATCTAGAGATTTAGTTATGTCATCCATAGAGATGTTTTCAATATATAGTTGTCATTTACCACTAGATATATCAAGATTATTATGATGCAAATACTAACCAATACAACCACTGCAAATCATTTTGTCCACTTAATTACTATGCCCAATCAATAGATTTTGTTTTACCTGAAATGACAATATGAAGCCAATGTCCATTAAATATGGTTAAACCTTGCTCCCTCTATTGAATACAAAATTATCAAAAGATGAAATCAAACAACTTCTGCATTGCAAGTAATTATTGAAAGAAAAGATATAAAAAGTTTCCACTATGATCTAAAAACAACAAGACAACTACCCGACAAATTAATCATGTGATAACTAGGCTCTTCCGTACTAGACATCTATTTTTGTGATATCATAAATTGTTTGTTTTTCATTGTATCCCTAATATTCATATGTGATTATTTGGAGTCTTGGTTGCTTAAAGGTTTAATTGCCCCAACTATTGGATTGTTTTATTAAATAATGAAATTAATTGGATACTCGAATGGGATGGTGCTTCATAGGAGTCTGGAATCTTGGCTCGGATTAATATTCTAAAGAATTAGATGTTTTAGCTAAGAAATTACAGTACTTGGAGATGATTCAATTATATATAGTTATATATTGGATGATTGTCTTACTGAAGATGTTTGTGGAATTTTGGGACCTTTAGCTCCTTTTATGATATTGATATAGTTCTTGGAGTTTTATACGCATTATTGTATTGTGGGCTTTTGGGTTGTAAAACATGTGTTTGATATTAGCACCAATAACTTCAGTGCTTCAGTTACTTATATGTTGTACCATTTACTAGTGTGGAACCACGTTGTTTTAACAAACTTAACATTATCATAATGTCATTATAGTATAGATTCCCCCAAATTCTGATCTATCTCAAAAAAAATAGAAATCGATGCTTACATCTTGACCACCTTGAGGCTTATACCCACATCTTATGCACAAAACCACCTTGGACTGCATCATGTTCTTTAAAACCTTGAAGTATACTATACATTGAGAATGTAATTGAGTGTACATTATATTTAGAGAAACTGGGATGTTGAGAACTCTTAACATTCTTCAATAAGTACTCATGGGAAATCTTGTATCAATCTGAACTAAGATCCGGATCCAAGGAAACTTTTGATCTCATGATCTTATCAAAGATACCGAAATACAAATAATAAATATCAATACTCTTCTCTTATGAGGTCAACAAATGATCTCCTAAAGATCATTATGAATAAGAAATCCTCAATCAATTGATCCTTGAGGATAACCTACTAGTTCTACATATCACTAAAGTTAGGTAATGACAAAATACCTAGATTCGTAAAGTTAACCATAGAAGAGATTGAGAAAGGATAGGGTAGGCGAATAAGTGAAGTCAATGATGAATCAGTGATATTAATAAGATCATTGGCCAAAAGACCTAAATATGTACAGTCAGCCACAACAGAGATCGAGAAAGATGAGGAATCAAGTCGGTGATGACTAATATTTAAGATTGCCAGTCGGGGAACCCTTACACCTGACTGTGCGAGGGTGCGGTGACCCTCAGTTGGGTGGGAGATAGGAAGCCCAGTTAGGGAAGCGACCGCTTAGTGTGCGGGTCTAGGATCCCAGTCTTTCTCTCGGTTTTTCGCGAGCGCTCGCAGTTTTTACGCCTCTCTGGGATCTATAGGTTTTCTTTTAAAGACCAGTTCCGCTGACCCTTGTTCTTTATGGTACCTAGGCTGGAGGACCCTCGGTTTTAGTTTTTCGAGCTCGTTTTCCCTTGTACCGGTCGGACCGATTTTTCTTTTAGAGCGACTTTTCCTGAGAGTCTCTCTCACCCGTCTCTGGGGCGTAGTTTTGGAGTAGACATTCCCTCTATTGGACCGCACTTCCAATTAGAGGGCGAGACGGAAGAGCCTTTTGTAGGCTACCTCACCGCTTGAGTTTTGTTTATTTTTCGCTAGCAGACTTGGCTATGCAACATCCGAATCATCAATGTATACATCTGAATCCTCAATGTTTACATCTGAATCAGTTACAGTTAAATTTGGAGGAGTTACATTTGAGATTGGATTGAGTCACAAATGAGTTTGGCTAAAGTTGAGTTGGTTACATGGGAGCTTGGTTACAATTGAGTTGGTTGTAGTTGAGCTTAGTTTCTATTGAGCTAATTACTGTTCCGCCAATTAATCCCGACGAAAAGAAAAGACCAATTTATGAAAATCATCTTTATCAGACTACGAGCTACTACCACAGTTGTTTGAAATAGCTAGTGGGCGTGTTGGGAACTTAGTTAGGATGCATTTTACTCCACCGCATGCCTAAGGAGGCATCCCAACTCTAAGGCTTCCTTACTACCTTAGAGTCATAGTGTGAGGTCTTACCCAGACCAAGACCACATACTATCCACTAAGCTTGAGAAATTCAACAAGAAAAAAAATCAAAATACCTGACTCATCATAAGCATTAATAAAGACAATGATTATATCAGAGACTCATCTTTCACATTCCCAAGGCCCATCAGACATATATTATATTAATAAAAAGACAATGACTTAAATATGGATCATATAATATTTGTATAAAATTTATTAATATGGGTAATTAATGTAGATGATTAGAATGTGGTTTTACATACCAAACAACTTGAAAACCTGTTTCATTGCAAGTAGTTCTAAATTTTAATTATCAAGCCCAATTTACTTGCTTTCTTTTGGAGCCACTAAAATTTCCTGTTACTTCTAATTAAAAAGATTTACTCAACATTTGTTGATGTTCTTTTCTCTCTATTGCATGGATTGCAGGCAAAATACCTGCACCCTGGTATTGGGAGAATTGGATCTCAGCTTCCGCGGTTGCTATTGTCAGGTACACATGCTATAGTTTTGTTCAAAGTACTATATATGCTTTTATTTCTCTTCTGATACAATTGGGATGCATGTACATAATGAAATTTCTGTTGTTACATGTTAAAAGCTATGGAAATTTATGAAATAGATTGGTGACATATTGTAGTTCTGTGGCTTGTTAGTTAAATGTGAATATCATTCATAAATGCAAAAAAACTTTCCCTAACTTTCAGTACTCTAATGCGATCTTTAGCGAACATAATACTACGAGTGATGTATAAACGGGTATTTCGGATCCGCGAGAACGAGCCCCACAAGCTTCTTCCTCCTCCATTCTCCTGTCCCATCGCCGTCGGAAGCAACTCAAAACATGGTATATCTACATTTTCCCCTATATATCTACAATACTTTTGAACAACCTCTTATTGGCGATGTTGCAGTGGACCGGGGCGAACCCAACCCTCCCCATCTCCAGATTGCACTTGTCGCCAGACATTCTGCTGCTACTGGTTGTCGATTAGGTATGCGTCCATGGGCACCATGTCCAGGTTCCTAAAGTCAGAGAAGCAACTCTTGCCACCTCATGGGCATCCTGTATCACATGTTGAATATTCCTTGGAAAACAAAATATCAGGTATATAAAGGCATTTTCAAGGGGTTTTATATAAATAAAAGGGATTTTTACCCCCGAATCTTATAAACTTTGTAATTACCTTCTCAACTTTTGAAACAACGTAATTCTCCCCTCGACCCCGTAAACTTGCTAACCCTTACCCCACAGAACTTATGGTTAACCCCCATTTATATACCCGTTAACTTTAACCACATTTCGTTAAAAAGATGTGCACAATGCCCTCTTTGTTAAGCAAATTTACGAAAAATGCCATCATTCCCGATTCCCTTCACCCTTCTCGCATCATCTTCCCCATGCATCCCTCACCCATCCTCGACACCTCCCCACGTGCCACTCGAAGGCCGATCCCCTCCCCCGCAAGTAAAGGTCGACTCCCCTCCCCCGCGTGCCGTCACCTCTATCCTGTACGACCCGACCTCCTGTACGAGAACGAAATCAGGACGCGATTCAGCGACATTCCACGGGGCGACGACGGTTGAAGCCGCAACAACTCCTTCCCTTTACTTCTACCACGTCGCCAGAGGTGACCTAGCTACACCGACGTGGGTGGTGGGGGCCCGCACACACCATCGGGTTGAAGCACACGGTGAACCCTGACGCCATGTCCTGCTACCGCTAGGTCGAAGTTGGTCCCGAGTTCCGCCACACAGGAGAGGAGGGTGAGTCGTCCTCGTCGGATTCTCGATCTGGCAACATCCCGCAGGGCGCGATGGGACGTCGTTGCACCCGCAGCGGCGGTATTGACCCGGTGCGACGAGGGAGAACGAGGGAGAGCAGGGAGGAGATGAGGGAGGGGCACTTCGAGACGGATCTGTGGGCTTCGCCGCACGAGGTGGCAGCGGGTGGCGAGGGGGATGGAGGAGGGGAGGGGGAGGCGAGGAGGAGGCAGTCGAGGGAGGCAAAAGGGACAGACCCCGACCACCACCTCTGAGGGGTGTTTTTAGCCCACCATTGGATCAGATCAAGGGATTGGGATTTCGATTTCGATTTGGTTTGGTTTTTCTGTTGCTTGCACTTCAGGAGGAGAGGGAGGAGGATATGGGTTTTTGGGTGGCAGAGGAGGGAGAACGGGGAGGGAAGGAAGAGGAGGAGGAGGACGGCGTGGGCAAGGAGGAGGACATGGGTGTGAGTAGGCAGAGGAGGGAGAGAGGGGAGGTGGGGGATAGAGGGGATCTCATGATGGAATATCCACCGTTGGATTTCCTTTGGTTAGATTTACTCAAGACTAGCTTGTTAGAAAATAGGAATGCGGAAGCATATCAGAGATGAAAGAACAAAAATATTATGAACACCGGGATTTCAATGTGGAACCTACCCCCTATGGAGCGGGATGAAACTACGTGAGAAGGCCTCAAAAGGTCATATGCTTCATTGCGTTTTCTCAACGGATACATGAGATCTGGGGCTCCTTATATAGCCTCCACAGCGCCTCCAAGTCCCACCACTGGTAGATGTCTGACTAAACACTGGGATGGAGTAAATGGATCCTGAAGTGATCCATTTACCCATCTACAACTCATGTGGCGCACAACCAAATGCTCCAACATAGCTCAAGTAACTGACTCGAATAAAGTTAACTGACGGCAGGGTTTGTGGGGGTAAAACGGAGTGAGTTTACGAGGTCGAGGGGGGAATTACGTTGTTTCAAAGGTCAAGAAGGTAATTTACAAAGTTTATAGAGTTCCTAAATCCCTAAATAAAAACTAAAATGGATGCATTTTTTCAAGGGGTTTTGGAAAATAAGAAGACATATATTATGATGTAATTACTAATTAGACAAAGGGCTTAGGATGTAATTAGAAAACTACACACGTAAATATCCCTAGAATATGATAGTCCTGGTGGTGGTTCTATGTTCCATCACAAGAAGATCTTGTTCAAAAACTAAAAGTTCATCAACGGATTCAACACATAAAGTGGAAGAAGAGAGAGCTTATCTAGTGGGGGGAGCGGGGATCATCGTCTTTGTAGAATAACAAAGGGATAGTCGGAAGTCTTTGTAGAATAACAAAGAGATAGTCGGACTGGCCCCCTTTGCATGATCTAAAAAGAAATAGAGGTCCGTGCATACTACTATAAGGCCTTTAAACTCCTCCCTAAGGACACTGTTGCCTTGCCATGGGGATCAGGGGGGACCCGACATCCATCGGTCCTTGGTTCGACCTCCAGAGGAGAATTGGGGTCCTTGTGCGGGTGCCTCATCCCTAACGATGTATCTTGCTCTGTGGGTTCTTGAGTGCCAGCCATAGAGAGGAATGCCATCCCTCATGCGCTATTTGCCATTAACCATTCGTTCGCCGGCTGCAAGGGCTTCGCATTTCAAGTTCGTTATCCTAACTGTCTCCTCTACTAATCCCTGACCTCTTGCTTGACCTCGTAGAGACCTTTACTCGCCTTAAGCTAAGCACACACGGAAAGTCCATTAAATGGTGAGCCCCATCCTTAAATAATCCTAGGGCGCCATATAAGAATGGAAAAGTTTCGCATTTTCAACTATATAAAAGGGATGAAGAATCACAAACACAAGATTTTCTTGTTTATCATGTTCCCAGGAAAAAAAGATACTTTTTTCCATTCAGGAAAGAACTCACATGGCTGAAGTGACTACAATCAGCCACATTTCCTCGACAATCTTCAATGTATAGAAGAGCATCAATGACCCAGAGAAACAGCAGTACACCCAGTTTCATACTTGTTCTGTTTGAAGCAATCCCAATTTTCCAACTTTAATAATGCAATTCTTAATGGAGTTAATTTGGAGATGTGGATGCTGGCGGCTGGCCAAGCCAAAATTACTGATATGTAACTAAAAATCGTTGGCAAGTGGATACCCTCATGATATTGCACAATACTTGGCCCTTGAAGCAATTCAGTTGCAAGGCCACTAATCCCATCGCTAAATTGTGGGAAAGGGGATAGGGGAGACTGGAGAGGTAGGTTACTTGATACTTGCGTTTCATTGCAACCCTGAAATGACAGAGGATAAAAAGAGTTAAGCATGACACATAAGGTTTACTGTGCAAGAGTTGTATAAAAGGGCATATCATGGTGGACAAAGTTATACAAACTATTCATGGGCTGTCATCAATCCGATGGGATATCCAAGATCATGTTTGGAGTTGGCCAGTTTTAAGAACATGAATAAACATCGGAATAAGTGGTTCGAGGACCTCTTTATTAGACCATTGCATCAAATCAAAGCTCACATAAGGTCTACATAAAACCAAAAGTAGAAGATTGTGACCTCTTCTTTTATTAAGAAAGAAGACCCTAGGGCTCCTTATATAGATGGAGTCCTAGGGTTAGGGTTATACAGGGGATGACTCCTAGATAGTGAGTAGTCCACAATACCCCTACTCTTGGGGTTAACAATACAACTCTCAACACTCCCCTTCAAGTTGGAGCAGATATATCAATCATGCTCAGCTTTTTGCAACATTTCTTGAATTGTGTGCATGCGAGTGGCTTAGTGAACATGTCTGCAGTCTGCTCCGTAAATGGTATGCTGTGAGTATGAAGCAACCCTTTTTGTATCAAATCCCGAGCGTAGTGACAATCAACTTCCACATGTTTGGTGCGTTCGTGGAACATAGGATTGTTGGCTATATGCATTGCTGCACGGTTGTCGCATCTAAGTTCCATGGTATTGCTGGGAGTGACTTAAAGGTCTGTGAGTACATATCAGATCCATACTAGTTCTGCAGCAGCTTGAGACAAGGTTCTGTATTCACTCACAGCACTTGAGCGTGACACCACTGATTGTTTCTTACTCCTCCATGTGACAAGGTTTCCTGCTAAGTGCAGAAACCTGTAGTAGATTTTCTGTCTATCATGCATCCTCCATAATCTGCATCTGAATAAGTCATAAAATCTAAGTTGTTGCCATTGGTGAAAGTAGTCCTTTTCCAGGAGAAGACTTGATGTATCTTAAAACCGTCATGCATGCATCAAAGTGAGCAGTAGTAGGAGCATCCATAAACTGACTCAATTTCCCAACGGCTAGGGATATGTCTGGTCGAGTGATGGTGAGATAGAGCAATTTGCCCACAAGACGCCTATATCGACCAGTGTCTTCAATTTCTCCTGTCTCATAGATGTGTCCTTTAGGATCCATAGGTATCTGTGCAGGCTTTGATCCTAGCATTCCTATTTCCTGAAGCAAATCAGTTGCATACATACGTTGTGACATGACTAATCCTCGTTTGGACCTAGCAATTTCAATCCCTATAAAGTATCGTAGTGATCCTAAGTCTTTGATCAGAAATTGTCCTGCTAGCTGCTTCTTTACTTCTGAAATATCATCGGGGTCATCTCCTGTGAGGATGATATCGTCCACATAGATGAGCATTGACATTGTTTCTCTTCCATTCTTTCTTGTGAATAAAGAGTGATCTGCCGAAAATCTAATGAGCCCCATATTCTCTAGTAATTCAGTCAATTTCTGAAACCAGGCGCGAAGGCTCTGTTTGAGTCCATAAATGGCCTTACGTAAAAGGCACACCTTCCGACACTCGCCTTGAGCCTCAAAGCATGGAGGTTGTTGCATGTAGACAACTTCCTGAAGGTCGTCATACAGAAATGCATTCTTCACGTCAAGCTGGTGTAATGGCCAATCAAATTGTATTGCAACCGCCATTAGAATTCATATAGTGGAAAGGCGAGCCACTGGAGAGAAAGTATCAAAGAAGTCAACTTCATATGTTTGTGTGAACTCCTTCGTGACTACACGCGCCTTGTAGCGAGAAATTGAGCCATCTAGATTGTACTTCACTGTGAAAATCCATTTTGACCCTACTAGCCTGACATTGCTGGGTGACTCTACAAGTGACCATGTGTTGCGGGAGATTAATGCAGACATTTCTTCCACCATTTCTAAGCGCCATTGGGAAACTCGAAGGGCCTCTACATGCGTACGAGGGATTACTGTATCAGAGATTGCTTCAGCGAATCGCTTATAGGAGGAGCTAAGTCTAGAAAAGGACACCACAGCTGAGATTGGATGTTTTATGCTGTATCGAGATGGATATTGCCTTGTCCCCTTTCTTAGTGCAATTGGTTGATCTATATCAACCTCTACGGAGTCACCACAAGTACCTGTGTTTGTATCCATGGATATAACAGGACTATCAGTCTGTAAAGCCTCAGTTGAAGGACATACCTGAGGAGATGGTACCGGCTCAGAAGAGGGGTGTCCCTGTGAAACTGTACTCCTGTGGAAATCATCATGTGGAAGAGGGACATGAAGTGAAGTGGTGGTGTATGTAGGTGGTGGAGGAACATGAGAGCTAGAACTAGAATAATATGGAAGAAACTCAAAGAAAGTGACATCAACACTGATGCAGTGCTTTCGAGAGTGAGGGTCGTAGCATCTATACCCTTTCTTATTTCTGGCATATCCTAAGAAAACACATTTGATTGCTCTTGCCGCAAGCTTGTCCCTTCTCGGATCAAGTATATGAACAAATGCGACACAACCGAACACCTTGGGAGGGACATGAAACACAACTTTTCCTGGTAAAAGAACTTCAATAGGGACTTGTTCATCAATGGTGGTTGAAGGCATTCGATTTATAAGATATTTAGCGGTAAGGACAGCATCACCCCAATAGGTAGAGGGAACATGATAATCAATCACGAGTGTACGTGCAATATCAAAGATATGTCTATGCTTACGCTCAGCCACGCCATTCTGTTGAGAAGTATGGACACAAATAGTTTGGTGTAAAATCCCATTTGTTGAAAAGATTAATTGCATGTCATAAGAGAGAAACTCCCTAGCATTATCAGACCTAAAAATCTTTATAGTTGTACCCAACTGAGTCTTTATCTCATTTATAAAGCGAGTAATGATGGAAAGAACATCAGACTTGTTTTTCATTAAGAAGGTCCATGATATACGAGAAAAATCATCTATTATGACCAGATAATAACGGTTTTCAAGACGATCAGGATATCAGCTAGGTCCCCACACATCTAGATGAACAAGCTCAAAAAGACTACCAGAATGGATTTTCCCTGATGGCTGAAAGGAACTCCTGTGATGTTTCCCCAATTGGCAGGCCTCACACTGTAGGCTGGTAGTGGGAGGAAGCTAGGGAAGAATACGCCGAAGCTTATGTAGGGATGGATGACCCAAACGTTGGTGCCATAGAGAACCTAAGGATGCTGAAAAAGACGTCCCAAGGTAAGCTGCAGTCCCAGAAGATTGCACAAGATGATAGACACCTCCCTTCTTCACGGCCCGTACCAATCGTCCTCCCAGTCAATACGTCATGAAAAATACAAGAAATTGCATCAAATATTGCCCGACAATTGAGTTCTTTGCACATCTGACTAATAGAAAGTAGGCTGATGGGAAATTCTGGGACAAATTAACATCATTGAGCCTAATGTTGGGAATGAGATGAACATCTCCTTTTCCTTTTATAGGAGAAAATCTGCCATCAGCAACTTGATTAGTGTGCCCCGATGGGACTTTGCGCATGTGATGTATGAGGTTATAATCCCCACGTAAGTGAGTGGATGCACCTGTATCAATAAACCATTCTGATTTCACTATTTTATTTGTGGAAGCAATAAAGATACCTGTATGAGCCACATCAACAGTTTCCTGATTATCATTCGGGATAGAGTGTTCGCTAGGATGGAGCCTGTTAAGATGCTGCATCAGATCTTCAAAGTCCCTTAGAGGAACTTTGACAAGAGGGACATCTCCCTCAGTAGCACTACGAGCAAGAGGCGTTGGATATCCTGATTTTGTGTAAGAAACTGCCTCTATGTGACCATACTTGTGATAGTAGGTACACTGAATGGTGTTGCGGCATCGTCCCATTCCGGAGCGACCACAGTCACGTCCTCTGAAGGAGCCACGACCCCCATGTCCAGATGGAGCGGGCAATGTAGAGATCTGTCCATGTATCTCCATAGTAGCGCGAGCAGTGGGGAAAGGTGACTGAGGGTACTATAAGCCTCCTCAATGGTAGGAAGGACCGGCGCAGTGATCATTTGGTCGTGAGCTGCAGCTTAGCCCGGATCAAGTCCCGCAAGAAATACCATGACCGCCATGTGCTGGCAATGTTCCTTCTGTTTGGGACATGTGTACCCTGGAATACATGCATTATATCGTTCAAACAGGGATTTCAAAAGAGAGAAGTACTCAGCGAGCGGACGACATGCTTGCTTTATATCGAGCATGTCAAAATACGTATGATACATTCTGCTTGAATTCTTCTCATGGCCATATGTAGCTTGAATAGAAGTCCACATGTCAAGCGCGGTGTTGTAGTACACCAGCTCATTTGCAATCCTGTCGATGACGCTTACCATGATCCAAGAACAGACCATTCCATCGTCTTTTGCCCAAGTGATGTACTTTCCTATCTTTTCAGTAGGTTCTGGCTCCAACAAAATATGTTCCTTGTCGTATCCACGTACGATCCCGGAATGGCAATTCAGAATTAGACATCTCGAATTATATTAGCAGACCTGCTGAAGAAGGATATAAAAGTGAATAAAGAGAGACTTGATTACATCATATTCGCAGAGGATGGATGGTGGCGGTAGGATATCAATGTAGTGGTGAGAAGGAGAAAATAAAAAAAGGAAAAATCCCGAAAAATGATAGCCCAAGCCTTTGCTGGGCACGGTTTTTTTAAGAGTGCGGCTACAGGGAAGGGATGGGGGGAGTCTTCCTGGGGGGGGGGGGGGGAGGGGCTTTGCTGGGAACAGGGGTTTTTGGGGCTCACAGTTGCAGGGAAGGGATCTTCTTGGGCAGAGTTGGATGGGCAGTGCCTGGGGGTGGTAGCTAGGAACAGGGGGGTTTTGGGGCTAGCAAGGGGTCTTCCTGGGCGCCGGGGGGGGGGGGGGCTTTGGATGGGCGGTCGGGTTGCTGCACGGGGATGGGGGGAGGGGGCTTTGGATGGCGACGATGGGGGGTCCCTTCGATGGGCTTCGGGGGTCTACACGGGGGTAGGGGTCGGGTTGCTGCACAGAGGGACCGGGGGGGGGGGGTTCCTTCGATGGGCGGTTGGGGGTGGGAGGGGGGCGGGGCGACGGGATCACCCACTCTGATACCGAGTAGAAGATTGTGACATCTTTTTTTATTCAGAAAGAAGACCCTAGGGCTCCTTATATAGATGGAGTCCTAGGGTTAGAGTTATACAGGAGATGACTCCTAGATAGTGAGTAGTCCATAATACCCCTACTCTTGGGGTTAACAATACAACTATCAACACCAAAAGTATATTTTCAAGCTAGGATTGCAAACACCTCTATGAATAAATTGAGAAAAAAATAGATATCCAACGTACTACCCAAATCTTTCCAAGTAATTCATCCAGAATCACTCTATCCTTTAGTACAAGGTTTCCAATGCCGATGTATATGCCATTTCACTAATATCGAAAAAGAGCATTACAACAAAATCCCAGAACCGTGCCAAAACTCATTAAAATCGATTAATTCCATAATAATACAATTTCTACTAGTTCCTAAATGTAAAATAATGTAGTTCTATTATTGTCTTACATTTGGGGTTAAGGGAAGTTTATATGTGATAGAATTATGTATCTTTATTTTATAATATATATCTCTTTAAATTATTACATTATTTAACAAGAAGTGAATAGTAATAAAAATAGAATGTTACATAATAGAAGTGAAAAAAATCTAATATTCATCCAACAAATATAGCGATAGTAAAAACAGGGCTGCCCATAAGGGGAGCTAACTTGGCTCCCCCTTTTTCTCATTTTTTTTATTTTTTTGAAAAATAAATCCGTGGGTTTTCATCATTATATCCCTATATTATGTCATTCAAGTTTCGAGCGAAATAGACTCCTATGGCCTCCATCCAAACGATCATTTTTTAACAGTCGCAGAATTGCTAAAATCGACCCTGTCTGGATGGAAGATGTAGGAGTCTATTTTGCACGCAACTTGAATGACATAATATAAGAATATAGTTATAAAAATCCACGGAAGCATTTTCAAAAAAATAATTGGAAAAAAATGGGATAGGGGAGCCAAGTTAGCTCCCCCGGGGGCAGCCCCATTTTAACCTAGTAAAAAACCCTCTTTATAAAGTTCCAGGAGTTCCGCACAACTATAGGTTTCAGGCATGCTGGTAATAGAGGCAAGCTCCTTCCCATCACCTTATCGGTCATCATTATTTCAAAAGTATCTAAGAAGATGACCTCTCCATAATTTCGCCTATATCGTCAAAACAATCGACATGTCGCTAAATATGCCACGACATCTGGGAAGAGGGGCATTCCACCTGTCTCGATGCAGAAAAAGCTAGGGAAACAACATATGATGCTGACAAGTTGTCGGATGCCATTTCGCTAATATCGAATAAGGGAATTGCGACAAAATTCCAAAACCATGTCAAAACTTACTAAAATCATTTAACTTCAAAATAATACAGCCTTTACTAGTTCCTAATGTAAAATAATGTAATTCTATTGCATTGTACATTTGGGGGTTTATGGGAAGTTTACATGTGAAAGAATGTACTTTTATTATACAGAAGTTGTTATATAAAACATTATACAAAATTATATATATGTATCGTATTGAATTATAGCATTATTTAACAAGAAATGAATAATAATAAAAGTAGAATGTTACATAACAGAAGTAAAATAATAATAATATTCATCCATAAAATTGAAGATAAAAGTAAAAAACACATGGTAGAAAATATACCGGCAATAAAAAACCCTTTTTGTAAAGTTCCAGGAGTTGTGGACAACAATAAGTCTCAGGCATGCCGGTAATAGTGGCAAGCCCCATCCCATCACCCTTGATAGTTATTATTTCAAAAGTATCTAAGAAGATGTCCCCTCCTTAATTTCTCCTATATTGCTTGTTGAGATATTTATCTCTTTATATTTATTTCTTATTTCTTTTAATTTCATGTACCTCTCTTGTAATTTATCCAAGGCTTTTTTCCTATATAAGAGAGCCCTAGGGTCTTAATAATGATATGCAATTTTATTTTCCACAACATGGTATCAGAGCAACGGTCATAGACTGGGGCTCCCGTATCTCAAACCCTACCCCCTCGCACCCCATCCACCCGCCGGCTTCCCAAGGCAGCCCCCCGCCGGCCGATAGCCTAGCAGGCTACCTCCAGCAGGTCGTCGCCTGCCCACGATCACCGGCCGCCGCCCGTGCGGTTGCGGTTGCCGCCCTATCTTCATTGGACTGCAATCCAACCAATGTTGCAACCTGATACGACCTGATATCGACCGGAGGTGGTGATTTCGGACATGTAAATCATGTTTTCCGATCCTAGATTACAACACGGATTGAAGAGGATGGTTGTATGAGTCTACACGTACAACCACTCCATATGATTGTGTAGACACGCTCAGAGTAGTCTGCTCCTTAGTTTTATTCCGGATTTTCGGTATTTGTTCATCATGTCGGAGAACAAGGGTGATGTATTTTCATCGTCCGGTGTCTTCAAGGGCCCGGCTCACATCATAAAAATGGATGGGACCAACTACGAGTTGTGGTCCATGCAGTTTCACACCCTTATGCAGTGCCATAACAAGCAACACATTTTGACTGATTCTGAGCCGACGGACAAGACTGGAGCTAATGCTTCTTGGAAGCAAGATGATGCCTACGCACAGATTTAGCTCTCCGGCTCACCACAGATATTGCCAACGATATCGTCAATCAACACACAAGCAAGGCTATATGGGGCATCTTAGCTGATACAATGGGCAAGCCAAGAATGAGAGCAAGATCCTTCCATTGCAGTATGACATATTCTCGACCAAGCAGAATGGTCGACCTCTTCATGCCTACTTCTCTCATTTTCGAGAAATGTTTGAGCGACTCAATAGCTTTATGCCCATTACTACTAGCATTAAGAAGCAACAAGCATACCGGAATGCCACTATAACCGGAGTCTTTATGTCCTTCCTTGACTCTGAGTACGATGCAACACGTACTCAACTGCTTACGGGAGAGACGATACCACCCATAGAGGAGGTCTACAAGAAGCTGAGCAGGATCACTACGTCTACTACAATGGCTCAGACTCCCTCTGCGATGGTAGCTTCTCGCAGCAGAGGGAGTACTTAACAATTTTATGGGCGTGGATCTCATGGTCGAGGAGGAGGACATCAGCGTGGCCCATGCTCACATTGCCACCGTCCAGGACATTCGGAGGAGACATGCTATCTGAAGCATGGATATCATGTATCTGCCAGTGTAGCTGAGCAGACAGACTACTTCAGCTCCTTCTCATGATGCGAGGCTTGATGATGACTACACTGCCCACCCCAACGGTAGGATCTTTAGATATTGCAATTACTGCCAGAGCTTCTACGAGTTCATCAGGTATCGCTTATGCACTTACCGGTTATAACAGTTCAGATTTGACTGATTGGATCATGGACTCCGGAGCTTCTCATCATATATGTGGAGATCAAGCTCAGCTTACTTCTTACAAATCTATCCCTCCTGGTAGATCAGCGGTGATTGCCAATAGGTCTTATGTAACCATTGTTGGTCAGGGGGAGATTGTCCTAGCCCTCTCGATGTGCCTGCAGAATGCCTTACATGCTCTAGCATTTCGGATGAATCTTTTGCCTATTATTCGGATTACACAAGATTTACATTATCATGCCATATTTGACCCATCTTCTCTTGTGTTTCAGGACATACTCACGGGCAGGGTGATTGGATGTGGCCGTGAGCAGAGATGACTTTACAGACAGGTTCAGCCTCCGTATGCTGATGCTGCTACCATTCCTTCTGGATTTGTTTCTCCTTTCTGTTAGGTATGTGAGCCCATGGTGAACCATTCCTACAATAAATGTTTTGTAAGGTTTGATTTATCAATAAAAGTATTGGTTTATTTCACTCCATGTCTGAGATTAAGTGAATGAATGCACTACAAGGTCTCTTAGTACAATTAGGGTTATGTATCATGGCCTTCTAAATGATCATACAACTGTTGATTCAATTGCTGAATCATAGAAGCGGGTGCTTGGATGAATATCTAAAGAGTTAGATTGAGGACTCATCATGCACCGTTAAATGATTGTTAAGAGATGATCTCCAGCATGACAATCCTTTCTCTCTTTTTTTGAAGTCCTGAAATAGGGGGAGACACTCGTTGGTGTCCGCCCCATCTTTTATTCAGAAAGTGAGAGCAAAGAGAAGAAAAAAATACAGAAAGTACGGTCGACGAAGCGACCAACTACACTACCCAATCCTCCACCAAATACTTGGCATGTATCTCCACATTTTCCTTATAAAAGCGCTGCCTCGAGAACAACAGGGCATTCCTCCCCAGCCTAATAGCCCAAAGGACGACCAGGGGAAAGATTAACTCCCTCCTATATCTAATCCTATTCGCCACCAGCGAGCTGCAAAACGTCTCGAGATCCACAGCGCCACACCAGGCCAAACCCGACCACTGCCAAATCTGAAGCACCTTGGGGCACTTGAAGAACAAGTGCTCGATGGACTCAACCGCCTCCTCGCAGAGTAGGCACCTGTTTGAGGTGGATCCCAGAAGCCTGGTACACCGATCCCTCGTCATCAGCCTTTGTCTCCGAAGCAGCCATAAGAAGAAACCAATTCGCTCAGGAAGCTTGAGTGCCCAGAGGAACGCACAATCCTGGATCAACATCTCCGAACGGGAAGGCGGCGGCCTACCAATAGCCCCAAAGGCCTTTTTAACCGTAAACTGACCCTCGCACCAACCCTAGTGATCTCTCCCCTCCGAAGGACGCCCCACCTCCTTGATCGCATCCAGCATGCCCAGAAAATCCTCCAATCTTTGATCGGAAAATGCCTTTTTAACCGTAAACTGACCCTCGCGACAATCCTTTCTCTTTTGGCTGATATCTGACCAACCTCTTGATGCAGGTCCTCTACACAGGAACAGAGATTCGAAGGTATCAGACTAGTTAGGTCAAAGAGTTGACTTAACGAGATCAAGATAACCAAGTCCTATGTCATATACTGTCACGATATAGGCATGCATCCTCTGACCGCAGACAGATGTCTTGCTATATGTCTAAGTATGTACATTTGGCAGATCGATAGGTTGATGGCCTAATTAAGGTCTATACACCGGCAAGCAGGTGTGCATACAAGGGCATACAGGTAATACGATCTCTCAAAGGGATCATGCAGATTCACTTGAGAATCGGAAGACACAAGCTCACTCATGAGGTATTGGGATCGATCAAATTCCATGCATGGTCATCTTGCTTTCGAAGCATGACAAGAATTTGTAGGTATGATATATGATTTTGGAAAGCATATAATCGATACCTAGTCCCAATGATCGAATGAGAAACTTAATGATAAAACCTTAATGATGACAATATAAATTGATCTTTATCATCGGGTTTATTCTAGAACTTCCAGTATGTAGGATGTACAGGTATTAGGAATACCTGAGGGTGATGTGATACGATTGTATAACCATGACGCTTACATTTCGAGGTAGTGATGAAACATGTCTGGATTTTAGCTACTGTGGAAACCCCGAAAATCGAAGAGGAACTAAAATGCAAAATCCAACTGGATCTGGGCTTAATTGAAAATCTGCTTTTATTCCAGTGTCCAAAAAATTTATTTAAGTAGTCCATTACGTAGAGCTCGTCGATAGCTTTCCAACGAGTCCAAGAACCAAGAACGCATAAATAGGACTTCGGGAGGCCGAGTTATGGCCATTTTAGCGAGGAGGGGTACACGCCATGTTCGGACCCGAACCCGGATACGAAACCGGGTCCAAACCAATAAAACCCTTCATGCACCTCGCCCGAAATGCCCAACCCCTCTTTCCTTCGACCTCCAGCAGTTCCTTCCTCCATTCCTCTTCCCTCTCCTTCACCAAGGGTCGCCGGAACACCTCGGATCGACGATCCGAAGCCGTGCTCGCGTAGAGAAGGTACGATCCTCCTTTGATGCAAATCGCGATTCGGCGTCGACGAAGAAAAATAACTTTAACGGTGGAATTATTTGGTAGAAGAAAATAGAGGGGTTGAGAAGAGAGGGCCCGTCGAGAACACGAGGGATCGAGAGGAGAAACGTGTAGATCACGTGAGGGGAGAGAGAGAAACAAAGAGAGGGAGATAAAATCTCAATTTTTTTCATAAATCTGAACTGTCCTTTACAATAGGCTACCAACCTCTTTATATAGTAGAGGTGGAATTACAAAAATAGAAGCAATTTAAATTTAAAATCCCACCCGATCCTAATTGATTTGAATTTAAAATTCAAATCGACCTCTATCCTATTTTGACTCAAATTCAAATTCGAAAATCAAATTTAAACTAACTAATTAATTTCGAGATCACACACGATCCCCTTATTTAAATAAAATGCGACAAAATAAACGTAAATAAAATTAACGGATAAAATTAAATAAATATGTGGCCCTATATTTCGTGTCCACGCTGCATCAACTCTCCTCCGCTTTAAAAATTCGTCTCCTGACGAATTGCTTTGTCTTCGTTGTGTGGCGATTTGATGGCAACTTCCTTGTTAGCCTCTTGAAAGAATAGATGTGGAGCGAACGGTGGAACCCAGAGGGCTTCGGTGCGGCGGTTGGAGTCGGCCACCTCATGTGGGAAGAACATATGTGGCGCAAAGGGCGGCGTCTCCACGAGCCTTGTCTCCTTATCGCGGTGATCGAAAAACTGATGAGGCATGAACAACATAGCCTTCGGAGAACCCATAACAAATGTGTGGCACCAACCTAGGATGAGAGGAGATGTGGACAATGAACTAACCCATAGGGTCCTTATATAGATGAATCCCACACTTCTATTCCTATTTGGAGAAGATAGCAGCCCCAAACTCTCTTTTTTGGCCTTTGTCTTAAAATTTTTCTGTTCCAGGGGATAGAACTGTAAATTTCCTACCCCTTCATCTAATGCAATGTCTTTTAAATTCCCCAGGCCTTTAACCTTTATATAAAAATTTCTAGGAGGAGGAATACCTTTGTAATTCTCCCAATAATAGTTCAAATCCCTACTTTTATGTGATTGACCCGTACCAGGAGATAAATTAGGAGGCTTGGGAGGGACTCCCTCCTCCCTTCGTCTTGAGCAACGCCGAACCCTACGTTTAGGGCGACGGCAATGCAGGCGGTGTGCACGTGCGCCTGGACTGGTGCCATGGGAGCGGCGGCGGTAGGAGAGCTTCAGGATCATCGGGTGCCGCCTCCATTGGCGTCGACCGCGGTTGCTTATGCCGTGTGGAAAGGGGCGATGGCCTTGTGCCAGGCGGCGTCGAGTCCCGCCCAGAAGCTTGAAGCAGAGGCATCGTGCCTTAGGAATAGGTCTCCATAAGCTTGGGCATCGATCTCTGTTGCGTCGGCGGATTGGTTGATGGTGCAGGCGGTCTGAGAAGGTAAGGCGCGCTTGCCGACATCGAAGGGGCATGCGCAGGTTGCGCATGAGGCAGCGCACAGATGATTTGCAGGTCGCGGGCGAGTCCTGGGTTCGGATTGATCGTCGGTTGGTCGAGCCGCATCGTCGGATGGTGGCGTGGTGTGGGGCCAGCGGGGGTGCGTGCCGTGGAGGACGGGGACCTACTTGGACCACAGATTCAATTACTGGAAGATCGATGAGTTTGTGGCCTTCTTCGTAGAGACTTTCGTCAACAACAGGACCCGAATCTCCATCTTCTTGTATAGCAGTTGTAACAACTGAATCTCCATCTGGAATGATAATACCTTCTTTTTTTGGACTTAAATCTGGTCGAGCAGCAATAAAAATAGTCTGAATTTTGTCGTTGACGGACGATTCTTCATCAATTTGCGCGTCTAGCCATGCTTGCACCTTGATGCACGATACAAGTCGCTGCCGGAACTTCTTTGAACGTGAATGCGAGTGCGAACCATGAGATGGGCGGCTGTGACCAAACTTCAAACACTAATATTCGACAGGATCGTCGAGTCGTAGGAACGATTCGGTTTCCATGGCTCTGATACCAAATGATGCAAATCGCGATTCGGCGTCGACGAAGAAAAATAACTTTAACGGTGGGATTATTTGGTAGAAGAAAATAGAGGGGTTGAGAAGAGAGGGCTCGTCGGGAACACGAGGGATCGAGAGGAGAAACGTGTAGATCACGTGAGAGAGAGAGAAACAAAGAGAGGGTGATAAAATCTCAATTTTTTTCATAAATCTGAACTGTCCTTTACAATAGGCTGCCAACCACTTTATATAGTAGAGGTGGAATTACAAAAATAGAAGCAATTCAAATTTAAAATCCACCCGATCCTAATTGATTTGAATTTAAAATTCAAATCGACCTCTATCCTATTTTGACTCTAATTCAAATTCGAAAATCAAATTTAAACTAACTAATTAATTTCGAGATCAAACATGATCCCCTTATTTAAATAAAATGCGATAAAATAAACGTAAATAAAATAAACGGATAAAATTAAATAAATGTGTGGCCCTATATTTCGGGTCCACGCTGCATCACTCGGGAAGACCGCCATCGTCGCCACATCATTATGTTGCCGCTTCGACTGCTCGTGGATCTCCGTCTCCTTCGATGCACCTCGCTCATGAAGAAGACGTTGGATTTTGTATGACGAGATCATAAGATTTGCCGCTTGGATTATCAACTTGGATTGCGATCATAGCCTCAAATTTCAGCGAAATTTGGTCGAATTTCTGTCGAATATCGATCTCCTATCGAAATCGAAATTCGTCCGAAATGGCCGAAATGACCGAAATATGGGGGCCCTAGTATAAAAAATGGTCGAAATGTCCGAAATTTCTATCGAATTTTGGCCTAAATTCCATCGAAATTCTGTTTCGGTCAGTCACCGAAATAGTGATCGAAACCGATATTTAGGGCTTTGATTGCGATGAACACACATTTTCATCAACACGCTCGCAAGCATCTCCTCCGTCGGATCAGACTTGAGACAGGAGGTCTCTTGCTTTAGAGATATGATTGCAACCACGCTTCAAGAGGGATTCCTACATCTTATTTGTGGTTTAGATGAAATGATCCCAGAAGTGTTCTTGGATCAGGTGATTTCATCATTTATTTTTTATCTTCCGTTGCACCGAGTAACTAGTGTGACTAGTCGCTCTGATCGCATATGATGCGATCTTCACGCTTCCATGATGCACTTAAGGACCTTTCCATATCCTTTACTTTCATATGACATCTTCACTTTGGACACCTTCCTCTGCAGAAGATGTGTCATGTTCTCCCTCAGATCTCTACTCGTACTACCTTGGAGTGTAAGGCATGTCAGCTTGGGAAGCACCATCGTTCTTTTTTTCCAAGTCATTAGAGTCGTCATAGTAGTCAGTTGTTTGAGTTGTTTCATTTTGACATTCGGGGTCCTAGTCGTGTTCCCGATCATCAGGGACATCGATTTTATATGGTCGTTGTGGATGATTTTTCTATATTATCTAGGGTATTCTTGTTAAAGAATAAGTCTGAAGCAAATCCTGTCATTAAATCATTTCTTATTGAAGTTAAGAACATTTTTTCTATTAGTGAGAAGTTTATTCGCACTGATAATGCCTTGGAGTTTTCCACTTTACAACTGCTTGACTTTCTCAGATCTCTTGTTCTTGTTTACCAGACTTCTTGTGCTTACATTTCGCAGCAGAATGGTGTTACTGAACGCAAACATAATCATTTTCTAGATGTCACGAGGACTCTTTTAATTCAGAGTCAAACTCCGCATTCGTTCTGGGGTGATGAGATCCTCATTGCATGTTACTTGGTAAACCACATGCCTTCTACTGTCCTTGGAGAGAATGTTCCTTTCTTGATTGCATTTCCCGAGAAGGACTTTTTCTCCCTTACTCCCAAGGTCTTTGGGTCAGTGGCATTTGTCCGCAATTTTACTCCTGGTCGTGACAAGCTCTCTCCAAGAGTTCTTAAATATGTGTTCGTTGACTATTATCGTACCCAAAAAGGATGCAGATGTTCTGATCTTGTAAGGAGAAAGTATTATGTGAGTGTTGATGTCACATTTTTTGAGTTTATTATGTATTGTTCTTCTACAGGTGATATGTTATCTAACGCTGACTCTGGTGAGGATGTTTTTGTTCTACCACCTCCGTTATCTCCACAACAATATCCCATGTTGAGTCTCAGTCATCTCCACCTCCACCTCCTCCACCACTTCCACCACCATCTACCTTGACACAATTCCTACCACGATTTTACATTCGTAGGTCCTC
The DNA here is from genome assembly GCA_037367405.1 of Ottelia alismoides. Taxonomy (NCBI): domain Eukaryota; kingdom Viridiplantae; phylum Streptophyta; class Magnoliopsida; order Alismatales; family Hydrocharitaceae; genus Ottelia; species Ottelia alismoides. The sequence goes on along the minus strand of JAZKJV010006049.1, from coordinate 547,746 downwards.
TACTCGCCGCTCTGCTCATTACCTTCCCTATCATCCAACATGCCTCAGGTATGTAATTAACACATTATTTCTACTGATGGCACCGGTGATATGCTTGTTCCATAGGATATTGTACATGAGGAGCTGATACCATAGAGAGGCTGAAGACCTGGATGTACCTATTGCCTTGAGGAAGCTGCGTCGTAACTGTCCACTCATTCTCTAGCTGCGCATGTTTCCTTGGACCATCTTTCAGAGGTATACAAGAGGTTTGTTGTGGCACTCTCTACTGTTACTATCCCGCAAACATATCAGGAGGTCGTACATGATAGTAGTTGGCAACATGCCATGGAGGAGGAGATGACTGCTTTACAGTCTCATGGTACCAGGAGTGTTTGTTTCTGCTCCTCCAGGTATCTCTATTATGGGGTGCAAATGGATCTTTACGGTGAATCAACGGGCAGATGACAGTGTGGATCGCTACAAGGCAAGGCTTGTAGCATGTGGGTTCACCCATACTTATAGGGGGACTATTAGGATACCTTCTCACCAGTGGCCAGACGTTCGACATTGCGCATTCTTCTCAAGGCCCTAAATGTCGGTTTCGATCACCATTTCGGTAACCGACAGAAACAGAATTTCGGTGGAATATCGGTCTAAATTCGACCGAAATTTTGATTATTTCAGTCATTTTTTGTACTAGGGGCCTCATATTTCGATCATTTCGGTTGAATTTCAATTTCGACAGGATATCGATATTCGACAGAAATTCGATCGAATTTCGCTGAAATTTGAGGCTAAGATTCTTCTATCAGTTGTTGTTTCACGGGACTGGCCTCTTTACCAACTTGATGTGAAGAATGCGTTTCTATGTGGAGATCTACATGAGGAGGTATATATGTAACAATCACCAGGGTTTGCTACTGAGGGGGAGTCCTAGAAGGTGTGTAGGCTCCACAAGGCGATTTATGATCTGAAGCAGAGTCTAAGAGCTTGGTACTAGAAGCTTTCAGAGTTGATAGAGCACCAAGGGTTTGCGTGGTCCACTGCGGATCACTTGCTTTTTGTTTGGAGGACACAAAGAAGTATTATTGCTATTCTAGTCTATGTTGATGATATTATTATCATCGGTGATGATGAGCAGGGCATTCAGGCTGCCAAGGAGTTCCTAGGTCAGCAGTTTGTGACTAAGGACCTTGGCAATCTTCGATACTTCCTTGGATTAGAGTTCGCCAGGAACCAATGTGGTCTTGTGATGACCCAGAGGAAGTTTGTGATCGATCTTCTACTAGAGACATGTATGACAAGGTGCAAGCCTGTTACTACTCCTATGGATTTGAGTATGAGTTTATATAATGATGACACTGAGGAAGTAGATAAGAGGAGATGCAGGGAGCTTGTTGGGAAGCTCCTATACGCTACCATCACCAGGACAGACATATCCTTGCTATGTTCATGGAGTAGCCCATGAAGGTTCATATGGATGTTGTCTATATGACTTTGAGATATTTGAAGAATTCACCTGGTATTAATCTCATATTCAGCCGAGGTACGTCTCTTGAAGTGATAGCGTGTGCAGATGCAGATAATGCAGGATGTCCTAAAGACAGGAAGTCTACTTCTGGCTTTGCTATTTTTGTCAGGAGCTCTCTCGTGTCATGGAGAAGCAAGAAGCAGACAGTGCTTGCTAGATCCAGTGCAGAATCTGAGTACAGAGCCATGGAACAGGGGAACACAAAGATGATGTGGGTTAGAGCAGTCTTGACTGATCTTGCTGTTGAGGTTCCTCTTCCCATGCAGCGTTTACGTGATAATCAAGCAACTCTATTTATTGCCAATAATCCTGCATTTCATGAACGGACCAAGCATATAGAGGTGGATTGCCACTATACAAGAGACATGATCCAGAAGGCTCTTACATTCGCCTCCCATGTGTCTACAGGAGATCAGACAACTGATATTTTCACCAAGGTCCTTGCTAGAGGTCCTTTTCAAAGTTTTTTTTGAATAAGACAACGGGGGAGCCCTCCCGAGGCGGGAGTCACCACACCAAAGCATTCATTAATAAAGGAGAGGGTACATCAGTTTGATAACCAGAAATTGTACAAAGCATTACAGTTGACAAGAACGGTCCTTTTCAAAGATGTTGTCCCAACCTGAGCTTGATAGACATATATGATCCAGCTTGAGGGGGAGTGTTGAGATATTTATATCTCTTTATATTTATTTCTTATTTTTTTCTTTCATGTACCTCTCTTGTAATTTACCCAAGGCTTTTCTCCTATATAAGAGAGCCCTAGGGTCTTAATAATGATATGCAATTTTATTTTCACAACATTGTCAAAGTAATCGTCATTCCATTAAATATGCCACGACATCCGGTAAGGGGGGCATTCCACCCGTCTCAATGCTGAAAAAGCTAGGGAAACATCACATGGAGCGACATGTTTTCGGCATGCTGCAGCATCTGAATCCATGCTTTCGTGGTTTCTTCAAGCAGTAGCTAGAGATTCATCATTTTATTCAACATATTTCTAAGATTTTTAGAAATTATGTCCCCTATGATCATGATAACACAAGACATGGTTTGTTAGCATCATAAGAGTACTGATGATGGTTCTTTGCTCAGAAACTAAAAGTTCATCAGCCAATTTGATTAATTAGCAGCTTGTTAGATCAACATAAGGTCAGGAATCCCTAAAATCAATCCAAATTAAAACAACAATGAACTTGTGAAACAGCAGTACACCTAGTTTGATCTTTACTCTGTTAGCACCCGTCCCACCTTTCAAGTTTAGTGGTGCAACCCTCGTAATGGAGTTGATCTACAGATGCTAGCCGTGCTGATATCACTTATAATGTAACTAAAGATTATTGGCAATAGAAATAGATACTAATATCCTGCACTATGCTTGAACCTCTAATCAATTCATTGCAAGGCCATTGAGCTAAGACGCTTGTGGGAAATGGGATTGGGTGAAGTAGGTTGAGGCCCCGAGGACAGATGATAAAAAGGGTTAAATTTGATATGAGGTGTGCTGTGTGAGGTGCATATAAATAAGTATTATAGTGGACAAAGTTATACATGGTTTCCTAGGTTATCATTTATCCTGTGGGATTTCCGACAAGAAATCTATTGCAGACGTAAAATAATAGTTATGTTTGGGTATTGCCTATTTTTTGCAAGTAATATAAACATCAGAACAAGTAACCCGATGACGCATTTGGTAGAACATAGCATCAAATCAAATATTCACAAATATCCACATGAAACCAAAAGTACATTTTCAGATTAGGTTCTGCAAAAACCCATGTGAACAAATTAAATGAGAAACGAAGGGAGTTCAATGGACTAACCAAATCTTTCCATTGCAATGCATCCAGAATTATTCTCTCGTTTAGTGGTTTCTTTAATGGCCTCCACCATCTCATTCTTGCTGACATATCCATCTTTGTTTTTGTCAAGAAAGACAAATGCATTGATCAAAATCTCGAAGGTTGCTTCAAGTTTCGGCAATCCTGTTCTTGCCTTCTAGTTCTCTGGTCATTGGAAAACACGTGCGAATAATTTTCTTTCATACCTATGGTATGAAGGGTTAATGAGGCATAAATGCTTTTAGGATATCTAAAATACCAAGTTTATTTATTGGTTATACTTCAGAGCAGATGAATTCTAGCTGAAAAAAATATTTTTCTTAGTACAACTGTTTGCGTCTCTGGATATGCTGTCCTCAGATGATAAGAGGATCATAAGCCTCCTATACATGCGGAAGATCACTTACCTAAAGTGTTCACCCTCCACGTGCAACAAGGAATAGACACCGTAAATTCAAGAGCAAAAGGGGGATCCAACATTTAGTGGAAAGAAATAGTTCTATCAAAATTTAGGGACAAGATCAGATATGCTGAACTTATCCAAATAAAAGAACACAGATGAACAAAACACATGTAGTAATAATCCAGTGAAAAGTGTTGAGAATGCACAAACACATCTCTCGATGGATTGAGAATACGGGAAAAGGAAATCAGGGTGAGGTGACCTATTAAAATTCAGAATTTTAGCAGAAAGTCCTACTTTGTGAAACTGCTATTAAGCACATCTAACAGAAGGAAGGATACACCCTCATCACTCGGACACCCCTGAAAAAGGTAAACAAGACACAGAAGCACGACAAACTCGTTAAACTTTATCTCCATATTTTCATGGATATCACAAGCCGCAAAAAGATCACACGTCTCCTCCTCGGTAAAATTTATCTCCAGATCGCTGAAACACCTCCTCAGCTCCTGCGGGTCTATTGCTCCATTGGAGTCAGCGTCTGCAAGAAATCAAATACAATTTTAAAAAATCACTAGACAATCAAACACATAAAAGAAGGGTAATTAGAATGCTGATTTAAAAAGGCTGGCTTGTTGGACATTTTTTCATGGCAATTTAAGTACTTGAGAAGTTATTGGAGTACACTCCCAAAAAAACAAATTATTCACATAAAAAAATGGTTGAAATATATTACTACTCACAGATAGGAGTTCACGAACGAAAAGATTCCATTCTTCAAATTAATTTCAGATCATCAGTTCACAAGGCTTAGTAAATGATGAGAATTCCAATGCATATTAGCAACCATGATGAACTACCAGCATCTTCTTATATTATAAAAAGATTATAAAAATACTACTAATTTTAACGATAACTCTACTTCTTGCCCCCCAAAATGACACAAAATCCTAGGTAGCAACATCACCTAAACCACAGAGGACCTTGATTTCACTCACCAAACTGTTCAAAGATAGTTTTGCACTCCCGCAAGCTCTCGTCAATCTTGGGGAACTTCAAGATGATGCTATCGAACGACCTCATTGAGCTCCCTCTCGCCGCCCTCTTCTTGATAGCCTCCACCATCTTGGCGTCGAGCTTGGAGTCGGCAATGCCGCTCTTAGGCAAGCTGCTCAATGCGCCACCCATATTTACGGGCAAAGATCGCAACTTTCCAAGTAGCAAAGCACTGCCACGAATAGAACAAGGAGGGCTCGTGCCCTAGTTCTTGCCCAAGGAAAGCAGCGGAGAGGATCGTGATCAATTCGCAGTAAAGACCAAAACTACACAAGGGAAAAGGGAGAGTTTAAGGGGTGGTGGTGCACTGTTGTGAGGATTGCTGTCGAGTTTGAGAGGCGTTGAGGTGGAGTTTGGGAGGGACGTGGAAGCCACAATGGAACTCCAAGCTTGCAAGAGATTTGGTCTAGAGAGAGAGAAGGAAGCTTCCGGGACAGGTTTAGGCAGGCATGGAGATATTAATTGAATACAAAGGAGTTCGTTTGAAGTTTACAAGCGGTTGTTGAGTTGGTGTAAACTCCTTGTAAAAGTTCAATAAGATTGCAATACAAACTCCAAATCACTTAAATGCCAAAATCTATTTAAATATTAAAATAATAATGATAAACTAAAATCCATAAACCGTAAGATGATAATCCGAAAAGTTAACTCATTCTGCATCAAGGTACCCGCAAAAAGGTCCTTTTGTGCCTTTCCGTTCGCTTCAGGAGCGACCTTACAAGGACAAATGCCCTACCTCCAATAGTCGATTGCTAGCAGTCCAAACTCTTCACTCTTGTGGAGTTGAATGCTCTCCTTATCAAAGAATAACAGGTGCTTCTTGATAAGGTGCTCGTTTCCTTCCCCCTGATGAGAACATGACAATGGACAATTTGATTGAAAATGGTATTTTTAGAAGGAAAAAGCACTCTTTGATCCATCCCACAAACAATGCCCCTATGGGGAATTCTTTATCGTCAAGAAGATTGTAATGATAATCGATGTTTACAACACAGAGTAATAAGTAAACCTTGAAACATGAGGGACGCCGTGCTCCACAATATATAACTCCTTAACAAGGAACTTATTGGCTTGATGAAAATTAAAATCAAGCTAGAAAAAAATGATGCTTTTGTATCCTCCTTTTTTACAAAATGGGACTCCTTACACAACAATAACAGGATTTCGAAACACATTGAAGTACACCCCTTTATACATGAGTGACACTCAGCTCTTCATGGTGCCACTAGCATAGTACATATGTTATCTCAAGTCTTTTTGGAACCTGATTTTTTATTTTCACTGGACTAGCTACCAAGCCACCATATGTTTGGGCCTCCTCGATTAAAATAACGCCATGTTCACCCTTACTCAAGAGCTAAAATATGAAGGTTTCTCTTAAATATAATTGGGCAACTTTGGAGACTAATGTAACCTATGTGAAGGGAGGCTTTTAGGCCTCACAGATCATATAAGTATGAAGACTAGATAACATCTGATCAAATAAAGAGATTCATCATACGAATCTAGATAGCAGCGGAATTTTAAAACTTTCTAAAACATGAAATCATATGAATCATGAACCTTTTCCAATTCGTTTTATCAAGTTCCTCACGAGTATAGAATTACCTCTTGAAGTGTGTATGTGATCCTCTAGACTCTAAAGCAAGAGACCTCCTATATGAAGTACGATTCGATAGAGACAGCATTTATGGGTGCAGGGATGAATAGGTTGCTTCCACAATCCAGAGAAATGATCACCCTTCCTTCCTCGTTAGCATTGGGACAAGAGACAACTACAAACATGGAAAGAGAGTCTTGAATTGAATTAACTTGATGCTTGGAGAGCAGGCACTGCCTCTCCTTTTATTTAGATTCGGTCTATTAGGATTTGACTCCTAGTAATCAACTAATGGTTAATATTGAAGGAGCTTACTGACTTCAATTACGGCTAGGATTGATAACAATTGTTAACTCCAATTATCTTAAATAAAAATTCCAAGATATTATCAATAAATGAATAAGAGATAAAAATAAAAGAGATGAGAGAGAGAGAGAGGATAATACTCTTCTTATGTGGACGTCCACCATGGTGGTTCCTACCATGGACATCCCCCTTTAAAGAAGGATAATCCTTTTATCTCCTTTATTTTAATATGGAGGCAATCTCTATTATTAACAAATCTTAATTCATATATTTATCTTGAAATATAATTAATTTAAAAATAATTTGCAATATTACAAAGTATCCATTGACTAATTATGAATCATATCCATTGGTCCAAATAAAAATGTAAAGCATATTTGCATTTACATTGTAATGTGAATCCAATATACATATATAATATAATTTGTGAATCCTATTCACAAATAAGTATCTAAATAATAATGTGGATATTAACCACACTATTCCAAAAATTATTATGGATAACACCATTTATATTAGTTTTATCTTGGATAATTAAATCTAATTTAGTTAACCTAATTTTCTCTCCTTTTCTAATAACTGGATTTCGTTTCTTTCGGAACAATCCACGAACTCTTTCATGGATAGTGTGTCTTCTTTGCAGATACTTGGAGATAAGATTAGGGTAAGTGTATGATCCATGTATAGTGACTTGGATGTTGAGATCAAATCTCATATCTAGATCTAAAAGACCTCTAAGTGTTGTTTAATCATATCAGACAAAGTATCCTTATCTTCTTACTACATCTAAATCCAATTTCGTTCAATATCCAACATTGGACTAAGATTGAATAACTAATTCACTGAGCGGAGTCACTATAATCCAAACATATTTTATCACTCCCTCAAAATGGAAGTGGCATGGTATATAATTATATAAGATCACATCGACCTTGAGTATTCCTAATACCCGCACATCCTGCATGTAAGACCTCTAAATATATGACATCACAAATTCTAAGTTTCATGTCCAAATAATATAAATGATCACTCTATCTTATACTACTCGTTGAGACCTTTCCAAGTAGCCCAAGAACATCAAAATAGAAGTTTGTATGAGGAAGTTACAAGAAAAATACGACCAGTTTACGGGTTTTTGCCTGGATCTGTTTAGGCTCAAGCCAATTTAAGGAGGTGTGCCCAAGTAATCTAGCTAACCAGACCACCTAGCCTCACTGGAGCTCCTCCCCCTTCGTTGGAGATCCACCACTGGATATATTTTCGATGATTGATCAAATATCCGAGGGTATTATCTCGAAGGCCTCATCATGTGAAGTCACATGGTGGGTGTAGAAATATGTTAAACGCCACACAACAACATTCTAGAAGAGAGAGTGTCGTGGGGGACGACCCGAGATATAATTTTACTCTTACTGCAAGATTCATGTATTTTTTATACCGTTGGCTTATAGAGATTATGAGCTAGCTATTGTCGGGGTGTTCGTCACAATTTGTCACGGTTTTGGGCACGACGAGTAACTTATTGCATCATGCTTTCATAATTTTCAGCTAATCTGTGTACTGCATATGTGATCCAAGCATGTTTTCTTGATGTAAGTGTTTGCAGGAATACACTAATTAGTTGGATCATTGATCATAGAGAGTTCACATGACATTGCTAAAGTGGTTCCGACTCATCCCTGATCGTTCTTGCAATTTTGATGATCGATCATGCCTGATCGGACATTCTGGAGATGTGGACCAATTTGGACCTTAAAATTTATGGAAATTGATCTTGAAAATGATGCGCCGCCTTATAAGACATTAATATATGTGTTAAAAATATGGATTATATCAATAAAGTTATAAACAAGTGAAATGAGTCCAGTGTAACTTAAATTGAAAAGAAATGAGCTAATGGATCCGGTGATGTCTGATGAGAATGAGATTTGAGCATCATACGTACATTCAGATCTAAGTTTCGACTCCTAGGGACAACGGTTGAGTTACCGATTGTAGTTTCGATTTCATGCCACTGCGTCTGACTTTTAGTGGCATGGTGATAACTTGGAGTAGTGCCACCAAGGGAGGGACATGCACACTTGGGGCCTTGGGTAAAAGCTTAGATGGTCTATAGATCGTTGGTCGGGGGACATATTGCTAGGCACATTGTTGTGCCCTTTTTGCTTGGTGTACAACCTCAGTTTCACATGTGTGATGCCAAGTAGTTATGATCGGTCATCTTTGCTTTGCTTCTTTCACTTAAGGTTGACACTTAGGTATTGGTTGGCACTTGCCACATTAATTAGTATCCTCGGTGTTAATCTTAAGCGGGAAGTTCTAGGAGTTCTGGGTTTATCAGAAGGAGAAAGTTCATGAGGTTTCAAGACTATACATTCAAAGGTCAGTTTCAGACCAGTAGTTAGGGTTGGCATATAGTAAAGTGTGGGGTTTGAATTGGCACGTGGTAAAGTGTGGGATGGACTTGGCACACTGTAATGTGTGAGATTACATGTTTTGAATCAAGGTTGGTGTCACACAACAGTTCTCTTATTTAGTTGTTCAGAACCATAGTGGGTAACTTTTCTCATAACATACCTACTTTTGTGAATCTGGCATGTTCTCAAGTGCAACCACAACGGTGAGCAGTTTGTTGGTTCAGTTCTTCTTCTACTATCGCTTGTGCTTACTTTTGGTATGTACATGTTTGCGGTTACCACTGTCTTTACTTGTACCTTTTTGAGAGATACACATTGTATATGTATGGACATTTCATTGAATACCATGCATCATAATTTGTGGACATGGTTATGGATGAAACTATATGGAAAAAGTTTATTGTACTTTCTAATATCTTTTATGTATGTTTAGTTGTGATTTCTGTGCTTAAAAGCGGGATTGCATTATGTGGATTGGACTGTCAAGTATTCAAGTCCCGGTGGCATCGCAATTTGGCATTAAATCAGTAAGACTCCATTCCATTCCACGTATGTAATTCCTCGGTGATATTCAAAGTTCAAGATTGTGTTCGAGAGTGTTTTGACTCCACATGAATAACATAAAAATAAGTAGTATACATGTCCACATATCTCTCGTGCTAATGCCATGGTTCTTTATGTAGAACCATGCCGCCTTGTGTGGACAACGACGTGGCATGACAACTGGCCTTCCTAGTCCATGCCATGCAGGACATGAAGCATCGCAATGAGGTGATTGAGAAGAGGTTGCAACAACATGATGACTTGTTCTACCGCCCTTCCCGAGAGGAGGAGGACAACATACAAAAGCCAATATCTCTGGAGCCAGAGTCATTTGGGGATGTGGATGCTTTACATATGCATCATACTATTTACCCCTTGTACCAATCATCTCAGGTGCTGCAGTTCTTTGGTACTGGTACAACATGGAAGACATAACTTTGGATCAAGCATGTGTCTAAAATCTCGGGGATGATTCATGTTCCAATGGAGGAGTGGTTGACATTTGACGAGTTCTCATTGGATAGATATGCAGAGAGATGCCGGTAGGCTATCCATGAGCATCTTATTGAGCCCATCACTTGGGATTTATTTATCTAGGAGTTTCGCAGTGAGTTCTATCCAGAGCACTGTGTAGCGAAATAGAGGCAGCATTTTACTAATCTTACACGGGGGTTGATGATATCCTATGAGGCTATGAGTACTTGATATGATACATGGAGATGTCCCTCCATTCTTACTCCACTGTAGCCTATCTGCGTGAGAACATGCATAAGTTCATCCATGGTATGCGCCATGAGGTACATGCTAGTTTTTCTACCTTGGCTCTTACCTCCATCAATGAGGAACTGCCAAGTGAAAAGTCTCTTTTTTGCTATGTTGAGGTTGTCAAATTATAGTATTGCGAAGAGTGGATTATGTAGAATCACACTTAAAATGATCTCAATGAAAAGAGCACAGCTTATTTTATTTTACCTAGGTAAGTCCATGGTCAAACTCAGGGACACATGAAAATAAGTCGTTTAATATAGGTAAAATATCTATTCTATTTAATCTAATGTGATTAATACTAGGAAGATGCAATGCATGAAGATTTTTGATATTTTGAATTTCGATTATTTACATTATTATTTATATTATATATATCTAAATTTGGATATAGAATTTCTGTATTTTATATATTATATATATAATTATTGTATAGGATTCCTTCAGTTTAGAAAATTATCAGTTTGAATTTTTATTTCTCAAATCAAATAAAAACCATTTTTTTCTAACCCTAGACTTCACTTTTATATAAATCAAATTCATTATTTATTAATAAGTTCCTATGATTTTATTGAAAACATTAGAAAACATCGAGAAAATGACAAATATTTCTTGATTTCAACCCTACGACATAAAAGGACTAGGAAAGGTATACATAAAACTATTTTAAAACGTATCAGTCGACCCGATTTACGAATTTATTCTGACTATCAATGAATTCTTAAGATTTTAGGTGGGATGAGAATTGTAATTCTTTCCACTTCTCAGGGTATAATGACAGATCGAGAAGCCCGATAATGAGTCCGCGATTCATCATCTCAATCTACTGATCTTAGCAAAAACCTCGAGTAAGATCTCCAATAAATGTTCATAAAATCAATAATTAATAAAATGACTCTTGTAAATAAAATACACTAATTAATTTATAATATATTGTATAAAGTTAATTAAAAATAAAAAATATTAAAATAAATGAATTTTTCACCTATAAATAGCCCAAAACTTCATGTATTTTTAATAATATCATTTCAACTCCTTTTCATCTAATTCTTTCTCTAACTTGTTTATAAAAATGTATATAAAAAATGCAAAATTATAAAACAAACTTCATCTCAAATAAATACTCCTAGATCCCAAGGAGAAAAAAGCCTAAAGTCCAACTTCCTTACCAAATTCCTGCTCAATATGAACTCCAAATTCACCAAACTCACTTTCTAATTTAGAAAATTATCTATCCAATGAAAGTGATTTCATTAAAATCGGAGCCCGTTTGCAAAATATGCGTTTTGGGACCAAGGTGTACATTGTATATATTATAAATATTTTTATCTTTCTTCCTTTTTTATTTTCTTTTTCTTAATTAATAAAGATATAAAAAAATCTTTTCTGTGCTTTATTTTTCTAGTATTTTATTTTATTTTTATTTTGCAAATATCTTTCATTAAAAATATAAACAAATAAAAGTAGAAAAGTAAAAAAATGTGCACATTATTTGTTTTATTTTGTAATTTCTCCATTCTCTTTTCTCTTTATTTTATTTTTTGTAGCCAACTTTTGATTTCTTTTCTTTTATTTATTTTCCTTTCTCCACTCTAACTTCTCATTCCACCACCAACTTCCATTCAACTCCCCCATCTTTTCTAACCTCTCATTCAACTCCTTAATCTTCACCTTCATTTTTCTTCAACTTCCCGTTCTTCTTCTTCTTTTTATTCACCTCATCATCCTCATTTTTCCCTATCCGTCATTCTTAGAGAAAAGAATAGAGCTTGGAATGTTGTGTCAGTGACAACGACCTACCATCTTCCTCAAGCAACGACCTCCTTCAGACGAGATCCCGACGACCATCATTGTCGTGTCACGAGCTTCCCATCAAGTTCGCATAGCTTCTCTGATTTTTATTTTGCCAATCGGATCGAGGTCATAACAGGAGTCCAACATAGCTGCTATGTAAATCTGGCAAACCTCAGGTAACTATTCCCTCTCATTTCCCTTGTATTTTATTTTATCTAACATTTTTCCCCTTGTTCTTTTGACACCACATCATATCACCACCACATCATCACCTCCATCATACTATCACAATTACCACCATCCTCTTTTCGTCTTTGTTTCATTCATTGTTTAAGAAAAAATCAAATCACAAAAAAAAATAAAAAAAAGAAGCAGGTGGTCGGCCCTCACCTTCCCCACTGTCGGCCACCACCACTGCCGACCACCACTATCGCCGCCCCTAACCACGGCCTTCAGCGGTGGCCGATCACCTCTGCCAGGCCAAGCCCACCTGCAACCGTCGCTCCAGGCATGACCACCCACAAGGCCGCATCCTCCCCTTCGGTGCTCGCAGCAGCCACGACCCCTCCGCACGCTGCAGATGCCCGCCGCCCCACCGCGCGCGCGGCAGCTCCAGCCGCCCCATGGCCCTCCGCCCGTATGCGGACCGCACTGCCGCATGACTTCCTCGCGCGGTCATTCCACACTGCAGCCAGAGGCGATCGTCCCGCACGCCCAACCCTCCGCCACCGCCCGCTGCTCCCATGCTTCCTCCGGTCGTGCTCCTCCTCCTCATCACCGCACGCGCGGCCCGCCACTATCCTCAAAGCTACCGCCTGCCCCCATCCATCGTTACCTAATTGCAAAGGAGAAAGAAGCAGGTTTACTTCTTCTTAAATTTTTTATTGTGAAATTTGCAAGTTCTTTCCTATAAGTTTTTATATTTCCAAAAGTGCCCTTGTGCATCGTTTGTATTGCAGTTTTTAATTTCTGTATTGCACAGATACCCCTTTGTTCATGCATTAATTTGGATATCAATTTCACATCATTTTATTTATTGAAAAATATCATGTTGTTGATCAATTAATTCTCTATTATTTGACTATTTATTTGGATTTTTGTGAGCTTTGTGCAATTAATTAATTTTATTTAAGTGAAGGATTGCATATTTTATCAATTTGAGCTCTTAAATTCATATGTAATCCTGATTGCTCCAAAAATTCCTCAAAAATCAGAAATGATGCCATGGAACATGTTTTAATTATTATCCAAATTTCATCTTAATTAGAGCTTTTCTATGGAGTGATTTTAGTAAATGAATTTTAGTTAAATCCATATACATTATTTTTGTGAACTTTCAACTCTCCTTGATTGCTCATATAAATATCTTCTTGAGATAAATTGGGTTTTGGATAAATTGACATTGTGTATTTATTAGGAATTAATTACTCACAGTTACTCTGTTTTCATTAAAAAATCCATAAAAAATCCATATATTATCAGAAAATTCCAAAACAATTAGTCTAGTCTCATTGCATCATGTTTATGTTCCAGTGAAATTTTCATAATTTTTGCATTCTGTTTAAAATAAAAATTGCGTGAAAACCCATAAAAGTGTGTATTTTCCATTGTTGCGTTTTAACCCCTAAAATTCCAAAAAAAATATTTTGCATTCATCACTAGATTAAATTCCTAAGAAAAATGGCTAGATTTGATTAATTTCAAATTAAAATTAATTTCGCTGAATTGTGTGTATTCGTATTAACTTAATTCATCCGTATTTTGCATTCGTATTTATTTTTACATAAAAAATATAAGAAATCCACATTGGAAACCTAGACCTAAGTTTTTTGAATTAACTCGAAATTGTTCCTTTACCTCCCTGTGTTCGACCATGGACTTTCTCAGGATATAAATTTAAGCCGAGTCCTCTTCACAGAGACAATCGATTCAGATCTGAATGATTCGTTAAGTACCCGTATTACAACGAGTACAAATTATATCACATATGTAGCAAAACCGCCAGATGGCGCCTTTGCCGGGGAGGCAAGCGACTTAGGATTTAATTTAGAAATTTTGATTTAGGTTTTCTCTCACTCAGGTAGTCTGATCCCCGAGCCATCTTGTAATTAATTATTTTTTATTCTTTTTCTCTTAAATATTTATTTGCTCATTTTTGTATATATTTTGTTGTTTATCTCTCTAACATAAATTATAATTTCCTTGCGAGGGCTCGGTGGACTTGGAGTGAATCGGAGGTCGACAGACGTGACTGTTGAAGATCAAGGAATCTTTAATTTATTTTTGAGAGCAATTTCATTTTTGTAAATTCTTGTAATTATTATGTTGTAATAATTTAGGTAATTTGCTCTTTACACCAGCTTTTATTTGAGAGCTCATGCTTGTATCAGGACTAGTCATTTGACCCATTTGTGATCGCGTGGTAGCTTGACATAGAATAGGACTTGCACTCACATCTCTTAGAGCATTTTCACTAGAATATTTTATTGCTTGTGTTCGTAATCTTTAGGACCACACATCACATTTAACGAGATGCACTTAGACCATAGGGCTATTAGTCTAAATTAAAATGTTCATCACTCGCTAATAGAAATGCCTGTCTAGGAATGGTTTTCTCGTTTGCATCTAATATAGCATAAATTTTCAATTCTACGTTGCATCCCAAACGTAAAGCACGAGGATCACTGTAAGTCTTCTGAACTGGACATGCATCACAGATTTCACTATTTGCATTGATTTTCTCGACTCCCTTTCCCTTGATTTTGAAACTTAGGTTAAAAGGAAATCGAGACTGATCGTTAGGCGTGCCTTGCTTGGTGGATTAATCAAGTGATAACCAAACTTAAAATTGGGACTGCTAATCAGAGTTGACAAAAAAATTGACTAAAACTAACACATGTTTTTGGGAGAGCAAAACCCTCATTATGCTTGTGCTATTGTGATTGTTGAGAGGTGAGGACGCATCCTAGGATAGTGCCTAAAAACCTAATTATAAGCCTTACGCAATTGGATGTATATCTAGATTTATCACCTAATTAAAACTGAAAAGATAAATGGTCGGACTCTTGCGACCATCACTATGTTGAGTAGGTGAACTCAGGGTTTGTTCTTGTGTTTGTCTGTTTTGTGTGTTATTCGGTACACTTGCACACTTTTTATCCCTCGATCCGCTTCATTCTCCCATCTCCCTTCCAAGATGTCAGAATATTGATCATCATATCCGGGTCACTCTTCTTCGACCATATTCCGACCATCTCCACCCTCTTTTTCCTCATCATACCCACACCTCGACCGTAAAGTCAGAACTCCGACTGACTTCCCCACTTCTTCGTCCTTCTCACCTACCCAACATTCTTACATCCCTGAACCACCCTGGATTGACTCATCATATTCTCGTCCACTTGTTGGAATTAAGGAACAAATCGAAGAGTAGGCCACTGTTGAGATGAATGTTTGGCAGCATCAGTTTCCCCTACAGACCTCATTTTCACCTTGAGTTTGGACCGGACAACAATTAACCTATACACATCCCGACTTGACCTTAGGGTGCAAAATGGTCGACCAAACAGACCAAATGGAGAGGCTTGCACTGCATGATCTTCCTGACTTGATTGACCTGAGTGATCAAGCCCACATTGATCAGCCTTTATATCACCCATTCGGAGAGCCAACATATACATGGGATTGGATTCATGCTACCAATTTACAGACCTCCTATCTACTGTCTCCACCTTATGAGGTCCCGACCAACATTTTCCATACAGATGGGCTATACTCAACCCAGCATTACATGCCTGAGTCAAGGTGTATTGAGTATAAGATCCTGAGTTCCCAACTGAGCAGACTTCTCTCATGACGTGTCATCAGAAATTTTTAGAGGATGACATTTCTAGATTGATCAAGCGTCCAAGTATGAAAGTGGATCATGGATTTTATGGACTGAATTTTGAAAATCTGGAAGACACCAGATTGATCGCATGTCATGTACAGTTGGAGTCCCTTCTACCTCCCTCTTTTACTAACCACTTTACCTCCAAACTAGAGTCTGTACATTCTCCTATTCCTCCTCCATCTATCAAAAAGACCAAAAAAATTGAAAACCTCAAAAATACCATAAAAATTGCAAATGGAAAAGACCTACAAAAATTGGACCCTGCAGTTAGGGAAGTGATTGATAGAGAGTTGTTTTTTGAGCTTCCCTTAATTATGGCCATTGAACACCTTCTCGACCTCAAAAGATTTGTGATAAGTAAATTGATGCCTAAAAGGTCGGGTAATAAGAGGATAAGAAATGAGAGATATATAGTGTCTATGGCCACCTCTTTGGTGAGTGATAGGGAGAAAAACCAAGAGCCGTAGAGTAAAGCGGTTGCCTAGGTTTTATTGTGAAATCAAATACACTACCTTCACCCATGCAAGAATCGATGATGACTTGCCGATAAATGTCCTCTCGATCTCTGTGTTCGCCAAGCTCAAACTCGGATTTGCCAAGAAGTCAAGAGAGATCGTTCAGTTGGCTGATCGATCCTTTAAACGATCGAGAGGAACCATTTCAGTCGTCATTACTTTCCAAGGTGCTCTACTGTAGGTAGACTTCACGATCATTGACATTGAGCATCGAGGAGAGTTCACTCAGTCTCCAATCGTTCTCGAAAAGCCATTCTTAGCCTTGGCTAAGGCAACTATAAATTGTGAGACTCAAGAGATCGATTTCACTGCATTGGGAGCACTCCGACCTCACCCAATCTTTGAGGACACACGATATTCTAAGGTAAACCGTAAAGTCATAGACAACCATGACCTTCAAGAGATCGTTGAGTCCCGTCTCTCTACTACACCTGAGATACCGACTGTCTAGACAACCATTGGTTCAGAGACTCCCTACACATCTACATCACCCACTGCTTGCATCACCACCACCATGACAGCTTCTAAAGAAGACTCACAACCAGAAGCTACCCCTGAGTCAGACACGATCATTTCTGATTTCCTTGACTATTTAGATGATCTGACGCATGAGCTGATAAATGTCAGGCCAACTGAGAACACCGTGCCATATCAGAGACATATGCTGACTCTGTAGGAGTACTACATTGCATATGGTGACTCATCTGATGATGAACCTCTAGTCAGCACATCACACACACTACATCCAGGACCTACACCAAAGGAGAAAACTGGGATCAAATTGACCAATATCGATAAATCAATTGCTCCATCCTTTAGTCGGTCATGTAGTAAGAAGAAGAAGAAGAGTATTGATTCCTCGAGGTGTTCCCCCGAACTCCTCAAGACATATCACTCTCCTCTTCCTCTTGATGCTTCAGATTCTAGAAAATCGGCTAAGAAAGTCACCTTCGACATATCAGAGAAGGAACTTTCTGAGTAGTCCTCATCAGGTCCGGAGGAGGTGATCTACATGAGTGAGCTTAGTTCAGCTATTCTTAAGTCATATTTGAGAAAGCAGCCGTGTGTCGACCCTCGTTGGGCGTTCCCTACCCCTCACTGTTATTCCTCTGAGGACGATTATGAAAACGACACGTATGTATACTACCCACCCCCTCGCTCTCGTAAGAAGGTCTGTCAAACCTCCTTGATCCTTGTACATTCTCAATCCTCCTTGTATAGTTTTTTTTCTTTTATTTCCCTCCTTCCCCCATGATTTGCATCACTTGCCCCGATTCTGTATCGTTTTACTTTGTGGCTATACTTAGGATGACTAGATCCTAAGTATAGGGGGGTGAGTGATCCGAGTTACTCCGTCTCTTCTTTTTATTTTCTTTTTGTATATTCTTTCCCACCCTCATCGGTCCCCCAATATTGTGTTCTCTTCAATACTTAGGCTGACCAAAGCCTAAGTATAGGGGGGCCGATGCTCGTTGTGTATTCTCCAACGCTCTTATATCCTTTGTCTCTTCTATTCTTTTCACGCACTTATGCTTAGTACGAGCTATGGTTTTTTGTCACCTAGCGCCATGAGGACATAACACATGCTAAGTATAGGGGGTTTGTAGATATTACATATATACTTTACCTATAGCTCGTACTTTGACTTGTTTGTAATTAAAATAAGGGGTTATGGGTAAATTATTATAAATAAGAGTTATACCAAAAAATTTCATAAAACAAAACTTTTTCAAAAAAAACTAAAACTCTCCTATTTCAAAAAAATATACACTTTTTGAAAAAAAACAAAAATATTTTCCAAAAAAACTTTTCAAAAAAATCCTCTTTCTTTTCAAAACAAAAAATCTTCTTTCTTATTTACCTTTCTTTAAAAAATTGAAAAAAAAACAAAAGCCTTTTTTTTAAAAAGAGAACTTTCTTCTTCTTTTTCTTTCTTTTTCAGAAAAATTTAAAAAACTAAAAACACAAAAAACCTAACTAATAAGTTGGTTTAGTCCCTGACACTTTCACATTCACACAAACTAGTGAAGTTCACGAACACTTGGTTTATGAGATCTTGAGATTTTGAGTTAACTAGCCTTAGACATTAGGGGTTTTGACTTAATTATTCACATTTTCCTAGTTTGAAAGATTTCTGTGCTATATTGCATGCTTACTCTACCTTGAGAATATGATCATCACCTCACATATACGACTGCAATTGTAATGAGATGAGTTGAAATTTCACTTGAGGAACTGGGATGAGGGATTTGAGTTTGGACTTGATTTTATGATGCTTGTGGATGGGACAAAATCAATGAAGGCTTCATGAAACCTGAGTGTCATCACCTTTAGCCAGTATGAGAACATGATTCTTGTACTATCTCTTGACATTTACCTATGTGTCAGGGTGTGAAAATATAAAAAAATTATTGATCAATGTGCGCTAACTTTTGGTAAAAGCAGTGGAACTAGCCAAAATTTCAAAAAAAAAAAAGAGACGTTGAAAGAAAAGCTCTCACCATACAAAGTCAAATATCAAAGAGCTTCCACCAAAGGCAAGCGCTCCCAACCATTTCAAAGTGTCCACTTGGATCACCTCTATTAGGACCATGAGTCAGGCTAGCACCCAAAAAGGGCTCTGCATCGTATTGTCATACAAATCTGGATGTCGAATGTATCTGAGATAGTCAAAAGAAACACACCCCGGTGTACTCCCAAGAAATTAAGTGTAGACGACTCCAAATTCTCTTGACAGACACACTGATCAACATCAAAAAAACACTTGTGTTGAGTTAATAAGGTACTTGAGAGGATCTTTGTTCCAACGTGTGGGAGAGAAGAAATGACACAATCATATGCCCTCCATCAATTGGCCTTCCATCTACACTTTGAAGTTTGACAACTAAAGAGATGGTGGATTGGATGCAAGAAATGATTTATTCTCTAGTGTTGAAGAGTGGGTTCTCAGGAGAGTCTATTGGACTGGAACCTTGAGTGAAGTTGTGACTCTACTCTTGTAACTGCAGTCTACACTTAAGTCATATCTCTATTATATATGTATAAAGAGAGAGTCTAATGATTAGGGGAATTGGATACCTTTTGGCTTGAGCTTGGTTCAACTTAGAATTTTAAGATCTCTAAAATCAAGAGTTCTTGAACAGATCAAGTCTTGTGTTCACATACACAATCATGGGTTAATCCAACTTATTCATTCTTTATTTGCTCGAGGACTAGTAAAGTTTAAGTGTAGGGGTGATGAATCTGCAATTCATCATCTCAATCTACTGATCTTAGCAAAAAAACCCAAGTAAAATCTCAAATAAATATTCATAAAATCAATAAATTAATAAAATGACTCTTGTAAATACACTAATTATAATATATTATATTGTACAAAATAAGTTAATAAAAAAAGCCGTAAAATAAAGGAGTTTTTCACCTGTAAATAGCCCAAAACTTCATTTATTTTTAATAATTTCATTTCAACTCCTTTTCAGCTAATTCTTTCTTTGACTTGTTTATAAAAATGTGCACAAATACAAAAATACAAATAAGTTTCATCTCAAATAAATACTCCTAGATCCCAAAGAGAAAAAAGCCGTAAAATCCAACTTCCCGGTCAAATTCCTGCTCCATATGAACTCCAAATTCACTAAACTCACTAATAAAGTTTAAGATAGAAAATTATCTATCCAACGAAAGTGGTTTCACTAAAATCGGAGCTCATTTGCAAAATATGAGTTTTGGGACTTAGGTATACATTCTATATATTGTAAATATTTTTTCTTTCTTCCTTTTTTATTTTCTTTTTCTTAATTACTAAAAATCTAAATTTTGTGCTTTATTTTTTTAATATCTTATTTTTTTATTTTGTAAATATCTTTCATTTAAAATATAAAAAATAAAAGTAGAAAAAGAAAAAAAGTACATATTATTTGTTTTATTTTGTAAATCATCCATTCTCTTTTATCTTTATTTTATATGTTTGTAGCCAAATTTTGATTTCTTTGATTTTATTTATTTTCCTTTCTCTACTCTAACTTCTCATTCCACCACAAACTTCTATTCAAATCCACCATCTTTTCTAACCTCCCATTCAACTCCTTAATCTCCACCTTCATTTTTCTTTAACTTCCCATTCTTCTTCTTTTTATTCATCTCCTCATTCTCATTTTCCCTATCCGTCATTCTTAAAGAATGGAGATAACTTAGAATGTTCGGTGATAGTGACCTACCATCTTCCTCAAGCAACGACCTCCTTCAGACGAGATCCACGACGACCATCATTACCGTGTCACAAGCTTCCCATCAAGCTCGCATAGCTTCTCTGATTTTTATTTTGCCAATCAAATCAAGGTCACAACAGGAGTCTAGCGGCAGCTCCGCAAATCCGGCAAACCTAAGGTAACTATTCCCTCTCATTTCCCTTGTATTTTATTTTATCTAACATTTTTCCTTTTTTTTGACACTACATCATATAATTACTACATCATCACCTCCATCATACTATCACCATCACCACCATCCTCTTTTCACCTTAGTTACATTCTCTATTTAAGAAAATTAAAAAAAATTAAAAAAAATCAAATACAAAAAAATCAAAAAAATAAAATAAAAAGAAGCAGGTGGGCGACCCTCCCCTTCCCTACTGCTGGCCTCCACCACTACCAGCCACCACCATCGTCGCCCCAGCCACGGCCTTCAGTGGCGATCGATCACCTCCGCTAGGCCAAGCCCACCTGTAGCCGTCGCTCTAGGCACAGCTGTCCACAGAGCCGCCATCCTCCCCTTCAGTTTCCCAAACACGTGCCGCAGACGCCCCCTGCCCCACCACGCGAACACGAGCGCTCCAGCCGCCTTGTGGCTGTCGGCCCACGTGTAGACCGCACCGCCGCCTGACTCCCTCATGCAGTTGCGCCACATCGCAACCGGACGTGATCGTCGCCACACTACAGCCAGAGGCGATCGCCACCGTACGCCCGACCCTCCACCATCGCCCACTGCTCCCACGCTTCCTCCGGCCACGCTCCTCCTCAACATCACCGCGCGCATTGCCCGCTACCGTCCTCAAAGCTACCACCCGCCCCCATCCATCGTGCCCCAATTACAAAGGAGGAAGAAGAAGGTTCACTTCTTTTCAATTTTTTTATTGTGAAATTTCCAAGTTCTTCCCTATAAGTTTTTGTATTTCCAAAAGTGCCCCTGTGCACCATTTGCATTGTAATTTTTAATTTCTGCATTGCACGGTTACCCCTTTGTTCATACATTAATTTGGATATCAATTTCACATAATTTTATTTAATGAAAAATGCCACATTATGAAGCAATTAATTCTCTATCATCTGACTATTTATTTGGATTTTTGTGAGCTTTGAGTAATTAATTAAAATTATTTAAGTGAATGATTGCATATTTTACCCAATTTGAGCTCTTAAATTCATATGTAAGTCCTGATTGCTCCAAAAATTCCTCAAAAAACATAAATGACATTATGGAATATGTTTTAATTACTATCCAAATTTCATCCTAATTAGAGTTTTCACGTGCCTTATAAAGTAATTTTCATAGATAATTTTAAATTAAATCCATATACATTATTTTATGTGAACTTTCTACTCTCCTGGATTGCTCATATAAATATCTTCTTGAGATAAACTGATTTTTGGATAAATTGACATTATGGATTTATTAGGTATTAGTTACTCACAGTTACTCTATTTTCATTAAAAAATTCACAAAAAATCATAAATTATCAAAAATTCCAAAAAAAATATGTACCATCATTGCATCATGTTTATGTTCCAGTAAAATTTTCATATTTTTTGCATTTTGTTTGAGTGAAAAATTGAAAACTCATAAAAAGTGTGCATTTTGCATCATTGCATTTTAACCCCTGAAATTCCGAAATAAATATGTTTTGCATTCATCACTGGATTAAGTTTCTAGGAAAAATATAATTTGGCTAGATTTGATTAATTTCACATTAAAATTATTTTGGTTGAATTGTGTATTTTCTTATTAACTTAATTCACCCGTATTTTGCATTCGCGTTTATTTTTGCATAAAAAATGCAAAAAAAATCCACATTGGAAACCTAGACCTAAGTTTTCTGAATTAACCCAAAGTTGTTCCTTTGCCTCCCTGTGTTTGACCTTGAAGTTGCCCGGGATATAAATTTAAGCCGAGTCCTCTTCACAGAGACATTCAATTTGATTCTGAACGATTCTTTAAGTACCCATATTACAATGAGTATAAATTATATCACGTATTTAGCGAACCGTCACACGACTAAAAGGAATTTTGGGAGAATTGTTGTGTCATATATATATATATATACACATGGCTTATCCAATGAGCCCCTTGCCCATTTGAGTTTTGGTGAGCACTAAATGTAGGCTCTTCACACATATTTCCATTTGAAAGGTTGCCCATTTCAAAGGAGCACGATTTTGGAAGGATATTAATATATTTGAGCCTTTTGAATTTCTAATTATACATTGTCCTTAAAAAAGGAAGACGGTTTTGGAAGGATAAATCCAAACCCTTAATTTCTTGGAGAAGAAACCGTCATTGTATATTTGTTCAATAATGTATATATTGTACTCAAGTAATCATTTATTACTGGATTGATAATACTGAAGCAATGTTTAGTAATTTAATCTGTAATATTACATTGTATAGAGATCAATAGTTTATGCACATTACTCAAGTAATACATATTCAGTTCTCAAGTAATTATTATTGTGAGATTAGTATTATATTCAAATGTGCTTTAAAATTATATATTAATGTGATTTGTTACTGATTATAGTTATCGATATTCAAATGTGCTTTGAAATTAATGTGATCAGTAATGTCCATATTGTTCTCAAGTAATTATTAGTTGCATATTAGTTCTTATTTGGAGTTTATGAGTTACTGATGTTTTGTTCTTAATAATATTGTCAAAGATTTTCTCCTCGGCTCTCCACTTCTGAAGCAATGTAATGATCATCAATGATTCATTTTTTCACATCTTCATCAAGAAACATAAGAGTGTTCAGACATCTGGTATACCTGCAATAAAACTGAATTAGTAAACCATTAGGTGCGAGTTGTAAAAATGTAATAGTAAGCAGTAACAACAAGAGACAATTCTAGTACATTAAGTTGAAACATAAGTAATACAAAAGCTATTTCAAATTTAACACATGATCAGTAACAGTTCCGTAATTAGTGGTAAACTATAAGGTCATGTTAGCAAAAAGAAAAATGCATCAGTAATTCAGTAATGACGTGAACATAATTACTCAGTAAGTTGTAATACATTGCGAAGTACAAGTATTTTATTAGTATACATAAGTAATTTATTAAAATACGTAAGTAATGAAGTAACAAGTAACTATTATTCTGACAAGTAACACACAATATTTTCTTAAGATGCATAAGTAACCAGTGAATAAAATTGAATCAATAAGAATAATATATAGAAAAATAATACATGCCATATTGTTAGTAACTCTGACAATTACCATAAGTAACACGATATAACTTTTTTAGTAATTTGACTCAGTAACATAATGTGATATAAGTAATTTTTTAAGGATTCAAAAGCAATATATTTTGAACCTGATCCTTTTGAAATAATGTTTTCATGATCCAAATCCAATTGCAAGTAATCTATCGTCAATCCTTATGATATTCTCACGATCCAAATCCAACCAAGAATCATCATTCACCATTGCTTCTAAGATACCATGATCCAAATCCAATCGTAAATAATGCATCACGTTTAAAACTGAAATTGAAATCTCAAGAAAAAAAACTATCAGATTCTACCAATAACATGAAATAAACGTTTAATCTTAAAAAACAATACCTTACATCGGACAAATCGATCGCCTCAGTTTACAAGACCGATATCCTTATGTTGCAAATCGTAAGATTAATCCTCTCTCGTTGCAATACAATACGTTTCTATAAATGCATAATATTTTTATGGTTCTTTATAATATCCAATTTAGTTTTCTTTTCATTATGGTTATGGTTCCCACTATTTAGGGACTGGAAAAATCTTCTTAAAAAAGGCAATACACGTGTAAAACAATGATCGTTGGATTAAGATCAAATGGTTAAAATGAGAGGCTCATCTCATCTCTAATGGGCATAGGGCCCATTGGATGAATTCCCTATATATATGTATGTATGTATGTTGATACCCCCCTTCTGGCATCCTAATTTGATCTGTAACTTATTACCCGTGAAAAGGAAAGGAACGTAAAGGTAAGTTGTATGACTACTCCTCCATTAGTTGATGCTTCCAGGGGTGTCACATGGAATGAAAAAATAAAAATTGATTCATGAGGGTTTAATTACTGAATCACTTCTCAATGGTATGTTCCAGGTCCGTTTAGATAATGAGGATCTAATTCTAGGTTATGTGTCGGGGAGGATCTGATGTTGTTTTATACACATACTACCAAAGGATAGAGTCAAAATTGAAGTAAGTCGTTATTATTCGACCAAAGGACGTATAATTTATAGACTTCACAACAAGGATTCGAACGATTAAGTATTTTTTTAACATCCTCCTCATGGGGATAGAATTTGAGGTTCCAAAATTAAAGGGATTTTTTTATTTCAAGAAGTTGATTCAGAATTAAAAAGAAAATATAGAGAATCATAAATATGAAAATAAGAGCTTCTGTTCATAAAATTTGTGAAAAATGTCGGCTGATTCGTAGGAGGGGGCTTTTTTATCTTTTTATGCATAGAATATAATGCTATATAATGAATGATATGATTGAAATCCTAAGGAAAAAACACAAGAACACACCTGAATGTATGTTTTAATCACAAGTTAAAATTAAAAAAAAATAGATTACTCACGAGTAATATTCAATTAAAGCTTCAATTTTACTTTGAATTAAAGCACCTAAATATATAGAGAGCCTAAATAACTTATTTCACATTTGATATTTAAATGATACAATCAGAGATCAAAGAACCTAATTAAATTCTACATGAAATAAGATTTCCAAAGACTATTTAAATGTAATATTTGGAGTTCAGTGCTAATTATGGCAATTAAAACAAGGTTTAACAATTCATTAGTTAATAAATAAATACGCAAGTCCCACATCATAGAATTAAACATGCCATTATAATTATATTAAACGAGCCTTTAAAACAATACCGATTTTAATCTAATTTGGACATCAAATGTAAAAGTTATTAAACAATAAATACAAAAATATAAATACTTAATAAAAAACGAATAAAAAATTCCAACTTGGGTAATATGTAATTAAGATAAGCTAGATGCAGAGGTATACATGGATCAGATTGGTTTAGATTTTGCCTTAATCGTGTCCAATCCAACTTTAACAGATTTTTATTTCTTCGAATCCAATCCAATCCATCAGATTTCTAAATCCAATCCGATCCAATTCATCCAAATATTGAGATTCAGGTTTTTATACTTACAATTTCATTCTCAATAGTCTACTTTGCATGTTTATACTATACAACACACTAGACCTAGAACATTCGAATAATGACTTAAAAATCGATCATATGAATAGAAGTAAAGAATAGAAAAAGCACACAATCAATTGAAAGTTGAAGAGTTCCATTAATCCAATATAAAAGTTGAAGACTACACAATAAAACTAATGGATTATATTGAATTTGAAATTTAAGTTTTTTTAATAAATAATACATTAATTTATTTTTTAATTTGATTTCCACCAAATGATTCCATAACAACAATACAAGTTACCAAATAAGGATACAAAGATACTTTAGATAAATAAAAAATACTATCTCTATGATTGGATATTGATGAATTCCATGATTAACTTAGAATTTTAAGCTACGCCAAAGCCCAACAACTCACAAGAACATTCTTCAAGGCTCTATAATATATCATAAAAAAAGAATCATAGAACATTCATATTCGATTGAGTATGCATGACAAAAATAATTTAAATATAGCCCACTAATTAGGCATCATGCCTCTCATTTAAAATAGACAGGAGCTGGAATTTATTTGTGAGATTATGTCTATAGTCAAAATATGTAAATTCTATAAAAAATATGAATAAAATTATATCAAATTTTAAATGAAAGAAATTTAAATAATGCCTATTTTTTCTTAGATGGGTATGACACATTTGATTATGTAATTGATCCAATTTTATCACTAAAAGAAGGTTGCAAGCTATGGCAAGTAAAAGGTAAGAAGCAAATGGATCAAAAATATCTAATAAATGTACCAAGCAACTATCCCAAATCTATTTTCTTTCAACAAAGATCAGAAGAGTGGCACTATACGGAGGTCAAAAGGTATCACGTGGGAGGGGATTATGTTATTTAAGATGAGCAACGACATTGCGGGGAAGGGGGCGGTGGCAAAATTGTATTAGAGGGGAATAACATTGTGCAAGAGGGAGGCATCATTGAAATGGACTGAGAGGGAATCTGGAGGATTTTTAGCGGCCAATAGTTAAATGAGGGAGGAAAGTGGGAGAATAATAACCAAACATGGATTTATAATTTTTTAAGTTATAGTCATGCTTTATTATTTTGGACATTAACATTTGCCTTCCAAGAGAGAAGAAATGGTTATATCAAGAGGACTTATATCCAAGATTGGTATGAAAAAAATGACACTAATGACATTGACTATGTCCTTACATGGAATTCGAAATAGGTGCACATAGATATTATGTAATAGGTAAGTAAGTATGCATGTATGCATGCATGTATGTATCTGCATATGCGCATGTCTGTTAACGGATTAACAGATGGGATCATATCAGATTTTGGTAAAGATCCTATCCAATCCATACTTTAACAGATTTCAAAAATTCCAATCCAATCCGATCCATTAGAATGATAAAACCATACTAATCCAATCCTATAGCATCGGATCAAGGATTTTATCCGATCAGTGTGCACCCCTAGCTGGAGGAGCTTAAGTGTAAATTTCTAGGCACACACAAGTGTATTTGTAATTTTAATAATGTGGTAATGCTTGCATTCAAATTGCCCAGAGCGGACACGTGCTACGCATTAGGTGAACCAAACTAGAAATACCAAAAACTGGGTTCTGGGCCTAGAAATAGCCTAGCCATGTGCATGAAGCACATGCTGGCAATACTTTCAGATCTTGAACTGAGAAAGCCGTAAAGTCCAACTTCTTGGCTTGAATTACTACTACATATGAATTCCAAATTTATCGAATTCACTTTCAAAGGCTTATTTATAATATTATTTATTCAATGAAAGTGATTCCATTAAAATCAGAGCTTGTTTGCAAAATATCGATTTTGAGACCTAATTGTATTATGTAATATTCAATAACTTTTGGTTGTTATTTCACGTACATAAATAAATAGTTTTTATTTACTTATTTTTTATTTAACTTGTTTGATTTATTTTTTAATAAACTACATTAAAACTAAAATCCAAAAATATAAAAAGAAGAGAAAATGGTGTGTTGTGACTTTGTATATATTGTATATATTTTTCCTTTCTTGATTTTTAATCTATCTTTTCTTATTTATTAAAATCCAAATAATAGATTTGTTTTTAATTATATTTATAGTATTTTATTATATTTTCTCTTCAAATAGTTTTTACTAAAAAAATCAAATATAAAAATATAAAACATATCTTATAGATATATAAAACTTTCATGTTTATCATTTTTTCATTTGGAGTCTCCTTTTATTCTCTTTATATTTTCTTCTTCTTGTTATTTGTTGGTCATAGTCAACGCCACTGGGTGATTTTTCATTGGTCCACCTCCACTCACTTATCCACCTCACCTCCCTCAAAATTACCCCCTCATTTCTCCACCAGTCCTAGCCTTGTTGACTTTAAGTCAACACTCTAGCCCTCTCCACTCACCCCAACACCTTCCTCAAACTTCTTGCGAAAACCCATCTCCCTATGTCACCTCCCTCGCTCTCCCACATATGCCCATGCCCCATAATCGTCCCTCCACTCCCTCCACCTCGTTGGCTACGTCCTCAAGCACTCCCACATACCCATGTTCTCTCCCTCACACCCCAACAAAATCCATGGCTACCTCCAACTTCCAAGATATCTGCCATTTTTATAGGAATAAACTTTAGCTCTGCCCATTCCTCAATTACAAAGAGTGAAATCCATAACCATTGAGTGATGACGAGGCATTTTCCTAGCGAGATCCAGAGGTGGTTTCACTTCGTTGCATCCCAGTTCCTTAATCTGCTCAAGCTCAGCCTCCTACTGTGGCCTTGAGATGATTGGAGAGGTGAACGACCCTCTCTCCCCAGGAAACTTCCTCCATCTAATAGCAGAGCTTCATCCTTGCCATGAGCCATTGAAGTCTATCGTTCACCACCGAGTCATGCCACTAATCACCACATGGATGCAGCTCTTCAACCTGTGCTCCACTCTGCAGTCATTCCCATCGAAGACACATGTAGCAGTAACCGCCACCATCGTCGTTGTCCTCTTCACATCGAGTAGCTGCAGAACGCGACCGCCGTCATCGTGACCTACCCCTCCAGGAGTCAGAACCCTTCCTCGCCATTGCTTCATTCGAAAGAGGGAGCTGCAAGCAACAGCTCTGCGCAACCACCAACTCCGCCAACTGCCGCAGCCTGGAACAACAGCCACCCTTGGGGGGGAGAGGACCCTGAAGGATATGGAGAGATCCTCAAGCGCATCACGGAAGCGTGAGCGTCGTATCGGATACGACGAAGAACGACTAGTCGTACTAGTTGTTCGGTGTAGCGGAATTTAAAAATTTTATTCGATGAAACCACATGATCCAAGAACGATTCTCGGATCGTTTCATCTATAACCACAACAAGTATAATGCAATACCTCTTGAAGCATGATTGATCATGTCTCTAAGAGAAGAGACCTCCTGTCTCAAGTCCGATCGTCGGAGAGATTGCTTGCGAGCGCGGGGATGAACCGCGTAGTCCTCGCAATCCAAGAAGTTGATCCAAGCACGGTTGCTCCTGATCTTGTCGTACGAGATCGAACGTCTCCTTCGTGGGTGAAGCACTCGAAGTAGACGGAGAACCGCAGAGCATCGAAGCGGCAGCGTGAAGGCGAGGGCGACGACGATTCTCTCCACCAAGGTGGACGACCACCAAGATGAAGGGGGAGAGAGGGCTGTCGAGTATGGAGAAAGAGAGAGAGAGGAGTGCTACAATAGAATGTAAAGAGAGAGCCAAGCATGCCTCTCTATTTATAGGGTTTTTGGGATCCATGGATCTCAATCCATGTGACATATAAAATCAATGGATGAGATTGATTTATGTCAATCCAATGGTCAAGATTGTTGTTGGTAAAAACCAACAACTTGTGATTTAATTTGATAAAAATATATTTGATAAATCAAATAAATATTAATACCATATTAAATCAATCAAATAAGGAGAGAGGAAATAAAAGAGATCAACCTTCCTCTTTGGAAGGGGGGGACGACCACCAATTTCACAAGGAAATTGGTGCCGCCCCCTCTTTCCAAAGGGAGGGCAATCTCATGGCAATCCATGAGATTGCATATCTCCTTGAATTTCTCTCTACTTATTTTCCAACAACAATTTGTTGGTATTTTAATTCACCAAAATAATTCTCAATTAATTTTGGGAATATTGCAATCTTGATATTGGAATATTGTGAATCATATTCACAACCCAAAACAAAATGTAATTTACATTTTCAATTAATTAGACAATGTGTATCTAATACACATTAATAATTAATCTACTAATATAAATTATATTTAACTCTCTCTAATACATTATAAATCACATTTATAATATATTATGAATAATTGGATATTACTATCCACATTATTCTTATCCATAATAATAAAATCACATTTAATTATATTGGATAATTCTCATACATCATGATAATTAAATCACATTTAATTATCAACTTCTCTTTGCTTAGATCTTATGGAATTGTTCTTAAACCATTTAAGAACAATGTTATTTCTCCTCAGATACTTGGAGATAAGGACAGGGCGATTGTATTGTTCCACGTATAGTGACTTGGATATTGAGATAACATCTCAAATCCAGATCCCATGGACCTCTCACAGATGCTTGATTAAATCAAGACCGTATACCTAATCTTCTCATTGCATCTGAATCTCATTCAGATCAATGTCTAGTAAATGGACTAAGATTAGGTCACTTCTCTGATGAGAGGAGTCACTAAAATCCAGACCTGTTTCATCACTTCCTCGGAATGGAAGCGTCATGGTTATACAATCGTTTTTGATCAAATCACCCTTCAGGTATTCCTAATACCTACACATCCTGCATACTGGAAGACTCATGATCATCATGAAGATAAAGATCACTTTTACACTGTCATCTTCATAGTCTGATCATTAAGTTTCTCAATCTTGGTCCTTGGGATATGGTACAGATCATATGCTTTCACAAAGCATATATCTTACCTTCAAATTCATATCATGCTTCTAAAGCATGATGACCATGCATGGAATTTGGTCAATCCCAATACCTCATGAGTGAGCTCATGTCTCCCGAATCACAAGTGAACCTGTATGATCCCTTTGAGAGATCATATTACTCATATGCCCTTACATGCACACCAGCTCGCCGGTGTATAGACCTTGATTAGGTCATCAACCTATTGGGCTGCCAAATGTACATGCTCAGACATATAGTAATATATCTGTCTCTGGTCAGAGGATGTTTGCCTGCGATGTGACAGTATTCATCATAGGTCTTTGGTTATCTCGATTTCGTTAAGTCAACTCATTGACTCAACTAATCTGATACCTCTGAATCAATATTCCTATGCAGAGGACCTGCATCAAGAGGTCGATCAGATATCAGTCTAATGAGATGGGATTGCCATCTCCCACTCAGACTGGAGATCACTACTTGTTAATCATTGATGATGCTTGATGAGTCCTCTATCTAACTCCTTAGATATTCATCCAAGCATCAGCCTCTATGATTCAATCATTGAATCAACAGCTGTATGATTATCAAGTTGGCCATGGTACACAACCCTTATTGTACAGAGGGACCTTATAGTGCATTCATTCATTCAATATCAGAAAGGGAGTGAAACAAAACCAATAACTTTTATTGATAAATCATTTATTACTATAACATTTATTGTAGGAATGGTTCGCCTCGGGCTCACATTGCTAACAATCTCCCACTAGCCCTCAGAACCATTCAGGAACAAGCCTTAAACCCATACTCATTACATGCTGGTCAAAAACCTTCTGTGTCAGAGGTTTGGTAAGAGGATCAGCAACGTTGTCAGCGGAGGCCACCTTGGTGATGATGATGTCACCACGCTTTTGAATCTCCCGAATGATGCGGTATTTCCTTTCTACGTGCTTGCTCTTCTGATGCCATCTGGGTTCCTTCGCCTGGGCAATGGCTCCTGTGTTATCATAGAGTAGTGGGATGGGAGTATCAGAGGAAATTACGCCAAGCTCCTGGACGAACTTGCGCAACCACACCGCGTCCTTTGCAGCATCCGATGCGGCAATATATTCGGCTTCTGTTGTTGAATCTGCTATAGTGTCCTGCTTCTTGCTTCTCCAGCTCACAGCACCACCGTTCAACAAGAACACAAACCCTGATGTTGACTTTCGATCATCAATATCCGATTGGAAGTCAGAATCTGTATATCCCAAGACTTGGAGATCACCATCTCCATAGACCAAGATGTAATCTTGCGTCCGTCTTAGATATTTGAATATGTTCTTTACTGCATTCCAGTGTTGTTCTCCATAGCAGGATTGGTAACGACTTACCACTCCCACTGCATGGCATATATCTGGCCTAGTACACATCATGGCATACATTAAGCTTCCTACGGCTGATGCATAAGGACATCCAGCCATGGCCTTCTTTTCCTCAACAGTTTGAGGAGCCATTCCTTTAGACAGGTGGATACCATGTCTCAAGGGTAGGAATCCTTTCTTGGAACTATCCATATGGAATCGTTCAAGAATCTTCTCAATGTATCCTTGTTGTGACAATCCCAATATCCTCTTCTCTCGGTTTCTGAACAGCTTTAGACCCAAGATGTAAGAGGATTCTCCAAGTTCTTTCATCTCAAAGGTATGGGATAGCCAAATCTTCACACTGGTCATCATCCCTGTATCATTCCCAATGATAAGGATGTCATCTACATAAAGCACGATGAACACAATGGCGCTCCCACTAAGCTTCTTGTACACACAAGGTTCATCAGGATTCTGCACAAAATCATAACTCTTTATGGTTTCGTCAAATCTGATGTTCCAGCTACGAGAAGGCTTGCTTGAGCCCATAGATGGATTTCTTCAGCTTGCATACTTTGCCATCCTCAGTCATGAAGCCCTGGGGCTGCTCCATGTAGATGTCCTCCTCGAGGTATCCATTGAGGAAAGCAGTCTTGACGTCCATCTACCAGATGTCGTAGTCAAGATATGCAGCTATAGCCAGCAATGCCCTGATGGATTTAAGCATAGCCACAGGAGAGAATGTCTCATCGTAGTCGATGTCTTCTCTCTGTGTGTAGCCCTTGGCTACGAGCCTTGCCTTGAAAGTCTCTACTTTCCCATCAGGTCCCCTCTTTCTCTTGAAGATCCATTTGCACCCAATGGGTTTTACCCCTTTAGGTGGATCCTCTAGGGTCCATACACCATTCTTATGCATGGAGTCAATTTCTGACTTCATTGCTAGCATCCATCTCTCCATGTCATGATCCGCGAGTGCTTCATCAAATGAAGTAGGATCATTGTCAGTTTCACTTGACACATGGAATCCATACCTCTCAGGTGGTGCAACCACCCTCGAACTCTTTCGAAGAGGTATGGGTGTTTCATCTTTATTTACTTCTTCAGTTTCTGGTTCAGGAAGCTCAGAGTCCTCAGAGGACTCAATGAGTTCCTCTACTTCACTTTTGTCTTGACTTTTAAGGAAATCATCCTCCAGAAATTTCACATCTCTAGAGACAAAAACCTTTTGGGTCTCAGGGTCATAAAGTTGGTATCCTATACCATCTTTAACATACCCAATGAAGTAGCACTCACAAGAGCGAGATTCTAGCTTACTTGCATCCACATTCTTTGCATGGACCAAGCAACCCCAAACCCTCAAGTGATTAACACTAGGTTTGGTTCCATACCATAGCTCATGAGGAGTCTTAGGTACAGATTTGCTAGGAATCTTATTCAGGATATATATTGCAGTCTCTACTGCATATCCCCAGAAACTAAGTGGTAAATGTGCTTTGCTCATCATTGAACGAACCATATCCATGATGGTTCTGTTGCGTCTTTCAGCAACACCATTAAGTTGGGGAGTTCCAGGAGGAGTGAGATTTGAAATAATTCCATTCTCTTTAAGGTATTCCTTAAATTCATCTGATAGGTACTCGCCACCTCGATCAGATCGAATTCGTTTAGTCTTCCTATTGGTTTGGTTCTCAACCAAAACCTTGAACTCTTTGAACTTTTCAAAGGTTTCAGACTTATGACGTAATAGGAAGATAAACCCGTATCACGAATGGTCATCAATAAACGTCAAATAATATCGATATCCATTTCGAGTTGCGGTACTGAAGGGACCGCATACATCAGTATGTATTAGGTCAATAATACCTTCACATCTTGTAACCTTGTTACGGAAAGACATCCTAGTCATTTTACCTCGAATACAATGTTCATAGGTAGGTAAAGGCTGAACCTGTAGAAAATCCGAAGGTCCATCCTATATCAATCTATTGATCCTATCAACAGATAAATGACCAAGCCTTTGATGCCAAATCATGTTTGAATGATTTATATTACTCCTGGATCTTTTAGGGTTTTTATTAGTGGTTGTAACATTCATGACATGCTCATTAATGCACAATTCATAGAGTCCTCCAGAAGTCAAAATACCCTCTGCAATATATTTATCATAATGATTTATGACTAATTTATTACAAAACAGGAATGAATATCCACTTCTAACTAGCTTAGATACATATATTAAATTCCTTCTGACTTCAGGTACATAAAGACACTCTTTAAGTACTAGGACTCTTCCACTAGATAATGATAGTCGACAAGTCCCGACGACGACTGCTGCAACACTTGCATCAGATCCCATTTGGATGAATATCTCCCATTCTTCAAGCTTTCTAGTTTCCTGAAACAAATGCAACAAATTGCATACATGAACAGAAGCACCAGAATCAACAACCCAACTTCCTTCTCGTCCAACGAGAAAGCTGGTTTCAATGATAAAAGTAGATTTCATACCTGCTGGGGCTTTACCTTTGTCGATCGACTTCAGGTAATCAGGGAAATTACGCCTCCAGTGCCCCGGCTTCTTGCAGTGGCGACAAACATCGGTTTTCTCTGACGCCATTAAAGTGGATGCATTGGAAGATGAGCCAACACTTTGTCCCTTCTTCTTTCTCTTATGGGCCGGACCCTTCCGAGAACCTTGCTTCCGACCGTGCTTCCCTTTGACCTGTGCAACCATTGCAGTGCCAGTGGGACCATCTTTCTTCATTACGTCTTCCGCAGACTTTAATGCAGCAAGAAGCCCAGCATTTGTCAGTTCCAGCTTATTCATGTGGAATGACACCACAAAGTTATTGAAAGATTTGGGCAATGACAGCAGAATGAAATCAGATTGCATGTCTGCATCCATCGTTGCCCCCAGAGTCTCCAGCTCTGACAAGTACCCAAACATTTTGAGTACGTGTTCACGGACCGAAGTCCCTTCCTGCATCTTGCAGCGAACCAGTTCTTTCATAACATTGTACCGCTGGGTGCGGTTAATATCACCAAACATATCCTTTAGATTCTGCATGATATCCTGGCAAGTACTCATCTCCACATGTTGTTTCTGAAGAACATTGGAGAGAGAACCCAAGATGTAGCATCTAGCCAAGACATGATCTTCATCATACTTGTCATTATATGCTTTATCTTCCTTAGATTTAGGGTTTTCAAGTTTGTTTTCAGAGAGCACATAGCTGATGCGCTCTGCCGAAAGCACAAGCTCCAAATTACGGATCCAATCCGAGTAATTTGATCCGGTCAATTGGTTGACCTCCGGAAGCCTGCTCAGTGGGTTATGGCCTTCATTTTCTGAAATTGAGAATGCACTATATTAGAACATATAATCATATATTCAATTTTATGATATTTGATTAAGGCATTTTTAAATCAAATTAGTCTTGCTATGTCAACTATGAAGTTTATTCCCTTATTCATTTTCAAAGTAGGAGATATACTTACCGATATATCTCAAGCAAGAACTGGGATCTCCTCTTTATCTTTGTCATATCCCAATAATATGAGAACCTATGACTCAAATAAAGAGAAGCGGGAACATATTCCGCCTTGCAAGTCCAACTTGCATTTCCTAATTCGGTCTTTAATACCCGAGCCCACCACCCCTAAGGTGATGTTGACTTGTCATTAATTGAACCAACCGTCAACAGGAATACAACTCGCTATGCGCAATCCAATATCGCCCCAATAATATGAGGACCCGATATTGGGGTCACTACGCATACGTCCTTACTCTTTCGAGAAGCGACGAGCCCGATCCAAACGGATCATATGCGGGAGCTGTCACTTCGGACAGGCGTCTCCCACATATAATATTTGGCGACGAAACCCTTCGCCTTGACGGGAGACCATGGATGTCATTATGTGATTCTCCATCTCTTATTCAAATTTAATTAATTACTATGAATCACATTCATATAATTAATTCTTCCAAGGGAATTATTAACTCTAATCATATTAGAGTATTTTTAATTGGATATAATTAACTTAATCATATTAAATTAATTATCAACCCAATTTAATCAATCAAACTTAATTTTATGCTTGAATATATATATGGTATTATTCTCAAAGTACGTATTAATTCGTATTTTAATAATTAGAAAAATACATCATAATCCCTCGGACATTATCCCGGCCCTACCCGCTGTCATGGTCAGTACCGGCGGGAGTGGGACGGACCGCATACGTTGCAACCCGCTGCCCCAGCGATCCCCGACTAGACACCATATCCGCCTCGAGAAAGGATAATGCCAAATTGATTAATTTGTACTTGAGATGATCATCGGTTCTTTAACCGAAATTATACCATATAGTAATCAAAACAATTTTGATTATAAGGAAATTTGCTAGACAAATTCCCAATACTATTCAAGCAAAGAGTTTGATGATTGTGATTCCAATTATGGTTTAGATCAAATCTAATCAACTAATTGGTTGGGGCCAAGTCAATTAAGGAAATAATCATCTTCTATTATTTCACAAATATTTTTCATAATTATTTCTCGAAATTAACAATTAATTTCATTAATTGACAATCACATGGTTCTTGATTAGGAAAGCAATTTCAGCAGTGACCCCTACTTACTAAAATTAGCATATCTCAATCATATTAAATCCAAATTAAGCAAAGTCAATTTCTAAAGTTTGCTAATTTGATTTAGGACAGAACCTAAGTGATGTTTCATGCATTTCGAGGCAAGTATAAACAGTAATTAAATATTAATCACGTTCAGATTCACAGTTCCCGCAACAGTGCATACATGTTCATTTAAACGACCATATCTAGAGCATACGAAATCCTATTTACGCAAACTCAGATCCTATGGTTTCCTTATTTAATGGGGAACATAATCCAATTATAAAATTCGTGTTTAAACAATTTAAACAGTTCCGAATTTATTTACTAAACAGATCTGTGAAATCAAATGCGATGAAAACTTTCGCGACCTTAACGAACCCAAGTCATCCTTGGTTAGCGAATCACTATTCAAAATCGTCAACCTGGCTCTGATACCACTTGAAGGATATGGAGAGATCCTCAAGCGCATCACGGAAGCGTGAGCGTCGTATCGGATACGACGAAGAACGACTAGTCGTACTAGTTGTTCGGTGCAGCGGAATTTGAAAAATTTTATTCGATGAAACCCCAAGATCCAAGAACGATTCTCGGATCGTTTCATCTATAACCACAACAAGTATAATGCAATACCTCTTGAAGCATGGTTGATCGAGTCTCTAAGAGAAGAGACCTCCTGTCTCAAGTCCGATCGTCGGAGAGATTGCTTGCGAGCGCGGGGATGAACCGCGTAGTCCTCGCAATCCAAGAAGTTGATCCAAGCACGGTTGCTCCTGATCTCGTCGCACGATATCGAACGTCTCCTTCGTGGGCGAAGCACTCGAAGTAGACGGAGAACCGCAGAGCGTCGAAGCGGTAGCGCGAAGGCGAGGACGACGACGATTCTCTCCACCAAGGTGGACGGCCACCAAGATGAAGGGGGAGAGAGGGCTGTCGAGTATGGAGAAAGAGAGAGAGAGAGAAGAGTGCTACAATAGTATGTAAAGAGAGAGCCAAGCATGCCTCTCTATTTATAGGGTTTTTGGGATCCATGGATCTCAATCCATGTGACATATAAAATCAATGGATGAGATTGATTTATGTCAATCCAATGGTCAAGATTGTTGTTGGTAAAAACCAACTTGTGATTTAATTTGATAAAAATATATTTGATAAATCAAATAAATATTAATACCATATTAAATCAATCAAATAAGGAGAGAGGAAATAAAAGAGATCAACCTTCCTCTTTGGAAGGGGGACGACCACCAATTTCACAAGAAAATTGGTGCCGCCCCCCTCTTTCCAAAGGGAGGGCAATCTCATGGCAATCCATGAGATTGCACATCTCCTTGAATTTCTCTCTACTTATTTTCCAACAACAATTTGTTAGGTATTTTAATTCACCAAAATAATTCTCAATTAATTTTGGGAATATTGCAATCTTGATATTGGAATATTGTGAATCATATTCACAACCCAAAACAAAATGTAATTTACATTTTCAATTAATTAGACATTGTGTATCCAATACACATTAATAATTAATCTACTAATATAAATTATATTTAACTCTCTCTAATACATTAGAAATCACATTTATAATATATTATGAATAATTGGATATTACTATCCACATTATTCTTATCCATAATAATTAAATCACATTTAATTATATTGGATAATTTCTCATACATCATGATAATTAAATCACATTTAATTATCAAGTTCTCTTTGCTTAGATCCTATGGAATTGTTTTTAAACCATTTAAGAACAATGCTATTTCTCCTCAGATACTTGGAGATAAGGACAGGACGATTGTATTGTTCCACGTATAGTGACTTGGATATTGAGATCACATCTCAAATCCAGATCCCATGGACCTCTCACAGATGCTTGATTAAATCAAGACCGTATACCTAATCTTCTCATTGCATCTGAATCTCATTCAGATCAATGTCCAGTAAATGGACTAAGATTAGGTCACTTCTCTGATGAGAGGAGTCACTAAAATCCAGACCTGTTTCATCAATCCCTCGGAATGGAAGTGTCATGGTTATACAATCCTTTATGATCAAATCACCCTTCAGGTATTCCTAATACCTGCACATCCTGCATACTGGAAGACTCATGATCATCATGAAGATAAAGATCACTTTTACACTGTCATCTTCATAGTCTGATCATTAAGTTTCTCAATCTTGGTCCTTGGGATATGGTACAGATATCTTACCTTCAAATTCATATCATGCTTCTAAAGCATGATGACCATGCATGGAATTTGGTCAATCCCAATACCTCATGAGTGAGCTCATGTCTCCCGGTTCACAAGTGAACCTGTATGATCCCTTTGAGAGATCATATTACTCATATGCCCTTACATGCACACCAGCTCGCCGGTGTATAGACCTTGATTAGGTCATCAACCTATTGGTCTGCCAAATGTACATGCTCAGACATATAGTAATATATCTGTCTCTGGTCAGAGGATGTTTGCCTGTGATGTGACAATATTCATCATAGGTCTTTGGTTATCTCGATCTCGTTAAGTCAACTCATTGACTCAACTAATCTGATACCTCTGAATCATTATTCCTATGCAGAGGACCTGCATCAAGAGGTCGATCAGATATCAGTCTAATAAGATGGGATTGCCATCTCCCACTCAGACTGGAGATCACTACTTGTTAATCATTGATGATGCTTGATGAGTCCTCTATCTAACTCCTTAGATATTCATCCAAGCATCAGCCTCTATGATTCAATCATTGAATCAACAGCTGTATGATTATCAAGTTGGCCATGGTACACAACCCTTATTGTACAGAGGGACCTTATAGTGCATTCATTCATTCAATATCAGAAAGGGAGTGAAACAAAACCAATAACTTTTATTGATAAATCATTTATTACAATAACATTTATTGTAGGAATGGTTCGCCTCGGGCTCACATTGCTAACAATCTCCACTAGCCCTCAGAACCATTCAGGAACAAGCCTTAAACCCATACTCATTACATGCTAGTCAAAAACCTTCTGTGTCAGAGGTTTGGTAAGAGGATCAACAACGTTGTCGGTGGAGGCCACCTTGGTGATGATGATGTCACCATGCTTTTTAATCTCCCGAATGATGTGGTATTTCCTTTCTACGTGCTTGCTCTTCTGATGCCATCTGGGTTCCTTCGCCTGGGCAATGGCTCCCGTGTTATCACAGAGTAGTGGGATGGGAGTATCAGAGGAAACTACGCCAAGCTCCTGGACGAACTTGCGCAACCACACCGCCTCCTTTGCAGCATTCGATGCGGTAATATATTCGGCTTCTGTTGTTGAATCTGCTGTAGTGTCCTGCTTCTTGCTTCTCCAGCTCACAACACCACCGTTTAACAAGAACACAAACCCTGATGTCGACTTTCGATCATCAATATCCGATTGGAAGTCAGAATCTGTATATCCCAAGACTTGGAGATCACCATCTCCATAGACCAAGATGTAATCTTGCGTCCGTCTTAGATATTTGAATATGTTCTTTACTGCATTCCAGTGTTGTTCTCCATAGCAGGATTGGTAAAGACTTACCACTCCCACTGCATGGCAGATATCTGGCCTAGTACACATCATGGCATACATTAAGTTTCCTACGGCTGATGCATAAGGACATCCAGCCATGGCCTTCTTTTCCTCAACAGTTTGAGGCGCCATTCCTTTAGATAGGTGGATACCATGTCTCAAGGGTAGAAATCCTTTCTTGGAACTATCCATACAGAATCGTTCAAGAATCTTCTCAATGTATCCTTGTTGTGACAATCCCAATATCCTCTTCTCTCGATTTCTGAACAGCTTCAGACCCAAGATGTAAGAGGCTTCTCCAAGATCTTTCATCTCAAAGGTATGGGATAGCCAAATCTTCACACTGGTCATCATCCCTGTATCATTCCCAATGATAAGGATGTCATCTACATAAAGCACGATGAACACAATGGCGCTCCCACTAAGCTTCTTGTACACACAAGGTTCATCAGGATTCTGCACAAAATCATAACTCTTTATGGTTTCGTCAAATCTGATGTTGCAGCTACGAGAAGCTTGCTTGAGCCCATAGATGGATTTCTTCAGCTTGCATACTTTGCCATCCTCAGTCATGAAGCCCTGGGGCTGCTCCATGTAGATGTCCTCCTCGAGGTATCCATTGAGGAAAGCAGTCTTGACGTCCATCTGCCAGATGTCGTAGTCAAGATATGCAGCTATAGCCAGCAATGCCCTAATGGATTTAAGCACAGTCACAGGAGAGAATGTCTCATCGTAGTCGATGCCTTCTCTCTGCGTGTAGCCCTTGGCTACGAGCCTTGCCTTGAAAGTCTCTACTTTCCCATCAGGTCCCCTCTTTCTCTTGAAGATCCATTTGCACCCAATGGGTTTTACCCCTTTAGGTGGATCCTCTAGGGTCCATACACCATTCTTATGCATGGAGTCAATTTCTAACTTCATTGCTAGCATCCATCTCTCCATGTCATGATCCGCGAGTGCTTCATCAAATGAAGTAGGATCATTGTCAGTTTCACTTGACACATGGAATCCATACCTCTCAGGTGGGGCAACCACCCTCAAACTCTTTCGAAGAGGTATGGGTGTTTCATCTTTATTTACTTCTTCAGTTTCTGGTTCAGGAAGCTCAGAGTCCTCAGAGGACTCAATGAGTTCCTCTACTTCACTTTTGTCTTGACTTTTAAGGAAATCATCCTCCAGAAATTTCACATCTCTAGAGACAAAAACCTTTTGGGTCTCAGGGTCATAAAGTTGGTATCCTATACCATCTTTAACATACCCAATGAAGTAGCACTCACGAGAGCGAGATTCTAGCTTACTTGCATCCACATTCTTTGCATGGACCAAGCAACCCCAAACCCTCAAGTGATTAACACTAGGTTTGGTTCCATACCATAGCTCATGAGGAGTCTTAGGTACAGATTTGCTAGGAATCTTATTCAGGATATATATTGCAGTCTCTACTGCATATCCCCAGAAACTAAGTGGTAAATGTGCTTTGCTCATCATTGAACGAACCATATCCATGATGGTTCTGTTGCGTCTTTCAGCAACACCATTAAGTTGGGGAGTTCCAGGAGGAGTGAGATTTGAAATAATTCCATTCTCTTTAAGGTATTCCTTAAATTCATCTGATAGGTACTCGCCACCTCGATCAGATCGAATTCGTTTAATCTTCCTATTGGTTTGGTTCTCAACCAAAACCTTGAACTCTTTGAACTTTTCAAAGGTTTCAGACTTATGACGTAATAGGAAGATAAACCCGTATCGCGAATGGTCATCAATAAACGTCAAATAATATCGATATCCATTTCGAG
This sequence comes from Ottelia alismoides, assembly GCA_037367405.1. NCBI lineage: Eukaryota > Viridiplantae > Streptophyta > Magnoliopsida > Alismatales > Hydrocharitaceae > Ottelia > Ottelia alismoides. Next base: position 505,368 of record JAZKJV010006049.1, on the reverse strand, counting down.
TCGCGGTACTGAAGGGACTGCATACACTAGTATGTATTAGGTCAATAATACCTTCACATCTTGTAACCTTGTTACGGAAAGGCATCCTAGTCATTTTACCTCGAATACAATGTTCACAGGTAGGTAAAGGTTGAACCTGCAGAAAATCCAAAGGTCCATCCTTTTATTGATCCTATCAACAGATAAATGACCAAGCCTTTGATGCCAAATCCTGTTTGAATGATTTATATTACTCCTGGATCTTTTAGGGTTTTTATTAGTGGTTGTAACATTCATGACATGCTCATTAATGCACAATTCATAGAGTCCTCCAGAAGTCAAAATACCCTCTGCAATATATTTATCATAATGATTTATAACTAATTTATTACAAAATAGGAATGAATATCCACTTCTAACTAGCTTAGATACATATATTAAATTCCTTCTGACTTCAGGTACATAAAGACACTCTTTAAGTACTAGGACTCTTCCACTAGATAATGATAGTCTACAAGTCCCGACGGCGACTGCTGCAACACTTGCATCAGATCCTATCTGGATGACTATCTCCCCTTCTTCAAGCTTTCTAGTTTCCTGAAACAAATGCAACAAATTGCATACATGAACTGAAGCACCAGAATCAACGACCCAACTTCCTTCTCGTCCAACGAGAAAGCTGGTTTCAATGATAAAAGTAGATTTCATACCTGCTGGGGCTTTACCTTTGTCGATCGACTTCAGGTAATCGGGGCAATTACGCCTCCAGTGCCCCGGCTGGTGACAGACGTCGGTTTTTTTGACGCCATTAAAGTGGATGCATTGGAAGATGAGCCAACACTTTGTCCCTTCTTCTTTCTCTTCTGGGCCGGGCCCTTCTGAGAACCTTGCTTCCCACCACGCTTCCATTTGACCTGTGCAACCATTGCAGTGCCAGTGGGACCATCTTTCTTCATTATGTCTTCTGCAGACTTTAATGCAGCAAGAAGCCCAGCATTTGTCAGTTCCAGCTTATTCGTGTGAAATGACACCACAAAGTTATTGAAAGATTTGGGCAATGACAGCAGAATGAAATCAGATTGCATGTCTGCATCCATCGTTGCCCCCAGAGTCTCTAGCTCTGACAAGTACCCAAACATTTTGAGTACGTGTTCACGGACCAAAGTCCCTTCCTGCATCTTGCAGTGAACCAGTTCTTTCATAATATTGTACCGCTGGGTGCGGTTAATATCACCAAACATATCCTTTAGATTCTGCATGATATCCTGGCAAGTACTCATCTCCACATGTTGTTTCTGAAGAACATTGGAGAGAGAACCCAAGATGTAGCATCTAGCCAAGACATGATCTTCATCATACTTGTCATTATATGCTTTATCTTCCTTAGATTTAGGGTTTTCAAGTTTGTTTTCAGAGAGCACATAGCTGATGCGCTCTGCCGAAAGCACAAGCTCCAAATTACAGATCCAATCCGAGTAATTTGGTCCGGTCAATTGGTTGACCTCCAGAAGCCTGCTCGGTGGATTCATGGCCTTCATTTTCTGAAATTGAGAATGCACTATATTAGAACATATAATCATATATTCAATTTTATCGTTTCATCTATAACCACAACAAGTATAATGCAATACCTCTTGAAGCGTGGTTGATCGAGTCTCTAAGAGAAGAGACCTCCTGTCTCAAGTCCGATCGTCGGAGAGATTGCTTGCGAGCGCGGGGATGAACCGCGTAGTCCTCGCAATCCAAGAAGTTGATCCAAGCACAATTGCTCCTGATCTCGTCGCACGAGATCGAACGTCTCCTTCGTGGGCGAAGCACTCGAAGTAGATGGAGAACCGTAGAGCGTCGAAGCGGCAGCGCGAAGGCGATGGCGACGACGATTCTCTCCACCAAGGTGGACGGCCACCAAGATGAAGGGGGAGAGAGGGCTGTCGAGTATGGAGAAAGAGAGAGAGAGAAGAGTGCTACAATAGCATGTAAAGAGAGAGCCAAGCATGCCTCTCTATTTATAGGGTTTTTGGGATCCATGGATCTCAATCCATGTGACATATAAAATCAATGGATGAGATTGATTTATGTCAATCCAATAGTCAAGATTGTTGTTGGTAAAAACCAACAACTTGTGATTTAATTTGATAAAAATATATTTGATAAATTAAATAAATATTAATACCATATTAAATCAATCAAATAAGGAGAGAGGATATAAAAGAGATCAACCTTCCTCTTTGGAAGGGGGGGGACGGCCACCAATTTCACAAGGAAATTGGTGCCGCCCCCCTCTTTCCAAAGGGAGGGCAATCTCATGGCAATCCATGAGATTGCACATCTCCTTGAATTTCTCTCTACTTATTTTCCAACAACAATCTCTTGGTATTTTAATTCACCAAAATAATTCTCAATTAATTTTGGGAATATTGCAATCTTGACATTGGAATATTGTGAATCATATTCACAACCCAAAACAAAATGTAATTTACATTTTCAATTAATTAGACAATGTGTATCCAATACACATTAATAATTAATCTACTAATATAAATTATATTTAACTCTCTCTAATACATTATAAATCACATTTATAATATATTATGAATAATTGGATATTACTATCCACATTATTCTTATCCATAATAATTAAATCACATTTAATTATATTGGATAATTTCTCATACATCATGATAATTAAATCACATTTAATTATCAACTTCTCTTTGCTTAGATCTTATGGAATTGTTCTTAAACCATTTAAGAACAATGCTATTTCTCCTCAGATACTTGGAGATAAGGACAGGGCGATTGTATTGTTCCACGTATAGTGACTTGGATATTGAGATCACATCTCAAATCCAGATCTCATGGACCTCTCACAGATGCTTGATTAAATCAAGACCGTATACCTAATCTTCTCATTGCATCTGAATCTCATTCAGATCAATGTCCAGTAAATGGACTAAGATTAGGTCACTTCTCTGATGAGAGGAGTCACTAAAATCCAGACCTGTTTCATCACTCCCTCGGAATGGAAGCGTAATGGTTGTACAATCGTTTATGTTCAAATCACCCTTCAGGTATTCCTAATACCTGCACATCCTGCATACTGGAAGACTCATGATCATCATGAAGATAAAGATCACTTTTACACTGTCATCTTCATAGTCTGATTATTATGTTTCTCAATCTTGGTCCTTGGGATATGGTACAGATCATATGCTTTCACAAAGCATATATCTTACCTTCAAATTCATATCATGCTTATAAAGCATGATGACCATGCATGGAATTTGGTCAATCCCAATACCTCATGAGTGAGCTCATGTCTCCCGGTTCACAAGTGAACCTGTATGATCCCTTTGAGAGATCATATTACTCATATGCCCTTACATGCACACCAGCTCGCCGGTGTATAGACCTTGATTAGGTCATCAACCTATCGGTCTGCCAAATGTACATGCTCAGACATATAGTAATATATTTGTCTATGGTCAGAGGATGTTTGCCTGTGATGTGACGGTATTCATCATAGGTCTTTGGTTATCTCGATCTCGTTAAGTCAACTCATTGACTCAACTAATCTGACACATCTGAATCAATATTCCTATGCAGAGGACCTGCATCGAGAGGTCGATCAGAAATCAGTCTAATGAGATGGGATTGCCATCTCCCACTCAGACTGGAGATCACTACTTGTTAATCATTGATGATGCTTGATGAGTCCTCTATCTAACTCCTTAGATATTCATCCAAGCATCAGCCTCTATGATTCAATCATTGAATCAACAGCTGTATGATTATCAAGTTGGCCATGGTACACAACACTTATTGTACAGAGGGACTTTATAGTGCATTCATTCATTCAATATCAGAAAGGGAGTGAAACAAAACCAATAACTTTTATTGATAAATCATTTATTACAATAACATTTATTGTAGGAATGGTTCGCCTCGGGCTCACATTGCTAACAGACCCCTTCCTTTTGCTCCACTCACTTGCATGCCCCCTTTTTATTAAGAAAACTATGCAAAACCCCTCATTTTATTGTAATTAAAGAAGTTTCATTTGGCATAACTTTTTTTAGTTGAATATTTATTCCAATATTACAATCATGACCCTATAATTAAGCATTATTTTGGACCTTATTATTTCATTATTTTGTAAATTCCAAATTGCATTACATTTAATATATTAATCTCTACAAATTGAGCATGTGGTCTGATTTATTTGATGAATAGTTGATTTACTAAAAATCAAGTACTGAAATTATTGATATTTTGCCCATTTGAACTCAAAATTTTGTGTAAACTCATAAACATGTTATAAATATCCAGAAAAATCAGATAATATGGTCATGTTTGTGCTTTAACTTGTGCCCGAATTTCAATGAAGATGGAAGTATTTTGTGCTTGAAATAATTGTAGAGTGTAGTTTGTAATGGATTTATAATTTGATCAACATATTAGATTTTGCCAAGATTTCAACTCTCCTAGATTCTACACTTAAACAACTACTTGGAATAAATTTGGTTTGGCCTAAATTTACATTATGGATTTATTAAGAATTAATTACTAACATTCACTCTGTTTCAGTAGAAAATTCATAAAATCAAATAAGATAGAAAACTCTAAAAAAACTTAGTGAGTTTATTTCATCATAATTTAGCTTCTGTCAAAATTTCATTAATTTTGCATACTGTTTGCATGAAAAATTGCATAAAAACCCCTAAAAATCATCCATTTTCATGCATGCATACTAATTGATAAAAATACAAAAATGCATTTTGCATTAACTCTTGCATAAGGTTTTTAGGAAAATAGAACTTTGATATTTTGGATCAGTCTTGCATTAAATTTAAATTGGCTAAGTTTGTTGATTTTCTTAAGAACCTAGTTGTTATTTGTATTTGCATTCATATTGCATAAAAAATACCAAAAAATCCTCCTTGAAAACCAAGACCTAAGAGATCTGATATGAACCCTAGTTGATTTTTTTGTTTCTTTGAGTTGACCATAGGGCTTGCCAATGTTAAATAAACACAAAACCACACTTAATTCACTTTAACTTGATTTATTTATTCGCATGGTTTGTTTTTTTACCAATCCTTAATTGCCTAACTAAAACAATTAAGGACAATATTAATTAGGGTACTTTTGTGATTATCACTTCGCCCCTCTGAGTCCCTCCATATGTCTATCATTTTCTCGAGGTAATCTTCATTTTACTCTTCTCCTTATTTCTCCATTTTATCTTAGCACCTAAACACATACCCTTGCTACCATTTGAGGACTCCATCATCCTCATCATTCTCTGGCCATCTTCACGCACTCACCCCCCTTCTTCCCTATGCTTCTCCACAATAACCTCCACCTCTGTCCTTCACATCCCTTGCAAATGGCCGTGAACCCACTAGGTTACGAACATCCGCCACTCCCTCGAGCCTCCATCTCGCTCCAAATTTAATACATTCTCATAGATTCTTGTGGTGTTTAGCTATGTGTCTAACAAGTGCAAGAAGATCCAAGGAATGGATTGATCAGAAATTTCACGAAGCTTTGATCTCGTGCTTCTTCTCTGACGAACCCTCATCGCCAGATGCTTTCAGAACCCCTCTGCTCTCGTTCTCCCTTCTAGCTTTTTCACGGGACTCACAGAGAGCTCCTCGGACTTTCAGACTTCATGCCACAATGAAGAAGAGCAATAAGCACCTCGCCAGAGCTCCGCTCCATCGACGTCATACACAGAGTAGAGGAAATAACATCGACTATCAGTTGTTGTTGTTGGATTAGATCATCTTGATCCGATCTAACAATGTTGATTAAGTTTTCAACCTCTCGCTAATGCATTGATTCAAACTCGAGGCTTGGAGCGAGTCGAGCCAGTGTGAAGAACCAACAACGCCACATCACCTGAAGTTGAGCACCCTTGCGTGAACTTGACACTACGTGCCTTGTCTCAAGTGAGCGGGGATAATTGCAGAAGTTAGGTCGTGCTTCAGCCAAATTGAACTTTAGTCCTATGCATGCCCAACGTGTGTCGCCTAGAAATTTTTAAGATATGCCCTGCCGGTTCTTTTTAATTCCTATTTCATCCCCGTGCATGGATTATTTGCATGTTTCACCCCAAAAGTTTTTATAATTGCATTAGACATGTTTTGGACCTATTTGAGATAGTTTTGTTATATTTTTCTCACAAATATTCCCATGTCTTAATACATTGATATATTATGAACCTTACTTCCAAATTTTATGAAATTTGTCTTGATTTAAAGATACTTTGATGATTTTTCATATGATGTATTTCTCTCTCTAATATACCTTGTTAAACATGAATAAAAATCCATAGAATTATATTGGCTCAAATCATTATCTAATTGAGTTAATTTGCATGGTTGTTTGTCTTAAATGTGCCTATGAACCCTTGGTTTGCCTTGACAAAATTAGCCCTAATCTGAATTTATATGGACATTAATTCATGATTTAGAGTCATTTTAGGGGATTCAATTATGTTGGTTGATTAAGAGATACATGAATTGAGTTGGTTGATGCATTGGTGACTTAGACCAATTAGTGCGTATGAATTAATTTGCCATAACTTTGGACCATTTTTATGCTTGATAATTTAATTACTAAATCAATGAGTCAGGAGCATTAATTGTGAGTTTGTTTGTTTATTTATTTGTCGTGTACATTCTTGTTCATTTAGTCCTATTTTGTATCATATCTAACCTTTGCATAAAAAAGCCATAAACACTCATGCATCCATCTTGTAGTGCCTTGCATGCTTGACTTCGGTGACATCTTAGAGTAGCCTAATTACATATTTTAGGACTTAATTAGATAAGCTAAATAGCAGTATCCATGTGTTCGACCCTGTACTTATTCAAGAGATTTTTAGTTAAGCCATTCCTCACGAGATTCTCGCTCGACTCTGATTGACCCGTAATTGGCGGTATTACAACGAGCCCATTTAGGTTAGCCGATTATTAATTTATCAATAATGTACAGAATAACTAAACTATTATAAAAAAAGGAAATGATGGTTAATGTGCTTGCTTTGAATAAGTTCATGTCATATTTTTTAGTCTCAAATGTGATTGTGTTTATTGACCATATTCAGTTTTTATAGAAAATAAGGACACCAAGGCACGTGATCTAAGTTGGGTTCTCTTGCTATAGGAGTTGGATTTGGATTTTAGGGATAAAACTAGAGCTAAGAATGCTGTGATAGATCATGCATCCCATATTGAATAGCAAGAGATCTTAGAAGTTTATATCCATGGCGGTACTCGAAAATTTCCAGATCAAGTGATGATATATGTTACTTCACTCTAATGTTATGACGACATTGTGAATATTCTTATCTCCAAGAAGGTCTCACAAGGTTAGTCCAAGACCACATTGAGTAATTCTATTAAGAGTCCACGTAAGACATTTGGGAGGATAGTTCTCTTCATGAGGGACCGGATTGCATTTAGAGGAGATCTATTCCTCAAGAAGAATATTCCAATGTCCTCACTATATGACATACGTTAGAGGTAGGGGGGCATTATGGGAAGAAAATGGCACATAAGATACTTCAAACAAGTTTCTAGTGGCATACTCTCATGAAGTACACTTGTCCCATAACCGAGAGCTACCATGTCTGTTAGAAAATGAAAGGGATTAGGGGTCCCAAAAATTCAATGTTGATAAAGCTGGTAACTATATGTTAGATATTTGATGCATGGGGTTTTGATTTCATGGACCCACTTATTAATATCCAAGGGTTTAAGCACATTTTATTGGCCATCTATAATGTTAGCTAGTGGGTGGAGGCTATTCATGGATTATAATTAACTTTTAAAATGCCTTTATAGTGAAATGGTAAACATACAAGATTCAAAATGCAGTTGTAATATCTTACACGAGCATATCATTTCACGGTTCAGGATCCCAAAGGTTGTGATTTCTAATGGTAGTAATCACTTCATTAACATAGATGTTATGATAGGTTGAGGATTATGGTACGATCATTCTCAAATTACTCCTTACCATCGGCAAGCCAATGAATGGTCGAAGTGTCGAATTGAGAGATGCAAACAATTCTTCAAAGATAGTTAGACCAAATAGGAATATAGGTCTTAATTCATTTAACCAAGTTCTATAGGCCTATAAGACATCTTACAAGACCCTTCTGGGAACTTCTCCATTGTAATCTACTAGTGGGAATCATGAACGAATTTAAGCTAATAGACATAGGCAAGAGACAAGTGCATCCAAATGAGCAAATATATATATATATATATATGTGTGTGTGTGTAACTTGACATATGAGAAGAACTTAATCTACAAGGACGAGACATGGCATGAGAAGCGAAATCGCCTCAAGATCGTTGAACCAGGACGGAAGGTTTGGTTGTTCAACAATAGCATTGAGATATCTAAGTTATCACCTAATGGTACTATGTTCGTTATTAATGGATAATTATTGAAGTCATTCATAGAAAGCACTATTCACTTAATCAGAGTAGAGAAGGTTTCTTTACAAAGGACCTTTATGGTCTTGTGTAAAGCCTTTGCAATCATTCTGTCATTCAAGATCACAATGTCTCTCTCTCTATATAGTTTTACTTCTCTCTCTCTATATATATATTGTTTTACTTTCTTTTATATATCCCATTCTTCTAATTCATTACATTCTTATGTATTTGTGATTGGTCTTCCCTTTCTCATACATTTAGTTTTTGTTATACTTAGGATGGCCTTATCGTAAGTGGGGGGGGAGGGGTTGTTACTAGCATGAGTTACTGACGAGCCTTGAATCACCCTATGTTTGTCATGTTGCTGTAGTCGAGCAATCAAGATCGATCAAAAATCAACCACACGAATTGATAAATAAATGAATTAATTAATGTGCATTTTTTGGGTTTATTTTTCATGAGCAAGATCTACGGTCGACTCAAGGAGGCAAAGGAACAATGTTAGGTCAACTCAGATGAATTAGCTCACGATTTTCCAAGTAGAATTTTGTTATATTTTTTATGTAATATAAATGCAAATGCAAAAAATGTGGTTGAACTAGGCTATTAAGAAAATAAGCTACTTACCCAAATTAATTTTTATGTGAAATTAATCCAATTTAGGTAAATTGTATTTTTTTCTAGAAACTTAATCCAATTATGAATACAGAATGTATTTTTTTTGGAATTTTTGGGTTTAAAATGCAGCAAATGAAAAATGACACTTTTTATGAATTTTTATGCAATTCCACACAAACAGAATGCAAAATTAGTGAAAATTTTACTAAAAGTTAAACATGATGAAATGAAGCTACAATATTTTTTTTGAATTTTTCTGTGAATATATGGTTTTTTAGGTTTTTTAAAATAAAAATAGAGTGATTGTGAGTATTTAATTCCTAATTAATGCACAAAATCAATTTATCCAGAGAGCAATTTATCTCAAAAAGATGTTTTATGAGCAATCCAAGAGAGTTAAGATTTCACAAAAATAGTTTGTGGATTAGTTAAAAATCATTTACTCAAATCACAACCGTTTATTTTATGTATAAGACACATCCATTTTTGATGAAATTTAGGTAGTAATGAAAACACATTTAGAAGCATCATTTCTAAAGTTTTCACACATTTTGGAGCAAGATTAATTAAATATGAATTTAAGACCATAAATTGGTCACCAAAACAATTTTGGTTGATTACCCGATACTCACACAATTATAAATAGATAGCCAAAAGATACAAAATTAATTCAAAATACAACATATTATTTTTGCATTAATGAAATGATGCCAAAATACAATCCAAATAGACTCTCAAACATAGGTATATCCCTGAATTTTAGAAATAAATATTCAATGGAATAGAATGTGCTTAGAGGAACTTTTGTAATTTTAAAAATATGAAAGGACTCAATATGCAATTTTTCCAAAAAAAATAAAAAAAAATAAAAATGATACCTTCGTGGAGAACGTGGGTTTTTGGATCCCATGACTACAGCACGAGGAGGCGGACGGTCGCGCATGGGGAGCGACCTGGAGGGCGTGGGGCTGCAACGGTGGCGAGACCGCGACGGTAGTGCACGAGGGGAGGGACGGGGCAGTGGCGTTGTGGTAGCGCATGTGGGGTGCATAGAGGCGCGCACATGGGGGTGCGGTTGACGGCTGGGTGAGGCTGCTGGTGCGTGGGGTACATCTTGGAGGACGAGGGCACGCGGCAGCGCACGATGAGCTGGAATGTAGTGTGAGGTTACTGGTGCATGAGGAGTTGCACGCAAGCGGCGACACCATGGGAGGTGCAACAGGAGTGGCGTGGCGTGCATGTGGCCACTGGAGGAGGGGGCAGGGCGACGCATGCAGGAGGCGAGGGCCGCACGATGGCTTCAGGGCAACAGGGGCAGGGCGACACATGCACGAGGCGAGGGCCGCATAGCAGCTGCAGGGTAGTAGGGGCGAGGCCGCGCACATAGGAGCCTGAGATTTTTTTTTAATTTTTTCTACTTTTTTTCTGTAGCTTTGATTTTTTTAGTTTTTTATTTCAAACTATGGCATATGAAATGGGGATAGTGGTGGCATTTTGATGAGGGTTATGATGGTTTGATTACGATGATTATGACGATGGATTGGTTAAAAAATGATTAAAGATGATCAAGGCAAAAAATGATGTTAGATAAAAAAATGAGAAAAAGTAGAGGGATACTTACCTGTGGTTGTTTCGTCAGAATCGTAGAGCAGCTATGCTGAACTCCTGTCGTGTCCTCGAGAAGGATGGCGGAATCCTTCAAAGCTAAGCAAGCCTGATTGGAAGCTCGGGACATGACAACGGTGGTGCCATGGATCTCACTTTGACGTTGTCATCGCTCAACTCATCTCTTACAGCTGTCACCTGGAGGGTAAAGGAGCTCGACCTCTCTTCTTTCAAACCGACGGATAGGGAAGAATGAAGGAGGAGAAGGGAATAAAAAGGAGGAGGAGGAAGGTAGAAAGGAGATGGAGAAGGTTGCTTGGGGTGAGAAGTTGGAGTAGAGAATAAGTAAAAGGAGGAAAAATATAAAAAAATAAAATAAATAGGCTACTAAGAATAATGAAGAGAAAAGAAATTAAAAATGGAAGAAAAATATAAAAATTAATTAAAATGAAAAAAAAAAATTAATTATAGAAAATTAATTAAAATAAAATAAAATAAATATATAAATAAAATAAAATATAATATAAAAATAATATAAAATGGGGTGACACATGGCAGCTCCAGGAGCTGCCACGTGTTGCACCTAGAAAAATCAAAAAACAAATGTAAACAAAAAAAATCAAAAGGGAATAATGAAATGGGCCAAATTAAAAAGTGGTCAACACAAAAGTTGCTCGTCTCAACGAGATTTACAACTTTTGCGAAGGACTGAAACCAAAATAAATCATATGTACAAAAAATATTTTTGAGTGGTATCCTATAGATATAAAATACCGAATGTTTTGTCTTTTACAATTTTTTAGTATTTAAAAAAATAATAAAAAAATCAAATAAAATCAGAAAAAATATGAAATAAATATTTACAACTTAATCTAATTTATTAGATTTTTATAATAAAGAAAATAAAGATATAAAATAAATAAATAAAAGGGACATATGTACAATATACAACGTGGGGCCCAAAACCCAAGTTTCACATACATACTCCTATTTATTTGAATTTGATCTTGTTTTGAAGGTAATTGAACGTACATTAATTTAAAAGTAAACAAGGATCCATTAAAGACTGTATGAGAGAGATATTCACATTAAGGTTCTTAGTCTCAAATTAGGGTTAGGGTTTTATTGGTCAATTTTGCATGCTAGTATTTTTTATTTTCAGTTATTAGTGTTAGTAATATACAATATAGAGTTAATTTTATTCAATTCTGAATTAGTAAGAAATAGATAAAAATAGCGGAAATAAGGCTAATATACATGTGATATTTACAAGTGAATTTGACTTTTATTTAATGCAAAAATGCATGCTAAAATGTAGACATTAATTCTAAGTGCATGAATGGTAATAATGCAGAATAAATGGAGAAATGTAGCGAATTACTTGGGATCAAAGCTCTATTTTCGATTTTTAGAGAGATGAATCACAGATTCATCAATCCTCTATACTTAAACCTTGCTTTTCCCCAAGCAACTAAAATGAAATGTAAAAAGTGAAATGATTTTGGGTTCCATACCAAGGTCATGAACAAAAGGTGAAAATGGAGCTCGACTTGACCTTTGGATTAATAATGTGCGGAACCTTATTGGGAATTGAATTTAAGACCTAACAAACTTTAAGTTCCACAAGTCTCTATTCAAGTCCCCTCAACAGTCAGGTCAGAACAAGTCCCCATACATAAATTATGATGACTATGAATCTTACTTATACCGCGTAAGTGAAATATAACTCTCCACATCAAAAATGACAAAGAAACAACCTTCTCTAACAAGGTAACTCTAATTCCCCGATCTAGAAACTCTTTCCTCGAGGTGCGGGGCATTCCCTTCTAAGTTCAAGTGCAACCAGCTCAAGAAGAGGGGGTAGAGAAGAGAATGGCTTGTGACCAGTGTAGTCACATATCCGTGGAGCTTGACCAGTGTAGCCAAGTCTCCAGCTACATGCTTCCTTGGTAAAGACTTTGAAGCATGTGCCTTGCAAATATACACACTCCAGCATGCATTTTATTTTCAATCATGCCTGTCCCATTTTTTGGAGTTCTTTCTTTTCTTTCTTTTTTCTTTTTTTTGACATATATACAAGGTGCATCATGTATACAAAGGAGTTTTTCTTTTTGATTCAGTATACTATTCCTCTTTTGAAGCTTTATTGTAACCCACAATATCCCGTCATTAGACTTCGACGCCACTAGACTAGGTCGAGATGCACTACCCTCCCTAGAGGAAGACATATGTTTCCACCTTTGTGATACTCCAAGCCAAAGGATTCTAACCCCTCATCACCTCATTAATGAAGAGCTACATGCATGGTGCTTGTCCATGTTAGGTCACTGTCTAAATGAATCGTGCGTGTGTATGAAATATTCTAGTTAGACAAATCAAGATGACATGTGAACATAAACTTGCAGACTCAAAGATTTAAGTCACTTGACCTAAAAAATCTTAACTCCAACTCTTACAAGGTTCCTTTGAATTTAGGTAAATTAAGGTCAAATCAAATCCATCCTCGACTTCTATTCATAACTTGGGTCAGAACCCACTAACTTTCCACTTCGCATATGCTAGATATGCAAATGAAACGCAGATGACATGCAATGTAAATGAATGAAGTGCATGGCATTTTTTAAAGAATGCAAGGATAATTTGCAAGGGTAAATAAGAAGCCTCTTTTTTTTTAAAAAAAAGTTTTATTTCAGAAGTGGCGTTTTTGTTTTTTCTGGTATACCTTCTATTTTACAACAAAATTTACCAAAGTATTATTTACAAGAATTTTACAAATTTATACACAAATATGCATGTATTTTAAAAAAAAGTTTTTTAGCAATTTTATCCACCCCATAATTATTGCATAATATATACAAATATACGTGAAAGTATGAGCTATGGGTAAAGTATATATGTAATATATACACGCCCCCTATAATTATCATGTCCTATGTTCCCAGAGCACAAGAAGTGAGGAAAAGACATTGCTCGTACCAAGCATAGGAGAGTTAAAATAATGAAAAGTATAGAAGTCGATCCACCCCATATACTTAGGCTCTGGTTAGTCTAAGTGTAGAAGAACAAAAAAATGGGACGGACTAGGTCAAGAGGAGAAATGGATGAGCATATACATGGCGGGCATCAGTCCCCCCTATACTCAGGCTCTGGTCAACCTAAATATAGGACAAGAGTGAGTGTGAGAAATGATGAGAATATACAGAGAATGGTGAAGAAGAGAAGAAGAAACTCGGGTCACTCTTCCCCCTATACCTAGGATCTTATCATCTTAAGTATAGCCATAAAATGAAATGATATGGAATCGGGGCGAGTGATACGAATCACTGGGAAGGAAGGGAAATAAAAGAAAGAAAATCTATACAAGGAGGAGTGAGAATATACAAGGATCAAGAAGGTTTGTGACGAAACTTCTTGCGGGAGCGACGAGGTGGGTAATATACATATGTATTGCTATCGGAATCGTCCTCAGACAAATAATAGTGAGGTGAAGGGATCGTCCAACGAGGGTCGACACATGGTTGCTTGCTTTGATATGGTTTAAGAACAATCGAACTAAGCTCCACTCATATAAATCACCTCATCCGGACCTGATGAGGTCTCCTCAGAAAATTCCTTCTCTTGTATCTTGAAGGAAACTTTCTTAGTCAGTTTTCTAGAACCTGAAGAATTGAGAGGGAGAGGAGAGTGACACGCCTTGAGGGGTTTGGGAGAACACCTTGAGGAATCAATTCTCAACTTTCTCTCACTAGATAACCAACTAGAGGAAGGAGCAATCGTGTTTTTGGGTGGGGTCAACTCAGTCCTGGTTGTCTGCTTTGAAGGTTCAGGATGTGGTGCGGTGCTGACCATAGGTTCCTCATTAAACAAGTCACCATATAGATTGTAAAATTCCTGAAGGGTTAGCACACGTCTTGGGTAGGAGCTAGTGTTCTCAATGGCTTGGAAATGATGGGATCATTTATCAGATCATCAAAATGGTCAAGGCAATCAAAAAAGGTCGTGTCCGACTCAAGGATATCTTCTAGTTGTGAGTCTTGTTTAGAAGCTGTCACGGTGGTGGTGATGCAAGCAGTTGGTGAAGTGGAGGTATGTGAGTCTCTAAACTGATGGTCACCTAGACAATCAATATCTCAGGTGTAGTATAGAGATGGGACTCATCTGTCTCTCGGCGATAACTACTGTCTGCGCATGTGCCGGTTACCTTAGAATATTGTGTGTCCTCAAAGAGTATGTGAGGTCGGAGGGCTCCCAATGCGATGAAATCGATCTCTCGAGTCTTGTAATCTATAGTTACCTTATCCAAGGCTAAGAATAACTTCTCTAGAATGATTGGATATTGGGTGAACTCTCCTTAGTGCTCAAAGTTAATGATTGTGAAGTCTACCTGGAGTAGAGCACCTTGTAAAGTAATGACGACTGAAATAGTTATGCTTGATCGTTTTATAGACCGATCAACCAACTGAATGATCTCTCTTGACTTCTTGAGTGGTCCGCGTTTGAGCTTGTCAAACACGGAGGTCAGAGGAGATTTATTGATGAGTCATCATCGATTCTCACATGGGTGAAAATGGTGTCGTTGATTCCACATTCAACTCTGAGCAACCGCTTCACTCTGTAGCTTTTGGTCTTTCTCCCCATCACCAAGGAGGTAGTCATAGACACTAGGTGTCTTATCCTTGTTCTCTTATTGCCCGACCTCTTGGGCATCAATTTACTTCTCACAAGTCGTTTGAGGTTGGGGAAGCGATCTATGGTCTTTATTAAGGGAAGCTTAAAAATCAGTTCCTCATTGAGTGCTTCCCTTAGGGCAGGATCCAGTTTTTTAGATCTTTTTCATTTACAATTTTTATGAGTTTTTCTGATTTTCAATTTTTTGATCTTTTTGATAGGTGAAGGAGAATGTACAAACTCTAGTTTGGAGGGAAAGTGGTTAGTAGAAGAGGGATGTAGAAGTGACTCCAGTTGTACATGACTTGTGGTCAATCTAGTGTCTTCCAGGATTTCAAAATCCAATCCGCAAAATCCATGAATCACTTTCATACCTAGGTTCTAGACAGGTCTAGAAGTATCATCCTCCAAAAAGTTCTCATGACACATCATGAGAGAAGTCTGCTCAGTTGGAGGATACTGTTGAGAACGTGGGATCTCATACTCAACACACCTTGACTCATGCATGTAATGTTGGGTTGAGTATATCTCATCTATATGACATATATTGGTCAGAGCCTCATGTGGTAGAGTCAATAGAAAGGGGGTCGATAGATCAATCTCATGAGTCCAATCCCCTGTATATGTAGGCTCTTCGAATGGGTGGTATGAAGGCTGGTCAATTTGGGCTTGATCTTTAAAGTCAATCGAGTCAGGAAGATCATGTGGTGAAGGACTTTCCACTTGGTTCGATCGGTCGACCATATTATACCCTGAGGTCAAGTTAGGATGTGTATATGTGAATTGCTGTTTGGTCCCAAATTGAGGTGAGAATGAGGCATGTGGGGTCAATTGATTCTTCCAATCATTCATCTCAGCAATGGCTTGCTCTTCAAATTGTTCCTTAATTCCAACAAGCGGTCGAGAATATGGAGAGTCAATCCAGGGTGGAAGTGTGTCAAGGATGTAAGAATGTGGGGTAGGTGAGGAGTATGAAGAAGTGCAGAAGCCAGTCGGAGTTCTGATTTAGCGATCCAGGTGGGGGAATGAGGAGGAATAAGAGGGTGGAGATGGTCGGAATATGGTTGTAGAGGAGTGACCTGAATATGATGACCAATATCCCGACATCTTCGAAGAGGAATAGGTGAATGTAAGCGAAATCGAGGTAGAAAATGTGCAGGTGCACATAATAACACACAAAGAGACAAACACAAGAGCAAACCCTGATTTCACCTACTCAACACATTGATGGTCGCAAAGGTTTGACCGTTTATCTTTTCAAATTTATTTGGTGATAAATAAAAATTTTGAAAGAGTTAATGAGCTGTTAGGTGCATGTATTTCCCTAAAGACTGGATGGACTCTTACGATTAGTTGCACCTACTTTCAGCCAATATGGATGTGACTGAAGGATATGGTAAAATTCTTAAGCACATCACGAAAGCATGAGGATCGCATCGTATGCGATCGGGAGCGACTAGCTCGGAGCAACATGATTTAAAATTTTTTGAAACGATGAAACCACATGATCCAAGAACACTTCATAGATCATTTCATCTAAACCACAAACAAGTATTAGGTTTACCTTTTGAAGCGTGGTTGCAATCAAGCCTCTAAACAAAGAGACCTCCTGTCTCAAGTCCGATCCAACGGAGGAGATGCTTGCGAGCATGTTGATGAAACATGTGCTCCTCGTAATCCATGTTGATGATCCAAGCGACGAATCTCCTGATCTCGTCACACGAGATCGGATATCTTCTTCACGAGTGAGGCGCACCGAAGGAGACGAAGATCCACGAGAAAATGATCCGGTAGCATAACGATGATGCTGTGACGATGGTGACTCTATCTAGGGCTCCATGGTGGACGGTCACTATGAGAGAGAGAGAGAGAGTTAGCATGTAGAGAGAGAGAGAGAAAGGGAGGGAAGAGAGCATATTTTCATTGTGTAAAGAAGATCTAGGGTTGCCTCTTCTTATATAGTATTTTGGGAGTCCATAGATCACAATCCATGGGAAACACTAAATCAATAGTTAGATTGATTTGTGTTTTTAATCAATGACCATGATCTTTGTTGCTTAACAAAGAAACAACAATTAATATACATTAAATTAAATATATATATTGAATTATCAGCAACATAATTTAATTTAATTTAATCAATAGAGATAAGAGGATAAAGAGGGACTCCACATTCTAAAAATAGGATGGATAGCCACTCTTGAACAAGTCAAGGATGGCCGTCCACCACCAATGGAATGTGGCTCCTCCTCTTTATTTTTTTATGTGAAAGTTTATATCTCACATAATCCTCTAAATATTTGAAACAATATTTGTTGCAAATTTATTCACACAAATAATTCATAATTATTTTGTGAACATTGCAATCATGCCATTGGAAATGTATGAATCACAATCACAACCCAAAATAAAATTATATTTTCAATTAATTATCCAATGTGAATCCAATTCACATCAATAATTAATCAACAAAAATAAATTATAATAGGCTCTCTCTAATATATAAATCACATTTACAGGATATATGATTAATATGGATAGTGCTATCCACATTATTCATATCCATGATGATTAAATCACATTTAATCATGTTGGATCTCCATTCTCATGTGCCCAAATAATATGAATCGCATTCACATTATTCACATATTTGATAATTAAAGCACATTTAATTATCTTAGATAACTCTTCTTAAAATATGAATCAAATTCATATTATTCATGATAATTAAAACACATTTAAATATCATTTCTTAATGCTCGGATACATACAACAACAATGAAATTATCCTTGAACTCTTTCAAGGATAATGCGCTTTCTCCGCGGATACTTTAAGATAGGGATGATGTGATTATACGTTCCACGTATAGTGACTTGGATATTGAGATTAAATCTCAAATCCAAATCTTGCAGACCTCCCATAGATGTTTGATTAAATCAAAATCGTAAATCTAATTTTTTCATTGCATCTGAATCACATTCATATCACTGTCTAATATTTGGACCAAGATCATATTACTTCTCTATTAAGAAGAGTCACTACAATCCAAACCCATTTCATCACTTCCTAGGAATGGAAGCGTCATGGTTATACAACTGTTTATGATCACATAACCTTCAGGTATATCTATACATCTTGCATACTGGAAGACCTAGAATAAACCCGAAGTTTTAGATCTATTTAGACTGTCTTGTTCAGGGTTTTATCATTAATTTTCTCATTTAGTCATTGGGAGTTGGTATCGATCATATACTTTGCAAAAGCATATATCATGCCTAGGTATTGATCATATAATTTCCAAAAGCATATATTAAACCTACAAATTCAGTCAAGCTTCCAAAGTAAGATGACAAAGCATGGAATTTGATTCACAATATCTTATGAGTGAGCTCATGTCTTCCTTCAGTAAATGAACCTTTATGATCCCTTTGAGAGATCGTATTACTCATATGCCCTTGTATGCACACCAGCGTGCCGATGTATAGACCTTGATCAGGTCATCAACCTATTGGTCTGCCAAATGTACATACTCAGACATATAGTAACACATCTATCTCTGGTCAGAGATGCATGCCTATATCATCACAGCATACGACATAGGTCTGTCGTTATCTCGATCTCGTTAAGTCAACTCTTTGACCTAAATTATCTAATGCCTCTGAATCTCTATTCCTATGCTGAGGACCTGCATCAAGGGGTTGGTTAGATATCAACCTTTAGAGAGAGGATTATCATCTCCTACTCAGGATGGAGATCATCTCTTAATAATCATTTGACGGTGCTTGATGAGTCCTCAATCTAACTCTTTAGATATTCATCCAAGCACCATACTCTATGATTCAACAATTGAATCAACAACTATATGATTATTAATATGACCATGATATATTACCCTAATTGTACTAAGGGACATATTATGCAAATTAATTATCTTCATTTCAGATCAGGGAATGATATTTGCAATCACATTTATTACATAAAGGACACCGTGGGACCCAAAGAGCCATTAATGGGCTAATATTTAAACCCACACTCATGTGACAATCATAGGCTATTTAGAAAAATAGCTAGGTAAGCTGATCAGTCACTCTGTTCTCGAGAGACTATGCCAAGTCCTTTTACGACACTTGCATATCTCCTAGTGATTTACCCGAATTTCGGTAGTCTTAAGTTCCACACAAGGCGGGAACTCAGTCGAAGTGTCGACCACTCAGAAATCCAACTAAAGTCAACAATTAACCCACAATCAATAAATCAAACATTGACAAGCAAAAGTGGAGTTAAAATTTATTATAACTCTACAAACAGGTATATAGTGGAAGTAGGTAGAGTGTCGAACTCAGGGAGCAAGGCAGGATAGATCAAGAAAGTGCTAAATGAGTGATGTGATTGTGTGTCTACAAGAATGCAAACGTTTTTGTGGGTTTTTAATTTTTGATTTTTTATTTTAATATTTTTTTAATTTTGTATATTGATTTTTAATTTTCTGATTTTATAATTTCTTTTTATATTTTTATATATTTTTTTATTTTTATAAATAGAATATATAAATAATATAAGAAAATAGGTAATAAGCTATTTATAAAAATAAGGAAAAATGCTCAAAAATTAGGAAATAAAATGTTTTTGGTCTTTTTATATTTTTATACTATTTTTATGATTTTCGGGGATTTTTCTAAATTTTTTGGTATTTTTAAAAATCAAAATACAAGAAACAGTGAAGAAAACTGCTGGCCGAAACTAAAATGGGAATGAAAAATAACAAACAGTATCAAAATTTTCCCAAACTAATTTTAAAATAAAGACAATAAAATAGGGAACCAACAGAAACTGAGTTTAATTATTTTTAGGAATTTTCTAGGATTTTTTAGATTTTTATAAAGATTTTGAGTGTTTTCTAATTTTAAAGGTTTTTGTTTTGAATTTTTTTAGTGATTTTTGGATTGACACTAAAAAACACTAAAATACACAATAGGTATTTTTTTTGGATTTTTAAAGGCGTTTTTAATATTTTTTTGGTATTTTCTAATGCAAATAGTAGCTAAAATGCATGTTTTTGATTTTTAATAAATACTAAAATGCAACAAAAATGCAATGCAAAAATATGGCGCAAACAAGCAAGCACACAGGAACTTAAATTGATTTTTGTGGATTTTTTAAGTATTTATAAGTGCATGAAATAAATAGATATAGCAAATAGAGTCTATAAGCCTAGTAGGGGTATTTTGGTAATATGCAGAAAGTCCAAGGGCTAGAACATAAATTTGCCACAATATATATAACTGAAATGTAAACTTCCTGGTTCAAACACCAAAAATAAAACCCGCGAGGGCCCTTTGGCAAAAAGCCCTCCCACGCACGTACTGCAAAAATCCAAAAATATAATACCTACAAATGAAAGTTTGAGGGCTAAAACTAAAAACGTAAAGAACCCTGTGTCCTTCTACAAAATGCCCAGACGCACGTGACAAGCACGTGCGCCAGGCGGGGACCAAAGTGTAATAACACAGACCTTCAGGGGGCGTAATGCAATTTCTATAACATAAATAAAAGGTAGATGAAAGTTTGCATCTTTAATATAAAATACAAAAACTTGTAGGGGATAAAATGCAAAATACCCAGCCAAGGGCGGATCGGACGGTGGAGAACCGTCACTTGACGCGTGGCGCGCCCTCAACGCGCGATACCCCTTCGGGTTATGACGGCCCAGATCAGATCACAAATGAAGATCGGACGGTGGCAGGCGCGATCACTTGCATATCTCCTAGTGATTTACTCGAATTTTGGTAGTCTTAAGTTCCACACAAGGCGGGAACTCAGTCGAAGTGTCGACCACTCAGAAATCCAACTAAAGTCAACAATTAACCCACAATCAATAAATCAAACAATGACAAGCAAAAGTGGAGTTAAAATTTATTATAACTCTACAAACAAGTGTATAGTGGAAGTAGGTAGAGTGTCGAACTCAGGGAGCAAGGCAGGATAGATGAAGAAAGTGCTAAATGGGTGATGTGATTGTTGTGTCTACAAGAATGCAAATGTTTTTGTGGGTTTTTAATTTTTGATTTTTTATATTATTATTTTTTTTATTTTGTATTTTTATTTTTAATTTTCTGATTTTATTTTTCTTTTTATATTTTATATTTTTTTATTTTTATAAATAGAATATATAAATAAAATAAGAAAAGAGGTAATAAGCTATTTATAAAAATAAGGAAAAGTGCTCAAAAATTAGGAAATAAAATGTTTTTGGTCTTTTTATATTTTTATACTGTTTTTGTGATTTGAGGGATTTTTCTAAATGTTTTTGGTATTTTTAAAAATCAAAATACAAGAAACAGTGAAGAAAACTGCTGGCCGAAACTAAAATGGGAATGAAAAATAGCAAACAGTATCAAAATTTTCCCAAACTAATTTTAAAATAAAGAAAATAAAATAGGGAACCAATAGAATCTGAGTTTATATTTTTAGGAATTTTCATTTTTTAGATTTTTATAAAGATTTTGAGCGTTTTCTAATTTTTAAGGATTTTATTTTCAAATTTTTAGTGATTTTTGGACTGACACTAAAAGACACTAAAATACACAATAGATAATTTTTTTTGGAATTTTTCAAGGTGTTTTAATATTTTTTTGTATTTTCTAATGCAAACAGTAGCTAAAATGCATGTTTTTGATTTTTAATAAATATAAAATGCAACAAAAATGCAATGCAAAAATATGACGTGAACAAGCAAGCACACATGAACTTAAGTTGATTTTTGTGGATTTTTTAAGTATTTATAAGTGCATGAAATAAATAGATTAACAAATAGAGTCTACAAGCCTGGCAGGGGTATTTTGGTAATATGCCGAAAGTCCAAGGGCTAGAACATAAATTTGCCACAAAATATATAACTGAAATGTAAACTTACTGGTTCAAACACCAAAATCAAAACCCGTGAGGGCCCTTTGGCAAAAAGCCCTCCCACACGCGTGCGACGCACGCGCTTGGGGAGGACTAAATGGCAATTATCCAAAAACTCAGGGGCTGTACTGCAAAAATCCAGAAATATAATAACTACAAATGAAAGTTTGAGGGCTAAAACTAAAAACGTAAAGAACCCTGGGTCCTTCTGCAAAATGCCCAAACGCACGTGACAAGCACGTATGCTAGGCGGGGACCAAAGTGTAATAACACAGACCTTTAGGGGGCGTAATGCAATTTCTACAACATAAATAAAAGGTAGATGAAAGTTTGCGTCTTTAATATAAAATACAAAACTGGCAGGGGAGAAAATGCAAAATACCCAGCCAAGGGCGGATCAGACGGTGGAGAAGCGTCACTTGACGTGTGGCGCGCCCTCAACGCGCGATACCCCTTCGGGTTATGACAACCCAGATCAGATCGCAAATGAAGATCGGACGGTGGCAGGTGTGATTAGATCCTACGGCTGCTGCTGCATCTGGGCATTGGTTCTTGATCGGACGACAGAGACGTATGGTGAACGAACATGGAAGAAGGTCCGCCGTGGCGACCTTCCTCCGGTGATAGCGCCCCTCTCCGGCGTGCTCTTCAGCTTCAAAAGTGGCCCAAGATGCTCCTGCGGTGGTCTTCTTCACACCTGGGGCGACAAAAGGGGCCGGATCACCGCAGATCTCCTCCACGGCGTGACGGAGCTCCGAGGTACTCCGATGACTTCCAAAATCGCCCCCAGGCGTCCGTAAAGCTCCAGGACTTGCAAAATAGGTTAAGGGGGCCGTGGGCAAAATGCCACGACCCTCTGGGTGGCAAACACGGTGGCAAAAGGCGGATCAGAAGCTCGCCGGAGCAAGCTCCAACGAGATGAACGATGAAGGTGAATGTGGGAATGTCGGTCAAAAAGGAAGATGGCCAGATGATCCTAAGGCTAGAGGGAATAAAAACAAGCAAAAAAATGAAGAAAAACGAACCTCAAGGGCTGGAAGCCCAAGGTTGAAACCTCACGGCGGCGCAACCGCCGGAGATGGTGGAACTCGACTTAAGGCTTCGCCGCACCTCGGCTGAAGTGTGGGGAGACTCCCCTGTCACCGGAGCTCAGCTCGACCCACACCCGGAGGGTTTTGGCGCCCCAAAATCGATTCAAAAATGGAGGGGAGGACTGGGGTTTGGTTTTGAAAGGTGGACGAGGGAGCTCGAAGATCGAAGGTCAACGAGGGCGTCAGTGATCCACAGCCCGAGATAAGGTCTGGGCGTGAATCCCTGATGCAAGGGGAAGAGATTCCAAGAAGGCTTCGATACGAAATGGTGAAAGTCTTGCCCTCGAAAAATGGATGAAAGCGACCAAAAACCTACTTCTGACAAGCTACAGGGAGGAGGTCAGACAGTTGACCGAAGGTCAACTGTCAGACCAACCTCGTTGGTCCACGTGGACCAACCAGGAAAAATCCCCTAAAACATATTTATAAAATCATTTAAAAATAGTATTTGATTTTATTAATTTTAGGTTATTTAATAAAAAATGTTTATTATTTTATAAATTATTTTATTATGAATTTTAATTATTTTTATGAGGTAAAATTTTACAAGTTCCTATTTTAGGCTATGTAGGTATATACATCAATGTATTTTAATATTTTATTTTTATTTGTGTTTTTAATTTATTTATTTTTTATTTATTATTTTATAAATTTATAAAATACTTTTATACACTTAAATATATTTTTATTTTATTTTTCTGATATGTTTTGGATATTTAATAAAATAAAAGTATAGTTTATACAGGTATGTATATAGGTATTTTACCTATGTGAG
Organism: Ottelia alismoides; assembly: GCA_037367405.1. Lineage (NCBI taxonomy): Eukaryota > Viridiplantae > Streptophyta > Magnoliopsida > Alismatales > Hydrocharitaceae > Ottelia > Ottelia alismoides. The sequence goes on along the minus strand of JAZKJV010006049.1, from coordinate 481,269 downwards.
CTATATACAAGTATTTTTATTTTGGATTTCTTTTGAGTTTTTATTCTGATTTTAATATACATAATTATTATAAATAATATTTACAAAATTATAAAAATACACAAATAAAGAATAAATAATAAATTGAATATTTTAATCTGTACAAGTATACTACAAGGGTCCAAAACTCAACTTTCAAACCGTAGCTCTGCCAAATGCGAAAGCACTGCCATTAAATAGCTTATTTTTAACTATATACAATTAAAGGTGAGCTTGATGCATTTGGAGTTTTCATTTGTGAGATACGGGTATGGGAAGTTGGGATTCTGGATTTTTATTCAGATCATAACTTTTTATCTATACATTATTTTTGAATGAAATCAATTTTGTATTTTTATTTATTTAATTATCTACAACTTTCATGTACAAAGTTTCTTTATTTGATGTATAAAAAGTGGAACCAAAAATAGGTCCCAAAATGAACAAAGAATGAAGGAATTTCATTGTATTTTTGGCCCTTATCTCCCCCTACTTTATTCCTTGTCAACCTATTCATCAAGATGTCTAGGTCTCGGGGTTTCAGGTCATAAAATATTTACAATATTTTTTATTCTTTTTCTTTTCTTTTATTTATTCTATAATTTTGGCTTTAATTACACTATTTACATGCACATGCATAAATGCTAAGATGCTGTATTTAATGGTATTTACACGCATTTACTAGGGTTTTCGAGGCCAAAATGATAGAATAAAGATGATGAAATGTGGATTCATCACCTAGTAACAGTGCTCGCATCTAATACGAATGTTGCATCTTGTGCAACCAATATTCAATCTTGTTAAAGCAATTACAATGTCTTTGAAAATACAACTCAATAATCGTTATAACCAGTATGTAATTTCTATTATCCTTACCAGAATACCGTTATTCCCAGATATCTCTATCTCCCAAGACTAAGACACAGTCTTATGTCTTACAAGGCACTAAGGCATGTAGCTTTGACATTCACATCCTCAACTCCTTGAGGTGCTATCCTTTCAGATAGGTCAGTACCATATCTTAAGGGAAATTGCCTTTCTTGGATCTTTCTAGAAAATGGAACATATCCAAGGTGATGTGACGGTCCCAATACCCTATTCTCTTTGCTTCTGAACAACTTCAGAACTATGATCTAAGAGGTATTCTTGAGATCATATCAGGTATGGAATAGCCAGACTATAAAACACTTAATATTATCCTTATATCATTCTAAATGATTATGATATCATCTACATTTAGCACGATGAACACAATGGCACTCCCACTAAGCTTCACATGGTTCATCAAGAATCTATCTGAAATCATAACATTTATAATTTCATCAAATCTGATGTTCAACTAAAAGAAGCTTATTTGACTCCATAGATGGAGTTATTCAGCTTGCAGACCTTGCTTTTCTTAACCGTGAAGCCATGGGGCTACTTCATGTGAATATCCTCATTGAGGTATTCATAGAGGAATGCAATCTTGACTCACATCTTGAAGATATCATAGTCAAGTTGTGTAGCTATAGTTAACAATAATCTTATGAGTTTAAGCATGAACACAAGAGAGCAAGTCTCATCGAAAATTATGTCTTCTCTTTATGTGTATCTTGTGGATACGAACCGTGCTTTGAAGGTCTCTACCTTCTCATTAAGCTCCCTCTTTCTCTTGAAGATCCATTTACAACTAAAGGTTTTACCCTTATAGGTGGATTCTTGTGAGTCCATATACAACGCTTGTATATGAAGTCTACTTTAGATTTTACTTCTAACATACATCTTTTCATGTCACGATCTTCAGAAGCTTCATTATATGAAGTAAGATCATTGTCAGACTTAACTGACACATGGAGTACATCCTCAAACTCATTTGCAGAGGTATGAGTGTTTTATCTTTAATTATCCTTTTAGTTTCCGATTTCAGGAGCTTCATTATCTTTTAAGATCAAATGAGTTCCTTCACTTCATTTTCATCTTGATTCTCAAGAGAGTCATTCTCTAAGAATCATATCCTTAGAGATGAAATATTTTAAGAATCTCATGGTCATAAAGTAGGTATCCAATACCATCCTTTATTTTCCTAATGAAGTAGCACTCTCTAGTGCTAGATTCCAGCTCACTTGCATGGAACCTCATTAAGGATATATATTTTAGTCTCTACTGCATATATACCTTGGAAACTAAGAGGTAATTATGCTAATATTCATCATTGATCAAATCATGTCACACATGATCTAATTGCATCTCTCTACAACTCTATTGAATTTAGGTGTATTAGGAGGAGTGCAATAGGAATGATATTCCTATCTCCACAAGGTATTTATTTAACTAATCTGATAGGTACTTGCTACCTTGATTAGAACAAATTCTTTCATCTTCCTTCAAACTTTGGTTCAAAATCAAAATTGTGAAATCTTTGAGCATTTCAAAGGTTTCTAAGGTGAAGAGAGGAAATCTCATATCACCAATAATCATAGAATGATATCACATATTATCAATGTTTATTATGATATAGATGATCCACATACATCAATATGCATGGGATCTTGAATACCATGACATCTTACATAATTCTCAGAGAAGAGTATATTGGACTTTTTTTAATATAATATTCACAAGTATGTAAGATTGAAATTTCGGACATTCTAAAGCTTCATTTCTTACTAGTCTATTGACCTCATCAATAGACTTATGTCCAAGGCTATATGTCAAATCATTATCAAATGATCTTCATCCTCTGATTGATCTTTTAAGGTTTAATTTTTAGTATTAGAAATGTTAATGAACTATTCATTAATTTTTAATTTATTAGAGTCCTCCAGATGTCAGAATACTATCTGAAATATATCCATCATAACTCTTTATGATATGTCTATTCCAGAATTCATGTTTATTTCCAACATTTAGAAATAAAAAATGAGTGTATTCTAATATCTAGGTCATAGAGACATTCTCTAAGATTAAGGGCTCTCTCACTGAAAATATGAAGTCTATCTATCTAATAGAGATTGTTACAACAATTGCATTAATATCCATGTGGATGACTATTAAACCTTAAGATTAAATTTTCCAGTCTTCTAAAACATATGCAACCAATTGCAAGTATTACTAGAAGATTGAGATACAATTATTAAACTTTGATCTTATCTAATAAGAAAGTCAATTTCAGTGATTATATGTAGATTATATAATATTCCAATACACTATCCGAGTTCTTCTCTAAGGATTCTAGATAGTCTAGATAGTCATACTATCAATACATCAGCTTATTACAGTATTGACATTCATTCAACTCTTTGGATGCCATATGTATGGAAACAATAGAAGTACAATCAACTCTTTGACTTTCCTTCTAAATTGGGTCCGACCCGTGCTTGCACTGCGATCCCTTCATCTATAAACAACCATTACTTAAGACAAAGGATCTCTTATGTTGAATTCAAAGGATTTCAATATAAGAGTATTTCAACATTTATACATGCTTCATTCAATTCATACAATATGATTATTATGAAGCTTCATGAAGGACCTGAGTACATATAGTAGAATGATGACACAAATCATATCTATATCCATCTAAACTCTAAAAAACTTTGGTTCAAGTAGGTACTCAAACATTTTTGAATACATCATCTCTTACAGAGCCACCATTCTTCATGATGCAGTGAACCATGTCATTCATGATTAAATGTCGAGAGCACATATGTTTACCAGATCATCTTCTTCAGTTTTTATAAGGATTATTTCACAATTACAATCATCATCGTCATGATACTTCCAAAGCACACTTGATGAGAGAGCAAGGCTATAGAGATACATAAACCATGTGTTGTTATCCTATTGTCTATTAATTGCCATTCCTCATTATTATGAGGAAACTTGCACATTGTAACCACATACAATATGTGTCCAACTACAAGTATAATATCTTGATCATGGATCCAATCCATGATATTTTACTAGTTATTATTGAGTATAGTATTGAGTGGGTTTAACAGGGATTATCTGAAATAAGAAATTTGTATATATATACATATTTTACTTTGATTTAAGAATTTTTTATATCAAATTTATCTCTCCTTGTCAACATTGAAAGTTCATTCCCTTAATCACTTTTAATGTAAAAGATATACTTACCATTATATCTCAAGCAAGATCTGGTGTCTCCTTTCTTATCTCTATTACATCCCAATAGTATGAGAACCTACAGCTTGGATAAAAAGAAATAGGAACACATTCCGCCTTGCAAGTCCAACTTGCATTCCCAATTCGGTCTTTAACACCCGGACCCACCCCTAAGGTGATATTGACTTGTCGTTATTGAACCAATTGTCAACATGAATAACACTCGCTATGCATAATCCATAATAGAGTGTTTTTAATTGGATATAATATTAAATCAATTATTAATCTAATCAATTAACCAACAAACTATTTTGATTATTACTTGAAGGATGGTATAATCTCCAAATACGTATTATTTGAATTTTAGTAATTAGAATAATATATCATGATCACTTCAAGCATTATAATTTCCTTACCCGTTGTCATGGCCAGTACCAATGGGAGTGGACAGACTACTCACGGAGTAACCTACTACCCCAACGCTCTCCGACTAGACACCATATCTGCCTCAGGCCAGGATAATACGAATTGATCATTTTGTATTTGAGATGATAATTGGTTTTTCAACTGATGTTATATCATATAATATTTATCAAAATATTTTTGATTAATATTACAAGGAGATTTCTAAACAAATTCCCAATCCTATTCAAGCATCAATATTTGTTGGAAGGTTCATGTAACCAATTGTGATCTAGATCATATCTAATCAATTTTGGTTAAGGTAATGTCATTTAAGGAAATAATCATTTTTAAATATCTTACAAAATATTTATCAACAATTATTTTAGGAATTAACCATTAATTTCCACTAATTGATTAAATGACAAGGTTCTTGATTAAGAAAGTAATTTTCTGCAGTGACCATCACTTACTAAAATTAGCATATCTCAATCCATTAAATTCAAATCAAGCAAAATGAGTTTCCAAAGTTTTCTAATTTGATTTTGAACCCAAGTGATATTCATACATTCCTAGGTATTTTAAAATCGTAATTAACTCTCTAATTACATCAAGATTTTCACTAATTGATTAAATGACAATCACAAGGTTCTTGATTAAGAAAGTAATTTTCAGCAGTGACCCTCACTTACCAAAATTAACATATCTCAATGCATTTAAATCCAAATCAAGCAAAATAAGTTTATAATGTTTTCTAATTTGATTCGAAACCAAGTGATATTCACACATTCTTAGGTATTTTAAAATCGTAATTAACTCTCTAATTACGTCAAGATTCGCCATCCCCAAAATAGTGGATACATGTTCACTAAAACAATCATAACTTGAGCAACCGGATTCCAAATCACGCAAACTCAAGTTCCACAGTTCCCTTATTTAATGGGAAACATTATACAATGATAAACTCACGTTTTATGGCATTTCAACCGGGCGAAAAATGCACTAAACATGGTTGTATGAATGAAATGCAATGAAACTTCACACAACTTAAAATGCCCAAGTCATCTTAGGTTTATGGATCATATCCAAAACCTCCAACCTATGCCTCTGATACCACTTAAAGAATATGAGAAATCCTTAAACGCATCACGGAAGTGTGAGGATCGCATCATATGCGATCGGGAGCGACTAGTTATACTAGTCGCTCGGGGCAGCAGAGTTAAAAAATTTTGAAACGATGAAATCACATGATCCAAGAACACTTCTTGGATCGCTTCATCTAAATCACAAACAAATATTAGGTTTATCTCTTGAAATGTGGTTGCAATCGAGTCTCTAAATGAAGAGACCTCCTGTCTCAAGTTCGATCCAACAGAGGAGACGCTTGCTAGCACGTTGATGAGACGTGTGCTCCTCGCAATCGATGTTGATGATCCAAGTGGTGAATCTCCCGAACTCGTTACACGAGATATGACGTCTTTTTCATGAGTGAGGTGCACCCATGGAGATGGAGATCCATGAGAAAACGATCCGGCAGCATCACGACGATGCTGCGGCAATGACGACTCTCTTAAGGGATCTATGGTGGATGACCACAATGAGAGAGAGAGAGAGAGAGAGTTCGTGCATAGAGAAAGAGAGAGAGAGAGAGGAAAGAGAGCCTATTTTCATTGTGTAAAGAGAGTTAGGGTTGTCCCTTATTATATAGTCTTTTAGGAGTCCATGGATCACAATTTATGGGAAACACTAAATCAATGGTTAGATTGATTTGTGTTTTCAATCAATAGACATGATATTTGTTGCTTAACAAAGCAACAACAATTAATTTACATTAAGATAAATACATATTGAATTATCATCGATATAATTTAATTTAATTAAATCAATAGAGATAAGAGGATAAAGAGGGAGTCCACCTTCTAAAAATAGGGTGGACGACCCCTCTTGAATAAGTCAGGGATGGCCGTCCGCCACCCATGGAAGGTGGCTCCTCCTCTTTATTTTTTATGTGAAATTTTATATCTCACAAAATCCTCTAAATATTTTCAATAATATTTGTTGCAAATTTATTCACACAAATAATTCATAGTTATTTTGTGAACATTGCAATCATTCCATGAAAATTTGTGAATCATATTTACAACCCAAAATAAAATGTAAATTATATTTTCAATTAATTATCTAATGTGAATCCAATTCATATCAATAATTAATCAACAAAGATAAATTACAATAGGCTCTCTCTAATATATTATAAATCACATTTACAGTATATATGATTAATATGGATAGTGCTATCCATATTATTTATATCTATGATGATTAAATTGCATTTAATCATCTTGGATCTCCATTCTCATGTGCCCAAATGACATGAATCACATTCACATTATTCACATCTTTGATAATTAAATCACATTTAATTATCTTAGATAACTCTTCTTATAATATGAATCAAATTCATATTATTCATGATAAGATCACATTTAATTATCCATTTCTTAATGCTCGAATACATATATCAACAATGAAATTATCCTTGAACTCTTTCAAGGATTATGCTTTCTCCACGTATACTTGGAGATAAGGACAGGGCGATTGTACGTTCCACATATAGTGACTTGGATATTGAGATCAAATCTCAAACACAGATCTTGCAGACCTCCTTAGATGTTTGATTAACTCAAAACCGTAAATCTAATCTTTTCATTGCATCTGAATCGCATTCAGATCACTGTCCAATATTTGGACCAAGATCAGATTACTTCTCTGTTGAGAGGAGTCACTAAAATCCAAACTCGTTTCATCACTCCCTAGGAATGGAAACCTCATGGTTATACAATTATCTATGATCACACCACCCTCAGGTATTCCTAATACATGTACATCCTGCATACTGGAAGACCAAGACCAAACCCGAAGTTTTAGATCTATTTAGACTGTCTTCTTCAGGGTTTATCATTAAGTTTCTCATTTGATCATTGTGAGTTGGTATCGATCATATACTTTCTAAAAGCATATATCATACTAAGTATTGATCATATACTTTCCAAAAGCATATGTCAAATAAATTTTACTTAATTACACAGAGCTCACAAAAATCAAAATAAATATCCAGATGACAGAGAATTAATTGCTCAACAACTTGACATATTTATTAAAATAAATGATGCTAAAAAGATACCCAAATTAATGCATGAACTTAGGAGTATCCGTGCAATTTCAAAAAAAAAACAAAAAACTTACAAACAAACTATGTACAAACAATAATAAAAAGTGAAATAAAAATAATGCAATTTTTACAAAAAAATAAAAAAGTAATTGGACCTTCTCCTTCGTAGGTGGTTAGGGCGCAGGGGGAAAGACCGGTGGGGGTGAGAACGCTTGGGGCGGTCGTCAGCGAGGGCAGATGGGCGGAGCATCGAAAGGAAAGTGCAGCGGGGGCACGACTACAGCGACAAGCATCAAGCATAGGCCAGGGGACACCAGGAGGGAGGGCGGATATGACAGCCGTGGTTGGTGGAGCCGCTAGACTAGAGGTGGGCGTCGTGGCTGCGCACAACGAGTGTCTTGCGAGCAACACGGAGTGGCGGCAGTGGCCGCTAGGTGACGGGGGCTACACGAGGTCGCGGTGGAGGACGTGCGTGTAGTCGCTGGAGGAGGCCGGCGGTGGCCTGCGGGCGGCGGCCACTCGATGGGGCCGCGCGTTGGGGGCGGGGAGGCGAAGCAGGGCGCGACGGTCGACGGGGCCTACGAGGAGCAACGTACGGAGGGAGGAGCCACCGCTGGCGGTGTTGGCTTGCTGTGTGCGACAGTGAAGTTGTTGCACCCCCTATCTTTTTTTATTTTTTTGTAATTTTTTGATTTGATTTCTAATATTTTTTAATTTTTTTCAAACTGAGAACAAATATAAAAAAGAGGTGGTAAATGATAATGATGAAGAAGATGATGAAGGTGGATGATGGTGTTGGTATGATGAAGGTGTGGTATATAAAAAATGAATATGACCAAAACAAAAAATGATGTTAGATAATATAAAATAACAAGGGAAATGAAAATTGGAAAGTTTCCTGAATCTTCGTCTGAAGGTGGAGAAGTTATGCTAAACTCCTGTCGTGGCCTGAGCATGTGGTGGAGCATGCGAGGTTGTGCAATGATCTGGAGGAAGCTACGATGCGAACGGAGCTCTGCAGATCTCGCCTGAAAGGAGGTCGTCGCTTTGTATCGTGGTGGAACGCTGTCACCGATCGACCTCGATGAGCCCTTTCTTTTTTATAAGAGTGGAGGAGGGCAAGAATGAGGATGAAGAGAAGAATAAAAAGAGAAAGGAGATGGAGGTTAAAAAAGTGGTGGAAGAAATAATGTTGAATGGGAGGTTAGATGAAGAAAATGGAGTTGAATGCGAGTTGGTGGTAGAATGAGAAGTTAGAGTAGAGAAAGCAAAATAAAATTAAATTAAATGTTGGCTACTATAAAGGAAAATAAAATAAAATAAAAATAAAGAGAAAAGAGAGTGGAGAATTTACAAAATAAAACAAACAATATATACATGCTTTTTTACTTTTCTAGTTTATTTTTTTTGTATTTTTAATAAAAGATATTTAAAAATTAAAAATAAAATAAATTATTAGAAATAAAACAAAATATAAACATGATTTTTTTAGATTTTTAGTAATTAAGAAAAATAAAAGAAAAAAGAAGAAAGAAAAAAAAATTTACAATATATACAATATACACCTAGGTCCCAAAACCCATATTTTGTAAATGAGCTCCGATTTAAATGAAACTACTTTCGTTGGATAGATAATTTTCTAAATTAATCTTTAAAAGTGAGTTTGGTGAATTGGAGTTCATACAGAGCAGTAATTTGACCGGGAAGTTGGACTTTACACCTTTTTCTCTTTGGGATCTAGGAGTATTTATCTGCGGTGAAATTTATTTTGAATTTTTGTATTTATATATATTTTTTTATAAACAAGTTAGAGAAAGAATTAGCTGAAAAAGAGTTGGAATGAAATTATTAAATATACATGAAGTTTTGGCTATTTACAGGTGAAAAACTCCTTTATTTTACGACTTTTTATTATTACTTTATTTTATTCAATATAATGTACAATAATTAGTGTATTTTATTTACAAGAGTTATTTTATTAATTTATTTTTTTATAGATATTTATTTAAGATTTTACTCAAGGATTTTGCTAAGATCAATATATTGAGATGATGAACTGTGGATCATCAATGGCATTTCTTTTTTACCCTCCTAAAGGTGTAGGTTCACTTTTGTTTTCACATTTTCTATAACGATGTGACTGCTATAAGCAGTAGGACTACACAAGATCATGCCCCAGTTGTAGATACAACAAGACCTAGGATGGATGAGTCTGAGGTTGGACCATAAATCGTTAATCTGTCAAATAAAGAGATGGTCGACTCAACCATCAATGGTGGAGAACATCTAGATGTTATTGACATAAAAATAGATGTGTCGTTAGTAGGGATAAAAATGAATGTGAATATATTCGTATTCGATCCACTATCATATTCGTTTTATACATATTTGACATTCGTACTCGTATTCGTTTTAAAATAGATGCGGATATGGATGTCACTTTGACATTCGCTAATATTCACATTCGTTTCCGTATATTCGTTTTCATACACAAGTATAATAATATATTTATTTATAACTGTGTGTAACAACATTTATGATTGCATTTACTGTTGATATAATTGTTGTGAAATCACTATATCCGGTATTTCTATTTTATGTGTAAACAAACCTATTTTAGTTAATCTATTAAATATTTATGTTATTATTCATATCTGATTTGTATTCGTTTTACATTCGTATTTGTTTTTAAGGATATGATGACATATTTTTCACATTCGTCAATATTCGTATCCATATTCATATTCGTATTTTAAAGTAAGGATATGATTATACCTATATTCCTATCCGTATCCGACCGTTTTCTTCTGTAGTCGTTAGACAAGAATCATGAACATTTGTGCCCTTCCTCCCTGAATATTAACTTGAAATATTCTTGTCAAACCTCTTCTCCCTCCTTGTAATTCCTTTCCTTGAAGAGCTTCGCTCCTGAAAAATTCACAATTAAGAGAAAAATGTCAAAAAAAAGTTATATGGATAAAGAGATGGAAGAATAAATTGATAAGGTGCATAGGTATCTTTTACTCAAGAAATGCATAGATTTAAGTTCTAAACATTAGTTGCATTTTGAATAAATTTTTATTATCAGAAACATACAAATACCTTTTCCTTTTTAAGTTCACCTTTTTGTATCTAACCTTTGTTTTCACTATACTAAGTAAAATAAATATCAAATTATTGGCATGACATAGTATTAGGATGCAACAATAACTCATAATTTTTATAAAACCTAAATTTTAGGTTAGATTTTAGGTGAGTTGTGAGCTACATTTCACTCATTCTTTGCATACTTCACTCCAAGTTATTAAGTGCTTGCAAACTTCATCCACTTTTGATGAGACATCCGTTTCCATGCTCATTCTTGTCAAAGCTTAAGTAATCTTGCAATATTCAAATTATTACTAACAAGAAAATGTTGTTTAACATTTTTGTACATGCACTTAGATTGTGGGTTCCTTTCCTCGATGAAGATTAAATATTTCTCAGGATTGCTCAAGGAAGGATACATGTTGTAGCTAAAGTTGTGCTACCCTCGATTTAAAGTAGGGTGTTTGACGAAGGTTTCTTTGCCAGGAGAGGGAAGGGAAAACCCTAAAACAAGAAGTTTAGAGTTGTAATTTTTACTTGTGTGGCTTCCTCGTTAAAATCATCATGGACATTGCGATTTGCTTATCTCTACTCTACTATTAGTTGTTTAATATACATTTCATTGTTATTTGGACACATATATATTGCAAAATTCACTAATAATAATCTGATCATATCATATTATTGTTTATTTGTTTCCTTAGACTTGCATAGATATATTTGCTTGTTTAATTATTGAATGATCAATTGTTTACTTTTTTTATTTGTTGCACTTCATGTCTAATTGTTTGCATGCATGCATGGCTAGACACGTGGGTTAATGTGTCTACACATGTGTGCGCGTGTGCATGTGTATGTAACTGTGTGTGTGCATGTATACAATCTCATAGTTATATTCATTATCGAAGAGTCTTTCTAGATCCCTTTGGCTTTATAGAGCTTTTACATTATCTTCGTTGGGCGTACTGTCTCTCACTCTTTACTTTGTGAACAAGGTGCAAAAAATAAAGCATGAGAAAACCTTACTAGAATATATCAAGATGTAGTCACCAACACAAAGTTAGATATTCTTCAAATACTTATCAATTTCCATAGTTTATGGTCAGTGCCTTTCATTCTAGTAGGCCATATGCTAATGATTTATACTGACCTTTTATTCAATATTTCATTTGTACGTTATGTCTCTCATGGAATGCACAATATATGACGTATGTTTATGAGATTGTGGATTTAAGATATTCTACTCGCAGGATGACTTAATAATATCTGGTTTGAAAAGCACCGCGAAGGGAACATATAAATGGGATCCAAATCAACCTTATTGAGATGTTACAACATGGACCCCATATTGAAAGTAAATCTGATCCCAACATATATTCAAATTTTGCATCCAACAAACGCGAATACGAATATCATATTCTATAATTTAACAAATTGAGATGCAACATCAAGTCCAAAGAAATATTTCATTTAAGATCACATAAATACAATAGATTGGTCGGAATGCAGCTTTGACACTCAACCCTAGTAGCAGTTTTTTTTTGTTTTCTATCATCCTACACTAAGATACGGCGCACTGTAAAGAAAACCATATAAGCACCTACACCAGCAGACCTTAGCATGCATTGAGAAAGAAGTTAGAACTTGGGTTGGAACCAAACATTTTAAAAAAATGTGTTCAAAGAAAATGAAACTTATAATACAGGTCAGGAGGATGTATGCCTCTTGTGTCCAACCCGCCTCAAGATGGAGTGTCGCAGCCGTTGACTAAGCATGCCCAACTTCTCCAATCTCTCACGCCTTGGATTCTTAGAGGTTGATGAAGATTTCCTCTTTTCCTTGGAAAGATCAGTCGACTTCCGCTGCATCCTTCTCAGGGGAGTAGCCAACACCTGCAGTGAAATCTGTGAACCCAAAAAATATTATTTATATTAAGAATAAGAGTGGAAGCCAAAGCGGGTGATGATAAAAATTTTATAGTTTGAGTTTCTATCATCATATCATAAATGTCTCTATAGAATACATCAGTTGTTCATTTCTCCAGCGATAATTCTTCAAGAATGCCAATAATACAGAAAGAACATAATTACAGAGAAATTTGCATCTCAAAAGCCAGAAAAGAGGCAAATGATTGGTGATTTGTATGGAACCAAAACCCAGTCTAAAAGAGCAAGTTCAAATCTTGTCCTCCGCAACAAAATTGATAAATAAAGATTAAGAATATCCATATGCATGCTGTGTGGAAGAGAGAGAACCTGGTGTTTACTGCTGCTGGTGCGTTCTGTTGAGGAAGGCTCCTCCTCACTTCCCCCTAAAGAAGAGCATCTTCCCCAGCTCTCTCGATTTGAACTTGAATATGAGCAACACCCTTCACTCTTCTCATGTTCTTTGTCCTGAGTGACAATTCCCTTGGAAGCTAAGCCAACCTCCTTATTCATATATCCAAAGCATAGACAGCTAGCCAATAAAAATCTTTTGTCCAAATGCATATGTAATCGGATTTAATTTAATGTAAAGTTACACTACAAAAAATGTATGAAATTTATGAAGTAAATGCCCCCTACCCGGGAAAAACTCACTGAATTATTGAAAAGAAAACAATTGAGAGATTAAAAGATGGATCTACGAAATTTACAGAGGAGACCACTGAAGTGTCAAATATAAGAACTGCATCCTACACAATTAAGCCCCATAAATTGTTTTCGGGTTGCGTGTTCAACTGAAACTACTGGTTACTAAACCTCTTCTTTAACAGGTTCTACGCAAAATGAGTGAAATACTTCAGTGTCATGGTTTCTGTCACTAAATTGTCTCTTCCATAACAATCATTCAACTCCCAAGCACCTTTCCAGGATTAAAAAAAAGAAGAAATCCTCTTCAGCATGTACACAAGAACATTAAGATATTCATTCATATACTCATGCATAAAATGCACTTCTATATAGCAAGGTGTGTATCTTAGATTCTGAATTAGTGAGATTGTAGAACAACAATCACCACAAACAGGATGGATTACGTGGATACCCTCCGCTACGGAAGGGTGAAAACCATGTAGGAACCTGCCCTGTTGCTCACAGCAACTAGAGTTCTTTTTTCTTTTCCTTTCGATGTTAAAGAAACCAAGAGATGGGGCTGAGTTACATGAAAGTAACTAAGTGGGTAAATAGGTCCTCACCATGATCCATTTACTAATAATACAAACAACTCAACAGAGACTACTATAAAGAGACATGAAAATTTAGATACCAACATTTATTCAACAACGCATGCAGGACACATCAGGATCTCTTCTCCTTTTAGAAGCACGGAACTGCAAATGTTTCTATTTTTGTACTTTCAATACACACGCCTATATATATTGGCACCGAAATAGTTCATTAAATGCTAAAAGATTTCTCAAGTTCTGTAACCATCCCATTCAATTGATTATTTAAGGCACCTATATATAGGCACTCATATAGTTCATTAAATGCTAAAAGGATTTCTCAACTTCAGTAATCATCTCATTCCACTGATTATTCAAGGAATTACCACCCTGCAAAATGAGAGAGCACTCCGGCAGGGACGAAGCCAGAAAATTCTTCTTGAGGGAGCTGAATTATTTAGATATTATTTATTTAATTTATCTTATCAATTCAGTTGTTAATATTTGGGGAAGGGTTTCTCTGTTGTAATGTGAGTTGCAAGAGAGGTATTGTAACTATCTATTTCAAATTTGTTTCTTAAAATCCAATCTTATAGATAGAATCTTCGAATAATGTTATACACATCCTTCAAATTTCGCTCAAATCCAAGGTCATTTGCTATTTTATATCAATAGCAAAAAGTCTGGTTCTCTTTTAAATGGGATTTAAGTTTTGATTAAACTTTTAACCACTAAGATAAATTAGGAAACGACATCAAATTTGAGAGAAATTTAGAGGATATGTAAAACATTAACGGAAGTTTTAATTTATAAGGTCAGATGCGTGGAAACAAATTCAATGTATAAGACGAACTTCCAATAATTCCATAATTGATTGAAACTAATATTGAGAAGGGATTTTTACAAAAATACCCATATAAACTTATAATCAGACGTAAATAATCTCTACAAACATCGTATTGACAAAAAAGATCCCTACAAAACTCTTCATATCACTGAAATATACATTTGTTAGTGTGATATGACTAATGGGTTAAATGGAGCTACCCCTCGGGGGAGCTAACTTGGCTTCCCCCCGCCCCATTTTTTCTATTTTTTATTTTTTTAAAAAATTCTTCCGTGAATTTTCATCAATATATCCCTATGCAAATGACAAATACATATATGAATATAGGTATTACCGTATCTTTATCGGTTTTTGAATACGAATACGGATGCAGCTACGGATATTGACGGATATTAAAATTATCTTACCATATCCTTAAAAAATGGATACCGATGTGAAATGGATATTGATCGCATACGCGTAATATTAGAAATACTCTATAGAATCGACTTAAATATGTACGAATTGGATGAAAATGCATTATATAAATTACTAAATGTGTGTGTATCATAAAAATTATACAAATATAGTAAAAGAAGGTATAGAATTATGTTATATATGGTTAAAAATAAATCTATGACTATATTTATATACGAAAACAGATATATGGATATGGATGTTAGCGGATATCAAAATGATATCCATACCCATATCCATTTTCAAACAGATACGGATGTTAAAATATGTATAAAACAGCCATGGTGGTGAATCGGATAAGGATATATCCATAACCATTTGCATCCATACCTATATGTCATTCATGTTTCGTGCGAAACAATGACTCCTACAACCTTTATCCAAATGAGATCAATTTCAACAATTCTACGACCGTTAAAAAATGGTTGTCTAGATAGAGGTCGTAGGAGTCTCTGTTTAGCACGAAACTTGAATGACATAATAGAAAGATATAGTGATGAAAACACACGAAAGAATTTAGAAAAAAAATAAGAAAATGGGAAAATTGGGGCGGGAAGCCAAGTTAGCTCCCCCAAGGGGGGCATCCCCAATTAGCCCTTTAGTAATACCATTAGATTTAATATTTCCAAACAAGTAACACTATACAATATTTTTTACTTACAAGGATGCAAACAAATATAGATATATGTACCAATCTTTTGTCATATTTGTTATACATATTTTCACATGTATACGTGTATCGTCATATCTATTTTTAGATAGATGCAAATACAAATAGGGTTGCAAACATGCGGATACCAATATGTATATATATCTATATATGAATACACAAGAAAATTATGTAACCATATGTTTTAAAATCCTAAAAATTGAAAGATGTATCCAAATCTATATCTACATATGCAAAGAAAATAAAAAAATCGTTATCTATACCATATACGCTAAAATAAAAGATACATATTCGTGATGATAAACGGATACGATGATGTACATATACGGATGTATCAGCATCTGGTTATGCACATCATGCAATGTTAATAGTTAATTATTGTAATTAGATCACACACACACACATACATATATATATATATATATATTATTTTTTGTTGAGATACGGGGGCTATTATACATAACATGCAAATCTTAATTGTTAAATAATGTATTTAGATTATATGTAGTACTATGTATAAAATATATATATGGATTTTGGATTGGAGTCGGGGGGGGGGGGGGGGGGGGGGGGGGGGCTAAGCCCCCACCCGCCCCCTCTCTCTCCGTCACTGCACTCCGGACAATATTTCTAATAAACCCATCTTGAAACACCATGGTCCCTTAAGCACCAAACAATGTTAATGTCCTCAGGTTCCAACCTCATGAAAAGTGCTGAATAGCCTCCAATGACCACGTGGTCAAGCAATTACCTCGGGTGGTTGCGGCGAGGCCGGATCTCTTGGAGATCGTAACTGACGGGGCATGGGGAATGGGACAGATGATGTGAGGGCATACTCTCTCTATATATATAATATCGGGAGGGGGAATAGATCATTGCATCTCGATCTGAACTGGCTCATTGGATCCCCATCCCAATCCCTAATCCAGCCCCCCCCCCCCCCACACGCATGCTCTTTCTATAGAAGACAAAGGTGGTGTACCTCTTCTTGCAAGTGGTATTAGAGCTCCGTTCACAACCTCACCATTGTCGATGCTGCCCTTGGGAGTAGCCATCGACTTGTTGGCACCACTTATGTGTTAGGAGAAGCTCCTCATCCGTCGTTATTCATCCTCATTCCCTTGAAGACAACTTATAGAAACTCTAACTCTACATATTTAAAATGACAAGCAAGACTATTACCATTGAGATGGGGAAATTTGAGTACCTTTATAACTTTGAATATGAACCGTGGAGTAGAAAGATCTACTTTGACCTATTACACGATAAAATTCACTCCATAATAAATAAGCTTGACCATCTGAAAATCCAACCCTGGAAGAAATCAAGTCCCATGAGCAATGGAAGAAAATGGATAATAGGGTTAGGAGCTTTAATGCTAACCTGTATGGTGCTGAATTTGGATCTTCGAGACCTATAGTGTACGAGCTGTAGAACGCAGTAAAGGACAAATACCACTCCAAACTGAAAGTGAATGTCTTGTAGAACGAAGGAATTTGAGAGTGTCCACAAGCAAGTGAATAAGATGATCGTGAAAGCCAATGATCTAGTGGTCGTTGATTGTGTGATTCCAAACTAATAGCGACCATCCTAAAAAGTCCCTCATCTTTCAACAAGATTGTTACATCTTCGAGGATGATTGGCAGCATCAAGATTGTGATGGATCTACCTGCACGATTGACAATTGAGCGGGATCTCTAAAAACAAAGATTGAAGCCGAGATCTTTGAGGTCGAGGAAAACAAAGAAGCAAATGTGGTGCAAGTCAAGAGAAGACTACGGCCTTCTAAAGCAAATTTCAAGGGAAAAGTTGGAAAAGATTCATGTGGCTCATGCTACAATTGCGACAAATATGACCACTTCAAGGTCAATTGTCCAACAAAAAGAAGCTATCAAACTCGGAAGCACATGATAATAAAGGCAAGAAGAAAATTGAATTTAAGGCTTTTGTGGAATGCAACTCTATGGTCACGGACTATGACGAGTGGTGGATTGACTCTGGTGCAACCCTCTACATCGCCAATAGAGAGGGGAAAGTGAACTTCAAGAAGCTGAAGAAAGGAGAACATGGGATCTTCATGTGGAACAACACCTAGTTAGGTGTCGAAGGTGTTAGGGACATATAGGCCTCACATGGATGATAGTATCATGATTTTTCAAGACATTATATGCTCCAAGATTATGCCGGAATCTTGTTTATGTTCCAATTCTGTCAAGAAAGATTTTGAGGCTCGTTTTTATAATAAGCATGCATCTAATTGAAAGAATAAAAATGTCTATGCGATGGGAAGGTTTGTACCCAAGCCATAACTTATTATGTATTCATGTAATAACTCCTAGTGAATCAATGCATGTGGTTTCTGAGTATTCTCTATGTAATTTATTTGATTATGATTTGTAGCACATGTGATTGGGATATTCAAGGAATTCAAAGATATATCAAACGATTAAATATGTCTTTTGTCTAAGATTATATATGCATGGATATGGCTTTGTGAATATTGTCTGATTGGCAAAATGATGAGAAAATCTCAACAGGAGGTCGATTAATAGAATTATTAGGTTTGACCCATTCAAACATATGTAGACTGTTGAGTGTTATACAAATATAAATAAGAAATATTTTATAATATTCATTGATGACTACTCGAAGCTCTCCTATGTCTATCTCTTAGAAAGAAAGGCACGAGCCTTTGAAACATTTGAGAGATATAAAACAGAAGTGAAAACAAAATAGGGAAAATCAATTAAGACTCTTAAGATAGATAGAGGTGGAGAATATACCTCAACGGAGTTTGAGGAACACTACATTCAAGCAGGAATTTGTAGGAAGACTACAATACCTTATACAATACATCAAAATGGTGTAGTTGAAAGAAATAATAGAGTACTGATGAATGCCATAAGATGTATGTTGTCACATTCTCTCAAAGAAATTTTTGAGTACATATATAACACGATTACCACCAAGTCTGTAGAATGGTCAAGTATTTCCAAAGTAAGTCAACTAGATTGGGCAAGGAAGAGTCCGAGGAGCCAAAAATTGACTTAGGATCAAAGAATGTCAGTCTTTAAATCCAGGACTTCAGGGAAACATATGGAATGCTGTAGAATCATGTAATGAAAGAAGGAGAAATCCCTCGAACTTAGCATTTAGGTCTTAATGTGAAAAAAACCACCCCACCAAACATATAGTTTCGCTAAGTTTCGGTATAGGTGAGACGCAAGTCAAAGAAATATGAAGGTCACGATGCGATTCCTTCACCTCACGCCTCTTCCCTAACTTCCTTAGTTGAAACTAAACTATAGGGCTACTATGCCTCTAATCTCCTCTTTGGTCTTTTTTCTTGGGACTTGAAGTGACAGTAGGGTCTCGTCTTGGTCCTCTCCACAGGTTCAGAGATGAGAGGGGTTGGAAGTCATCAGTTGAAAAAGGTTGCGGGGAGGATATTTGCTCTCATAAAAGATGAGGTCAATGATGCCAACACAAGGCTTACGAGATCTAGTTGGTGGTCTGATTGGCTAAGAACTGAGGAGAGGTAGCTAAGAAGAGCATCACTTGCTTGGTCTGAGATGTGTCATAAGTTGCGGGATGAGACCTCTCGAAGCACCACTTATCTTCATGACATATAAAATATAGCAGGAAACCCGAGTTGGGTCATCTCCGGATCTGGGGATGTGTTCTATATGTCTTGGTGCTAAGTAAGCTATACTTCAAGATATTAAAGTGCAAATTTATTAGATATAGTGAACATTCTAAAGGATGCAAGTTTTTCAATGAATCTAAAGGTCTAAGAGAAAGTTGTAATGCAACCTTCCTTGAAAATAATGAAGAGCAGTATAAAATAGAGGAACCAAATCCTCTAATTATCCTAGAAGACAATGAAGATGGCTTACTAGAGATAAGACATGAATTAGTGGATGATATCATTCATCTATGTAGAGATATATTTTATGTTACGCTATTATGTCATTTGTACTATTTCTTATTTTTCTTCTTCTTATGAACGCTTTATGTAATTTACCCATAGGCTACTCTCCTATATAAGAGAGCCTAGGGTTTATGGAATAAATAACGCACTCATTTCTTCCAACATGGTATTAGAGAGGCGGTCCTAGACCGGTGCTTGAATACCCCAACCCTAGTCCCCACCCGCCAACCCTTCTCTCTCCTCATCTCGCCGCCGCTCCTCATCTCAGCGGCCCCCTTCTCCTCCGCCTGCGCCGCCACCCCTCATCTCGGCGGCCCCCTCCCCTCCGCTAGCGCAACCCCCTCCTACTGGCGCCTGCTCCTATTCAGTAGCGCATGTGCGCTGCCCATCCCGTGCGTGCCCAGTCCGGCCCCGCGCCCGTGCACCGCCCAGCCCGTGCATCTCCACGCGGGCTCCTGCATACATGTCTCCTCCGCCGTCCAGTCCTCTTCAATGTTGAGATTGGTTGCATGAGTCTATACATGCAATCCAATCTCTTTATGTTGGTGTAGACACAATCCTGTCTAATCTTCAGCCCTAGCCTTCTCAAGCCGACATGTCAGAGAACAAGGCTGATATTCCCTCCACATGTGCCTTCAGAGGTCCTGCACCTATAGTCAAGATGGATGGGTCAAATTATGAACTGTGGGCTATGCAGTTCACGAGCATGATGAAGTCTACTAGTAAGAAACACATTCTTACCAAGGAAGAACCTGTTGAGAAGACTGGGGTTAATGCCTCATGGGAGGCAGATGATGCATATGCCAAAGTATGGCTCTCAAGTACGTTGGCAATAGAGATTGCCAATGATATACTACATCAGCCCACAACCAAGCGATGTGGGATATTCTTGCAGCTACTTATTCACAAGCAAAGAACGAGACGAAGATTCTACAGCTTCAACACGATATCTTCACTATCAAACAGAATGGACGATCACTACACTCTTTATATACATCCCTACGTGGGATGTTTGAGAAGCTGTATAGCTTTATGCCTCTCACGTCTACCCTTGAGCAACAGAAGACTTATAGGAATGCCACCATGGTGGGTGTATTCCTGGCAGCCCTTGATCTAGAGTACGAGGCAACACGTTCCCAGATCTTGGCAGACTCTACTATTCCTCCTATGGAGGAAGCTTTCCGCAGACTCAGTTATAATATTGTTCCATCTTCTACTACCAATCAGACATCCTCAACAATGGCAGCATCCCGAGGTCGCGGTGGTCCTCCTCAGTTTCGTGAACGTGGACCTCAGGGCAGGGGGGATCGTGTTCGCCAACCATGTACTTTCTGCCATCATCCTGGACATACCAAGGATACATGCTACTCCAAACATGGATTCCTTGCTTCTGCACGAGTGGCTGAACAAATTGAGCCTCCAGCTGCTTCCTCTTTGGATCAATGTTTTGATGATCTTGTAGCTCGTTTCAGGGGTATTATACCTCCATCTGGTCCTGCGACGCCCTCGCCGGTCTCCGAGAGTCATTCTGATGTTGCTGCTTCAACCTCCTCTAGTACCTCAAGTAGTAATTAATGCACTCACTAGCAGTAGTGGATCTGATACTATAGAGTGGATTATGGACTCTGGTGCCACACACCATCTGTGTGGAGATAGGGGTCAACTTACATCCTACATACATGTCCTCCAGGACGCACAGTGGTTACTGTAGATGGGACGCACTCCCCGATCACTGATCAGGGGGAGATTAGCTTGACAGCCTCTATGCATCTAAAGAATGTGTTGCATGCACCTAATTTCTTTATGAATTTGTTGTCAATTAGCCAGATTACGAAGGATTTACATTGTCGAGCCATTTTTTATCCATCTTCTCTCATTTTTAGGACATCCTTACGGGCAACGTGATTGGGTGTAGTCGTGAGCAGGGTAGCCTCCATCGCCAAGTTCAGACTCCATATGCCGGAATCTCATCTCTACCTGCTGGACCTGTCTCACTATTTATGTGGCACCTACGCTTTGGTCATCTACCGCTTCAGAAACTGTCACGTTCTGCACCAGATTTCGCCTCACACGTCCTTTCAATGTAAGGCTTATCAATTGGAAAAGCATCAGCGGTCTACCTTTCCCAGTTGTCAGAGTCGGAGTAGTAGCTCCAGTTTTGAGTTGTTTCATGCTGACATTTGGGGTCCCAGTCGTGTTCCTGATCATAAGGGGCACAAGTTTTATCTTGTCGTTGATGATTTTTCTCGTCTGTATTGGGTCTTCTTATTAAAGAATAAATCTGAAGCTGAGAATGTTATAAAAAATTTCATAAATAAAGTACGTAATGTTTTTTCTGCCTCTGTAAAAATTGTGAGGACTGATAATGCCTTGGAATTTTGTACTAAAACTCTCTTCAATTATTTTTCTACCTAAGGAATTATTCACCAAACATCCCGTGCCTATACTTCCCAACAAAATGGAGTTACAGAAAGAAAACATCGTCATTTCCTTGATGTCACTAGGACGCTTCTATACAAAGTCGTGCTCCTCATTCTTTCTGGGGCGATGCTGTTCTAACAACATGCTATCTCATTAATCGCATGCCATCGTCAATCTTAGGTGAGAAGATTCCTTTCTCTTTGGCTTTCCCTGAAAAAGAATTGTTCTCACTTACTCCTCGTGTGTTTGGCTTGGTTGCCTTCGTCCACCAGTTGTCTCCAGGTATTGACAAGCTCTCTCCTAGAGCTGTCAAGTGTGTTTTTGTCGGGTACTCCAGGACACAAAAAGGGTACAAGTGTTATGATCCGATGCGTAGGAAATATTATGTTAGTGTCGATGTCACCTTTTCTGAGTCCGTTATGTACTTCTCCCCTACAGGTGATCGGTTGATGTCTTCGGACACTGATGAAGCCATATACATGCCACCAACTCCACCACAACCATCTCCGGTACCACCACCACCACCTCCACCACAACCATCACCGCCCCACTTCCTATTAAAGTTCATGTTCCACCATTGCCACACCACTATACCCGTCAGCCTGTTTCTGCTCATGGTCACCACTCATCATCTAGCTCACATGAGGCACGCCCTGAGAATATAGTTTCTAATGATGGATCTAATGGTTTACCTGAGCAGGCTTCGTTACAGGAGACAGATGAGGAGGCTACTGATTTGGATCTACCTATTGCGCTTCGGAAACAGAAGCGTAGTTGTGCGTCATATCCTATAGCATCCATGGTTTCTTTTGATCGTTTATCTGGTGAATTCAGGAATTTTGTTGTTGCACTATTTGCCGTGGACATTCCACGGAATTACCAAAATGCTTTGAAGGACAGTTGATGGCGCTTAGCCATGGAAGAAGAGATGGCTGCTCTTCAGTCGAGAGGCACCTGGAGTCTTGTTCCTGCTCCTACTAGCGTGTCTACAATTAATTGTAAATGGGTGTTCACAGTTAAGCAAAATGCATATGGTAGCATCGACAGATACAAGGCACGCCTGATTGCACGAGGGTTTACACAGACATATGGGGTGGATTATCTTGACACATTCTCACCTGTTGCTCGTCATTCCACTTTACAGATCCTTCTATCTATTGCAGTTATTCGAGATTGACCATTGTTTCAGTTAGATGTCAAGAATGCATTTTTATATGGTGATCTTCAAGAGGAAGTAAACATGCAACAACTACCTGATTTTGCTGTTGAGGGGGAGTATTCACAGGTGTGTAGACTTCATAAGGTGATCTATGGCCTGAAGCAGGGCCCTAGAGCTTGGTTCTAGAAGCTTTCAGACTTGTTTGAAAGATAGGGGTACAAACGTTCTAATGCATATCATTCCCTCTTTATACAGAAAACATCCAGAGGTATGATTGCAATTATGGTGCATGTTGATGATATCCTTATTACAGGAGATGACATACAAGAAATCAAGAGGGCGAAAAAAATGCCGGATCGTGAATTTGTTACTGTTAGAAAATAGGAAGTGGAAGCGAAATCAGAAATAAAGATAAAGAAATTGAAGAACACAAGAATTTTTACGTGGAACCCTACTCCGTGAGGAGCGGGATGAAACCACGGGAGAAGGCCTCAAAGGGCCAGGTTATGCATTGCACTTTCTCAATGGATACAGGAGGTCTGGGGCTCCTTATATAGCCTCCACAGAGCTTCCAAGTCCCACCACTGATAGATGTGGGACTAAACACAGGATGGGCTAAATGGATCCTGGAGAGATCCATTTACAAATCTCCCATACATGTGACGCATATAACAAATACTCTAACACTCCCCCTCAAGCTAAAGCATGCAATGCTCAGTTTGGACAAACAAGAAGAAACTCTACTCACGTGACAGGACAATACGGACAATATCAGCTCAATGTGCACAACTGTCGGCTGCTGTCGAGAACCTTGCATCTCATGTTGTGCAGGTGAAGAGGACGAACGGGCTGGAGTGTGAGTCAACTGAGGACTCGGAATCTAACCATCGAGTCTGAAACTGCGCCTGGAGTCTCCTCGTCGGAGAACTGGGTCTCTCCCATATAACACAGTGTATGGTACTCTAATATGGAGTATCTATGATACCACATGAAAATCCTTGCCAACACGGCATAGGGAATGATCCTCTACTATGGAGTCCTTATGGCTCACATGAAAACTCTGGTCGAAATACCAAAAGATGATGGGGATCACACAAAAGATAGCAAACACGTGCTCATCTGAAAAGACCGCATACATGTGCGTGTCTGAACTGAAGACTCGGAACACCAATCGTCGAGTCTGAGCAACTGATCATCTGTAGAGTCTCAAAAATCCGACTGATCTGAAATCTGTATCTGGAGAATCTGAATAGACCTGTGACTCTACATATACTCCCCCTTTCTCCCATACTTGTCGAAAAATGAACATCGACAAAGTTGGGAGAAGACAAGAAAATGGGGGAAAAAATGAGCATTCTCAAAAATTTCTTGCGGCTTTTCATAAAAAAATTAAGCCGTCACATTTTTTTTAACATTTTTAAGCCGTTACAACCATTTTTTATGGCTTTTCTTGCAATTTTTTTCGGTTCCATTTTTTAAATAACCATCACATTTTTTTAATTTTTTAAATCTTTTACGTATGACTTTTAATTATACGTGCCTTTTTCGAAAAATGGATTTTTTTATAAACTGACCTCTCCCTTTTTTATTTTCCATGGCCCACTTGGGACCTACAACACCTTGACCCCCTGCTCCCTTTTGTTTTTAATAAAACCCTGTTTAGGGTTCCCTGTAGTGGGGACACACCCCCTTTTTTTGTTTCAATGACCGCCCCCCATGGGGGTCTCATGCTCGATGCTCGTCACCCCCTTCTGGGGTTTCTCGATGCAGGGGGGATGCCTGGAGAACGCCCCTGCCGGCGCGAGATAGGAGTGCGGTGCATCACTAGGGAGATGCCGCCTGGATAGGAACTCACGCCGTCCACGAGTGTGACTTGGAGGGGAGGGGATTCCTCTTGATTTTGGCAGCATAGGGGCTCCAGGGAGGAGCGTTGATGACCTTGCCACCTACGCACCTGTGAGATGTGGAGATCAAGCTTCAATATTGCCTAGAAGTGACGCCTGCGCATGAAGGATCGCGTCGCTTGCTTGAGGGATATGGAGATGGATTGGAGGGGCTTCGCCTCCGACTGGGCTGTTGCTTGCCTTGGGGAAGGTGCTTCCCCATCAATGCCTTTGGCCGAAGAACAATAAGCCCTGTGTGTGATGTTGTCGCCTGGTGCTTCATAGATGTCTGAAGGCCAGCCGGGAGATGTTGGCTGCTTCGCCAAAGGAGAGCAAGGTCTGGAAGTCTGCCGCCGCCGTGGCTTGGTTGATACGAGAGAATCAGGGTTTCAATAAGAAACCCTAGAACACTAATACATGCATATGTTCTTGCAACACCGAATCTGTAGAACTGTGAATAAGTGCTTCGAGGAAATTTGATCAAGCATGATCATGAAGTAGAACTCCAGAAATTAGGGTTTCAATAGTGTCAGAGTCAATAATGCTCTGTTATGTTATTTCATAGAGCCTTAGGGTCTCTTATATAGAGAGAAAACCCTTGGGTAAATTACATAGACGTACATGAGATAAATAGGAAATACGTAACGGTACATCATAACATAACGTGATCCTCTACATAAACCTCTACACTCCCCCTCAAGATGGAGCATAGATATCAATCATGCTCAGCTTGGAAGAACATCTCTGGAAGGGTCCTCTGAGCAATGTCTTGGTAAATATATCAGCAGTCTGATCTTCTGAATTGACGTGTGAAGAGGAGATCAAACCCTTCTGGATCATGTCTCTAGTGTAGTGACAATCTACTTTGATGTGCTTTGTTCTTTCATGAAAAGCTGGATTATTGGCAATGAACAATGCTGCCTGGTTGTCACATTGAAGCTGCATGGGTAAAAAGACATTTATATTCAAATCTTCCAAGACCGCGCGAACCCACATCATTTCTGTGCTTGCTTGTGCCATGGCTCTATATTCGGATTCAGCACTGGATCTCGCCACAACAGTTGGTTTCTTGCTTTTCCAAGAAACCAAAGAGCTTCCTATGAAGATAGCAAATCTTGAAGTAGACTTGCGATCCTTTGGGCACCCTGCATAGTCTGCGTCTGCAGAAGCGGAAATGGATAGATCTGTGTCCTTTCTAAATAACAAACCTGCGCGTGGGGAAGACTTTAGGTATCTCAATATCATATACATGGCTTCCATATGAACTTGCCTAGGCTGCTCCATAAATTGACTCACCCGGTTTACTGCAAAGGCAATATCCGGTCGAGTTATGGTGATGTATAGAAGCTTGCCCACCATTTCTATGTATCTTCTTTTGTGCACCTCTTCAGTATCATTGTCGTAAAGTCTCATACTTGGGTCCATAGGAGTGCTCGACGGTCCGCATCTAACCATTCATGTTTCAACTAGCAAGTCCGTGACATATTTTCTTTGGGTCATTACCGTTCCTTGTGCATTTCTCGCAAACTCTATCCCCAGAAAATATCGTATTGTACCTAGATCCTTCGTAATAAACTGACTTCCCAAGAGGGATTTAGTCATCTCGATTCCCTGAGCATCATCTCCTTTAACCAGAATATCATCAATATATACCATGACGACAACAGTACCTCTGGGAGTCTTCTGGATAAACAACGAGTGGTCCGCATTTGATCTTTTGAACCCCTGTCGTTCAATTATCTGGGAAAGCTTCTGGAACCATGCCCTTGGACTTTGTTTAAGGCCATAGATTGCCTTATGAAGTCTACACACCATCTAAGTCTCCCCCTCAGCAGCAAAACCCGGTGGTTGCTGCATGTAGACTTCCTCCTGTAGATCACCATACAAGAATGCATTCTTGAATCAAGTTGGAAAATGGGCCAATCATGTACCACAGCAACATATAGTAGAATGCGAAGAGTCGAGTGTCGAGCCACTGGTGAAAATGTATCCAAATAATCCACCCCATAGGTTTAGGTGAAGCCTCGTGCAACAAGTCTGGCCTTGTACCGATCTAGACGACCATCTGCGTGATATTTAACTGTAAACACCCGCTTGCTACTCACCACAGAAGCACCAGGAGGAATAGGAACTAGGGACCAAGTCCCTCGAGACTGTAAGGCACACATCTCCTCCTCCATGGCTAAACGCCAGCTATCAATCTTCATAGCCTCTTGATATGTCCGTGAAATCTCAACTGTCGAGACAGCTGCTGCAAACCTCTGAAAATCACCAGTAAGACGATGAAAGGATACGTGAGACGCAAGAGTATAGGATGCACATTGCCTCTTCTGCTTCCTATGAGCAATAGGACGATCAAGATCGTCATCCACTGTACTGACTGGCGGATCCTCCCCCTGTATCAAAGATTCCTGCACTGGTGCATTATTTAACCCATCATTAGTGATAGCATCAGAGCATACCTGAGGCGTGCTGGATGGTTGACGTGTAGCATGAGCAGGCCCTGACCGTCTTGTGTAGAACTTAGGGAATGGTGGAATGGAAGGATATGGAGGCGGCGGCGGCGGCGGCGGTGGTGGTGGTGTAGTGGACTCAGATCGACCCAGACTTGGAGGTAGGGGAACATAGACATTATCATCTGTAGATGTAGAGGAAATCAATCTGTCACCTGCAGGGGAGAAGTACATAACTGGCTCAAAAAATGTAACATCAGCACTAACATAGTACTTGTTGTTAATGGGGTCATAGCAACGATATCATTTTTGTGTCCGCGAGTAGCCCACAAATACGCACTTAACAGCTCTAGGAGAGAGCTTGTCAAGTCCCGGAGATAAGCGGTGAACAAATGCGACAGTTCCAAAGACACGAGGGGTAAGTGAAAACAAGTCCTTTTCAGGAAAGAGAACAGAGATTGGAGCTTTTTCCCCAAGAACGGTAGAAGGCATGCGATTGACCAGATAGCATGCTGTAAGTATAGCATCTCCCCAAAAGGCTAACGGTGCACAACTTTGAATAAGTAGAGTGCGAGCAATATCAAAAAAGTGACGATGTTTCCTCTCCGCAACCCCATTTTGTTGAGATGTGTAAGCACATGTAGTTTGGTGGATAATGCCCTTAGAGGAAAGAAACTGAGCAAGAGAACGAGTGCAGAATTCCAATGCATTATCGGTGCATACATATTTAACAATAGACGAAAAAACATTCTGCACTTCATTGATAAGATTTGTGATAACACTTCCTGCTTCAGATTTATTTTTAAGAAGAAAAGTCCAAGAAACACGAGAGAAATCATCAACCACAACAAGATAAAACCTGTGTCACTGATGATCCGGGACACGACTAGGACCCCAAATATCAATACGAAGTAACCCAAACGGGGAGCGACTGCTCCGACCCTGATGACTAGGGAAGCTCGAACGATGGTGCTTCCCTAACTGACAAGCTTCACAACGAAATGAAGAATTCGGAGAGATCTATGGCAGGAGGTGACACATCTTCTGGAGCGAAAGGTGACCAAAGCGAAGACGCCATGTATACGGAGAAACAGATCCCTGAGAGTGTAGTGAGATGCCAACATAGGAGTTCCGTACTAGACGATAGAGACCATTGTGCTCAAAACCACAGCCAATCACCCTGCACGTTAGTATGTCCTGAAAAATGACAGAAGATGGGTCAAATATAGCACGACAGTGCAAATCTTTTGTAATCTGGCTAATTGATAATAAATTCATGGAGAACTCTGGTGCATGTAAAACATTGTGTAAGTGCATGGAGGGCAATAAGGAAGTCTCCCCCTGACCCACAATAGGAGACTGAGTGCCATCAGCTATGAGCACAGAACGGCTAGACTGAATATCCCTGTAGGACTGCAGCATATCTTTATCATGACAGAGATGATGGGTGGCTCCAGAGTCAACAACCCAACCTGAGAGATCATGACTATGACGAAAGGCAGAAGTGCTACCTGAGGTACTGGCAGTAGCCGAGGTACTAGCTGACGTAGAAGCCGCAACGTCAGATGTGTCAGCAACCTCTGATGATGACTGTGGCATAATGTCACGAAGCCGTGCCACAAGCTCCTCGAACCTGTGATCTGGAGTAGATGCTGACGGTGCCTGAACATGATCAACTACACGTGCTGAAGGAGGAAATCCATGCTTGGAATAGAATGTATCCTCGGAATGACCAGTGCGACGACAGAATGAGCACGTTAAACGTGTACGACCTCCTCGGCCACGTTCGCCACCGCCTTGGCCACGAAATGAAGACGAACTACCTCGTTCTCTGGAGACCGCCATTGCCGAAGGAGGTGGAGTTGCTGCGCTGGAAGGGACAGAGATACGACTGAGTCTCCTGTAGACTTCCTCCATTTGAGGAATAGTGGCGTCGGCGAGGATCTGAGAGCGGGCTGCCTCGTACTCCGGATCAAGGGCAACAAGTAACACGCCCACCATAGTGCATTGCGAAACGTCTTCTGCTGCTCGGGTGTGGCTGTGAGCGGAATGGTGCTATATAACTTCTCGAACATCCCACGTAGGGATGTGTACAGAGAGTGAAGAGGCCGACCATTTTGCTTCATGGTAAAAATGTCATGCTGCAACTGCAGCATCTTTGTCTCGTTCCTCACTTGAGAATACGTAGTAGCCAGAATAGCCCACATTGCCTTGGTGGTGGGTTGATGAAGGACGTCATTGGCGATCTCCATCGCGAGCGTCCCTGACAACCAGACCTTGGCATACGCATTATCAGCCTCCCATGAGGCATATATCCCCATCTTCTCTGCCGGCTCATCTTCGATAAGAATGTGCTTCTTACCACATGACTTCATAAGACTCAGGAACTACATAGTCCAGAGTTCGTAGTTCATCCCGTCCATTTTGACTATTGGTGCCGAACCTTTAAAGGCAACTATGGAGGGTATATCCACCTTTTGGTCTGACATGTTGCCGGAGAAGAAGACGTTGGGATGATAGACAAATGAACGTTTGTCTACAAAGACTGGATTGGATTCAAAGTGCATATGTAGACTTTATGCACTTGAACCCATAGATGAAGGGGTGCCGACCGACGAGGGAGAGAGGCCCGAGTGAGGGCTACGTCAGCCCCGACGGGAGAGGGAGGCCTCGGCGGCGGGAGAGGGAGGCCCCGACGGCGGCTGGAGAAGAACCGACGGTGGGGGGGGGGGCCCGACGGGGGGAGGGGGCTTTAGCTGGAGAAGAAGAAGGCGGGGGCCCGACGGTGGGGGGGGGGGGCTGGTGGCGGCGGAAAGGAGGGGTGGGCGGCGACCGAGAGAGGGGGGGTGTAAAAACCCTAGATTAAGGTTTTGGCTCTGATACTATGTCAGAGTCAATAATGCTCTGTTATGTTATTCCATAGAGCCCTAATGTCTCTTATATAGAGAGAAAACCCTTAGGTAAATTACACAGACGTACATGAGATAAATAGGAAATACGTAACAGTACATCATAACATAACGTGATCCTCTACATAAACCTCTACAAATAGAAACCCTAGACTTTATAAAACTTGGACAAAATAATGATCTTCAAAAACACAAATCGAATCTCGAATAAAATAATGAACTAATATAAAACCTCGAGAATCGAGCCTGCTCTGATACCATGCTAGAAAATAGGAAGCGGAAGCGGAATCAAAAATAAAGATAAAGAAATTGAAAAACACAAGAATTTTTACGTGGAACTCTACTCCGTGAGGAGCGGGATGAAACCACAGGACAAGGTCTCAAAGGGCATGTTATGCAATGCACTTTCTCAATGGATACAGGAGGTCTGGGGCTCCTTATATAGCCTCCACAGAGCCTCCAAGTCCCACCACTGGTAGATGTGGGACTAAACAAAGGATGGTGTAAATGGATCCTGGAGAGATCCATCTACCCATCTCCTATACATGTGACGCATATAACAAATACTCTAACACTCCCCCTCAAGCCGAGGCATGCAATGCTCAGCTTGGACAAATAGGAAGAAACTCAACTCACGCGACAAGATACTACGGACAATATCAACTCAATGCGCACAACTATCGGCTGCTGTTGAGAACCTTGCATCTCATGTTGTGCAGGTGAGGAGGATGAACGGGCTGGAGTGTGAGTCAACCGAGGACTCGGAATCTGACCATCGAGTCTGAAACTGCGCCTGGAGTCTCCTCATCGGACAACCGTGTCTCTCCCATATAGCACAGAGAATGGTACTCTAATATGGAGTATCTATGATACCTGTTGGAGTATTTGTTATGTGCGCCTATTGTGTTGTAGGAGGGTAAATGGATCCCTACAGGATCCATTTACTCCATCCAGTGGTTTAGTCCCACATCGTCCAACGATGGGACTTGGAGGCCCTGTGGAGGCTATATAAGGAGCCCCAGGCCTCCTGTAACAGATGAGAAAATGCAATGAAAGACACGCCCCTTTGAGGGCTTCTCCCGTGGTTTCATCCCGCTCCTCACGGAGTAGGGTTCCACGTAAAATCCTGTTGTTCATATTTTCTTTATCTTTCCTTGTTTACGCTTCTGCTTCCGATTTTCTAACATGGTATCAGAGCGGGTTCGATTCTCGAGGAATCGTTATTGAAGTTTTTCTTTGTCATTTGAGTTTCAATTTTGAGAGAAAAAAATTATTTCAATACATGAGAGTTGTGTGTCTGTTCTCTGGCTTGTTTTTCCGGGGTTTATTGGAAACCCTAGTTTTATTTATTCTTGAAGATCTGGCGGCACAAGATCCAATCCAACAGGTTGTATCCCCTTCGACATCTCCTCTTTGGCAGCTCCAGACATTCATTCGGCTCCGGACATACCTTCATCGCGCAACCCCATCAAGAGCAACCCCATATCGGGCCCCATCAAGATCTCCGCTTGGTGAAACGATTCTCTATCTCCCAGGGCGATAAAGACCCCTCCAGTCTCCTTCACGCGACCTTCAAGTCTAGGAGGCGCCAACTCGCGCGCCTATGTCTAGGCATTCCTCCATCCGCGCTCCTCCAGGCGGCTCGCAATCGACTCCTGGGCCCTCCTCCAGACTCGCGCGAGGCGGCTCCTGGCGTAGAACATCACAACCCTCACACGACTCTGATTCCCAGCAGCGCCCTGGGGGTTTGCGGTTCGGGGCGGCGACCCTCTTGGCTCCAGTTCGTGGCGGCGGACTGCAAGGCGGAGCCTCCCCCTGGGTCCCACGCACCTTCGAACATCACTGGCGGTGCCCTCAGTCTCGCCGTCGATCGACCACGCTCCAGATCTCAACAGGCGACTCCCCCTTCTCTCAGATCCCATCGCAAGCGCGCATCCTCCAGCCCTCCAGCCCGCGTCCACCCAGCCGATGCCGCTCCAGCGAGATCTCCTTCTGGAGATCGCCCCTCCAGCGAAGCCCCATTCGAGCAGCTTCCCAGGCGGAGCTGCTCCTCTGTGC
The DNA here is from genome assembly GCA_037367405.1 of Ottelia alismoides. Classification (NCBI taxonomy): domain Eukaryota; kingdom Viridiplantae; phylum Streptophyta; class Magnoliopsida; order Alismatales; family Hydrocharitaceae; genus Ottelia; species Ottelia alismoides. The sequence goes on along the minus strand of JAZKJV010006049.1, from coordinate 448,548 downwards.
GCGCTGGCGGCGGCTCCCCTGTCGGGCCAAATCGCCTCTGCTTGCAGATGCGCCCACCTCTAATCCCGATTTATTTTCCATCCAGGTCGGCGGCAACTTATATCGATGAAGAGAGGGGTTTTCCCATCGGGGAACCCTAATGAGAGTGGGGGCGCATGTTTCTTCCAGGGCCGAATGGGCCCAATAACATTACCAAAAAAAGAGAGAAAAAAGGGCGTGTTTTGGAAAAAAAATGAGACGTGAGTAAAAAAAAATGAAGTTTTTTGGGCCCAGAGTTGGGCCGAAAAAAATGAAAAATAGAGAGGAAGAGGGGCTGCATTTCTTTGGGCCCTACTTGGGTCGAAATTTTCAAAAAAAAAAGGAAAAAGGCGCGTATAATAAAAAACCGTACGCAAATGTTTTGTTTAAAAAAATGATTTCAAAAAAAAATGATGATGCAGAAGTCGTAAAAAAAAAGAAAGAAAATTATTTTTTAAAAAAATGTGGACGACTTTAAAAAAATTTGGAAAAGCCGCGAGAAATTTTTTGAGATTGTTCGTACCACCAATTTCTTTGTCTTCTCCCAACTTGGTCGATGATTGTCATCCATGTTTTCCGACCAGTATGGAGAAAGGGGGAGTATATATGTAGAGTCACAGGCCTTGTGTTCCAGATGCAGATTCAGATTTCCAGATCGGTCAGATTCCAGACTCTACAATTGTTCAGACTCAACGATATTTCCGAGTCTCCAGTTTCAGACACGCATATGATTGCGGTCATTTTCAGATGAGCATATGTTGCCATCATCAGTTCGAGGTCCCCATCATTCTTGTTGTTGTTCGTCAAGAGCTTTCATGTGAGCCATAGGGACTCCAGAGCAGAGGACCATTCCCTTGAGGGCAAGGGTTTTCATGTGGTATCATAGGTACACCAGAGCAGTGCACCATTCTCTGAGTCAGATGGGATAGACCTAGTTCTCCGACGAGGAGACTTCAGGCGCAGTTTCAGACTCGATGGTCAGATTCCGAGTCTTCAGTTGACTCACACTCCAGCCCGTTCGTCCTCCTCACCTGTACATCATGAGAAGCAACGTCCTCGACTGCAGCAATGTGCGCGTTGGGTTAATATTGTCCGTAGTGTCCTGTAGTGTTGAGTTGAGTTTCTTTCTGTTTATCCAAGCTGAGCATTGCATGCTCCAGCTTGAGAGGGAGTGTTGGAGTATTTGTTATGTGCGCCTATTGTGTTGTAGAAGGCTAAGTGGATCCCTCCAGGATCCATTTACTTGATCCAGTGGTTTAGTCCCACATCGTCCAATGGTGGGACTTGGAGGCCCTGTGGAGGCTATATAAGGAGCCCCAGGTCTCCTGTAACAGATGAGAAAGTGCAATGAAGACACGCCCCTTTGAGGGCTTCTCCCGTGGTTTCATCCCGCTCCTCACGGAGTAGGGTTCGACGTAAAATCCCGTTGTTCATATTTCTTTATCTTATCATGTTTACGCTTCTGCTTCCGATTTTCTAACAATACCACATGAAAACCCTTGCAAACAGGGCATAGGGAATGGTCCTCTACTATAAAGTCCCTATGACTCACATGAAAACTCTGGTCGAAACAACAAAAGATGATGGGGAACACACAAAAGATGGCAAACACATGCTCATCTGAAAAGACCGCATAGATGTGCCTGTTTGAACTGAAGACTCGGAACACCAATCGTCGAATCTGAACAACTGATCATTTGTAGAGTCTGAAAAATCCGACTGATCTTAAATATGTATCTGGAGAATTTGAATAGACTTGTGACTATATATACTCTCCCTTTCTCCCATACTTGTCGAAAAATGAACATCGACAAAGTTGGGAGAAGACAAGAAAATGAGGAAAAACATGAGCATTCTCAAAAATTTCTTGCGGCTTTTCAAAAAAAAGTTAAGCCATCACATTTTTTTAACATTTTTAAGCCATTACAACCATTTTTTACGGCTTTTCTTGCAATTTTCCGGTTATTTCCAATTTTTATAGCCATCACATTTTTTTAAATTTTTAAATTTTTTGCGTATGACTTTTTAATTGTACGCGCCTTTTTCGAAAAACAGTTTTTTTATAAACTGACCTCTCCTTTTTTTTATTTTCCATGGCCCACTTGGGACCTATAACACCTTGACCCCCTCCCCCCCTTTTGTTTTTGATAGAACCCTGTTTAGGGTTCCTCGTAGTGGGGACACCCCCTTTTTTGTTTCAATGTCCGCCCCCCATGGGGATCTCATGCTCGAAGCTCGTCACCCCCTTCTGGGTTTTCTCGATGCAGGGGGGACGCGTGGAGAACACCGCCGCCGACGCGAGATAGGAGTGCGATGCGCCACTAGGGAGATGCGGCCTGGACAAGAACTCACGCCGTCCACAAGGGCAATCTGGAGGGGAGGGATTCCTTTTGATTTTGGCGGCACAGGGGCTCCAGGGAGGAGCGTTGATGACCTTGCCACCTACGCACCTGTGAGATGTGGAGATCAGGCTTCAATATTGCCTAGAAGTAACGCCTGCACATGAAGGATCGTGTCGCTTGCTTGAGGGATCTGGAGATGGATTGGAGGGGCTTCGCCTCCAACTGGGCTGCTGCTTGCCTTGGGGAAGGTGCTTCCCCATCAGTGCCTTTGGCCGAAGAACAATAAGCCCAGTGTGTGATGTTGCCGCCTGGTGCTTCGTTGTGGTTTGGAGGCCAGCCAGGAGATACTGGCTGCTCTGCCATGATCTGGAAGGAGAGCAAGGTCTGGAAGTCTACCGCCGCCGTGGCTTGGTTGATACGAGAGAATTAGGGTTTCAATAAGAAACCCTAGAACACTAATACATGCATATGTTCTTGCAACACCAAATCTGTAGAACTGTGAATAAGTGCTTCGAGGAAATTTGATCAAGCATGATCATAAAGTAGAACTCCAGAAATTAGGGTTTCAATAGAAACCCTAGACTTTACAAAACTTGAACAAAATAATGATCTTCACGAACACAAATCGAATCTCGAATAAAATAATGAACTAATATAAAACCTCGAGAATCGAACCCGCTCTTATACCATGTTAGAAAATAGGAAGCGGAAGCGGAATCAGAAATAAAGATAAAGAAATTGAAAAACACAAGAATTTTTACGTGGAACCCTACTCCGTGAGGAGCGGGATGAAACCACGAGAGAAGGTCTCAAAGGGCCAGGTTATGCATTGCACTTTCTCAATGGATACAGGAGGTCTGGGGTTCCTTATATAGCCTCCACATAGCCTCCAAGTCCCACCACTGGTAGATGTGGGACTAAACAAAGGATGGGGTAGATGAATCCTGGAGAGATCCATTTACCCATCTCCCATACATGTGACACATATAACAAATACTCTAACACTCCCCCTCAAGCTGAAGCATGCAATACTCAGCTTGGACAAACAAGAAGAAACTCAACTCACGCGACAGGACACTACGGACAATATCAACTCAATGCACACAACTGTCGGCTGCTGTCGAGAACCTTGCATCTCATGTTGTGCAGGTGAGGAGTACAGACGGGCTGGAGTGTGAGTCAACTGAGGACTCGGAATTTGACCATCGAGTCTGAAACTGCACCTGAAGTCTCCTCGTCGGAGAACTCGGTCTCTCCCATATAACACAGAGAATGGTACTCTAATCTGGAGTATCTATGATACCGCATGAAATTGAAAACCCTTGCCAACATAGCATAGGGAATGGTCCTCTACTATGGACTCCCTATGGTTCACATGAAAACTCTGGTCGAAACAACAAAAGATGATGGGGATCACACAAAAGATGGCAAACACGTGCTCATTTGAAAAGACCGCATACATGTGCATGTTTGAACTGAAGATTTGGAACACCAATCGTCGAGTCTGAACAACTGATAATCTGTAGAGTCTGAAAAATCCGACTGATCTAAAATCTGAATCTGAATAGACCTATGACTCTACATATACTCCCCCTTTCTCCCATACTTTTTGCAAAATGAACATCGACAAAGTTGGGAGAAGACAAGAAAATGAGGGAAAACACGAGCATTCTCAAAAACTTCTTGCGGCTTTTCAAAAAAAAATGTAAGTTGTCACATTTTTTTAACATTTTTAAGCCGTTACAACCATTTTTACGTCTTTTCTTGCAATTTTTCCGGTTATTTCCATTTTTTTAATAGCCATCACATTTTTTAAATTTTTTAAATCTTTTGTGTATGACTTTCTATTTCTACACGCCTTTTTCGAAAAACAGATTTTTTTATAAACTGACCTCTCCCTTTTTTTATTTTCCATGGCCCACTTGGGACCTACAACACCTTGACCCCCTCCCCCCCCTTTTGTTTTTAATAAAACCCTGTTTAGGGTTCCTCGTAGTGGGGACACCCCCCCTTTTTTTGTTTCAATGATCGCCCCCCATGGGGGTCTCATGCTCGACGCTCGTCACCCCCTTCTAGGGTTTCTCGATGCAGGGGGGACGCCTTTAGAACGCCGCTGCCGGCGCGAGATAGGAGTGCGGTGCGCCACTAGGGAGATGCAGACAGGAACTCACGCCATCCACGAGGGCGATCTGGACGGAGGGGATTCCTCTTGATTTTGGCGGCACAGGGGCTCCAAGGAGGAGCGTTAATGACCTTGCCACCAACGCACCTATGAGATGTGGAGATCATGCTTCAATATCGCCTAGAAGTGATGCCTGCACATGTAGGATCGCGTTGCTTGCTTGAGGGATGTGGAGATGGATTAAAGGGGCTTCGCCTCCAACTGGGCTGCTGCTTGCCTTGGGGAAGGTGCTTCCCCATTTGTGCCTTTGGCCGAAGAACAATAATCCCTGTATGTGATGTTGTCGCCTGGTGCTTCGTAGCGATCTGGAGGCCAGCCAGGAGATGCTGGCTGCTCCGCCATGATATGGAAGGAGAGCAAGGTCTGGAAGTCTGCCGCCACCATGGCTTGGTTGATACGAGAGAATTAGGGTTTCAATAAGAAACCCTAGAACACTAATACATGCATATGTTCTTGCAACACCGAATATGTAGAACTGTGAATAAGTGCTTCGAGGAAATTTGATCAAGCATGATCATGAAGTAGAACTCCAGAAATTAGGGTTTTAATAGAAACCCTAGACTTTACAAAACTTGAACAAAATAATGATCTTCAGTAACACAAATCGAATCTCGAATAAAATAATGAACTAATATAAAACCTCGAGAATCAAACCCGCTCTGATACCATGTTAGAAAATAGGAAGCGGAAGCAGAATCAGAAATAAAGATAAAGAAATTGAAAAACACAAGAATTTTTACGTGGTACCTACTCCGTGAGGAGCGGGATGAAACCACGGGAGAAGGCCTCAAAGGAACAGGTTATGCATTGCACTTTCTCAATGGATACAGGAGGTCTGTGGCTCCTTATATATCCTCCACAGAGCCTCCAAGTCCCATCACTGGTAGATGAGGGACTAAACACAAGATGGGGTAAATGGATCCCAGAGAGATCCATTTACCCATCTCCCATGAAAGTGACGCATATAACGAATACTCCAACAATCATCAAGGAACTTGGAGTCCATAGATACTTTTTGGCACTGGAGTTTTCCAGAAATCAACAAGGACTCATGATGACCTAGAGAAAATATATTACCGACTTTGCTACGTCAAACATGAATGCTTGGATGTCGACCGGCCACTACACCTATGGATCCAAGCATGAAACTATATGATGATTGTTGTGAAAAATAAGTGATCTGTTATTCAAGAGGAACCCTAGGGTCTCTTATATAGGGAGAGACCTCAAGGGTAAAATACATAGAAGTCCAGAGAAAAATAAAAAAGACGAACATGTACATAGCATATGAAAATATCTATCTCTACACTCCCCCTCAAGGTGGAGCATAGATGTCTATCATGCTCAGTTTGGAAGAACATCTCTGGAAAGGTCCCCTGAGCAACGGCTTGGTGAGTACGTCAGCAGTCTGATCCCCTGAGCTCACATGAGCTGTAGATATCAATCCTCTCTGGATGGATCAAGTCTCTAGTGTAGTGGCAGTCAACTTCAATATGCTTTGTTCTTTCATGAAATGCTGGATTGTTGGCAATAAACAAGGCTGCCTGATTGTCACACTGAAGCTGCATGGGTAGAGGTACGGCTACATGTAGATCCTCTAGAACTGATCGAACCCACATCATCTCCGTGCTTGCTTGCGCCATGGCCCTATATTCGGATTCAACATTGGACCTTGCCACAATAGTTTGTTTCTTGTTTTTCCAAGAAACTAGAGAGCTCCCAACAAAAACTGCAAATCCTGAGGTCGATTTTCGATCCTTAGGACATCCTGCAAAATCAGCATCAGCATATGCTGAAATAGATAAATCTGTGCCCTTTCGAAACATCAACCCTGAACCTGGAGAAGACTTCAGATACCTTAGTATCATGTATATGGCATCCATATGAACTTGTCTTGGCTGCTCCATAAATTGGCTCACCCGGCTCACTGCAAAGGCAATATCGGGTCGAGTTATGGTAATATAAAGGAGTTTACCCACCATTTCTCTATATCTCCTCTTATCCACTTCAGCAGTGTCATCATCATACAACTTCATGCTTGGATCCATGGGAATACTTGATGGTTTGCATCCAGACATGCCTGTTTTAGTCAAGAAATCTGTAATGTACTTCCTTTGGGTCATCACCAGACCCTGTGCATTCTTGGCAAATTCCAACCCCAGAAAGTATCTTAGGGTTCCAAGATCCTTCGTGACGAACTGACGGCCTAGGAATGCCTTCGCCCTTTCTATGCCCTGAATATCATCTCCTGTAACCAGAATATCATCAACATAGACCATGATAACAACCGTACCTGCTGATGATTTCTGAACAAACGAGTGGTCTGCATTCGATCTCTTGAATCCCTGTCTTTCAATCAGGTTGGAAAGCTTCTGGAACCACACTCTTGGACTCTATTTAAGGCCATAAATTGCTTTGTAAAGTCTACACACCATATGCTTCTCCCCCTCAGCAGTAAACCCTGGTGGCTGCTGCATGTAGATTTCCTCCTGCAGATCTCCATACAAGAAGACATTCTTGACATCCAGTTGAGAAATACTCCAGTCATGTACCACAACAACAGATAAGAGAATGCGAAGAGTAGAATGACGAGCCATTGGAGAAAAAGTATCCATATAATCGACGCCATAGGTTTGTGTAAAACCTTGCGCTACCAGTCGTGATTTGTACCGATCTAGACTGCCATCAACGTGGTATTTAACTGTGAATACCCACTTACAACTCACAATAGATGCATCCGGAGGAGCAGTAACCAAGGTCCATGTGTCACGAGACTGTAAAGCACGTATCTCATCTTCCATAGCCTCTCTCCAGGAATCAATCTTCATAGCTTCCTGGTAGGTCCGTGGTATGTCCACGGAAGTCAAGGCTGTAGCAAATCTCTGAAAGTCGCCTGTGAAGCGATGGAAAGACACATGTGAAGCAAATGGATAAGATGCACACGTCCGCTTCTGCTTCCGAATAGCAATAGGAATATCAAGATCATCTTCCGTTGTGCTGGATGGTGTAGTCTCCTCTTGCAATGAAGAATCCTGCACATGTACCATATCTGACCCGTCAGTAGTAATGCCATCTGAACATACCTGAGGCGTGATGGATGTCTGACGTGTAGCCTGAGCAGGACCTGACCGACGCGTATAGAATTTTGGTAAAGGTGGAATAGGAGGTTGTGGAAGTGGTGGAGTGGTGGGGGTGGAGGTGGTGGTGGTGAAGATGGCGTAGAAACAGGAACGGGAGTAGACTCAGGTGAACTCCAAGTAGGAGGCGGAGGGACATAGACATCAACGTTGGTAGTAGATGGTACCAGTCTGTCACCTACAGGGAAAAATACATAACATACTCAAAGAAGGTGACATCAGCACTAACAAAGTATTTCTTGTTTATGGGATCATAACAACGATAACCCTTCTGAGTCCGAGAATAATCAACAAAGACACACTTGACAGCTCTAGGAGAGAGTTTGTCAAGTCCAGGAGTCAGGAGATGAACAAAGGCAACAATACCAAAGACACGTGGAGTAAGAGAATAATTCCTTGTCAGGGAAAATGATAGAGATAGGAATTTTCTCACTAAGGACAGGTGACGGCATACGATTGACCAGGTAGCCAGTGGTAAGAACAGCACCCCCCTAGAAAGAGATAGGAGCACAACTCTGAATCAGTAGGGTTCGAGTAATGTCAAGAAGGTGGCGATTGTTCCTTTCTGCCACACCATTCTGCTGAGATGTGTAAGCACAAGTGGTTTGGTGAATAATGCCCTTTGACGAAAGAAACTGAGAGAGGGACCGTGTGCATAATTCTATAGCATTATCTGTACGAACATATTTGATAGTAGAAGAAAACATATTTTGCACTTCATTAATCAAATTCTTAATCACATCGCCTGCTTCAGATTTATTCTTTAAAAGAAAGAGCCACGATACACGAGAAAAATCATCTACTACCACTAGATAAAATCTGTGTACCTGATGATCGGGTACACGGCTTGGACCCCATATATCTATGTGAAACAACTCAAACAGGGAGCTACTGCTCCGACTCTGACGACTAGGAAAGCTAGACCGATGATGCTTTCCCAACTGACACGCTTCACAGCGAAAGGAAGAACTGGTAAATATCTGAGGCAGAAAATGTCGCATTTTCTGGAGCGGGAGATGACCAAAACGAAGATGCCAGATGTACGGAGATACTGGTCCGGCAGAATGAGAAGAGACACCAGCATAAGAATTTGGGACCAGCCGATACAGACCATTCTGCTCAGAGCCACAGCCAATCACCCTGCCCGTTAGTATGTCCTGAAAAATAAGAGAAGAGGGGTCAAATATAACACGACAGTGCAAGTCCTTCGTAATCTGACTAATAGACAAGAGATTCATTGATAACTCAGGAGCATGTAGGACATTCTGTAGATGCATAGTAGGAGATAGGAAAGCCTCCCCCCTGACCAACAAGGGGGGAATGAGTACCATCTGCAATCTGTACTGAACGGCCGTGAGGAATGTCCCTGTAGGACGCAAGTCTCTCTCGATCTCGACAGAGATGATGTGTGGCACCAGAATCTATAATCCAATCAGAGATATCATGAGAAGATGTAAATGCAGTAGCCCTACGTGAGGTACTAGCAGTAGCAGAGGAACTGGAAGATGCTGTAGCAGCAACATCTGAAGGTCTACCAAAAGAATCACCAGATGATTGTGGCATAATATCACGTAGACGTGCCACAAGTTCCTCGAAACGATTGTCTGACGTAGATGCCAATTGGGGCTGAGAATGCTCTGCTACACGTGCCGATGCTGGGAACCCATGCTTAGAGTAGCATGTCTCCTGCGAGTGGCATGTGCGGTGACAGTATGAACACGGCTGACAAAAGAGACCATCCCTACCATGGGGTCCACGTCCACGACCACGGCCAGAAGAGTGACCACCTCTCCCACACGATACTGCCATCGCCGATGGGGGGTGGAGTAGAGGAGCTGGAAGAAACTGATATGCGACTGAGTCTTCTGTAAACATCCTCCACCGGAGGAATAACTGCATCAGCCAAAATCTGAGAGCGGGCGGCGTCATACTCAGGATCTAGGGCCGCAAGTAGAACGCCCACCATGATGGCATTCCGAAATGTCTTCTGCTATTCAGGAGTCGCTGTAAGTGGAATGGTACTATATAACTTCTCAAACATCCCCCTAAGGGATGTGTACAAGGAGTGAAGAGGTCTGCCATTCTGCTTTATCGTGAATATATCATGCTGAAGCTGTAACATCTTGGTCTCATTTTGCACCTGAGAATATGTAGCAGCCAGAATATCCCACATCGCCTTGGCAGTGGGTTGGTGGAGGACATCATTGGCAATCTCCATCGACAATGTACTTGACAACCAGACCTTGGCATACGAATCATCAACCTCCCACGAGGCATATATCCCTGTCTTCTCTGCTGGCTTATCCTCGGTAAGAATGTGCTTCTTACCGTTCAACTTCATGAGACTCATGAACTGCATCGCCCAGAGCTCATAGTTCGACCCATCCATCTTTACTATTGGCGCAGGACCTTTGAACGCGCCTATGGAGGGCATATCAACCTTTGATTCTGACATATTGCAGCTGGAGAAGAAATAGGGTATGTAGACAAAGTGATAGATGTCTACACAAACTGCATAGGATCCGAGTGCGTATGTAGACGTTAAGCACCCAAATCCATATATCTGGAGGAAGAGACGGCTACGATCAAGGTGGCAGGAGTTCGGCTAGGGCAAGCCGGAAGATGAAGGCGAGATCCCGGAACCGGCGGCGGACTGGGGGGGGGGGTTCCGGCGGCACTTGGGGGGACCCGGGGGGGGGGGGGGGGGGGTTCCGGCGGCACTTGGGGGGACCCGAGGGGGGCGGTCCGGCGAACTGGTGGGGGGGGGGGGGAGGGGGGGTCCGACGGACTGGGGGGGGACCCGAGGAGGGGTCCTGCGGGACTGGGGAGACCCGGGAGGGGTCCGGCAGCGGCTGTGAGGGGCCCGAGGAGGAGGAGGGGCAGCAACGGCGGAAGAAACGAGAGGGGGGGGGGGCGACGAGTGGGGAGAGGAAGCCCTAGGGCTCTGATACCATGTTGTGAAAAATAAATGATCTGTTATTCAAGAGGAACCCTAGGGTCTCTTATATAGGGAGAGACCTCAAGGGTAAAATACATAGAAGTCCAGAGAAAAATAAAAAAGACGAACATGTACATAGCATATGAAAATATCTATCTCTACAAATGATGATACTGATGAGGTGGATAGGAGGAGATACAGAGAACTGGTCAGAAAACATCTTTATGTTAACATTACCTGACCCGATATATCTTTTTCTTTTAATCGGGGAGCAAGTTCATGGAGCAACCACATCAGGTACATATGGATGCTATACAGGTGATACTCAGGCACCTTAAATCATCTCCATGTGCAGGTCTATTGTTTAAGAAAGGCAAGGAGGTCACTATCTCAGCATGTGTAAATGCATAATATGTAGGATGCCCAAAGGATAGGAAGTCCACCACTGGATTTGCTGTATACGTGGGAGATTCTCTTGTCTCATGGAGAAGCAAGAAGCAAACTGTTGTAGTCAGATCTAGTGTTGAGTCTGAATATAGGGCAATGGCCCAGGTCAGTACAGAAATGATGTGGGTTAAAGTCGTTCTTACAGATCTATATATAGAGGTCCCACTTCCTAGGGCGCTGGAATGTGACAATCAAGCTGCTATATTTATTGCAAATAATCCAACATTTCATGAACGAACCATGCACATCGAGGTTGATTGTCACTATATCCGGGACATGATCCAGAAGAGTTTTATTTCCACATCTCATGTCAGTTAAGGGGACCAGACTGCAAATATTTTCACCAAGGCCTTACTTAGAGGACCATTCCAGAAGTGCTCGTCCAAGCTGAGCATGATCGATATCTATGCTCCATCTTGAGGGGGAGTGTAGAGATATATTTTATGTTACGCTATTATGTCAATTGTACTATTTTTTATTTTTCTTCTTCTTATAAACTCTTTATGTAATTTAACCATTGGCTACTCTCCTATATAAGAGAGCCTATGAATTATGGAATAAACAATGCACTTATTTCTTCCAACAATCTATAGTACAAAATGAATTTATGGATAATGACGATCCTTTAGAGAAAGAAGGTGAACCCATACAACCCGTGAGTATAATCGGCAATAAGAGACCAAAACATGTCCCACATGGATGGAATATTATCATTTCTATGAATGTGAAGCATCGTATTACATCGTAGATGAGGATGTGACGGATTATACAGATTCCATATCTTTTGATGAAGCAATGGCTCTGAATGAGTTGGGATCATGGACGATGGCCATGAGGGGTGAGTTGAACTCAATTGCGCGAAACAATGTATGGGAAGTATGTGAACTGCCAGAAGGTAGGCAATCCATAGGATGCAAGTGGGTATTCAAGAAAAAGTGCCAAGTTCATGATACTGTTGATATATACAAAGCAAGATTAGTGGCCAAAAGATATACTCAGCAAGTAGGAATAGGCTTCAAGGAAACCTACTCTCTAGTTGCTATGTTATAGAAACCTACTCTTCGGTTCCTATGTTCGCATCCAGCAAACCTATTCTTTGGATAAGAAACTTAGAGGATATAAGTTCTTCCATGAATCTAGAGGTCTAAGAGAAAGTTGTAATGAAATCTTCCTTGAAAACTATGAAGAGAAAGAGCATAAAATCGAGGAACTAAATCCTCTAATTACCCTAGAAGACACTGAAGATGGATTACTAGAGATAAGTGTTGAGATGTTTATTTATCACCGTACTATATTTACGGTTTATGTTTTCTCTGGGTATCACTTATGTAATTAACCCTTGGCTCCTCTCCTATATAAGAGAGCCTTGGGATCTCTTTTCATTATGAATAAATTTTATCCCAACATGGTATCAGAGCAACGGTCCTAGACCGGGGTTCTCAAACCAAAACCCTAACCCTAGCCCCACCCGCCGGCTCTCCCTCCGCACGCCTCCGCGCGCACCTCCACGCCTTCCCGTGCCGCCGCAGCCCCCCTCCTAGCGACGTCGCCCCTTCCCCCAGCGGTTGCCGCCACCTCGCAGCGGCCCACCAAGGTCTCGGAGACCCCCCCCCCCACAGCGACTGTTGCTGCCTCCTTTGCGGCGCTGAGGCTTCCGTAGGGCTGTGGCCTGATTTGCAAGGCCTCGACGCACCCTCGGTGACCCCGCGGACCCCCGGTCCACATCAAGCGAGGTCTGGACAGATCTGTGCGGGGTGAAATAGTCTGATTTCTCTCTTCATTTGCGGCCCTCGACCACAAACAAAGCATTAGGGATGAGTGTATAAGTCTACAGATACACATCATCCCTCATTTGGTGCTGTAGACAAGTTTTTGCAGAGATATTCCCCTCTTGTTCCGCATTTTGGCCGATTAAAGAATGCCAGAAGTCAAGGGTGACGTTTTCTCCTCTTCCGGTGCCTTCAAAGGACTGGTACCTATCGTAAAGATGGACGGGACCAACTACGAGTTATGGTCCATGCAGTCTCATACCCTGATGCAATGCCACAACAAGGAGCATATTCTGACCGATTCAGAGCCAACGGACAAGACAAGGGCCAACGCATCATGGAAACAAGATGATGCATATGCTCGTATATGGCTCTCTGGGACACTAAGTACAGAGATTGCTAATGATATAGTTAATCAGCCAACTGCGAAGGCCATGTGGGACATATTGGTCGCTACCTATGGACAAGCGAAAAATGAAAGCAAGAAACTCCAACTTCAGTTTGATATTTTCTCGACCAAGCAAAATGGTCGACCTCTACATGCACATTTTTCACATCTGAGAGGCATGTTTGAGTGACTCCGCAGCTTCATGCCTATCACTACCAGTGTGGAACAACAACAGGCGTATCGGAATGCCACTATGACTGGAGTTTTTCTGTCCTCTCTTGACTCGGAGTACGATGCCGCTCGCACTCAACTACTGACAGGCGAGACCATACCACCAATGGAGGAGGTATACAAACGGCTGAGCAAAATTACTACAATATACATCCACGCCACAGCAGACTTCCTCGGCTATGGCTGCTTCTCGTGGACGAGGCAGTGCATCCCAGTTCCGTGGTCGTGGACCTCGTGGTAGAGGTGGAGGCCGTCAGCGTGGTCCATGTTCTTATTGTCGTCGTCCTGGCCACTCAGAGGAGACATGCTTTCACAAGCATGGCTTTCCAGCGTCTGCACGTGTTGCTGAGCAGACTGACTCTTCACTTGTACCCACTATTGATGCACGTTTTGATGATCTTGTCTCGAGACTTCGAGAAATGGTGACCACTCCTGTGACTCAGACTGCAGGACCATCAGATGCAACGGCCACCGCCAGAGCACTACCCAGTTCATCAGGTAGGTCATATGTGCTTACCAGTACAAGTAGCAACAGTTCTGATATAACAGATTGGATTATGGATTCTGGAGCATCTCATCACATGTGTGGAGATCAGACGCAGTTGTCTTCATACAGCTCTATTCCTCCAGGGCGTTCCGTAATCATAGCCAATGGAGTTCGGCAACCCATTGTTGGTCAGGGGGAGATTGTTTTAGCCCCTTCTATTTGCCTTCAGAATGTTTTACATGCTCCAGACTTTCAAATGAATCTTTTGTCTATTAGTCAGATTACAAAAGATTTACACTGTCGTGCCATTTTTGACCCATCTTCTCTTATGTTTCAGGACATACTAACTGGCAGGATGATTATGCATGGCCGTGAGCAGAGAGGATTATACAAACTTGATGTTCAATCTTGTGCTGGGGTGGCCTCTATTCCCTCTGGTTCTGCTTCGTCTTTTATATGGCATCTTCGCTTTGGCCACCTTCCTCTCTAAAAGATGATACGTGTTCTCCCACAACTATCTACTCGTACTACTCTGGACTGTGAAGCTTGTCAGCTTGGGAAACACCATCGCTCCTCCTTTCCTAGTCGTCCAAGTCGTAGTAGTAGTCGGTCCTTTGAGTTGTTTCATTTTGACATTTGGAGTCCAAGTCGTGTTCCTGATCATCAGGGCATAGATTTTATAAGGTTGCTGTTGATGATTATTCTAGACTTTCTTGGGTTTTCTTGCTTAAACATAAATCTGAAGCAGGTGCTATAATTAAGACTTTTCTTATTGAGATCGAGGACCTTGTTGATTCACAGTGGTACACCTCATTCTTTCTGTGGGGATGCCGTCCTAACTACCTGTTATTTGATAAATCGTATGCCGTCCACTATGCTTGGAGAGAAGAGTCCCTTCTCGATTGCGTTTCCCGAAAAGGAACTCTTCACACTTACACATCGTGCTTTTCAATCAGTAGCCTTTGTCCATGACTTTACTCCAGGCCGTGACAAGCTCTCACCTAGAGCTGTCAAATGTGTCTTTGTTGGTTATTCTCGTACTCAAAAAGGGTATAGATGTTTTGATCCTGTTGGGAGAAAATACTATGTTAGTGCTGATGTTACTTTTTTTGAATCTATTATGTATTTCTCTCCTACAGGTAACAGGCTGTCTACCACAGTGGATCCAGAGAAGATGTTGTGGTTCTCCCACCTCCTTCTGCTCCCTGTGATATCCCGAGGTCTTCACCACCTATACCACCGCCATCACCGCCACCTCCACCTCCACCTCCTCACAAAGAGTCTACATTCTTACCCCATGTTTATACTCGTAGGTCTTCTACTCGCCCCTCTGCTCATGTACCTACCACATCATCCACCATGCCACAGGTATGTCAGGAACATATTATTTCTACTGATGGCACTGGAGATTTCATTGATGAACATGAAGAATCAACTCCAGAGGATCGTGGGGCTGATGACCTGGAGATACCGATTGCTCTAAGGAAACCACGTCGCCAATGTGCTACTTACCCAATGGCTGCACATGTTTCCTTGGATCATCTGTCAGAGGACTACAAGAAGTTTATAGTGGGACTTTCTGCTGTTACTATCCCACGAACGTATCAGGAGGCACTCCAGGACAGTAGGTGGCACCTAGCTATGGAAGAAGAGATGGCGGCTCTACGATCACGTGGCACATGGAGCATCGTTTCACCTCCACCGGGAGCATCTATTGGGAGCTGCAAATGGATATTCATGGTGAAGCAAAGAGCCAATGGCAGTGTCGATCGATTCAAAGCAAGGCTTGTGGCTCGCGGGTTCACCCAAACATATGGGGTGGATTATCAGGATACCTTCTCTCCAGTAGCAAGACATTCTACACTACACATTCTGCTACCTGCTGCCGTTTCCAGAGACTGACCTCTGTATCAACTTGTTGTCAAGAATGCCTTTCTCTATGGAGATCTTCAGGAGGAAGTATATATGCAACAACCACCAGGATTTGCTACTGAGGGGGAGTCTCAGAAGGTGTGCCGCCTTCACAAGGCGATTTATGGCCTGAAGCAGAGTCCGAGAGCTTGGTATCAAAAGCTATCGGAGTTGATAGAGCAAAAGGGGTTTGTGCGGTCTACTGCGGACCACTCACTGTTTGTACAGAAGACACCCAGAGGTACTGTGGCTATTCTTGTTTATGTGGATGATATTGTCATGACAGGAGATGATGAGCATGGTATTCTTACCGCCAAGGAGTTTCTTAGTCAGTAGTTTGTGACTAAGGACCTTGGAAATCTTCGCTACTTTCTTGGATTAGAATTCGCCAGAAGTCAACGTGGACTCGTAATGAATCAAAGAAAATTTGTTATGGACCTCCTATCTGAGACAAGCATGACAGGGTGCAAACCTGCTTCTACTCCTATGGATGCAAGCATGAGATTGTATGATGATGACACCGAAGAAATTGATAGGAGGAGATATAAAGAGCTTGTTGGGAAGCTCCTATACGCCACTATTACCAGGCCGGATATTGCTTTTGCAGTTAGCAAAGTCAGTCAGTTCATGGAGCAACCCAGGAAGGTACATATGGATGCCGTTCACATGATCTTGAGGTATTTGAGGACGTCACCTGGATTTGGCCTTATGTTCAGTAGGGATACATCACTTGAGGTGATAGGATGTGCAGATGCAGACTATGCTGGTTGTCCCAGGGACAGAAAGTCGACTTCTGGTTTTGCTATCTTCGTGGGCAGTTCACTTGTTTCATGGAAAAGCAAGAAGCAAACTGCGGTGGCCAGATCTAGTGCTGAGTCTGAATACAGGGCTATGGCACAAGGATGTACAGAAATGATGTGGGTCAGATCAGTATTGACCGACCTTACTGTTGAGGTTTCTCTTCCTATGAAGCTTTTATGTGATAATCAAGCAGCTCTATTTATAGCCAATAACCTTGCTTTTCATGAGCGGACAAAGCATATTGAGGTGGATTGCCACTACACTAGAGACATGATTCAGAAAGGCTTTATATCCACCTCTCATGTTTCCACAAGAGATCAAACCGCAGACATCTTCACAAAGGCACTGGCCAAAGGTTCATTTCAAAGATGTTGTTCCAAGCTGAGCATGATTGATATTTATGCTCCAGCTTGAGGGGGAGTGTTGAGATGTTTATTTATCACCGTACTATATTTACGGTTTATGTTTTCTTTGGGTATCACTTATGTAATTAACCCTTGGCTCCTCTCCTATATAAGAGAGCCCCGGGATCTCTTTTCATTATGAATAAATTTTATCCCAACAATAAGTTATGAATTAGTGGATGATATCATTCATCTATAGTAGAAAATTGAACTTATGGATAATGATGATCCTTTAGAGAAAGTAGGTGAACCCACACAACCCACGAGTATAATCAATAATAAGAGACCAAAATATCTCCCTCATAGATAGAAGATTATCATTTCTATGGACGTGAAGCATCATATTACACCGTAGATGAGGATGTAATGGATTATACATATCTCATATCTTTTGATGAAGCAATGGCTTCGAATGAATCAGAATCATGCCATGAGGGATGATTTGAACTCAATTGCGCGAAACGGTGTATGAGAGCTATGTGATTTGCTAGAAAGTAGACAATCCATAGGATGCAAGCATGTATTCAAGAAAAAGCACCAAGTTGATGATATCGTTGATAAATAAAAAGCAAGATTATTTGTCAAAGGATATACTCAGCAAGTTTAAATAGACTTCCAAGAAACCTACTCTCTAATGTTTGTATCGATATGGATGATCTTAGTTATATACGCTATATGGACTTGGAATTGTTCAAAATGGATGTGATAACATCCTTCCTGAATGGAGAATTAAGGGGGGGATATATATGCGATAACCTGATGGATTTCAAGCATAAAGTCATGAGAAAAGGATTTGTAAATTAAGAAAGTTATTATATAGCTTGAAATAGCCTTCCCTGCAATGATATCACAAATTTTGTGAAAAAATTATCCAATTTAAATTTATTGCAAATAAGTTGGATAGTTGTGTATATGTCATGAAGAGTGAAAGCAAGTTTGCGATCATGCCATTGTATGTAAATGACATTCTACGATGGGTAATGACATGGTTATGCTCAATGAATAAAAGAAGAATAATCAATGAATTTGAGATGAAGAACATAGACAAAACATCATATGTCCTAGGAATTCAAATTACAAGAGACAAAGATTCAAGGGCATGGAGTCTTACTCAAGAGAATTATGCATCTTATATTGAAGAAGTTTGGATAGCAAAATATCACTCTAGCTCCTACAATTGTGATTGGAAAGAGACTCAGTATGAGTCAATGTCCTGGAAAGGGACATAAATCTTTCATGTTCCATATGCACAAGAGGTGAGAAGTCTTATGTATGCAATGACGTGAACTCGATATGACTTGACTTATCCAATTACCCTAGTTATTAAATTTTAAAGTAATCCACGAACAACATATTAGGAAGCTGTAAAAAAGATACTTCAATATCTAAAAGGAACTATACATTGAAAACTGATATATCAAGCTGAATAGCTTGAGGTAGGAATGTGGACGATAGGAAATCTACATCAGATTACCTTTTCATGTTTGGTGGAGCAGTCATTTCTTGGATTAGAACGAAACAAGGACGTGTATCTAGATATACATAGGAGTCAAAGTACATTGCATGTAGTTGGCCACTATTCACGTGGTTTGGATTAAATGTTTTTGTTAGAGATTACAGTAGATTACGTTCTTATATTCCATTATAACCCCACAGGGGTATTTACGTATTATATTATTTTGAGCTCTCTAGGGTTTAGTCCTATATAAGGACACCTAGACCTCTTGAATAAACAACCCATCGCATTATCCCATCACTTCTCCACATGGTATCAGAGCAACGGTCCTAGACCGGTGTTCTGACCTAATACCCGCCGCACCACCAACCCCCTCCTCTCTATTGCATGTCACCACACGCGGCCATCATCCCTCGCGTGCGTTGCCGCGTGCTGCCGGTCCTCTCTTGCGTGTAGCTGCTCCTCCCTCGCGCACCAGGACCCGGCCTGGACCCCTCTCACGCATCGCCACGTGCTGTTGCACACTTTGAGAGCAACTAGGGTTCCCGGCGATGCATGCTAGCGCTATCAGGTGCCGCTAACACTGACCAGAGCTACCGGGTGCATGAACACCACATAGAGCCCGGTCATCCGCTCCCAAGGCACTCTAGCACCGTCTACAGTACGTCATAGCATCTCCAGCGTAGAGGGAGCGACGCCTGGAGCAACCTAGTCCTACATAGAGGGCCACCTCGCTGCCCTAACACAACCAGAACGTGTCACTTGTCCGTTATCCGCCTTCTCATGCACCCTCGGAAGATTTCAGCACCTTCTTGATGCGCAACTAGACACTTGATGCTTGACTAAAACAACATATACTTTCTAGGTCACTTTTTCTTGACCCAAGCTGCCACCATGATGTCCACCGAGACCAAACATAGAGGGCCACCTCGCTGTCCTAGCACAACCAGAATGTATCACTTGTCCGTTGTCCGCCTTCTCGTGCACCCTCGAAAGATTTCAGCACCTTCTTGATGCGCAACTAGACACTTGATGCTTGACTAAAACGATATATACTTTCTAGGTCACTTTTTCTTGACCTAAGCTATCACCATGACGTTCATTGAGACCAAGCTCGCGTACCCTACTTCTTCTTTGATGGTACATGGCACCTCTATCAAGTTGAAGGGATCCGAATACTACGTTCTATGGTCTCGATCTTTCAAAGTTTTTGTCAGTGGCCAACGCAAATGTTATGTTCTCACAAAGGTTCCGCCTGCTGAAACAGACAAGGACTATGAAACCTGGTTTGTTGACAGTTATCAGGTTATCACTTGGATGACGAACAATGTCGATCCAAACATTGTTGCCAATCTTCTTAATAAGGACACTGCCAAAGCAATGTGGGAAAACCTTAAGCACATATATTCTCAGAAGACGACCAAGTCTCCTCTTTTTGACATATACACAAGGATCTGGTCTGTTACTCAGGGAGAGTCGAGCCTTATCGAGGACTACATGCTTCTTACGAGATTATTTGAGGAGCTTCTAATTCTGTAGCTTGCATGCTGTGATAAATAGGTCGGAGAACGTGTTGAATGCCAGGTTTAGAGATTTGTTTCAGGGCTGAACCCAAAGTATAAGCCTGTAAAAGATCAATTTTTGATGTCTGATACTCTACTCACCATTGAGACCATCTTCGAAAGACTGTAGGAGCTAGAAGCTCCAGTTCGACACTCTACCATCCACGCCTTTACCTCCTCAAGATACAGAGAGCACCGAAATCATCAGGGAGGATGGAGTTGTGACTCTGGACGTGGATGCAATCGTGAATCTGGGCATGGCTGTAACTCTGGACGTGGACGTGGTCGTGATTCCCTTTCTACTCGGTATCCATCATGTGTGCACTGTGGGCGCTGGAATCACCCTTCCGACCGCTGTTAGGCAACGTTTGGCATGCAACATAATACCAACAATGCCTATGATGAAGCATCTTATGACGAAACTGAAGATACATCTGCTCAGCAAACTGGAGGGGTGCATACCCCATTTATTGCTTCTGAATATGTTCACTTGCGGCAAATGTTGCAAGACTCTGCTTCCTCGTTTGGCGACAATATTACCTTTGTTTCTACTGCTAGCCTAGCTACTACCTCAGGTACAGTAGCAAATTCTGTCTTTGCCTCTAAACATGCGTGGATTATTGACACTAGAGCCTCTACCCATATGACGAGAGATGGAAGTTTTCTCACGTCCTCCCAACCGTTTTCCTCTGTGAAGACCGTTCGAGTTGCTAATGGGGATCATTCCGCAGTTACTGATGTTGGTACTGTTGATTTTTCTTCCACATTGCGATTGACAGACGTTCATTGTGCCTCCATTGTTGGAGTATTTGTTTATATACGTCACTTGAGGAGATGGGTAAATAGATCCCTCCAGGATCCATTTACCACATCTTATGGTTTAGTACGACATCTACAGTCTGTGGGATGTGGAGACTTGGTGATGGCTATATAAGAAGCCATACACCCTATGTATCCAGAGAGAAAAGCAATAGATTATCAACCTTCTGAGACGTTCTCCCGTGGTTTCATCTTGCTCCTTAGGGAGCAGAGCTCCATGTTAAATCACTTTTTCTTCAAGTTTTATTTCTTTATTCTCTGATACGCTTCCACATTCATATTTTCTAACATGATATCATAGCGGGGTTGATTCTCGAGGATTTTATGTTTGTTCCGTATTCGAGATTCAATTTTTGTTCTTGAAGATGTATTCTTTAAAGATTATTATCCTGTATGGTTCAAGTTGAGTTTTAGGGTTTCTTTTTGAAGCCCTAATCCTGCAAAAATCAGGTTATGTTCGTCGACAACGGTCTATCGCGCATATTGCAATTGATTGTACGACAGTGCTTCTCACTGCATCTTCCTAGAGTAGAACTCGCACAAGGCAGTCGGCCATATCTCCACATATCCAGGCGATTCTAAGGGGAAGGCCCTAACTGCACAGTGGTTCCATCAAACCCATCCAGGCGAAGCGCTCCTCCCCAGGCGAGGAGCCCCTTCGGCGAAGCCCTTTCCAGCATCGAGGAACCATTAGGTGGCGACGGCTTGCGGGTTCCAAATAAGGGTTCCCAAGGGAACACTAAATAATGGCCCCACCAATGCTCTATTAAAAAAATTCTGTGGGGGTATTTGTTTGAGAGCCCATGAGGGTTCGGCTACTGAAAAAGGCCTAGAAAATTTGGAGGCCCGTCTTTTTAAATCTGATTAAAAAAAGGCGCGTACAAGAAAAGCCGGACACAGAGAAATTTAAAAACGAAGCTATTAAAAAAAAGGAACGACTGCTATTTTAAAAAAAATGATGAAAAGCCGAAGGAAAAAATATTATCGGCTTATGGTTTTGTTTCTTCCATCTTCATTTGTCTTCTCCCAACTTGGTCAATGTCTTCATTCCGACCAGTATGCAAGAAAGGGGGAGTATCGTGTAGAGTCGCATGCATGTTCCAGATTCAGATGTCATATTCCAGGCCAGCCACTCTACAGTTGTCAATTTCAGACTCGACGATTGGTTTCGAGTTCTCATTCAGACGTGTACATGTATGCGGTCTTTTCAGTTGTGCACATGTTTTCCATCTTTTGTGTGGTCCCCATATTTTGTGTTTTGGTCAGGGTTTTTATGTGTTCCATAGGTACTCCAGAGTAGAGATCACGTTCCCTATGCCACGTTGGCTAGGGTTTTCATGTGGTTTCATAGAAACTCCCGAGTAAAGTACCATTCTCTGAGCCAGATGGGAGAGACCCAGTTCTCCGACGAGGAAACTTTCAGACTCCATTCTCAGGCGATTGCGAACTCCAGTACGAGATCCTTCCGAGGTTCCTATGATAGAACGCACTTCGAGGTCCCTATGAAAGAGACCCATCTTCAGAGATTTGCGTATGGATAATTAGTGACATTATTTAATCAACCCTTTCAGAGATGGAGCAGTTGTCCATATGTTGTGGTGGGCCAGAGTTCTCAGTGTAGAGACTCATTTTCAGTTGGTGACTCTGACATGCGCAGTACAGAGTACACCCATTGTGACTCGCACTCCAGCCCGTTCGTCCTCCTCACCTGCATGGCATGAGAAGCAACGTCCTCGACAGCAGCCAACAGTTGTGCGCGTTGAGTTGATATTGTCTGTAGTGTCATGTATTGTGAGTTGAGATTTCTTTCTGTTTGTCCAAGCTGAGCATTGCATGCTCCAGTTTGAGGGGGAGTGTTGGAGTATTTATTTATATGCGTCACTTGGGGTTTAGTCCCATATCTAGCGTCTGTGGGATGTTGAAACTCGGTGAAGGCTATATAAGAAGCCACACGCCCCATGTATCCAGAGAGAAAAGCAATAGATTATCATCTCATTGAGGTGTTCTCTCGTGGTTCCATCCCACTACTTAGGGAGTAGGGTTCCATGTTAAATCCCTTGTTTTTCAAGTTTTATTTCTTTATTCTATGATACGCTTCCGCATTCATATTTTTTCAACACCCGCCTTTCGTCTCAGTCTGTTATCTGTACAAAAGCTATGCCATGAACCTAACTGTCGTGTTATTTTTGAAGAGTTCTGTTGTTATTTTCAAGACATCCGGACGAGACAGATTTTTGATGGGGGCATGAGAGGAACAACCTCTATTACCTCAACAACCCTTCGGATTGCAATTTTGCTGGCGTTGTCTCCATCTCTGAGGATCCCCTTCTGTGGCACCTCCGTCTGGTCATCCTTCTGTCAAGGCCCTCTCCATGATGTTCCCTGAACTCTATATGCTAAAATCCTTTGAGTGTGATACGTGTCAGTTCGAGAAACATCGTAGAGCATCCTTTCCTGCAAGGACCGAGCCTCATCGTCGTACTCCTTTTTCTCTTGTCCATTGTGATATCTAGGGACCCTGTCCGGTCCGAACTCTGAGTGGTCATAGATATTTTGTTGTCTTTGTCGATGACTACAGTCGATCATCTTGGGTTTTCTTGTTAAAGGAATGTTCAGAAATCAATAACATTGTCAAGAATTTCTTTCGCTATGTCAAAATATCTTATCCAATACTATACAAATTTTTCGTTCTGATAATGTTTTAAAATTTACACAAAATGATTTAACATCCTTTTTTGCTTCCCATGGCATCATCCATCAAACCTATACCTCCCAACAGAATGGGGTACCCGAAAGAAAAGTAAGACATCTCCTTGATATTGCCCGCTCTCTACTCACCCAAATGAAGGTTCCCAAAACCTACTGGGGAGATGCCATACTCACTACCATCCAGCTTATAAATAGGGTCCCCTTTGCATCCCTAAATGGATCCACTCCCTTTGGCTTACTATACACAAATGACTTACCCTTCCCTCCACCTCTATGGATTTTTGGATGTACTGCATTTGTTCACAATTTTCATACTGCAAACAAATTATCTCCACGTGCAATTAAATATGTTTTTTTGGATTATTCTCAAACTCAGAAAGGTTATAGATGCTATGGTCCTTCTGGCTATCGCTATTACATATCTGTCGATGTCACCTTTTTCAAACAAACAAGCTTCTTCACTCAGGTCATGTCAGACATACCACTAGATCCTCCTCCTCCACCTATTGTGTATAAAAGAAAACATGTTTCTACTCTTGCTCCCATTCTTCTACCTGTCATGTGTTGTAGGAGAATATGCCATCCTCGAGTGCACCCACCAACACTGTCCCGGATGATCCCCAGGAGCTTCCAATCGCTCTGCGCAGAACTAAGAGACAATGTACACTTCATCTTATGTCTCATTTCATGTCCACTGATAGCTTATCATGTTCTGATAAAAGATATGCATATGCTCTTATGTCAATTTCTGTTCCAAGAGACCATCATAGTGCACTACATGATTCTGGATGGAGAAAGGAAATGAATGAAGAAATGGACGCTCTCAACTCTAGAGGGATATGGGATCTTGTACAATGTCCCCAGAGGACTAAACCTGTTGCTTGCAGATGGATCTTCACTATGAAGCAGTCTACAAATGGCTTTATTGATAGGTTGAAAGCAAGACTTGTGGCGAAAGGTTTTACACAGACATATGGAGTCGACTACTTCAAGACCTTTTCTCCTGTTGTAAGGATGGGATCCATACGGACTATTCTCTCTATAGTCCTAAACAAGAGTTGGCATATTTTTCAATTGGATGTCAAGAATGCTTTTCTATATGGCGATCTCGAGGAGGAAGTTTATATGATGCAACCTCCAGGTTATGAAGTCGAGGGCGAGTATGTGTGCTGACTTCGCAAAGCAATCTATGGTCTGAAGCAAAGCCCAAGGGCATGGTTTGATAGACTGAGTACGGAGATCGACACTCTGGGTTTCCAGAGAACTACATCTGACTACTCTGCTTTCGTCAGAAAACAGGTCAACTAGTATTGTTATACTTGCTGTATATGTGGATGATATGGTTGTTACAGGTGATGATGATAAAGGGGTGCTAGAGACCAAGGCTTTTCTGCAAAAGGTCTTTGTCAGCAAGGATCTAGGGCAACTTCGCTATTTTCCGGGCATAGAAGTTTTACGCACCAAGAAGGGACTCCATATATCACAAAGAAAGTATTGCTTAGATATACTGACAGAGGCATGGTTACTTGGGTGCAGACCCTCTGGCATTCCTGCAGAACCAAGGAAACAGTCTACCTCCATTGATCCTGCTTTTGAAGACACTACACGATACAGAAGCCTAGTTGGCAAACTTCTGTATCTTACGATTACTAGGCCGGATATCTCCTATGCTGTGAGCAGAGCTAGCCAATACATCGAGAAACCTTGTTACAACCATTGATGGGACGTTCTTCAGATCCTTTGCTACCTGAAGGAATCACCTGGATGCGACATCTTCTATGAGGTAAATGGATATACTAATGTTGGTGCATTTGCCAATGCTGACTATGCAAGCTCGCCTGAGGACCGTCGCTCTTCTACGGGCTATGCTAAGATGGTAGGAGGAAACCTTGTTAGTTGGAGGAGCAAGAAGCAGACGGTAGTCTCCCGATCTAGTGCAGAGGCAGAATATAGGGCAATGGTTCAGGCCACATGTGAAATTACTTGGCTACTGACTTTTCTGCAAGAACTTAATGTTGTTATCACCACTCTTGTTCCTCTATACTACGATAACAAATCTACTACTTACATCGCTATAAATCATGTGTTCCATGAGAGAACCAAACACAATGAGATTGACTGCCATTTGTTCGAGATGTTGTGCGAGGAGGTAAGATTGTTACACAACACATCTCGACAGATCTTCAACTAGCAGACATATTTACAAAGTCTTTATCAAAGAAGCGCCTTTCCTAGATAGCTTCGAACATGATCCATGGATATGCTCCAACTTGAGGGGGAGTGTTAGAGATTACAATAGATTACGTTCTTATATTCCATTGTAACCTCGCGGGGGTATTTATCTATTTTATCTTTTTTGAGCTCTCTAGGGTTTAGTCCTATATAAGGACTTCTAGACCTCTTGAATAAACAACCCATCGCATTCTCCCATCACTTCTCCACAATTTTATAGGAAACTTATGCCTTGAATTGATCAAAAGACCGATTAAAATGTATTGTGACAAGCTAGAATAAGCTTGATCAATAGTGGGGCTCATAGATCCAAAGGAAAGCACATTGAGATTTAATATCACTACTTACAAGATATAGTAACAAAACAAGAAATTATGGTAACCTACATACCTAAAAATGGCATACTAGCCAACTCTCTGACCAAAGGAATAACATCATGTACATACATAAAACATGTTGGTTTACTGCGACTCATGAATGCATGCATCAAAATTAGAGGTATTCGTGAATAATGATTCTCGTAGAATTTATCTTCCACAATACAACACACGAATAGTGAGGGCATTAAAGACTTGAGCATTGCAGTCAAGTGAAAGATGATGAATAGTCTCTTGTGACCGCATGGTCAAGCAACCGCCTCTGACGGTTGTGACGAGGTCGGGAATCTCGACGACCCTAATCGATGGGACGTGGAGAAATGGGACGGATGACGCAAGAAAATATACCTCCATTAGGAGGGGAATGAATCATTGCATCTCAATCTGAAATCGTTCATTGGGAGCCCCCTCCCAATCCCTAATCCCCCATCTCTCTCTCTTTCTCTCTCAAGAAGACGAAGGCGCATACCTTGTCTTGAAAAAAGAACATGACAAGTAGAAACCACCACAACCAGTTTTTTTGTTAACATGAAAATAACCAACTTGTACGGGCTTCGTACATCCAATGTGCTGGCAATCTTTGAAGAACACAAAACCAGCAGTATCAAGAGATCTCCATAATGTCTCTACGTCGAGCGAATGGAGACCAACTCCTTCATTCCCATGTAAAAGGTACAGAGTCGTGGTTTTCATATTAAATCAATTTGCATTACCTCCCACGTCCCAGCATTAGGCCATATTACCAGAAAAGGCAATCGCATACTGTCTTGACATCCATCTCGAACATATTAAATTTGCAGATAGAATGATAGCAACAAATTTCAAGACATGCAGACAACCTCTCGTGACTCGTCAAGCTGACATCTATATAAAAACATGCTTAATTGATGTTGCGAACCGTCTATGAAATTCTTTGCAAAACCACAACCCCAAAATGCAAATATTTCACATAGTATCTATAACAAGCAGTCTAAAGACATATTTTAAATTCAAACAATCATCGATAATGCTTACCAATTCATTCATGATAGTCTCTTGAACAAGCTGAGCATCCTGCATGATTGATAAAAAAATGAACTTTATTACAGATATCAACAAAAAAAAAACCAAGCACCAGTAGTATCCCTACATCGTTATTGGTCATCATGCCAACTTCAGAGAGGAGCTCAATTACTGATGTTGTAGCTGGACCTAGCGATGATGAGCACCATAATTTAGTCATCCATGTTGAGAAATGTTAAGAGTAACCAACAGAAAGAGAGCACTTTATGGAAAGGGCCACTACCCATACCTCTTGGAATGGTTGGGGGAATTGAGGAAGAACTAGATGCATCGCTTGATCCGGTGGTGACCGCACGAAGACCAGCAATTATCTCATACAATAGACTCTGAGAAATATAGCACAAAACATATATCAACAGATGCCATATGGCTTATGATGCAATTGTTTTCTGGGCTGATTTTACTTCTCTAAGATCTATTCAAGATGAAAGGCCCAAACTTAACCTCATCCATGCCTGAGCCAATCTTCAGATCCCCCAAATCATAATACTTTTCAAGCTTGGTTGATATTGTAGGAGTTTGAGGAGGATGGAGGACATTGTAGAAGAATATAGATACAGAATCATAATAGAACTGTGGTCTTGGAGAGTTGTGATCACCATCAAATTTAATTATGTTTTTGTCACCCTGCATCAAGAAAGAAATCATGTTTCCAGAGACTGATGACATTCAAGTTATGGTTCAGTAGTAATATAATGCAATATATCTACTTGGACGGGAAAAGACAACACAAGGTTAGTACCCTAAAGAACATTTTAATTTTTAAATTAACCCAAATTACCAAGCTTTACCGCATATGACTTGTAAATAAGGTCAGAGTGACGAGGTCGAATGAAAATATCGTCCGATGCGTGTCCAAATAAAGCTGGAATGAAAGTTTTAGGTGCAAACTGCAGGCAATCAACATGATCAAGATATTATTAACTTTAATAAGTCCAATTATAATTACATCTTGCTATTGCAATATATCAGCGCATTCTTCAAGAAAGAGTTTATAAATGAAGGAAATTTGTGTCATTATTCAGATCCAGATATCATATTTTGCAAAAACACACCTGTACAGCATTTAGCTGCATAATGTTAAACTTGGCTTTCTTCTGAATAATGCGGCGCATGTATTGAAGAGCCAATCTGATCTACAAATTTAACAAGATGTAAACTTCACCAAACAGCTAGATTGAAAATAAAAATAATCAGTACAATTTTCATTTTCGATGGATTTTTATAAGATAAAGGTTTTCAGAAAAAAAAACTCTCCGATTGATGAGTAACCATAAAACTAATTATAGAAAAAAATGTTCTAATTCTATAAAACTGTTGGGAAAAAATGAATGGCTTGCTTATTCCATAAGCCCTAGGCTCTCTTATATAGGAGAGTAGCCTATAGGTAAATTACATAAAGCATACAACTAAAAAATAAAATAACGAACATGTACGGATACTAATATATATGCGTCAACACTCCCCCTCAAGATGGAGCATAGATATCAATCATGCTCAGCTTGGACGCACACTTCTGGAAAGGGCCTCGAAGTAATGCCTTGGTGAATATATCAGCAGTCTGATTCTCTGATGAGACGTGAGATGTAGCAATGAACCCCTTCTGAATCATGTCACGTATGTAGTGACAGTCAACCTCAATGTGCTTGGTCCTCTCATGGAAGGCTGGGTTGTTTGCAATGAACAATGCTGCCTGATTGTCACATTCCAGTTCATAGGGAGCGGTATATCAAGACATAGATTTGTAAGTAGAGCTTTCACCCACATCATTTCTGTGCTAGCCTGGGCCATAGCCCTGTATTCAGATTCAGCACTGGATCTAGCTACCACTGTCTGTTTCTTGCTCCTCCACGAGACTAGGGCATCTCCAACATAGACTGCAAATCCTGAGGTGGATTCCTATCCTTGGGGCATCCTGCATAATCTGCATCAGCACACGCTGTGATAGAGATCTCCTTTCCCTTCTTAAATAGCAAGCCTGCACCTGGAGATGATTTTAGATATCTCAGAATCATGTGTATAGCATCCATATGGACCTGACGTGGTTGCTCCGTGAACTGGCTCACGCGACTCACTACAAATGATATATTAGGTCTAGTGATCGTGACATACAGTAGTTTGCCTACCAGTTCTCTGTACCTTCTCCTGTCCACCTCTTCCGCGTCATCATCATAGAGCTTCATGCTGGGATCCATTGGTGTCGTAGCAGGCCGACACCCTAGCATACCTGTTTCACTCAATAGATCTGTAACATATTTCCTCTGCGACATTACTAATCCATATGGATTTCTAGCAAACTCCAGCCCCAGAAAATATCTAAGGACTCCCAAGTCCTTGGTGACAAATTCGGTTCCCAGTTTTTCTTTCGCCTGCTTTATGCCCTACTCATCATCTCCTGTAATCAAGATGTCATCAACATAAACCATGATTACAATGATACCTCTAGTAGTCTTCTGCACAAACAAGGAATGATCAGCAGTGGAGCGTTTGTATCCTTGTTTCTCGAAGAGATCTGAGAGCTTCTGAAACCATGCTCTGGGGCTCTGCTTAAGGCCATAGATAGCCTTATGTAACCTGCATACCTTGGAACACTCCCCCTCAACAGCAAAACCAGGTGGTTGTTGCATATAAACTTCTTCCTGCAAATCTCCATATAGGAATGCATTCTTCACGTCCAACTAATGAAGCGGCCAGTCTCGAGCAACTGCAACTGACAACAAGATCCGTAGAGTGGAATGACGTGCCACAGGCGAGAATGTGTCAAGGTAATCCACCCCGTATGTCTGTGTAAAGCCACGTGCAACCAGACGTGCCTTGTACCTGTCAATAGAACCATCTGCATTGTGCTTCACTGTAAACACCCACTTGCAGCTCACTGGGTTCACATCTGGAGGTATAGGAACCAAACTCCAAGTTCCTCTGGACTGGAGTGCCGCCATTTCTTCCTCCATTGCTAGCCGCCATCTACTATCCTGCATAGCATCATGATGATTCCTTGGAATATCGACAACCGAAAGTGCCACAACAAAAGACCTGAAATCTCCAGATAGCCTCTCAAAAGATACAGATGCTGATAATGGATATGTAGCACAACTTCTCTTCGACTTGCGCAGAGCAATGGGAACATCTAAATCAACTTTAGTCTCATCTGGCCCCTGCAACATATCCTGCTCAGAAATGTCGTCAGATTCATCAACATTAATATTTTCATTACATACCATAGGCGAGCTAGTAGACGAGTCATGACCATGAGCGGGAGGAGGCCTGCGGGTATAATGAAACGGTAGCGGTGATATAGTTGGTCGTGGCGGTGGTGGTGGTGGTGGCGGTGGTGACGGCAGCTGTGGTAGTGGTGCTGGTGACGACATTTGAGGTGGTGGTGTCATATATATGGCATCAGTGGATAGAGGTGGTAGCTGCTTGTCTCCTGATGCTGAAAAAACATTTTCAAAAAATGTAACATCTGCACTGATCATATACCGCCGACGCAGAGGATCAAAACATTTGTACCCCTTTTAAGTTCTGGAGTTACCCGACAAAAACACACTTGACAACCCTAGGAGAGAGCTTGTCAGTACCAGGAGACAACTGATGGACAAATGCAACCGACCCAAACCCACGAGGCGTAAGAGAAAATAAATCCTTGTCGGGATGAATGATGGTAAACGGGATCTGTTCATTTAAGACAGAAGAGGGCATACGATTAATTAGGTAACATGCAGTGAGAACTGCATCGCCCCAGTAGGAGTAGGGAACATGACTCTGTATAAGGAGTGATCTCGTGACATCAAGGAGGTGACGGTGTTTCCTTTCAGCAATTCCATTCTGTTGAGATGTATGAGCACACGACGTTTGATGAACAATCCCTTTTGAGGAGTAATAACTGGTAAGAACATTTGTGCACAATTCTAATGCATTATCACTTCTCACAAATTTCACCGTTGTGAAAAAGACATTTTGTATTTCATTCAGAAAATGGATAATTATATTTCCTGCTTCAGATTTATTTTTCATCAGAAACACCCATGACACTCTAGAGAAATCATCCACAAATACTATATAGAATCAGTGTCCCTGATGATCAGGTACATGACTCGGACCCCAGACATCAACATGAAATAACTCAAACTTGGAGGTACTACTCCGACCTGGACGACTGGGAAAGGACGACCTGTGATGCTTTCCCAACTGACATGCCTCACACTGAATAGGTGTGTAAGGAAGACCATAAGGTAACACTTGACTCAACTTCTGAAGCGGTAAATGACCGAAACGCAGATGCCACAGTAAAGTCGATACTTGTCCAGCAGGAGAGGATGTGGTTCTAGCAAATGGGGTCTGATTCAGGCGGTAGATGCCTCCTTGCTCATAGCCACGACCAATCACGTTTCCCGTATGGATGTCCTGAAAAATCAAAGAAGATGGATCAAAAATTGCCCGACAATGAAGATCCTTCGTAATCTGACTAATTGACAACAAATTCATTGAAAAATCAGGTGCATGTAGCACATTCTTGAGCTGCATAGAAGACGTCAATCTAATCTCCCCCTGACCAGTGATGGGGGAATGTGTGCCATTGGCAATTACTACTGTCCGTCCCGGAGGGATCTGAGTGTATCCTGTAAGTAGACTCTGGTCGCCACATAGGTGATGTGTAGCGCCCAAGTCCATAATCCATGGCAATGTATCTGATCTACTACTGTGGAGTGCAAGTATACTACCTGAAGCACTGGTAGACGCAGAGGCAGAAGCAGCAGCATCAGAATGACTCTCTGTAATCGGTGCTGGACCAGATGGTGGAATAATGCCCCTCAGACGGGCAACTAGATCATCGAACCGTTGATTCAAAGTAGCAACAGACGGGGGCTCTATCTGCTCAGCAGCTCGTGCGGATGCAGGAAATCCATGCTTCGAGTAGCATGTGTCTTCATTGTGTCCAACTCGGTGACAGTAAGTACATGTTGGCCTAGTGCAGCCACCTCTTCCACGAGGTCCACGTCCACGGCTCTGGTGATGAAACCCACGACCTCTGTTAGCTGCCATGGCTGAAGAATTCTGACTCGCGGCTGTGGAAGGAACTGTGATCCGACTCAATCTATGAAAAGCTTCCTCCATGGGAGGAATAGTTGAGTCAGCCAAAATCTGTGATCGTGCCGCCTCATACTCTGGATCGAGTGCAGCCAGGAACACACCCACCATTGTCGCATTCCTGTACATCTTCTGTTGTTCTGGCATGGCAGTAAGGGGCATGAAGCTATAAAGCTTCTCGAACATCCCTCTCAGTGATGTATAGAGAGAATGTAAGGGGCGACCATTCTGCTTTATTGTAAATATGTCATGCTGAAGTTGCAGAATCTTCGTCTCGTTCTTCGCCTGAGAGTATGTTGCCGCCAGAATATCCCACATATCCTTGGCTGTGGGTTGATGTAGGATGTCATTGGCAATTTCAATAGCCAACGTACCAGATAGCCAAACCTTGGCATATGCATCATCAGCCTCCCAAGAGGCATTGACTCCAGTCTTCTCTGCAGGCTCAGGTTCGGTAAGAATGTGCTTCTTACTTGTTGACTTCATCATACTCATGAACTGCATTGCCCACAGTTCATAGTTTGTACCGTCCATCTTGACAATAGGCGCTGGACCACGAAAGGCGCCAATAGATGGGATATCCATCTTGCTTTCTGACATACTGGAGATGGAAGACTGGAGCGATTGACCGAAGATGATCTTTGTCTATAATAACATATATGGGATTAGTTGCATGTGTAGACCTCAAGCAACTATCCCCATGAAGATGTGCGTGCTAAGCCCTACACGCACGCAGGAGTCACGCGCAGGCACAGGTGCTCACTGGAGATGCGCAGGAGTCACTCGCAGGAGATGCGTGCACTGGTGATGGTGCACCGGTGCTACAGCGCGCGCGCAGGGGATATGTGCACTAGTGCAGGGGCGCACAAGCGATGCACTGGGTGCGCATAGGTGCACAGGTGATGCACTGGGTGCGCACAGGCGATGCACTAGGCCTGCAGGGAGGCGCAGATGATCGCGCACAGGTTCACGGTGCGCAAGGATGCGCGCAGCACGGTGGAGGCGAGGCGAGGCGCACAGGTTCACGACGAGGCGCGCAGGTGCGCAAGGAGGAGGCGCACACCAACGCACAGCACGCGTGTGCTACACGCGATGGCGCACAACAACTGGAGAGGCGGCGCCGATGTAGCGAGAAGAAGGGGGCCGGCGGGTGTGGTGGGGTTAGGGTTAGGGTTTCCAGAACTCCGGTCCAGGACCGTCGCTCTGATACCATGTTGGGAAAAAATGAATGGCTTGCTTATTCCATAAGCCCTAGGCTCTCTTATATAGGAGAGTAGCCTATGGGTAAATTACATAAAGCATACAACTAAAAAATAAAATAACGAACAGGTACGGATACTAATATATATGCGTCAACAAAAACTAATACCTTTTAGTGTACTATTATTGTTGGCGGAAAGAGTTATATTCGATAATTCCATAGATTCCTTGGCTCTCCTATATAGAGAAAACTCATGGGTAAATTACATAAGAAGCAACCAAGGAAATAAAAAATAGCATAAACGATACACTAACTACATAATTATCTCTACACTCCCCCTCAAGATGGAGCACAGACATTAATCATGCTCATCTTGGAAGAACACTTCTGGAATGGTCCTCTGAGCAATGACTTGGTGAAGATGTCGGCAGTCTGCTCCCCTGAACTAATATGTGAAGTAGAAATCATGCCATTCTGGATCATATCTCTAGTGTAGTGGCAGTCTACCTCAATATGTTTTGTTCTTTCATGAAAGGTAGGATTATTGACAATGAACAATGCGTCTTGATTATCACACTGTAGCTGCATGGGTAGAGGTGCATCTATATGTAAGTCTTCTAGTACAGCTCGAACCCACATCATCTCCGTACTTGCTTGTGCCATGGCTCTATATTCAGATTCAGCACTAGATCTAGCCACAAAAGTTTGTTTCTTGCTTTTCCAAGAAACCAGAGAGCTGCCCACAAACACTGCAAAGCCCGAAGTAGACTTCCTATCCTTAGGGCATCCTGCATAATCCGTATCCGCACATGCCGAAATAGATACATTTGTTTCCTTTCTAAACAACAATCATGTGCTTGGAGACGACTTTAGATACCTTAGTATCACATATATGGCATCCATATATACCTGTCTCGGTTGTTCCATGAACTGGCTCACTCGACTGACTGCAAAGGCAATTTCAGGTCAAGTTATAGTAATGTAAAGAAGCTTACCCACCATTTTTCTATACCTTCTCCTGTCAACTTCCTCGGTATCATTATCATATAATTTCATGCTTGGATCCATAGGAGTACTTGAGGGTCTACATCCAACCATGCTCGTTTCAACAAGCAAATCTGTAATATATTTCCTTTGGGTCATCACAAGGCCCTGTGCATTCCTGGCAAACTCCAACCCCAGAAAGTATCGTATAGTACCAAGATCCTTCGTAACAAACTGACGGCAAAAAAATGCTTTTGCCATCTTTATCCACTGATCATCATCTCCTGTAACCAAAATATCATCAACATACACCATGATGACAACCGTACCTCCAGGAGTCTTCTTGATGAACGAGTGATCCGCATTTGATCTCTTGAATCCTTGTTGTTCAATTAGATGGGAAAGCTTCTGAAACCACGCCCATGGGCTCTGTTTAAGGCCATATATTGCCTTATGGCTCTGTTTAAGGCCATATATTGCCTTATGAAGTCTACACACCATATGATTCTCCCCCTCAGTAGGGAACCCTGGGGGCTGCTGCATGTAGACTTCTTCCTGCAGATCGCCATACAAGAATGCATTCTTAACATCAAGTTGAAACAAGGGCCGATCACGTACCACAACAACAGACAGAAGAATACGAAGAGTGGAATGACGAGCAGCTGGAGAGAAGGTATCCATATAATCCACGCCATATGTCTGAGTGAAGCCTCGCGCCACTAGCCTTGCCTTGTAACGGTCAAGACTACCATCTACGTGGTACTTAACTGTGAATACCCATTTGCAGCTAACGACAGATTCTCCTGAGGGAGCAGGAACCAAGCTCCATGTACCTTAGGACTGTAGGGCAGCCATTTCCTCCTCCATAGCAGAACGCCAGCAGTTAATCTTCAAGGCATCCTGATAATTCCGTGGTATCTCCACGGAAGACAAAGCCACAACAAACCTCTGAAAGTTCCCTGTGAGACAATGAAAGGAAACCTGAGAAGCAAGGGGATATGATGCACAAGTACGTTTCTGCTTCCGTATAGCAATAGGGACATCCAGATCATCAGCCACTGTACTCGCCGGTTCACATTCCTCCTGCAATGATGAACCCTGCACATGCACACTATCCGACCCATCACTAGTAATAACATTTGAACATACCTGAGGCGTGTTGGATGATTGACGTGCAGCATGAGCAGGACCTGACCGACGTGTATAATATTTAGGTAATGGTGAGACATGTGGTTTTGGTGGTGGTGGCCGGGGGGGGGGGGTGGAGATGGTAGTGGGGATGATGTTGGCGTGACAACAGAGATAGGGATGTACATTGGTGGACTCAGAATAGGAGGAGGAGGAACATAAACCTCGTCATTAGATGTGGATGAGGCCAACCTGTCACCTACAGCTGAGAAGTACATAACAGACTCAAAAAATGTAACATCAGCACTGACAAAGTATTTCCTATTTACAGGATCATAACAATGGTATCTCTTCTGAGTTCGAGAGTAACCCACAAAGAGATACTTTACAGCTCTAGGCGAGAGCTTATCAAGTCCAAGAGACAACTGGTGAACAAAAACAACAATACCAAAAACACAAGGGGTAAGTGAGAATAATTCCTTGTCGGGAAAAAAACAGAAAGAGGAATTTTCTCACCAAATACCGATGACGACATATGATTCACAAGGTAACAGGCTGTAAGGACTGCATCTCCCCAAAAAGCAATAGGCGCACAACTCTGGATAAGCAGGGTTCGAGTAATATCAAGGAGATGACGATGTTTTCTCTCTACGACTCCATTATGTTGAGATGTGTAAGCACATGTGGTTTGATGAACAATACCTCTTGATGAAAAGAAATGTGAGAGAGAACGAGTGCAAAATTCCAAAGCATTGTCCGTACGAACATATTTCACATGAGAGGAAAAAACATTTTGCACTTCAATTATAAGATTTCTAATAGCATCCCCTGCTTCAGATTTGTTCTTTAATAGAAATACCCACGATAAACGAGAGAAATCATCAATGACTACAAGATAAAACATGTGTCCCTGGTGTTCAGGAACACGACTTGGACCCCAAATATCGACATGAAGTAATTCAAATGGGGAGCTACTACTCCGACACTGACGACTAGGGAAGCTAGCTCGATGGTGCTTACCCAACTGTCAGGCTTCACACCGAAAGGAAGAACTCGGAGAAATTTGAGGTAAGAGATGACGCATCTTTTGAAGCTGGAGGTGACCAAAATGTAGATGCCATGTATACGGAGAGACTGATCCAGCTGAATGAGAGGGATGTCAACATAGGAATTCCGGACCATACGATAAAGACCATCCTGCTCATAACCACAGCCAATCACCCTGCCCGTTAGGATGTCCTGAAAGGGTGAAATATAAGAGAAGACGGGACAAATATAGTGCGACAATGCAAATCCTTTGTAATCTGACTAATAGAAAGTAAGTTCATCGAAAAATCAGGGGCATGTAAAACATTTTGTAGATCATGGAGGGCGACAAAGTAATCTCCCCTGTCCAATAATGGGTGAATGAGTCCCATCAGCTATTACCACCGACCGTCCGGGTGGAATCTCCCTGTATGACGTGAGTCTATCGCTGACGCGGCAAAGATGATGTGTTGCACCAGAGTCCATAATACAATCCGAGACATCTGAACTATGACATGATGGAAAAGCACAAGCACTACCTGAGGTGCTAACAGAGGCAGAAGTACTGGCAGACGCTGAAGCAGCAATATCTGAAGGACCTCCAGCAGAATTTGTAGATACGAGAGGCATAATATCTCGCAATCTCGCAACTATCTCCTCAAACCTCTGATCCAAAGTAGATGCCGACGAAGATGCAACATGCTCAGCTACTCGCACCGAGGCTGGAAACCCATGCTTAGAATAGCATGTACCCTCAGCATGGCATGTGCGATGACATAAGGTGCATGGCTGGCAAAAACGATCGCCTCGACCACGAGGTCCACAGCCACGGAATGAAGACGGACCACCTCTCCCTCTGGAAGCAGCCATCGTCGATGGTGGTGGAGTAAAAGCACTGGACGAGACAGAGATGTGACTAAGCCTCTGGTAGACTTCCTCCATACGAGGAATGGTAGCATCGTCAAGTATCTGTGATCGAGCAACATCATATTCATGATCAAGGGCCACAAGAAGGACCCCCACCATGATAGATTCCTAAATGTCTTCTGTTGCTCGGGGGCGGCCGTGAGAGGAATAATACTGTAGAGTTTCTCAAACATCCCCTGTAGGGATGTATATAAGGAGTAAAGTGGCCGCCCATTCTGCTTCGTTGTAAATATGTCGTGCTGGAGTTGTAACATCTTGGTTTCATATCGCAACTGCGAATATGTCGCCGCCAGTATGTCCCACATCGCCTTAGCAGTGGGCTAATGGAGAACATCATTGGCAATCTCCATCGACAATGTGCCAGAAAGCCAGACTTTGGCATACGAATCATCAGCCTCCCGGGAGGCATAAATCCAAGTCTTCTCTGTCGGCTCTTCCTCGATAAGAATGTGCTTCTTACCATTCGACTTCATGAGGCTCATGAACTGCATCGCCCAGAGCTCATAGTTCGTCCCATCCATCTTGACTATTGGCGCAAGACCTTTGAAAGCGCCTGAGGAGGGCATATCGACCTTGTTTTCTGACATATCGCCGGAGATAAAGAACTAGGATTTGTAGACCAAAAGACAAGTGTCTATATAAACTTCATAGGATTTGAGTGCATATGTAGACTTTACGTACTCAAATCCATTTAGATGGCGGAGGTGGCGGGGGTCGGCTGGGGTAGGCCAACATGGAAGGTGCCGGCGGGGAGGCAGCGCCGGGGAGGGGACGTTGATGTGGTGATGCTGGGGAGGGGGTGGGAGGGGGGTTGCAAGGTGGCGGGAGGGGGCTGCGAGGTGGCAGGGAGGGGCTACGACGGGTGGCGGCGCCGGGGAGAAGGAGGGGGGGCGATGGGAAGGGGTTTAGGGTTTTGGCTCTGATACCATGTTGGTGGAAAGAGTTATATTCGATAATTCTACAGAACCGCTCTCTTATATAGAGAAAACCCATGGGTAAATTACATAAGAAGCAACCAAGGAAATAAAAAATAGCATAAACGATACACCGACTACATAATTATCTCTATAATTATCACATGGTTTGTTTTAGCTAAGATTTCAACCTATTATTTCTTGAATGATCCAAATCCAAAATCTTAGGATTTCACCCATCTTGCAAGTAACCAGAGAAATCTTAGCAGAAGAATATGAGGTGCAATAACTCCATTTGAGTGGAAGGTAGTGGAAAGCTTTAATTATGCAACTCCAGTCCTTACAAGGTAAAAGTATCATGTAGCTAGATGTAAATTGTATTCCAATCATCATAGTTTAACATAGTATGGCAACATAATTATCATTTGCAAACTAGGTTGCCATCCCGAATCGAAGCAGTTAAGTAACATAGTATGGCTGAGCGTTTTCCTCAATCATCATTTCCAATCATCATTTCCAATCTTCCATTTCTGGAGGGACCGCTGGTCATCTGCAAGGATTTTGGCTGATCGTTTTCCTTGGCTCTATGCGATGGCTGATTTCAAGGACGTATCTCTTGCGATTGCCGGGGCGACGGGCAGGGCCCCTTCATTCCTTTCAGATCTCTCCGACCAACGACTGGACGATTACATGCAGATGCAGGAATGTCTCCCCCAGACGAGCGTCCTGTCGGGGGGTAGAGATCATTTCGTGTGGTCGAACGGGACATTCTCGGTGTGAAGCGCGTATGAGGTGTTGATCAGGAGCGATCAGGCCCAGGACAGGGAGTTGTTACAAGACTTAAAAATTGTATGGGAAGCAAAGATTCCGAGTAGGATCAAGGTTTTTCTCTGGTGTCTTCGTAGAGGCCGAATGGTGGATAAGGAGCATTGTGGCCGCCTGTTGGGTGCCGAGGATACTTGTTGTGACCGTTGCGAGGAGGCGCCGGAGGATTCGACCCATCTTTTCTTGACGTGCCCGGCTTCGGCTCGTGTATGGCAGACTCCCCAATTCCCTTGTTTCCAGACTGGGGGCTTATCGGAGTTCTGGGCATCAATTAGGCGCGCCTGCAGGAGCGACACAACAGATTACTGGAAGCCATTCGCTTCTTTGTGGGCAATATGGTTGGGGCGGAATGAGAAGATTTTCATCAACCAGAGATTCTATGATGAAAATATCGTAGCACAATGTAACGCTTTATCTGTCCTCTGGACTTCTTGAATCTTATAAATCCCTTTATTCATTTATTTAAATTTGATTCAGGCGGTGGCCCTGTGACGGGGGTGCACCTAGTTTTCAATAAAAAAACATTGCAAACTAGGTTTTCTTTACCAATACATTGGTTAATTCTATGCATGCCATGACTCTCAACTATGAGTGGAGGTGTAATCTTTATTATCTACCGGTTCAGATTTAAGAGCTTAGTCAGACATATCTAGATAAAGGTTAAGCATTCATGTACTTACCTTGTTTGCGAGAACTAGATTGGTCCACTCAAATGTTTTGAACAGTTCTAATGTTCCATATATCATGAGAAACATTACCAATGTAAAAAGTTTATTCCATCTTATTGTGATGACATGGATCATTGCCTTAAATGTCGATCGGTGCCATTTTGCCAACCCTGAAAAGGGGCATGTGTCGACATATCATATCACCAAAAATGTGAAAATTGCTATAAAAGTTGTTTTTTCATAAAATTATGCTTTATAATGGTTTTTAATCAATAAATAAGACAAAAATAAACAATTATTTGCTAAAATATAGGTTCAAACACAAGTTAAGCAGTAATATCAACATCATAATCACCGTACGACTGATATGCAGTACAATGTAAGACAAGCAATTAGAAGTGTGGATAAAAATTGAGAATGCAATGGATTGATTTTATTCGTGAGTGGGGTTTCTGATATAGAGTGAAATCCTAGAGCCCAATAGGTGGCATCTATATAAAAGATGACGAAGGGTTACAAACATAAAAGTAGAATAAGGAAATAAACAAAAGAGGAAAAACTTCATTATGACTATATTAGCCAATTACGTCGAACACTCCCCCTCAAGTTGGAGCATATGTATCGCTCATGCCCAACTTGGAAGTCAACAGTGATATGCATTTCTTTGAAAGTGTCTTGGTAAATATATCCATAAGCTAGGACTTCGTTGAGATGTGCAGAGTAGTCATCCTTCCTCTTCGTACTGCATCTCAAATAAGGTAGCAATCCTCTTCAATATACTTGGTCTGCTCACAGAAAACATGATTAGTAGCAATGTATGTTGCGGACTTGTTGTCGCAGTAAAAAGGAATAAGAGTGGAAGTAGGGAGTCCAAATTCTTGTATAAAGGAGACGAGCCAGGTAACCATGCATGTGGCTTGAATCATCACTCTGTATTCTTCTTATGCGCTTACCCGTGAAACAACTGTCTACTCCTTACTTTGTCATGTAACAATGTTTCTAGAAACAAACATGATGTAACCAGTGGTTGGCTGCCTATCCTCAGGAGAACATGCATAATCAGCATCTGCATAGGTGATGATATCAGTGTGACCATCAACCCCATAGATAAGGCATTTTCTTGGAGAGTCTTTCAAGCATCGAAGGATCAAAAGAACATCTTGCCAATGAATGTAGTGAGTCTTCTCCAGTGTTATAGAAGCTAATATTTGGTATTCAACCGGAGGGGTAAAATAAAGAATATTTAATATTCGAGAGAATATTCAGAGTTATTGGTTATGTATTTTTAAATTATTTTAAATATAAAATTTTCTAATATATATTATTATATATTTATACATATATGGTCATCAATCAATAAGAATTCAAGATAGTAGTACAAATCAACAAGTTACATATATGAAGCTTTAACATTTGTTGTGATACTTCCTAATCGACAACAACTGTTGTATGGCGCTCCTTCCCAATCGAGATCATGGCGGTGAAGAAC
The DNA here is from genome assembly GCA_037367405.1 of Ottelia alismoides. Classification (NCBI taxonomy): domain Eukaryota; kingdom Viridiplantae; phylum Streptophyta; class Magnoliopsida; order Alismatales; family Hydrocharitaceae; genus Ottelia; species Ottelia alismoides. The sequence goes on along the minus strand of JAZKJV010006049.1, from coordinate 407,026 downwards.
CAGGTCCCGGACACTAGTAGAGCGACGCGGGAAGTCAGTGGGACGGAGAAGAAGCAATGTTGTGATGGCCGTCGGCAACAGCTGCTCCCGCAGCAGGTGAAGCCGGACGGTCGCCAAGCTGCGGAACCGTCGCGGTGCATGGGGGCGTCCCTCCGTCTCCCGTACTCTGGCGCGTTTCGTTTACCGAGGGAGACTGCTGGAAAACGTGTCAAGTTCCAACGTCAAGCGTTGGGTGATGGCACGGGGGAACTGGTGGGCCCCAGACAAAAGGCCAGATTTGGGTTTGTCGGGAACGGTATCAACGAGTCAGACCCTGCTCATATTCATAGAAGGAAAGATCCGAAAGCTCATCATGGCGGACTCTCGGGCTACATTACGACAGATCCATCTACTTATCAGATCCAGAATGTTCATCAACCAGGGGCCAGAGATACGGAGATGCAACGGAGTCTGGAGAAGGGCAAGGTGATCCTGTTCGGCAGCTTCAGAGGTTCATTGGGAATCTCTAATCCTAGGCCGGGTACGACGGAGGATGGTGGATTCGGGGCCAGCCCAGTACCAACTAGTGTGGAGGATGGCGGGGAGAAACCTGAAGGAGGGGTACAAAGAACTACAGAGGAACAACAAGACGGATATGAGGGCATCGACGGGGTGGCTTTGGTGGGGCGATGTGAACCGAGCTCGGAGCGATCGCCAGACACACTGGCCATGGTCCACTCGGATGACGTCAACTCAGGGCGGGAGAGCGGCGGGGGTATGGAGGCGCCCAGGTTTGGCTCTTGTTACGTGAGGAAATCGGTTGCAACAAGAAGACAAAGGAGGGTGAAACTGTGTAGCACGGAGGATCAAGCGGTGGGGGAGGCCATGACCGATCTGGATGCCGCCTCCTCACCGACGACAGGGTAGACGTGTCATAATCGCTTCCGAGTTCTGGACAGAGGCTTGGCAAGGCAGCTGGGCCTGGTACCACCGAGGAGTTCACTGAACCAGTTATGACTCTAAAGGTCCTCTCTTGGAACATTAGGGGGCTGGGGAGGGCGGAGAAACGAAGGGGAGTCCAAAACCTAATTGCGGAAGCAAGAGCAGACATTTTTCTATTACAAGAAACGAAACTAAAAGCTGGTGCTGAGCAGGAGATGAGAGGTCTGGACAATGGGGGTCGCTTTCAGTTTGCGGAGCGGGGGGCCCTTGGTGCGGCTGGAGGACTGCTAACGGCATGGAGGGGCGATTTGTTTGACCTTCTGGGCTGTGTCCAGTCGGATCACTGTCTTTCGCTGCGTCTTCGCAGAAGGAGTGATGATCTTGACTTCTTGATCTCGAATGTTTATGGTCCAATGGTGGAGATCGCAGCGACTTCATGGAGGAGTTGGAGGCTATTGGCATCTCAGCTGGGCCTGGTGTATGGATCATTGGCGGTGATTTCAATATCACTATGCTCTCGGATGATCACCCGCATGGAGGTGGGGGGCGCGACCCGGGCTTGGTAGCTCTCCGCGAATTCGCTCACACTATGGGGTTGTCTATCATCGATGCCACAGGGTGCTCCTTCACGTGGAGAAATCGCAGGTCGCGCTTGCGGTTATATCGCTTCCTCATGTCTCCGGCTGGCGCGTCGAAGTTCCCTTTATCCACGGCGTGGGCTTTACCGCGCAACCACTCTGACCATACTCCGATACTTTGGTCGTCTGGGGAGGAGATTAGACACCGATTTTTCTTCCGCTTTGAGCGAAGTTGGATGATGGAAGACGATTTCCGAGACAATGTGGCGGAAGTTTGGAATGGCAGCATGGTGGCTGGCTCGGCGGTTTCTCGTTTCGCGTCCAAGCTAAGCATCCTGAGATCGTTCCTCATGCATTTTGGGAGGGAGGTCAAGGCGAGGCGCAGAGAGAGGAGGACAGAGCTCCAAACTAGACTGTCGGAATGGGACCGTATTGATGACGAAGGGGGACTGTCGCAAGAAGCTTTCTTGGAAAGGCAGGCTGTGATCGAGGTTTTATTATCGGAGGATAAAAAGGCCGAGGTGGAATGGCGTTAAAGGTCCAGGCAGAGGTGGTTGCGTGAGGGAGACGCCAACACGTCCTTCCATTCTGTGGCATCGGGTCAAAGACGGCGGAACCACATCCGTGAAGTGGAGGTAGCAGGGGAACGGGCTGCTGGTGAGAGAGATATTGGGAGGGCCTTGAGAAATCATTTCGTCAGCGCTTCGAGAAGGAAGGCGGGGAGTGGATGGGGGTGGTTGGGTACTGGCGTGGAGGTTCTATCTCAGGAGCGGGTCTTCTTCGCCCGTTCACTATGGAGGAAACCAAGAAGGCAGTGTTCGGCCTTAACTCGGAAGGGGCACCTGGCCCGGACGGATTTCCTATTCTTTTCTACCATGAATTCTGGGACCTGTTGAAGGTGGAGCTGATGGATGTTCTTAACGAATCCAGGGATGGAAACAAAGGCCTCGAAAAGATTAACAGGGCATTGATTTTCCTGCTTCCGAAGAAAGACTGCCCTCAACCGGTGGAAGATTATCGTCCGATTGCTCTGTCCAACGGGTGCTATCTCATCGTCGCAAAGATCCTGGCGAACATGCTTAGGGCAGTACTGGACTCTGTCATCCTACATGGTCAAACGACCTTCATCTCGGGGAGGCAAATGGTGGATGGACTCGTCATGGCTATGGAGATATATTTGGATTGGCAACGGACGAAGACAAGAGGGGCGCTTTAGAAAATTGATTACGCTAAGGCGTACAATTATGTGGACTGGAGGTTCTTATGGACCTCTCTTAGAAGAAGGGGCTTCCCGGAGCAGTTGGTGGACTGGATAAAGAGATGTGTCACCACAGCCTCTTATGCGATCTTAGTGAACGGAAAGCCGGTCAACCTCAACGTGGGGTGCGTCAGGGATGCCCCCTGGCCCCCATGATGTACGTTATCATGGCAGACGCTCTGGGGGTTATTCTGCATCAAGCGGTTCAAGCAGGATGGTACGTGGGATACGCTAGAAGGGACATCTCTATTCCATTGTTACAGTACGCGGACGACACCATCGCTTTCATGGGAGGCTCCAACGACCAGATTGACAACATGGTGCAATTGATGGGTATATTCAGCGAGAGTCGGGCTTGGAAATCAACAAGGCTAAATCCGTCGTTGTCGACTTTGGGATGGAAGATGCGGACCGCACTAATTAAGGGACAGTTACGGAGTGCACCGTGGGGCGGCTGCCAATTCGATACTTGGGCCTTCCTCTAGTGGTGGGGAAGCTCAAAAGCTCTGACTGGGAGAGTCTAATAATGAAGATTGAGCAGAGGTTGGCAGGCTGGAAAGCGCTCTCGCTCTCACGCGGGGGTAAGCTAATTCTCTTAAAGCACGTTTTGGCAGCCATCACCACCTTTTTCATATCCACGAGGTTGCTGCGGTCGGGGTAAGGAAAAAATTAGAGAAACTCATGAAGCGATTCTTCTGGTCTAAAGGGAAAAATCAGGACCCTGGCATACACCTGGACAAATGGGATGAAATCACCAAGCGGCAGGAAGATGGTGGTCTTGGGGTGAGAGACCTGAAAGGCATGAACAAAGCCTTCCTCTACAAATGGGCAGTTCATATATGGGGTTCGAATGACGCGCAGGTGGTGAGAATGCTTCGGGATATATATGGGGTGGGCGGGGGGCTGATGCTACGGCAGATGAAATTCGAGTCACCTTTGTGGTCTGGAATTAAGAAAATTATGCCTTGGTTGGCTGATGATCTCAAACCAGTTATTGGAGATGGTACCACGTTCAAATTTTGGCGCGACAATAGGACAGGACACGGATGTTTAGAACATAAATTCCCCCGATTGTTTGCACTAGCGGCGGTAAAGGAAGCAACATTATCGGAGGTAGCGGTGGAGGGAGCATGGGCGCCGATCTTCCTTTCTGAACTCTCACAACAGCGGGCTGAAGATTACATGACCCTCTTGGACTCCCTTGCGCAGCGGGAGCCTTTCTCCGGGGAGCGTGATCATTACCAATGGGGAGACCCATCCTTCATGATTAAGAAAGCTTATATAAGCACAACGAGAACTTCTGAGGGAAGAGATGAGGAGCTAATCCGAGATATACGCATTATATGGGCAACGAGCATTCCGATAAGGGTCAAAGTTTTCCTCTGGTGCCTCCGTCATGGGAGAATTATGTACAAAGTAAGAAGGGGCCATATCTTGAACATGGAGGATACTAACTGTGACAAATGCAACAGCGACGAAGAAGACGCCGAGCACCTTTTCTTTAAGTGTGCGTGGTCAGCAAGGGTCTGGTCGAACTTAGACATTCGATGGCTGCAATCGGATGGGATGGAGGGTTTTTGGAACTCGATTCGAAGGGTGGCAGGAAACTCCAGTGATGATTGCTCAAAACTACTAATTGCCCTTTGGGCTATCTGGATGGGGCGCAACGAGCTAATATTCAAGAACCAATGCTTCTATAGTGGAAATGTAGTGACGTAATGTAACGCTTTGCACAACTTCTGGCTTTCACGATGATGTAATGTGATTTAAATTATTGAGTATACAAAGCGGTGATCCCCGCAGTGAGGAATCACCCATCTTTCAATAAAAAAAAACATTTGCTGTGATACCAAAGAAATGGGACCTTTAAAAAATTAAAAAAAAAGTAGTCTGTTGCAATAGTAGGCCTAATATTCAATCAAATACCTGAATATCCATGCTAAAAAGTTGGGAATATTTGGGTTGGAACGAATATTGATCAAATAGCAATATTCTATTTGGTCACCCCTTCAAGTAGAATATTTGGTCCGAATATTCAATCCATTCGACCGAATATTTCAACAGTGGGCTTCTCAATGTACTGGCTAGATTTGCTTACGACATATGGTGCGCCTGGCCTAGTGAGATAAAGTAGCTTGCCCACTAGGTTTCTATAACGTGTAGTATCTTCAAACATAGGATTTGTAGATGTAGCATGTCTCTGCAATTCTGTCGGGATGCTGATGATTTGTATCCAAGTAAGCTAGTTTCTGTAAGGATATCCAAACGATATTTCCTTTATAAGAAGAGTAATCCCTCCGCGGTACGCGTCATTTCAATGCCTATGAAGTATCTGAGTTGACCAAGGTCCTTAGTGACAAAAGCCTTATGGAGGAAGGCACTGGTTTTTAAGATGCTTGCTTTCTCAACAAATGATAACCATGTCATCAGCATAAACAACAGTTATCACTGTGCCTGAGGACCTTCATCTGATGTACACAGAATAATGATGTGTCATCCTATGGAAACCCAGAGAGCTGATCTAAGAAGTAAGTCTGTCGAACCATGCTCGTGGACTCTGCTTTAGACTGTAGATGGCTTTATGAAGTCGGCATACATACCCCCCCTGATAACCGCCCCGCACCCTATGTTAATTCGAGCAAATTAATTGTCCAAATTAGATGTGTTCGTTGCAGTCGGATACAAGAGGGCTAATCAAAAACCACTATTAATTAATGTCAAGTTAATCTCTAGCGGTGATTTTTTTTTACTTGGAGAAGTCCAAGGTCGAACTCAGGGAGGCATCTGTCTCCTTAGATAGATTTTTAGCAAATTTCCAAGTGTGTGATTTTTCAAGGAATTATTTATTTTGGTCTTTTTTTTTAATTTCTATGCAGGACACATGCAACAAGCAAGCCAATTCAAAGTTAAATCAATTAAGGTATCAAATGAAGTCCAAAAATTATGAAAATTGGCCAGATGATGAATTATGGTGAAAATAAGCTACCCTAATTTTTTTGGAATTTTTAGACACTATATGAATTTACTGTGAATTAAACATGCAGGCAGGGTGATTTTCACTAATTTATTTTTAATAAATATCAAATCACATTTTTTTCAGGAACAAAAATTATCCTAGATAGATATGATGATAAGGAATCTAGGAAAATTGACAAACGTTAAATTTAATGTGAAATGAACCTATTAAAATTAAACTAAGGAAATCACTAAAGAATTTATTCAGGCCTCGATATGTGTGCAAATAACATGAAATTTTTATGCAAGGTTGAGTTCACTATCCTAGAGCTACTACGAATTTTTGAGAATTTTTGGAGCTACAGAGAATTATTTATTAATTAAAAGGTCTAACTATGAAAAATAACACAGAAATCAACCAATTAATTCATTTAAAAATCTACTACAATTACAAAAATGTGACAAGTGGCACAATAGAAAGAGGACAAGTTACTCAACAATATGCAATTTTTAGAACTCCAAAATGATGCAAAATGACACCTAGGGATGCGTGCAAAGACAGGGGTGTATTTGCAATACAGAAAATAAAATTACATAAAAAGAAACATGTTGACAGGGACTTAAATGCAATTACCTATAATGCTGGGGGTATCAATGCAAATTCTCCACTGGCACGTGCTCCTCACGTGGGGGCTGCTTCACAGGGACCTTTTTGTAATTTCGAAAAGTCCCCAAGGCCTCTGTGCAAAATACCCATGCCGCATGTGCTCCTCACGTGGGTCCGCCTAGGCTCGGGCGGCTTCGGAGGCTCGGGGCTTGGCTCGGTGCTCCTGGAGGTTCGGCTGGAGGCTCGGCTAGCCTCGGGTGGTCCGAGCCTAGGATCGGGGAAGAGGCTCGGACCTCGTCGACGTGGCTGGCTGCGGGCCTTTGGTTCGATCCAAAGGATGGCGGGGATGATGAGTGGCGGGATCGAAGGCCGTCAGATCTGGATAGATCCAACGGCGCCTGAGAACCGAAGGAGGAGGCAACGTGGCTGACTGCTGTCCGCTGGATCTAGATGAATCCAACGATGACGGGCGGCTCGAGTGAATGGGCACGTGGCTCGCTGAGGTTCGTCGGATCACAACTGATCCAACGGCGGCTTGCAGCTCCGGGCGGATGGCGACGTGGCGTGAAGTCGACCGTTCGATCGAGATGATCGAACGGTAGCTGGGGCTTCTCCCTCAATGGTCCTCCGCCGCCTGCGGAGGAGATGGCGGGGCTCCGGCGACGAGGCCATGGCTCCGCATGGTCCTCCTTGAGTTGGTGAAGCTCTCCGGAGGGTCGGAGGTATCCCAGAAGACGTGCGGCGGTCCGGCGAAGGTCCAGGTGGTCTCAGGAAGGAGAGAGGAGCGTCGGAGCTCAGGCGCTGAAGCTCAATAGGCTCTCCGATGATGTTCCGATCAGTGAGCAGCAGGTACCTGCAGGTGTTAGAAGAGTAGCCGAAGCTCGTGCGTGCTGCGTGGAGATGTGAGGGTGGAGTGGCGAGGCCTAATCGGAGTGAAATGGTGCTCGGTGATGGTGCTCCGGCCAGATGGCAGTGCTGGAGCTGATGGAGGGCGAAGTATGTCATCGGAGGGTGCAAGGTGTAGCGCGAGGATGAGAGCTCCGTTGCGGAGCTCGGCGAAGTGCGAACGAGTCGAGAAGATGGATGTGGACGTCGAATAAAATCGGAGAAATCAAAAGGAAAATCAAATGAAGATCGGAGGAAGGTGGAGGGGATTACTTGGGGTTTGGAGCTCGAGGTCGAGGTCCAGATCGTCGCTCGAAGGGGCGGTAAGTCCCTGAGCTCAAGCAGCGACTCGGAGGAGTGGCCGCGACATGGCGGTGCACCAAGGATCTCGCCGGAGAAGATGACCGTCTTCGCTCGAGTAATCGGTCGCTTGCTGTCACCAAACGGAAGTTCCGAGCTCGGGGAATCTCTCAGGGGTGGCGGATGATCAGGCGGTTTAGGGACCCAGGCTTGCGTGGAGGCAGCTTGGCCGTTGGATTCAAGATGAAATCCAACGGTCAAGAATGCGGGCGGAAAAAACAAAGGCAACGGGCCACGTGGCTCTCCCAGAACGAGCCACGTGGCCCAATCAGATTATTGCAAACTTCAAGTTGAAATATGAAGGTCAAGATGGCCGAATGTGAGAAAACTCAAAACATGAAAGTTGTAGATCTCGATGAGATCTACAAGTTTTATGTTGACCAAAACTGGAGAAGAGATCATCTGTAGACTCGAAATATTTTTAAGGGTATTTTTAAGGCTAAAAATACCACAGAACTTTGTTTTGCCATTTTTTTGTGATTTTTGATTTTTTAAGGACTCTTGATAATTACAGGACATTAACTGGGTTTTATTGACAAAACTTTAAGCAAGGGGTTAATAACAGAACATTAAGATGATGAAATTGAGTTTCATCACCCCCCCCGATGGAATAACATGGTGGTTGCATCGTGTAAGCCTCCTCCTCTAGATCACTGCATAGGAAGGCATTCTTCACATCTAGCTGAAAATAGGCTAATTCTTATTGATAGAAACCGATAGAATTGCGTGAATAGACCCTATTCTTGTCACATGAGAGAAGGTATCAAAATAGTTGACAACAAAGAGCTGAGTGATATCCTACAACCTAGCTTTCAATCTCTCAATAGAGCTATCCGATCAGTGTTTCGTCATTAAGACCCATCAACAGGAACATGGGTCATGATATGCAGACACGGTACAAGGTCCCACATGCCCTTGGAAGTATGTGTATCCATCTCCTCGTCCATGACATATTTTCAACCATGGTCCTAAAGGGCACTATGATTATCACGAGAAACAGTGATGGTCATGAGAGTTGTTGCGAGTAGCAGAAGCAAACACACACAAATACACACAATTAATAAAACACACAAACACATGGATTTACAGGTTCACTCATAATTGGGCTACGTCCTTGGGTAGTGATGATCGATTTTCAGTAATTGTGGAAAAGGAAATACAGATGATACAAAGTACTCTAACCCTAGGGAGTTTATATACTATTACAGTACAAAAGGCTCCCAGATGTAGACCCCATGTATTGGTAGGGTATGGTACGGGGGGCATCAGACGGTTCTTCAACAAGGTTCAATTGAACAGATGGTTAGAATATAAGGCATATCAATAAGAGCATCTGTAAAACTCCTCTCACATCTGGATAGATTATTAGTAGAAGTAAAATGTGACAAGGGGTGTAGCATGGATTGCCTTTTAGATATTCGTAGTGCAATGGGAAGTTCAAAGGGAGAATTTGTATTTGCAACAATGGGGCCATTAGAATAAGGCGCATCATTCTACAAATAAGGAACTGGTAAATGGACTTAATCAGGATGTATAGTGGATTTCTTGTTGTAGATAATAGGAGGACAAAGCTCCAAAGGAATATCACTAATAGACTGAGGGAACTAACTAGTATGTTCAAAGATGATATCGGTCGATTTGTGGTAATGATAACCTACAATATAACATATGCACCATTTTTGTGTCCGTGAGCACCCAAAGAAAACATACTTTATGACATGAGTCGATGACTTCTTAGTAGCAAGAAAGTTATGAATAAAGAAGGTATAATCAGATATCTACAACAACAGAAGCAATGGTTCATCATCGTTGTAAAGAAGAGAGAAGTAAATGACTCTATTGCAAATTGAAGGTGGTACCGGATTGATACGGTAAGTAGCAGTGAGAATAACGTGGCCCTGGTAGGTTCTAAGGGTTCTCATATGAGTAAGAAGGGTCCTGGTAATGTCTAAAAGATGAAATTTCCTTTTCGCCACCCTATTTTGTTGCGAGGTATACGAATAGGAAGTCTTGCAAAGGATTCCATGAGTGCCAAAGAAAGTGATCAAGTCATGTTAAGCAAACTCAAGAGCATTAGTTCTGAAAGTCTTAACAGAAGCAGGGAAAGATGTTTTTATGAACTGAAAGGACTTCGCAATTTTATTTATTTCTGATCGTTTTAAGTATACACAAAAATATTGTCTATAACCATCCACAAAAACAACCAAAAACATATGACCTCCTAAAGTATGAATCGGACAGAGTCTCTAATTGTCACAATAGACTAATGAAAAAGGAGATAAACTATAGGGCTCAGTCCTCCAAGGAAAAGAGGCCAAGATGAGATTGATTTCTGAGGAGACACGGGTAGAAGATGAAGGATGATATACAAATCATGTACATATATCTCAACTAGAAAAAAATGCCATGCTCCCTCTCCTCCCTTCTCTCGTACTTGTCACAATGTAGAAATAGATGAACAAGAACATGCTCTTTTTCTATTTTTTTTCTCGACTTTTATTTTTTTCTTTTAAATCCCACTCTTACAAGGGTTGCGTTAGGTAGTCGACGGCCAACGTAAAAAATAGTCGAATCTTTCAACATGGATTTAAGCAAGAATCCATGTAGCCGACCCTACTTATAGTGGGAGAAGGCTTAGCACATATATAAAGTCATCTCTCTCTTTTCATAAGCCATATGCCTTTTTTTAAGATGTACCCCTTCTCAGTTTTTTTTTGGCTTTCTCGTTATTCTGGCTTCAGTCCTCTCTTTTTACCCCCCACCCCTTTAATCAGACCTCATTTTTTTTTGCCCACCATCATCCCCCCTTTTTTCTCATAACCCTTCCCCCTTATTGAATACAATAAATATTTGTTTACAATATATCACCCCACCTTGATCCCAAATAAGATTAGAATAAAGAAATGGAGGGGGAACTGTGATTCTCCCCATGGAAGATCTCATCTATGTCATCGCACAAGGATTTGTGGAGGAGGGGTTGATTGCCTGGAAGAGCTGGAGTGGCCGCCTGAGAATTCCGAGGATGGAGAAGTCGTGCGATCTCTGTCGTCGCTATGGAGTTGATCACGTAGGGTTGGTAGAGGGTAGGCAGTTGCGATTTGGTTTGTGCATCTCGAGAACTTTCGCTCCTCCCCTTTTTCATTAAATAGGGCTTCGAATCCACCTGTATGGGCATGAGAGAAGGATGTGCGTGCACTGGTAGCGCCTCCTAGTGAACTCAATTTAGGCCATAGGACTTGATTGTCTTTAAGACAATGACATGGTTTTCATTCATGCTTTCAAGTTGCCTATGTCGCTCCTTAGTGCCCAAGCACTTTAAGTATGAGGCACTGGCAACCTTTCTCTCGATTCTTATGTTAGCAAAAGTGATAGGACAATGGCAATGGTGGGTTCTTAAGGAGATCACACCATAGCCAGATCAGATGGGCTGAAGAGGTGTGCCCTAGTAAAAAAGGGAGGGGGAGAAATGATGGCTGCTGAAACATCACCAGATGAGAGCTTGAGTTCGAGATCGGTGTTTGTAGAGACTTATGTTATAATATTATGTACCGGTTCTCATTTTCTGTTGATTTTCTGGACTCTTATGTGTTTTACCCATGGGGTCTCTCTATATATAAGAGAGCCTAGGGTTCTATGGAATATCAATTCACTCATTTCCAACAACATGGTATCAGAGCCAAAACCCTAACCCTGGGCTACCCTCTCCCTCTTCTCTCCTCTCTCCTCTTAAGCCCGCTGCCCACCCTCTCTCTCCTCTCTCCTCTCGGCGACACTGCCCACCTCCGCCGGGCACTCGCCGGTCCTCCACTAGGCTTCACAGCCCTCCGCCAGTCTTCCGCCGGGCACCGACAACCCTCCGATAGGCCCCGCCAGGCCCATCCAGACCCCGCCAGCCCCCGCAGCCCTCCGCCCGACCTCTGCCGGGCACAGCCAGGCCCTGTCAGATCTTGCCGGGCCCCGCTAGGTCCTGTCAGGCCCCATCAGGCACACCCCAGGCTTCCGCCAGGCCACCGCTGGATCACCTCCTCTAGCCCCGTCGGCCGCCGAGTCCCTGCCAGCCGCTTCACCACTCGTTGGCCGATATCGTGACATGGATTTGAGTGCATAAGTCTGCATATGCACTCAAATCCTATCCGGTTGATGTAGACACTGTCTCTTATCTACAAACCCTAGTTTTCATCTCCGACCAAATGTCAGAAAGTAAAGTTGATATGCCCTCCATAGGCGCCTTGAAAGGTCCTGCGCCAATAGTCAAGATGGATGGGACGAACTATGAGCTCTGAGCGATGCAGTTCATGAGTCTCATGAAGTCAAACGGTAAGAAGCATATACTTACTGAGGATGAGCTGGCAGAGAAGACTGGGATCTATGCCTCTTGGGAGGCCGATGATTCTTATGCCAAGATTTGGCTATCAAGCACACTGTCGATGGAGATAGCCAATGATGTCCTTCATCAGCCCACTGCCAAGGCAATATGGGATATTCTGGCTGCTACATATTCCCAAGTGCGGAGCGAGACCAAGATGTTACAACTCCAGCATGATATATTCACGATGAAGCAGAATGGGCGGCCGCTTCACTCGTTGTACACGTTCCTGAGGGGGATGTTCGAGAAACTATATAGCACTATACCACTCACGGCGACCCCAGAGCAACAGAAGACCTTTCGGAATGCTACCATGGTGGGCTTACTACTTGCAGCGCTCGATCCTGAGTATGAGGCAACCCACTCTCAGATACTGGCCGATGCCGTTATTCCTCCTATGGAGGACATTTACCGGAGGCTCAGTCGCATATTTGTTTCTTCCAGCACATCTACTCCACCTCCATCGGCGATGGCGGTATCATGTGGGAGAGGTGGTCAGTCTTCTGGTCGTGGACGTGGACCTCGTAGCCGAGGAGGTCGCTTTCGCCATCCATGTTCATTCTGTCATCGCACATGCCACTCAGAGGATACATGCTACTCTAAGCATGGGTTCCCAACATCGGCATGTGTAGCCGAGCATGTCACTCAGTCGGCATCCACTACAGATAACCGGTTCGAGGAGCTTGTGGCACGCCTACGAGATATCATGCCTCAATCGTCTACTGATTCTCCAGGTGGATCTTCAGATGTTGCTGCTACAGCTTCTGCTAGTTCGTCTGACGCTACCAGTACCTCAAGTAGTGCCACTGCCTTTACATCTTGTCATGATCTCTCTGATTGGATTATCGATTCTGGCGCCACCCATCATCTCTGTCGTGACAGAGAGAGACTTAAGTCATACATGGACATCCCACCTGGCCGCTCAGTGCTGATGGCAGATGGGACTCATTCCCCCATCGTTGGACAGGGGGAGATCACCTTATCTCCTTCTATGCATCTACAAAATGTTCTACATGCTCCTGAGTTCTCCATGAATTTGTTATTCATTAGTCAGATTACGAAGGATTTGCACTGTCGTGCTATATTTGACCTATCATCTCTCATTTTTCAAGACATACTAACGGGCAGGGTGATTGGTTGTGGCTCTGAGCAGAATGGTCTCTATCGTCTGGTCCGGAATTCTTATGCTGGCGCCTCTTCACATTCAGCCAGATCAGTCTCTCCGTACACCTGGCATCTTCGCTTTGGCCATCTCCCTCTCCAGAAAATGTGACATCTCTTGCCTCAGATCCCTCCTAGTTCGTCATTTCGTTGTGAAGCATGTCAGTTGGGAAAGCATCATCGGTCTAGCTTCCCTAGTCATCAGAGTCGGAGAAGTAGCTCCCCATTTGAGTTGTTTCATATTGATATTTGGGGTCCGAGTCGTGTATCTGATCATCAGGGGCACATGTTTTATCTAGTTGTGGTTGATGACTTTTCTCGTGTATCGTGGGTCTTTCTTTTAAAGAATAAATCTGAAGCAGGGGATGTTATTAAAAATCTGATTAATGAAGTGCATATTGTTTTCTCTTCTACTATAAAATATGTCCGTACATATAATGCATTGGAATTCTGCACCCGCTCTCTCTCTCTCTCAGTTTCTTTCGTCTAAGGGTATTATCCACCAAACCACCTGTGCTTACACATTTCAACAGAATGGCGTGGTAGAGAGAAAGCATCGTCACCTTCTTGACATCACTCGAACCCTACTTATCCAGAGTTGTGCGCCTATCACTTTCTGGGGGGATGCCGTCCTTACAGCATGCTACCTGGTCAATCGCATGCCATCATCTGTTCTTGGTGAGAATATTCCTCTTTCCGTTATTTTCCCTGATAAGGAATTATTCTCACTTACTCCTCGTGTCTTTGATACTGTTGCATTTGTTCATTACCTATCTCCTGGACTTGACAAACTCTCTCCTAGAGCTGTCAAGTGTGTCTTTGTAGGTTATTCTCGGACTGAGAAGGGTTATCGTTGTTATGACCCCATAAACAAGAAATATTTTATCAGTGCCGATGTTATATTTTTTGAGTACGTTATATACTTCTCCCCTGCAGGTGACAGGTTGGTCTCGTCCACTTCCAATGATGATGTCTATGTTCCTCCTCCTCCTAGTCTGAGTCCGCATGAGTCCAATCCAGCTCCTATTACTATGCCACCACCACCACCGCCACCTCCACAAAAACTTATCCCACCTTTACCTAAATTCTATACACGTCGGTCAGGTCCTGCTCAGACTATACGTCAGGCATCCATCATGCCTCAGGTATGTTCAGATGGCATTACTAATGATGGGTCAGATATGGTACATGTGCAGGATTCTTCATTGCAGGAGGAGGATGCACCATCCAGTACAGTGGATGACGATCTTGACGTTCCCATTGCTATTCGGAAGCAGAAAAGGACTTGCGCTTCTTATCTTTTCGCTTCCCAAGTGTCCTTTCACCGTCTTACAAGTGACTTTCAGAGGTTTGCTGCGGCTTTATCTTCCGTGGATATACCACGAACCTATCAAGAAGCTATGAAGATTGATTGTTGGCGATTGGCTATGGAAGAAGAGATGCGTGCTTTACAGTCTCATGGTACATGGAGCTTAGTTAATGCTCCATCTGGCGCATCCATTGTTAGCTGCAAGTGGGTATTTACAGTTAAATACCATGCATATGGCAGTCTCGATCGGTACAAGGCACGTCTTGTTGCGAGAGGTTTCACACAAACCTATGGCGTGGACTATATTGATACCTTTTCTCCAGTGGCTCGTCACTCTACTCTTCGCATTCTTCTATCGGTTGCTGTGGTACGTGACTGATCTATATCTCAACTTGATGTCAAGAATGCCTTCTTGCATGGAGATCTGCAGGAGGAAGTCTACATGCAGCAGCCACCAGGGTTCACTGCTGAGAAGGAGAATCATATGGTGTGTAGACTTCACAAGGCAATTTATGGCCTTAAACAGAGTCCAAGGGCATGGTTCCAGAAGCTTTCCCACCTAATTGAACGACATGGATTCAAAAGATCAAATGCGGATCACTCGTTGTTCATTCAGAAGACCTCTACATGTACGGTTCTCATCATAGTCTATGTTGATGATATTCAGGTTACAGGAGATAACGTTCAGGGAGTAGAGAGGGCAAAAGCATTCTTGGGCCGTTAGTTTGTCACGAAGGATCTTGGTACCCTAAGATACTTTCTGGGGTTGGAATTTGCCAGGAATGTAAAGGGTCTGGTGATGACCCAAAGGAAATACATTACAGACTTTCTGATTGAAACATGCATGGTTGGATGTAGACCATCGAGTATTCATATGGATCCGAGCATGAAACTGTATGACAACGATACTGAAGAAGTGAACAAGAGAAGATATAGAGAGATGGTGGGTAAGCTCCTTTATATCACCATAACTCGACCTGATATTGCTTTTGCAGTAAGGCGGGTGAGTCATTTTATGGAGCATCCAAGACAAGTTCATATGGATGCCATATACATGATACTGAGATATCTAAAGTCCTCTCCAGGCTAAGGGTTGCTATTTTGAAAGAGCACAGATTTATCTATTTCAGCGTGTACAGACGCAGATTATGCAGGGTGTCCTAAGGATCGAAAGTCTACTTCAGGGTTCGCCGTTTTTGTTGGGAGCTCTCTGGTTTCTTGGAAAAGCAAGAAACAAACTGTTGTGGCAAGGTCTAACGCTGAGTCTGAATATAGGGCCATGGCGCAAGCGAGCACGGAGATGATGTGGGTTCGAGCTGTGCTAGAAGATCTACATATAGTTGTACCTTTACCCATGCAGCTTCAATATAACAATCAGGCAACATTGTTTATTGCCAACAATCCAGCATTTCATGAAAGAACAAAGCATATCGAAGTAGACTGCCACTACACTAAAGATATGATCCAGAGAGGTTTGATATCTACGTCTCACGTTAGCTCAGAGGATCAGACTGCCGACATATTTACCAAGCCGCAGCTCAGAGGACCCTTTCAGAGATGTTCTTCCAAGCTGAGCATGATAGACATCTATGCTCCATCTTGAGGGGGAGTGTAGAGACTTATGTTATAATATTATGTACTGGTTCTCATTTTCTATTTATTTTCTGGACTCTTATGTATTTTACCCATGGGGTCTCTCTCTATAGAAGAGAGCCTAGGGTTCTATGGAATATCAATTCACTCATTTCCAACAACAGTGTTTGTAAGGTAGCAAGCCCAACAACGATGAAATAAAGCGCGGTGATGGTAAACTTCAGCAAGGAGGATTACTGATAAAAAGGGCTTGGGGTCCGGGTTTAGTTTAACCCCAAGCCACATTATCCTTTTCTATGGTACCCAAGTATTCTTGTACCAGAGGCAACGCATTTGCCTCGCCTTCCTGTCGCATGACGACCTCGATCACGTGAGGCGCATGCCTTAGTCAGAAATCATCCACTTGCCTCTAGGCGGACTTTTACATATCTTGGTCACCGTATACAAAAATTGAAGAACAAGTTACCAAAGTCATCACCAACAGAAGTTTCCACAACAAAATTTTAAAAGAATATGGGCTAAAAGGCATATATGATATTTACGTCAAACTTAAGGACTTTTGAGTTTCTTTTTTATATGGGTTAACATCCTGTGGATCCATTAGCATGCAGAACTATATATAACTCATCCCTCCTGTCCACATGTTACAAAAGTGAAGACAACCCATGTCGCCTATGACCGTTAGTCTCCATCTCGTGGATTTTATCTTTTAAGACGGATTTTCCACGTAATTCCTTCTGTTTCATGGATTGATTTTATTTTCTTGAAATCTATACAAATAAACTAGGTAAACAGTTAAATTTTATGAGTTATACACATACCGGTTATCTTGATAGTTGAATTTTATGAATATTCACTAACTCAAGCATTAGGAAAATTATTGATAGCAAAAGCATTATCAAAGAACATAATGAGGTTGCACATGCATGATTGCTATCTGGACTTCAACAAAATCTTTACATAAGTAAATCCATGCATAACTTAAGAAACAACAGAAAATAGGAAATTAAAAGGACGAAAGAATGCAATGTGCATACTGTAAATTTGGGAAGCCTTATTTTGTAAACATCCACTAGCTCCAACATAAGATCAAATAAATTAGCAAAAGCACTATCCAGAACCATCCCAGCAACTGAGGGATCTTCAGCTCCATATAAAAGGCTGCATCACGAAATACGTTATGATCAAAAATTGATTTTTTTATGGAAAGAATAAAATATGAATTCAGCATGGCAAATAACAAAGACATCAACAATGCATAGATAATTACCTTGTGACTGCACCCATTGATCTCCCCCAAAGGCCAATTCGTGATATTTGCTTGTTGTTCCGCAAATAAGACACCACAGTCTTAAGATCATCTTTCTGCATGCAGAAGGAATAACAAGATCACTTGCTACAAGGCATTATATTGGTAGATAATACGCATGCAAGGACAAGGGTTCTTGTCAATCAAGCTTAGGTCGAAGAACTGTTGTATAGTAAATTTTTACAAGTTATAATTAGGAAGTGAATAAGAATCTATTCTTGTTGTGAAAAATGAATAACTTGATATTTATAGGACCCCTGGGCTCTCTTATATAAGAGAAAAACTCGGGTAAATAGTACTATAGGTACATGAAGAAATAAAAAATACATAAATAACATCACAAGATAATAATAATCTCAACACTCCCCCTCAAGCTGGAGCATGTATGTCTATCATGCTCAGCTTGGACAACATCTTTGGAAAGGACCTCCAGTAAGAGCTTTGGTGAATATATCTGCAATCTGAACTTTAGTAGAAACATGAGAGGTAGATATGAGACCCTTCTGAATCATGTCTCTTGTATAGTGGCAATCCACATCTATATATTTTTTTACGCTCATGAAATGCAGGATTATTGGTAATAAATAGTGTTGCCTGATTATCACATAGAAGCTGCATAGGAAGTGGTACATCAATAGCAAGATCAGTCAGAACTGACCTGACCCACATCATCTCTGTGCATCCCTGAGCCATGGCCCTGTATTCGGACTCTGCACGAGATCTAGCAACTATAGTTTGCTTCTTACTTTTTCATGACACAAGTGATTTGCCAACAAATATAGCAAACCTGGAAGTGGACTTCCTGTCCCTAGAGCATCCTGCATAATCTACGTCTGCACATGCTATGATATCAAGAGACGTGCCTCTGCTGAATAAAAGACTAGTACCCAGTGAAGACTTCAGATATCTTAAAGTCATATAAACAGCATCCGTATGCACCTTCCCGGTCTGCTCCATGAACTGACTCACCTTGCTAACAACAAAGCATATATCTGGTCTGGTGATGGTAGCATATAAGAGCTTCCCTACTAGTTCCCAGTATCTCCTCTTATCTATCTCCTCAGTATCATCATCATATAATCTCACTTGGATCCATAGGAGGAGTAGCAGGCTTACACACTGTCATACATGTCTCTAATAGAAGATCAGTAACAAACTTCCTTTGGGTCATCATAAGACCATGCCGGTTCCTAGCGAATTCCAATCCAAGGAAGTATCTGAGATTGCCAAGATCCTTGGTCACAAACTGCTGACCTAGGAACTCCTTGGCAGCCTGAATACCCTGCTCATCATCACCAGTGACAAAAATATCATCAACATAGACTAGAATGGCAATTGTACCTCTTCGTGTCTTCTGAACAAAAAGTGAGTGATCCGCAGTGGACCGATCCCTGATTCTCTATCAACTCTGAAAGCTTTTGGTACCAAGCTCTAGGACTCTGCTTCAGGTCGTAAATCGCCTTGTGGAGCCTACACACCTTCTGAGACTCCCCCTCAGCAGCAAACCCTGGTGGTTGCTGCATATAAACTTCCTCATGTAATCTCTATATAAAAATGCATTCTTCACATTCAGCTGAAAAAGAGGCTATTCACGTAAAACAACCATTGATAGGAGAATACGCAATGTCACGTGCCTGGCTGCTAAAGAGACGGTATCCTGATAATCCACCCCATAAGTCTAGGTGAATCCACGTGCTACAAGCCTTGCCTTGTAGCGATCCACACTGCCATCATCACGGTGAACTGTAAAGATCCATTTGCACCCAACAACCGATGAACCTGGAGGAGTAGAAACAACACTCCAAGTCCCACGAGACTGCAAAGCGGCCATCTCCTCTTCCATGGCAAATCGCCAACTGCTATCCTGTAAGGCCTCCTGATATGTGCGCGGAATAGTAACAGATGAGAGACCCATAATAAACCTTTTGTACTCGTCTGAAAGATGGTCCAAGGAAGCATGCGTAGCTAGAGGATATGTCGCACAGCTGCGATGCGGTTTCCTCATGGCAATAGGTATATCAAGATCATTAGCCTCTCTGTTCTCTGGTACTAGCACCTCCTGTGTATTGTCCTGTGGATCAAGCAGAGAACCGGTGCCACCAAAAGAAACAAAGTGTTCAACACATACATGGGGCGTGTTGGATGACAGAGAGCGCAAGAACAGAGGGGCGAGTAGAAGACCTGCGAACGTAAAACCAAGGTAGGAACTGTGTCAGGATAGATGGAGGTGGTGGAGGTGTACGTGACTGTGACTCATCTTGGGGAGATGGTAGTGACACTAACGGAGATAAAGGAACAAAGATACTCTCACCAGAATCAGCATTCGACAACTTGTCACCAGTTGGAGAAAAATACATAATAGACTCAAAAAAATGTGACATCAGCACTAACATTGTATTTTCGCCCAATAGGATCAAAACATCTATACCTTTTTTGGGTACGAGAATAACCAACGAACACACATTTGACAGCTCTAGGAGATAGTTTGTCACGACCTGGAGTAAAATTGTGGACAAAAGCCACAGATCCAAATACCTTGGGAGTAAGGGAGAATAAGTCATTCTCGGGAAACACAATCAAGAAAGGGACTTTTCTCCAATGATAGTAGATGACACGCGGTTTACAAAGTAATAGGCAGTGAGAACTGCATCATCCCAAAACGAATGAGGAGCTCGACTCTGAATCAAAAGAGTCCTCGTGATATCCAAAAGATGGTGGTGTTTGCGTTCAGCAACACCATTCTGCTGGGAAGTATAAGCACACGAAGTTTGATGAACAACACAAATGGAACTGAGAAAGTTAGATAGATGCAGAGTAGAAATCTCGAAGGCATTGTCAGTGCAAATAAATTTCACATTAGCAGAAAAATATTCTTGATTTCAATAAGAAAAGTTTTAATAATGGGACCAGCTTCAGACTTATTCTTTAACAGAAAAACTCAAGATAACCTAGAGAAATCATCCACAGCAACCATATAGAACCGATGTCCCTGATGATCTAGAACACGACTAGGACCCCATAAGTCAAAATGAAGTAACTCAAATAGATGACTACTGTGACGACTCAGGCGACTCGGAAAAAAGGAATGATGGTGCTACCCAAGCTGACACGCCTCACACTCCAAGGTAGTACGAGTAGAGATCTGTGGGAGAACATGACACATCTTTTGTAAAGGAAGAAGCCCAAATCTAAGATGCCCCATGAAAAGAGAAACAAATCCACAAGAAATAGTAGCAACACAAGCACACAGAGGATGAACAAGTCTGTAAATCCCTCTCTGTTCACAGCCACATCCAATCATCCTTCCCGTGAGTATGTCCTGAAACACAAAAGAAGATGGATCAATGTTAACGCATATATTAGTTTCGGTGTAGCTCTCTGTTATTTCTATTTTCAGTTGTATGCTTTATGTAATTTACCCATAGGCTACTCTCCTATATAAGAGAGCCTAGGGCTTATGGAATAAACATCTCGTTCATTTTTCCCCAACATGGTATCAGAGCGACGGTCCTAGACCGGAGTTCTCGAAACCCTAACCCTACCCTACCCCACCCGCGTGCCTCTCTCCCATCGGCGGTGCCTCCACCAGCGCCTCAGCCCCGCCGCACCTCCGCCAGCACCTTCGCGTGCTCCTCCACGCGCGTGCTGCGCCTGTGCGCGCACCCCTACACACGCGACTGCGCCTGTGCGCGCACCCCTCCACGCGCGACTGTGCCTGCGTGTGATTCTCCAAGCGCAACAGCGCTTGCGCACCTGTGAGCGCTACTGCGCGTGCGCCTGTGCGAGCGAATGCGTGACTCTAACAGCGCCTGTGCGCGCGACTCTACGCGTGCGCCTCCTCCAGTAGCACGCGACCGCCTGTGCGTGTGCTCCCTGCGCGCGTGCTCCCTGTGCGCGTACGTGTGTTAAGCCCTAGAGCGCACACCGTCATCAACATGGGTTTAGTTGCTTGAGGTCTACACGTGCAACTAAACCCGTCTATGTCATTGTAGACGAACCTCATCTTCAGTCAATCGCTCCAGTCTTCATTCTCCAGTATGTCAGAAAGCAAGGCGGATATCCCATCCATTGGCGCATTTCGTGGTCCAGCGCCTATTGTCAAGATGGACGGTACAAACTATGAACTGTGGGCGATGCAGTTCATGAGCATGATGAAGTCAACGGGTAAGAAGCATATTCTTACCGAACCAGAGCCTGCTGAGAAGACTGGAGCCAATGCCTCTTGGGAGACCGATGACGCATATGCCAAAGTTTGGCTTTCTGGTACATTGGCGATTGAGATTGCCAATGACATTCTACATCAACCCATGGCTAAGGATATGTGGGACATTCTGGCGGCAACATATTCGCAGGCGAAGAACGAGACAAAGATTCTGCAACTCCAGCATGATATATTCACTATAAAGCAGAATGGTCGCCCTCTACATTCACTCTACACATCACTGAGAGGGATGTTCGAAAAGCTCTACAGCTTCATGCCCCTGACAGCCACGCCAGAACAGCAGAAGACATATCGGAACGCGACTATGGTGGGCGTGTTCCTTGCTGCACTTGATCCAGAGTATGAGGCGACACGATCCCAGATCTTGGCCGACTCTACTATTCCTCCCATGGAGGAAGCTTTCCATAGACTGAGTCGGATTACAGTTCCTTCTACGGCCACGAATCAGAATACTTCAGCCATGGCAGCCAACAGGGGTCGCGGATTTCATCATCAGAGCCGTGGACGTGGACCCCGTGGAAGAGGAGGCCGTACTCGCCCAACATGTACTTACTGTCTGTTGGGAAACGGGAATGAGTTGTTTATTCCATAGCCCTAGGCTCTCTTATATAGGAGAGTAGCCTATGGGTAAATTACATAAAGAGGATAACAAGAAAATAAAATAGCAAAAAGACACAATAACTAAATATGCGTCAACACTCCCCCTCACGATGGAGCATAGATGTCAATCATGCTCAGCTTGGAAGCACACTTCTGAAACGGGCCACGTAACAATGCCTTGGTGAATATATCTGCAGTCTGGTTCTCTGAAGTAACATGGGATGTGGTAATGAATCCTTTCTGAATCATATCACGTATGAAGTGGCAATCCACCTCAATATGCTTGGTCCGTTCATGAAATGCAGGATTGTTTGCAATGAACAAAGCAGCCTGATTATCACACTCCAAGTTCATAGGAAGTGGTATATCTAAGCATAAATCTGTCAGCACTGCTTTCACCCACATCATCTCTGTAGTAGCCTGGGCCATAGCCCTATATTCGGATTCAGCACTGGATCTAGCTACCACAGTTTGCTTCTTGCTCCTCCATGAGACTAGGGCATCTCCAACATAGACCGCATACCCTGAGGTGGACTTCCTATCCTTAGGACATCCTGCATAGTCTGCATCTGCGCATGCTGAGACAGAAATCCCCTTTCCTTTCTTGAATAGCAGACCTTTACCTGGAGAAGATTTGAGATATCTAAGTATCATATGTATTGCATCCATATGCACCTGACGTGGCTACTCCATGAACTGGCTCACACGGCTCACTGCAAATAATATGTCTGGCCTAGTGATCGTGACATATAACAATTTGCCTACCAGCTCTCTGTATCTTCTCCTGTCAACCTCCTCTGTGTCATCATCATACAGCTTCATGCTAGGGTCCATTGGTGTCGCAGCAGGTCGACACCCTAGCATACCTGTCTCACTCAGTAGATCTGTGACATACTTCCTCTGTGACATGACTAATCCATACGGATTTCTGGCAAACTCCAGCCCCAGAAAATATCTAAGGACTCCCAAGTCCTTGGTGACAAACTCGATCCCCAGCCTTTCCTTTGTCTGCTTAATGCCCTGGTCATCATCACCTGTAATCAAGATATCGTCAACATAAACCATGATTACAACAATACCTCTTGCCGTCTTCTGTACAAATAAGGAATGATCAGCATTGGAACGTTTGTATCCTTGTTTCTCAAAGAGGTCTGACAGCTTCTGGAACCATGCTCTGGGGCTCTGCTTAAGGCCATAGATAGCCTTATGTAATCTGCAAACCTTGGAACACTCCCCCTCAACAGCAAAACCTGGTGGCTGTTGCATGTAGACTTCCTCCTGCAGGTCGCCATACAGAAAGGCATTCTTTACATCCAGTTGATAGAGTGGCCAGTCCCTAGTAACTGCAACTGATAAGAGGATCCGCAGAGTGGAATGACGAGCCACCGGGGAGAACGTGTCAAGGTAATCTACTCCATATGTCTGTGTGAATCCCCTTGCAACTAGGCGTGCCTTGTACCTGTCAATGGAGCCATCTGCATTATGTTTCACTGTAAATACCCACTTACAACTCACCGGGTTGACATCCGGTGGTATAGGAACCAAGCTCCATGTTCCTCTAGACTGAAGTGCCGCCATCTCTTCCTCCATTGCTAGCCGCCATCGAGAATCCTGCAAAGCCTCATGGTGGTTCCGTGGAATATCCGTAGCTGAAAGTGCCAATGCAAACGTCCTGAATGGTCCAGATAGCCTCTCAAACGAAACTGCTGCTGATACTGGATACGTGGCACAGCTTCTCTTCGGCTTGCGTAGAGCAATTGGAACATCCAGATCCTCTGTGGTATCACCATGCTCCTGTAAGGCATCCTGCTGAGAAATGTCGTCAGATCCATCAACATTAATATTTTCATTACATACCATAGGCGAGCTAGTGGACTGGTCAGGACCATGAGCTTGATTCGACCGCCGGGTGTAATGGAATGGTAACGGGGATATTATTGGTGGCGGTGGTGGTGGTGGTGGTATTGGTAATGGTGGTGACGGCTGTGGTGATGGTGATGACGGCTGTGATGTTGGTGGTGCCATGAATACGGTATCAGGAGATAATGGTGGTGGCTGCATGTTCCCGGATTCTGAAAAATACATAATGGATTCAAAGAATGTAACATCTGCACTGATTATATACCGCCGACGCACAGGGTTAAAACACTTGTACCCCTTTTGGGTTCTGGGGTACCCCACAAAGACGCACTTGACCGCCCTAGGAGAGAGCTTGTCAGTACCGGGCGACAATTGATGGACAAATGCGACTGAACCAAACACACGAGGAGTAAGAATAAACAAATCCTTGTCCGGGTAAATAAGTGAGAAAGGAATTTGTTCATTCAAGACAGACGAAGGCATACGGTTGATAAGGTAACATGCAGTAAGAACTGCATCACCCCAGTAGGAGTACGGAACATGACTCTGAATAAGAAGTGACCTTGTAACATCAAGTAGGTGACGGTGTTTTCTTTCGGCAACCCCATTCTGTTGAGACGTATGAGCACACGATGTTTGGTGAATAATCCCTTTTAAGGAGTAGTAATTGGCTAGAATGTTGGTACATAATTCCAAGGCATTATCACTTCTCACAATCTTGACAGATGTAGAAAAAACATTTTGAATTTCATTTAGAAAATGGATAATAATATTTCCAGCTTCAGATTTATTTTTCATCAGAAAGACCCATGATGCTCTAGAGAAATCATCCACAAAAACAATATAAAACCTGTGTCCCTGATGATCGGGAACACGACTTGGACCCCAGACATCGACATGAAACAACTCAAACTTGGAGTTACTACTCCGACCTTGACTACTGGGAAAAGACGACCTGTGATGTTTTCCCAACTGACACGCCTCACACTGGATAGGTGTGTGAGAGATACTATATGGTAGGACTAGACGCAACTTCTGAAGCGGTATATGACCAAATCGCAAATGCCACAGGAGAGGAGATACTTGTTCAGCAGGAGAGGATGTGGTTCCAGCAAATGGGGTCTGGTTCAGACGGTAAAGGCCTCCTTGCTCATAGCCATGACCAATCACGTTGCCCGTACGGATGTCCTGAAAAATCAAAGAAGATGGATCAAAAATAGCTCGACAGTGAAGATCCTTCGTGATCTGACTAATCGACAACAGATTCATAGAAAAATGTGGTGCATGTAGGACATTCTTCAGTTGCATAGAGGGTGTCAATCTAATCTCCCCCTGACCAGTGATAGGGGAATGCGTGCCATCAGCAATTACTACTGTCCGTCCTGGAGGGATCTGGGTGTATCCTGTAAGTAGACCCTGGTCACCACATAAATGATGTGTGGCGCCCGAGTCCATGATCCATGGCAGTATATGAGATCTACTACTGTGGAGTGCAAGTGTACTACCTGAAGTACTGGTAGATGCAGAAGCAGTGGCAGAGGCAGCAGTATCAGTATGACTCTCTGTAGTCAGTGCTGGGCCAGATGGTGGGATAATGCCCCTGAGTCGGGCAACCAGGTCATCAAAGCGCTGATCCAGTGAAGCAGCAGACGGAGGCTCTATCTGTTCAGCGGCTCGTGCGGATGCAGGAAACCCATGCTTCGAGTAGCATGTATCTTCAGTATGTCCGACACGGTGACAATATGAGCATGCTGGCCTAGTGCGGCCACCTCTCCCACGAGGAGTACGTCCACGGCCCTGATGATGAAATCCGCGGCCTCTGTTGGCCGCCATAGCTGAGGGATTCTGATTTGCTGCTGCTGAAGGTACTGTGATCCTGCTCAGTCTGTGAAAAGCTTCCTCCATGGGAGGAATAGTTGAGTCCGCCAGAATCTGTGAACGTGCTGCCTCATACTCTGGGTCGAGAGCAGCAAGAAACACACCCACCATCGTCGCATTTCTGTACGTCTTCTGCTGTTCTGGTGTGGCAGTAAGAGGCATGAAGCTATAGAGCTTCTCAAACATCCCTCTCAATGATGTATAGAGAGAATGTAGAGGACGACCATTCTGCTTTATCGTGAAGATATCATGTTGCAGTTGCAGAATTTTCGTCTCGTTCTTTGCTTGTGAATAAGTTGCTGCCAGGATATCCCACATGTCTTTGGCTGTAGGTTGATGTAAAATGTCATTGGCGATTTCAATAGCCAATGTGCCAGATAGCCACACCTTGGCATAAGCATCATCAGCCTCCCATGAGGCATGAACTCCAGTCTTCTCTGCAGGCTCGGGTTCGGTAAGAATATGCTTCTTACCCGTAGACTTCATCATACTCATGAACTGCATTGCCCACAGTTCATAGTTCGTACCATCCATCTTGACAATTGGCGCTGGACCACGAAATGCGCCCATAGATGGGATATCTGCCTTGCTTTCTGACATACTGGAGACGGAAGACTGGAGTGACCGAGAGAAGATAATCTTTGTCTACACTGACATAGACGGGATTAGTTGCTTGTGTAGACCTCAAGCAACTAACCCCATGGATCTGCGCGCGCTACGATCCGCACGCGCACAGTATGTACACGTAATATGTAGCCTTCACGCACTGATTGGCAGGAGATAACTTGCGCGCTGTGAGATAGTGCACGCTACTGCTTCCTGTTACGCGATGTCTTGTGCCCTAGTGCACGCTATGAAGGAGTGCACAGCACGCTTGAAGGGTGCTGCACAGATGCGCGCTGGAAGGGTGCTGCACAGGTGTCGATGTCGATCAGCGCAGAGGCGATGCTGTGCACCTACTGTGCGCCAGATGCGCTAGGGGCGATGTTGGAAGCGCCCGGTGCGCGAGATGCGCAGACAGCGCAGTGCGCCAGATGCGCACTTAGGCGCACGATCTGCTGAAGGCGCACAAGGGCTGGAGGCGCAGATCGGCTGGAGACGCACAAGCGCACAAGGCGCAGATCGGAGAAGGGACCTTCGATCGGGGAGGCGCAGATCGGCTGATGATGGGTTTGGCGGCGCCGAGAGGGAGAGAGAGAGAAGAGAGGCCGGCGGGTGGGGAGGGGGTAGGTTTAGGGTTTCGAGAACTCCGGTCTAGGACCGTCGCTCTTATACCATGTTGGGAAACGGGAATGAGTTGTTTATTCCATAGCCCTAGGCTCTCTTATATAGGAGAGTAGCCTATGGGTAAATTACATAAAGAGGATAACAAGAAAATAAAATAGCAAAAAGACACAATAACTAAATATGCGTCAACACTGTCATTGTGTTGGACACAATGAAGACACATGCTACTCGAAGCATGGATTTCCTGCATCTGCACGAGTCGCTGAGCAGATAGAGCCTCCATCTCCTGCTACTTTGGATCAGCGGTTCGATGATCTAGTTGCCCATCTAAGGGGCATTATTCCCCCATCTGGCCCAGCACCTACTACTGAGAGTCAATCTGATGCTGTTGCTTCTGCCTCTGCGTTGACCAGTGCTTCAGGTAGCATACTTGCATTTACCAGTAGTAGATCAGATACATTACCATGGATTATGGACTCGGGCGCTACGCATCACCTATGTGGCGATCAGAGTTTACTTACAGGATACTCTCAGATTCCTCCAGGCCGAACAGTAGTCATTGCCAATGGTACACATTCCCCCATCACTGGTCAGGGGGAGATTAGACTGACAACTTCTATGCAGCTCAAGAATGTGCTACATGCACCTGATTTTTCAATGAATTTGTTGTCAATTAGTCAGATTACGAAGGATCTACATTGTCGGGCAATTTTTGATCCATCTTCTCTTATTTTTCAGGACATCCATACGGGCAACGTGATTGGTCATGGCTATGAGCAAGGAGGCCTCTACCGCCTAAATCAGACTCCATTCGCTGGAACCTCATCCCTTCTCACTGGACCAGTATCTCCTTTCCTGTGGCATCTGCGCTTTGGGCATCTACTGCTTCAGAAGTTGCGTCGTGTGTTACCCCAGGATCTTCCTCACACACCTATCCAATGTGAGGCTTGTCAGTTGGGAAAGCATCACAGGTCGACCTTTCCCAGTCGTCCAGGTCGGAGTAGTACCTCCAAGTTTGAGTTATTTCATAATGATGTCTAGGGTCCGAGTCATGTACCTGATCATCAGGGACACAGATTTTATATAGTTTTTGTGGATGACTTCTCTCGTGTGTCATGGGTATTTTTGATGAAAAATAAATCTGAAGCAGGCAATATTATTATCCATTTTCTGAATGAAATTCAAAATGTTTTCTCCACATCTGTGAAGTTTGTAAGAAGTGATAATGCCCAAAAACTGTGCACTCATGTCCTTGCCAACTATTACTCCTCAAAAGGGATTATCCATCAAACATCCTGTGCTCATACCTCTCAACAAAAAGGGATTGCTGAAAGGAAACATCGACATCTTCTTGATGTCACAAGATCACTTCTTATACAGACTGGGGTGATGCGGTCCTCACTGCATGTTACCTAATTAACCGTATGCCGTCCTCTGTCTTGGATGAACAGATTCCCTTTTCCATTATCTATCCTGGGAAGGATCTGTTTTCCCTTACTCCTCGTGTGTTTGGTTCAGTCGCCTTTGTCCACCAGTTGTCTCCTGGTACTGACAAGCTCTCTCCTAGGGTTGTCAAGTGTGTCTTTGTTGGGTACTTCAGAACTCAAAAGGGGTACAAGTGTTTTGATCCTTTGCTTAGGCGGTATATGGTCATTACAGATGTTACATTTTTTGAATCCGTAATGTATTTTTCAGCCTCAGGTGATCAGCAGCTACCTCCACTGCCTACAGACGCCATATACATGACACCACCACCTCCAGTACCGTCAGCACCATCACCACCACCACCACCAAAAATCCTCGTCTCACCACTACCGTTCCATTATACCCGCAGGCCTCCCAGCTCATGGTCATGACTCGTCTCCTAGCTCGCCTATGGTATGTACTAAAGATACTTCTCTTGATGGATCTAATGATATTTCTGAGCAGGATATGTTGCAGGGGCAAGATGAGGGCACAACTGATTTAGATGTTCCTATTGTTATACGCAAATCGAAGAGGAGCTGCGTTACATATCCATTGGCAGCTTCTGTGTCATTTGAGCGACTATCTGGGGATTTCAGGAACTTTGTGGTGGCCTTGTCAGCTGTAGATATTCCACGGAATTATCAAGATGCTCTGCAGGACAGTAGATGGCGGCTAGCAATGGAGGAGGAAATGGCGGCACTTCAATCTAGGGGAACTTGGAGTCTAGTTCCTATACCTCCAGATGTGACCCCGGTGAGCTGCAAGTGGGTGTTTATGGTGAAGCAAAATGCAGATGGTTCTATTGACAGATACAAGGCCCACCTTGTTGCGCGTGGTTTTACACAGACATACGGGGTGGATTACCTTGATACATTCTCACCAGTAGCCCGTCATTCCACTCTCCGGATCTTGTTGTCAGTCGCAGTCAATCGAGAGTGGCCGCTATATCAGTTGGATGTGAAGAACGCGTTCATATATGGAGATTTGCAGGAGGAAGTCTATATGCAACAGGCACCTGGTTTTGCTGTTGAGGGGGAGTGTTACAAGGTATGTAGACTTCATAAGGCTATCTATGGCCTTAAGCAGAGCCCCAGAGCATGGTTTCAGAAGCTCTCAGACCTCTTTGAAAGACAAGGATACAAACGCTCCAATGCTGATCATTCCTTGTTTGTACAGAAGACGTCTAGAGGTATTATTGCAATTATGGTTTACGTAGATGACATCTTGATTACAGGAGATGATGAGCAAGGCATAAAGCAGGCGAAAGAAAAGTTGGGGAGCGAATTTGTCACTAAGGATCTTGGAGTCCTTATATATTTTCTGGGGCTGGAATTTGCTAGAAATCCATATGGATTAGAAATGTCGCAGAGGAAGTATGTTACGGACCTGTTGAGTGAAACATGTATGCTTGGGTGTCGGCCTGCTACGACACCAATGGACCCCAGCATGAAGCTCTATGATGATGACACAGAGGAGGTGGACAGGAGAAGATACAGAGAACTGGTAGGCAAACTGTTGTATGTCACGATCACTAGGCCATATATATTTTTTGCAGTGAGTCGTGTGAGCCAGTTCATGGAGCAACCACGTCAGGTTCTATGGATGCAATACATATGATACTTAGATACCTCAAATCATCTCCAGGTGCAGGTTTGCTATTCAAGAAGGGAAAGGGGATTTCTATCTCAGCATGTGCGGATGCAGACTATGCAGGTTGTCCCAAGGACAGGAAGTCCACCTCGGGGTTTGCAGTCTATGTTGGAGACTCTCTAGTCTCATGGAGGAGCAAGAAACAGGCGGTGGTAGCCAGATCTAGTGTTGAATCCAAATATAGGGCTATGGCCCAGGCTAGCACAGAGATGATGTGGGTGAAGGCTGTACTTACAGATCTATATCTAGATGTACCACTTCCTATGAACTTGGAATGTGATAATCAGGCAGCCTTGTTCATTGCAAACAACCCAGCATTCCATGAGCGGACCAAGCATATTGAGGTTGATGTCACTTCATACGTGACATGATTCAGAAGGGGTTCATTGCTACATCTCATATCGTCTCAGAGAATCAAACTGCTGATATATTCACCAAGGCATCACTACGAGGCCCATTCCAGAAGTGTGCGTCCAAGCAGAGCATGATTGATATCTATGCTCCATCTTGAGGGGGAGTGTTAATGCATATATTAGTTTCGGTGTAGCTCTCTGTTATTTCTATTTTCAGTTGTATGTTTTATGTAATTTACCCATAGGCTACTCTCCTATATAAGAGAGCCTAGGGCTTATGGAATAAACATCTCGTTCATTTTTCCCTAACAATCAAATATGACACGAGAATGTAGATCTTTTGTAATTTGGCTAATAGACAAAAGATTCATCTGAAATGCCGAAGCATGTAAAACATTCTACAGACGCGTTGAGGGAGCTAGGACAATCTCCCCCTGACCAATAATGGGTAGATGATCCCCATTAACAATGCCAATCACAGATTCATAGTTGATCTACCAGGAGGAATAAACCTGTAGGAAGTAAACTGTACTCGATGTCCACACATATTGTTAGAAAATCGGAAGTGGAAGCGAAAACATGGATAAACATAAAGAACATAAGAAGAACGCGGGATTTTACGTGGAACCCTACTCCGTGAGTAGCGGGATGAAACTACGGGAGAAGCCCTCAAAGGGGTGTCTTTCTATTGCTTTTTCTCAATGGATATAGGAGGTCTGGGGCTCCTTATATAGCCTCTCCAGAGCCTCCAAGTCCCACCACTGGACGATGTGGGACTAAACACTGGATGGGGTAAATGGATCTCCTCCAGGATTCATTTACCCTTCTACAACAAAATAGACGCATACAACTTATACTCCAACACTCCCTCTCAAGCTGGAGCATGCAATGCTCAGCTTGGACAAACAGAAAGAAACTCAACTCAACGCTACAGGACATTACGGACAATATCAACCCAACGCGCACATTGCTGCAGTCGAGGACGTTGCTTCTCATGCCGTGCAGGTGAGAAGGACAAACGGGCTGGAGTGTGAGTCAACTGTAGACTCGGGATCTGACCATCAAGTCTGAAACTGCGCCTGAAGTCTCCTCGTCGGAGAACTGGGTCTCTCCCATCTGGCTCAGAGAATGGTGCTCTACTCTGGAGTACCTATGATCACATGAAAACCCTTGCCCTCAATGGCATAGGGAATGGTCCTCTGCTTTGGAGTCCTATGGTTCACATGAAAACTCTGGGCGACAAAACAAGAATAATGATGGGAACCACGAACAAATGATGTCAACATATGCTCATCTGAAAATGACCGCAAAGTCGTGCATGTCTGAAAACTGACTCGGAAAACCATTCCTCGGGTCTGAGATTTGCTGTAGAGTCTAAACACTGACTGGTTTCGGAAATCTGATATCTGAATAAGAATCTGAATAAACCTGTGACTCTACATATACTCCCCCTTTCTCCCATACTTGTCGGAAAATGAACATAGACAAACTTGGGAGAAGACAAGATAGATGGGGAAAACAAAACATGAAACTTGCGGCTTTTCTTTTTTTTAAGCCGTCCATTTTTTGAACATTTTTTTAAAGCCATTTCAACCATTTTTTTCTCAGTTTTTTTTATCATTTTTTTGAAAATTTTGCGTACGGCTTTTTTTTCTTGTATGCGCCTCTTTTTCCTTCTTCTTTTTTACATGGCCCCTCACCTTTTTTTTTAATACAACACGTGCCCAACAGGGCCTCCCCTTTTTCCATATACGGCCGAAAAATTTTTTCGGATAAAAGCTGCAGTCGTTGCACTTTTGAAGCACCGCCCACGTGATTTAAAAAAAAATTATAAGGGCGACAGGCTTAGGGTTCCTATCTCTTTCTCCTTTGCAAATAGGGAGCGCCGCCGCCATGCGGCATCGCCTGCAGGACAAGCCGAGGTTGGAGATATCGGCTACATCAGAGGAGCGCCGCCTGGGCGTGAGGCACGTGCACGGGCGCCTGGAGACCAAGGGGGAGTTCCGCACGCATCTCAGCCCTCAGATGCGAAATGGATGGCAGAGCGTTCCTCTATTAAAGGACTATATTTTTATAACAAGTGGACCCGAAGAATTTCCGCAGTGTTAGAAACACAGAATCGCGAGGGGGCTTCATCTGGAGATGCGCGAGGAGACTTCATCTGGAGTCGCGCGAGGTATGTGCCAGGGGGTGCGCGCGCGCAGGATCGTCTTCGACATCGCGCGCCGTCTGTGCATTTTGGGAGAGGAGTCGCGCATGGGCCGCCTGCGCGAGGGGGTCAGGAGACCTGGAGGGCTGATCCGCCCGGGTGAGGGTTGAGGGTGGCACCGCTGAGCGGAAGGGGCTGCCCCGCCTGGGCAGCTTGAAGATGATGCGCCAAAGGGCACCGCGAGGGCACCACGCTCCTGGATCTCAAGAGGCCAGGCATCGCGGCTGGGCAAAGGGGATCTTGAGATGCGCGCAGCGCCGCTTCTGACTAAGATCGTCGCCTGGATCCTGGAGGAGTCGCAGGGGGCTACGCACGAAGCTTCTGCAAGATGATGCTTCGGGAGTCGACGCTCCGGCCTGGAAGGAGTCCTGCGCCGCCTGCGAGATCTGGAGATGAAGGCGAGCGGCTGGACATGAATAGGGCTCGCTGTAGATGGAGATCAAACGCTATTTGAATGGGCTTCTGCCTGGAGAAGCACTGCGTGAACCTTACAACTTGCTAGGGTTTAAAAAAAACTCAACCATGAACAGATCTCCATCTCGAACAAATCTCGAGTAAATAAGAAGCGGAGATCTCCAGAACATATCTAGAACAAATCTTTAACATAAAAAAAACAACGAATCTCGAACATGAATAAGAATTTAAATTCCTCGAGAATCGACCCTCTCTGATACCATGTCAGAAAATCAGAAGCAGAAGCGAAAACATGGATAAACATAAAGAACATAAGAAGAACGCGGGATTTTACGTGGAACCCTACTCCGTGAGGAGCGGGCACGGGAGAAGCCCTCAAAGGGACGTGTCTTTCTATTGCTTTTTCTCAATGCAAACAGGAGGCCTGGGGCTCCTTATATAGCCTCTCCAGAGCCTCCAAGTCCCACTACTGGACGATGTGGGACTAAACACTGGATAGGGTAAATGGATCTCCTCCAGGATCCATTTAACCTTATACAACACAATAGGCGCATACAACTTATACTCCAAAACATATGATGAGATGCTCTAGAGTCCATAATCCAATAGGACAAATCTGAATTGCTACTACTAGTAAGTGCAAAAGCAATACCTGATGAACTCGAGGAAGCTCCGGCAGCGTGTGCGACAGCTGACGATCCATCAGGCGAAGTGGTAGGAGTAGTCATCATCTCTCTTAGCCTGGAAACAATATCATCAAATCATGCATCATGAGCAGGAGCAGAGGTAGTAGGCTCAGTCTGCTCAACTATCCGAGCAGACGCATAATAGCCATGCTTCTGATAGCATGTATCCTCAGAATGATATGGATGGTGGCAATGTGAACAAGGGCCACACTGATGTCCTCCTCCTCGACCACGAGGTCCTCATCCTCAAAATTGAGAAGTACCCCCTCTGCCATGAGGAGCTGCTATGGCAGAAGGAGTCGGAACCACATAAGTGGATGCAGTAGTATTAAATTTCGCGAAATTTCGCCGAAATTTCGGTTTCGACAGGGAGGGTCTTTCGAAACACCTATATATATCGATATGCCCGGATTTCGACCGAAATGGGTCGAAAAATCGGTGATATTTCGACATTTCGACCCATATCGGTCAAAATTCATGTTTTCAGTTCAAAATTTCTCGGATTTCGACCGATATGGGCAAAATTTCGTCGATACCTATGTAAATCAACGATATTAACCATCTGAACTTAATTTTAGTCATTTTACTAACTATTTGTCAATTCTCTATATCAAAACACATCATGATTTATATATTTTGTTTCGGGTGGGGGGCGCTGCCCCCGCACCCCCGCAAGGAGACCCTCGTTCTGGTAGGGTATGGTGCAACCGGGAGGATGCATACAATGTTTCTTCAACGTAGGGAGCTTCACCTCCCTTTGCGAATGGAGATGAAACAACTCTATAGATTCTAGAGATCTGCTATAGCTTTTTTACTTCATTTCTTTGTCATTTGTCTTTGTAAAAATATATCATCTTGCTGTAAGTCTATAATTAATTATGTAATTCACTAGAACTGCGCCTACGACCGTTATTTATATGAACTAAACATTGTCTTATTAGGCATTATCTACATTTTAGAATAAAAAATACTCATCTATTTTTCTGAACAAAAAGACATCTTATAAGTATTTTTAACTTGGTTATTTTAATTTCGATTCCAATATCTATCAGTCAGCTCAACGATATGCCCCGATATGTGCGATATAAGGCATATGGATGAGAGATATGTGTGATATAAGTGTGCATTTGTTAGCTATTATTGTTTAAAGAACTTGGATTGAATGATATTCATTTCCAATATGTATCAATCAATAATCAGCCTTAACAACGAAATGACCGATATGTGCGATATAAGGCATATGGATGAGAGATATTTGTGATATAAGTACGCATTTGTTACCTATTGTTGTTTTAAGAACTTGGATTTAATGATATCCATTTCCAATATGTATCCATCAACAATCAGCCTTAACAACGAAATGATCGATAAGACCGATATGTGCGATATAAGGGGCATATATGAGCAATATGTATGATAAAATTGTGTATTTGTGAGCTATTTATTATTGTAAATAACTTGAAAGATCTTAATTTGCAAAAAAATGGTTGAAAATCGGATTTTTGAGCCTTTTTCCACTTTTCCACCAAAATCGTCGAAATTTCCCGAAATTTCGGCGAAATTTCGGTATTACAAGTGACCGAAACGAGATCGAAATCGAGATTTCGAACCTTGGTAGTAATCATGTTCAACCTCTTGCAAACCTCCTCCATTGGAGGTATCGTCTGTCCAGTAAGAAGTTGAGTACGTGTTGCATCGTACTCAGAGTCTAGAGATGACATAAATACTCCCGTCATAGTGGCATTTCGATACGACTGCTGCTGCTCAGTGCTTGTAGTAATAGGCATGAAGCTATGCAGATGCTCAAACATGCCTCTAAGATGCGAGAAGTGTGCATGAAGAGGTTCACCATTCTGCTTGGTCGAAAAAATGTCAAACTGCAACTGTAAAATTTTTCTTTCATTTTTCGCCTGCCTATAAGTGGCTTCTAAGATATCCCACATAGCCTTTGTTGTGGGTTGATTGACAATATCATTGGCAATCTCCGTGGTGAGTGACATGGAGAGCCAAATGTGAGCATAGACATCATCTTGCTTCCAAGAAGCATTAGCCCAGTCTTTTCCTCCGGTTCTGGATCTATCAGAATGTGCTCCTTGTTATGGCACTGCATCAGGGTAAAGAACTGCATGGACCACAACTCGTAGTTGGTCCCATCCATCTTTACGATGGGAGCCGAGCCCTTGAAGGCACCGGACGATGAAAAAACATCAACCTTATTTTCTGACATGGTAGCGAAGAAAATGTCAAGATCTGGAACAAAAGTGAGGAGTAGACTACTCTGAATGAGTCTACACAATCATATATAGTGGATTAATTGTATCCGTAGACTCATACAACTATCCGCATCTCTTGTTGTTGTAGGCTAGGGAAGAGGTGCACGTAGATGCATGCAGATGTATGAAGATGCACACAGATGCACGCAGGTGCATGCAGATGCACACAGGGTGCACGCAGGAGCACGTAGGACGCACGCTGGTGCTTACAGATGCACGCACACACACGTAGGTGCACGCAGTGCGCATATGCTCAGTTACGCAGGTTTGCCGGCACGTTGTGTGCGGATGCAAGAGCACAGGTGCGCGGGGCAAGGTGTGCAGCGCAAGATGCGTGAGTCGGGGTGTCGTGCGTATGCGGTCCGGGGCGCGCCGCTGGTGCGACGACTAGGCACGGTGCTCGATGTGCGCTAGAGCGAGGAAGGGGAGGGGGGTTGCACATGTACGAGAGTGAGACAGGGGAGGTCGGGGCGGCGCACGCTCAGGAGCGAGGCAAGGGAGGGGGGCGCACACGTAGGAGTGAGGCAGGGGAGGGGGGCGGCGCATGCACGGGGATGGGGGGCGGGTAGAGTTAGGGTGGGATACATTAACCCCGGTTTAGGACCATTGCTCCGATACTATGTTGTGAAAAATGAATAACTTGATATTCATAGGACCCCTAGGCTCTCTTATAGGAGAAAAACCCTAGGGTAAATAGCACTATAGGTACATGAAGAAATAAAAAATACATAAATAACACCACAATATAATAATAATCTCAACAATTCTCTTTTTCCTTTTATTGAGAATGAGATGATTGAGTTAATTATCCAAGTATCCCAACTTTTTCTTGGATTTACTTTCACATGGTGTTTCTTCTTTCCCGGGTAGAGGTATGATTGTACTTTAAGTATAGCCCCCTTATATATGGAAGCTTTAGGCTCGTTAGCAAAACCCCATGTTCTATTCAAATTAACACGGTACTGAAGCGACAGTCCTAGACCAGAGCATGAGTGCTTCCTTGATTATTTTCTTGGGGGAGGGGGCCATCCGAGATATCATCGAAGGAGAATGATGGAGGCACCTCCACGTCATTGGCTTCGCCAACGGGAGTCGTACCTCTTGGGAACAACTCCACCACATGCTCCCATGCTACTTCCCTCATGATTGCCCCAGTTACTTTGACTGAAAATCACCTAAGTACTCAATTTGTTTCGATCATCACTACATGAAGGATTTAGCTGTCGCCATCCGAGCACTACTCGAATGTTGCATAAAGCTGTCCTTAAGGGCTTTAGGTATCAATTGTGTCTCAAGGCCCCTGATCCAACAATGCATGGGCTCTTTTCCGTTGAACTATACACCATCCACATCTTTGTCCATCCTTTAGGGTTTTAGTGGTCACGTAACTGAGCTCTAAAAACTTTTGGATCCCGACAACATTAATTCTCATTTCAGATTTTTGGCAGTCATTTTCCCATTATTCTTTGAGATTCCTTCAAACCAAATCTACATTTCTTGATAAAAGTTAACAACCAATCTTACAAACCTTTTTTGGGTGTGAGTTCGGGATATGTCTACCGCTTCTACTAACTATGAGATTTTTGAGGATTCTCTTGTTGTGAACAAGATGTCTAATAAGGCTAGCCACCCTCATTTCAATCAAGTGATCAAGTTGAATGATTTCTACTGTACTCTCTAGTCTTAAATGAAAGGGGCATGAGATATAGCACATCATTACCATATATAAAGCGACTGTTGAGGAGAGAGTCAAGAAGCTCTATACCACGAAGGACAATGTTATTGTCTAATAATGAATTATTAATTGCTCAATTAAGCGGATTTTTTCATTTATTTGTAGGATTCCAACCCTGGTCCTTTAAAGTGGGAGCCACTGCTTCTACCACCAGACCATTAGAAGGGTTCACAATTAAGCGGATTACAGAGGAATGTTATTGTCATATAATGTTATCTATTATCATATTGTGAAGGAGATGTGTCTTATGCTTGATGGCACCTATTCTCAAGAGAAGAACGTCAACAAGATCCTTCAGTTTCATCATCATATTACCCATCTTTGGAAGATTGGATGTTTAATGGCTTAGTACTCTTCACACTAGTCTACAGTTGAGCACAAAACTTATATGCACCAATGTGTAATTGCCCGTCTTAAAATCCTACCACACCAAGCACAAGGTAGGGCACTATCTTGCAGGCTTAAATCATGCCTATGCCTTGGTAAAATCTCAAATGCTCACACTTGCCATGGTTTAACTTGGAGGAGGCATATAATCATCTAGGTAGGCTTGCAGTGAGTCCGTTGACACTTCTGGTTGTCTCAATTCATCAAACATCCGCCTTTCATTTTGCATCCAAATGTGGGCAAGGGATCTTTGTTCTAAGGGGATGAATTTAAAGTCAGCATCCAAATGTGGGCAAGGGATCTTTGTTCCAAGGGGACGAATTTAAAGTCATGGCCCATCTGGTTGTAAAAAAACCTCAATGTACCTACCATCTGATATAAATCCATTTTAAGAAGACTTCTTGGCTCAAGTACGATAGACCTGCAGTAACTCACCATGCTATTGAGGCACCTGAGTCTTCCATGGGAGCCCAGTTTGTGTCCAAAGTGTACTATGATAATCTTCTCAAGAGCTTGACACAATTTAGTTTTTATATTTCTTTGCCAACTTTGATATAATTGCATTTGTTAGACCCCCGAGTATAGCTATGACAACCATTTTTTCTTGCTTTCCTAGTACTAAAAGATGATTGGCTTGTGGACTTTAGGGCTTATCCTCATATTGTGGTTGAACGTTGATCAAATTCCAGTCTATCTTGGTGGGGCAAACAACACTTGTTCTTGGTAGGCGATGTTTTTTGATAACCAATCATGATGAAGTGCAAGTTCACCTAATATGCATCTAGTTGGTGTTCTATTAGCTCCTGAATTTCTACTCAGTTTGTTCTATGTTAACATATTTAAAATAATTGAATTGTCAAGTTATTTGTTATAATATCTTGAAACAAAAGAAAGAATAAAAAATGTCTTTAATGGGTTTCAAGATTCTTGTGGTAGTGCGCTTACCACCCAAAAGACGAGGATTCAAATCCCTCCTTAAGAGGATTGTGTTAGGTAGCCGATAGCAAATATAAAAAGAGTTGGATCTTTCAACATGGATTTGAGCAAGAATCCATGTAGTCGACCCTACTTAATAATGAGAGAAGGCTCTGCCATTTTTTTTGTTTCAAGATTCTTGTGGTAGTGCAATGTGCTTACCACCCAAAAGACGAGGATTCAAGTCCCTCCTTATGGGGATTGTGTTAGGTAGCCGATAGCCAACATAAAAAGAGTTGGATCTTTCAACATGGATTTAAGCAAGAATCCATGGAGCTGGCCCTACTTAATAATGGGAGGAGGCTCTGCCATTTTTTTTTGTTTCATGGTATTCCGACGAAGTAGGTAATTAGCTCTAGTCGTAAGGAAGAGATGGGTAATATCAATTGTTGTGATCATGTTATATTGGTTCAACACGCTACCCATATGAAGCAATGTGTTCTATCGATGGCATCTTCATTTTAGTCATGTACTTTACGTAAACTTTGTCATGTTACTCCCAAGATACCTATGAGTGTGTCCTTCAAATTTTTTTTGAGAAGAGAAGGGTGGCGTCCCAACTTGGGACCCACCACGCTTATATTCACTGAAAAATTAGAAGAGAAAAAGTACATTACGCTACATGGTTCCAAGAGTCACACAACGCCCTACAATGGTCAAGAACATTTTTAGAATAGAACAATTGCCTACGGAAATTGGCCTTGTTTCTACCACATCAAATCACCTACAAAATGACGAAAGGATAGGAGGTATCAGCATGACCGATGATGCACACCGATCTAATGCAACTCCAGAAGTTGGACGCACTCTCCACCCAAAGCCATGGAATGTGGGCACTACTCCAAACCTGTGCTGAGTGAGAGCATGAGAAGAACAAGTGGTCCAAGTCTTCCACCTTCAACCCGCATCTATCACAGCTACACTCGTCTACCCCTAACAACTAGCCCCGACAGCTCTTGGTAAGGACCCTACCAAGGTTGAAAAATCGCATGAAAACTTCAACTCTGTTAGGCACCCTGCTCCTCCAAATGATTACAACATCAAGTCTGACATCACTGTGCACATGCCCTTCCCCGTCAGTGAAAAACGGTAGGCCTTCTTCACCGGGAATCTTCCATCGCTCCACACAAAATGGTCCCTGCCAGCTGATGGCCACTTCACCTATGCTAACTCCCTCTACAATTTCAGAAAGTCTTCAAACCTATGATTAGAGAGCACCTAGGAGAACTGGAAAGTCCAAGCTCCTTGTTTCCACATATGGCTGACTGATCCCTCTCTATAATAAGCCAGGCTGAAAAGTCAAGGGGACCTCTCCCTCAATACCCCGTCTCTTGTCAAGTCATGCCAAAATCTAAACCTCTCCCCATCACCCAAAACAGGTCGCATCTTTGTCACCATATCTGAAAGGATCTTCGTGATAGCATGCCACATCAAGGAGGGGGCATGTATCCGAGCAGTCTCCAAGGACAAAGAAAAAACAGAAATCCTCTTCATGATTCGACAAACAAGGTCCTCTGAACTCCCCCAAAGCCAAACCACACATTTTGCCACAAGTGCCTTGTTCATCTCCTCTAATCTCACCACCCCCAACCCCTCTTCGCAGTTGTGACCTTGATATCTTTTTTCGTTTTCTTCCCATCATACCAGAAAAATCGTCTCGTCAGAGTCTCCATCTTTGAGCAAACTCTTGTCGGTAACAATCTTGTGGAGCGAAAAAAAATTGGGATGGCAGAGAGGACATGCTTCAAAAGGACAAATCCCCCCCCCCTAGATAGCATAGGTGCCTTCTGTCCCGTCGATAGTCCTTCAAGCCTTGCCATCACAGGTCTCCAATCACAATATTGTAGCCATCCCACTGCTAATGGGAGCCCCAGATACATGACAGGAAAACAATCATTTGTGAGGCATGTTAATTGAGAAACCATTAAAGGAGTTCTTTCTCTTCTAGTTAAACTTATGAATTTTATTTTTATTTCATTTATCTAAGTCATGTTCCCAATCATCAGGGATGTATGTATTAACTTATTGTCATTGATGACAGCTCCTGTTATTTAAAATCAAGGTCTAAAGTAGGTCGTGTCATTCATAACTTTGTAATTGAAATCAAGAATCAGTTTCCCTCTTAAAACTCATCTGTTCTTATAATGGTTTAAATTTTTATAAACACATACAAAATGGCACCATTGAGGAAAACATAAACATATTCTTGATGTGGCTCGCACTCTCTTAATTCATCACAATGTTTTTTTCTATTTCTGGAGGATGTCGTTGTAACAACTTCCTACTTAACTTATTGAATGCATGTTAATACCTAGGGTAGTCAATGAAAAAGTATCCATTCAGCTCCACTTTCTGAATCGTGATATTTATACGATTCAAGCGCATCTTACCACTGCAAGTCGGAATAAACTTGTCCTTCGAGCGATTAAACACACACACACACACACACACACACACACACACACACATATATATATATATGAGGTTACTTCAAGACATAAAAGGGATACCAATGTTATGATGGGATCAAAGACATCCCGTAATTGCATATCTCACAAATGCATGCTCCCTTCTCCTCGAATTCAATAAGAAGGGGTATGGCATGGTAGCC
Organism: Ottelia alismoides; assembly: GCA_037367405.1. Classification (NCBI taxonomy): domain Eukaryota; kingdom Viridiplantae; phylum Streptophyta; class Magnoliopsida; order Alismatales; family Hydrocharitaceae; genus Ottelia; species Ottelia alismoides. Next base: position 365,177 of record JAZKJV010006049.1, on the reverse strand, counting down.
TTGGGGAATGAGACTACTACAAAAGGGAATGCCCCTGCCATGGCAAGATATAACTCTACAACCTAGTTTTCTTGATTCTGGATGGACAATAGGTCAGGTGATGGCCCCCTTTCGGCTAGATTCCCCCGACTATACGCTTTGGCGGCAGTGAAGGATGGCACGCTATTTCAGGTGGCGGACTCGGGCAATTGGATCCCACCTTTTTGCAATGATCTGTCCAATCGGCGTTTGGAGGAGTTCATCAAGATGATTGGGGAGCTCCTGCAACCGGGTCACTTCACGCTGGACCGAGACCACTTTTGGTGGGACGGCTCTGGCCAGTCGGTAAAGAAATTGTACAAGGCCTTGAGATCGGAGGAAGGTGAACAGGATGTAACGATATGCCAAGACATGAAAATCGTGTGGGCGTCTAATATTCCATGACGCGTCAAGGTATTCCTTTGGTGCTTCAGAAGAGGCCGGTTGACTGACAAGGTGAGGAGGAGCCATTTGTTTAAGGTAGATGACGTAAAGTGGACAGATGCAAAGACAACGTTGAAGATTTCGACCACCTGTTTTTCACATGCCCTTCATCGATGCGGATATGGGCTGAGTCTGGGTGTGATTGGGTGGCAACGGGAGCGGTGTCTAATTTTTGGAACTCTATCAGGCAGGTTGGGGGCATCTCCGAGGCTGATTGCGCGAGACCATTTGCTGTATTATGGTGCATTTGGACTGCAAGGAACAAGCTCGTTTTCAGAAACCAGAGGTTCCACTACGAAAATGTGCTTTCTCATGTAAATACTTTGTATCGCCTTTGGCTCTCACGGTAATGTATGTTAAAACTTATTAAATGAATCAAAACGTGTGGTGAATCTCGTGCTAAAATCTCACCCTACATCTTATAAAAAAAACCTGGTTTTGGACTAATATAGAGGATTAGTCTCTTTGCCTAACCCCGATGCCACATGATCTATATGATGAGTCAGATTTCTTTTCAAGGCATCGATTAAGGGGTGGGAAAGAAATGAAAATTCCCATCTATGCAGGAGGGGCCCCACCTTGAAACAAAGGTGTAGGGGGTATGTAGAGTGCCTACGGGGAAAATGCTATGAATGACCACCTGTTATGCACCCTAGGGCTTTTAGGAATTGGATGCTATTTCCTGTGGCTTTCGGGAGAAGTCGAAGTGAAGCACCTTCCCTTTCCCCGTTTTTTTGAATTAGAAAATCTCTCACTCCACTTTGCGCCCGAGATTGGCAAAATCCAAACTTACTCATACTTGACTTAACCAAGTGTTTTTTTAATGCGCAGGAAAAATCCTCCAATTTATGAATAACTCTATAAACTCATTGAAAGGAAGCCATAATGGTAATCAAATACCCTACGTCTTATCCAGGGAAAGACTAGTTCCCTTTAAAAGTACCAAGCTATAAACAATGGCTTACACTAATGCAATCTATGCAGACTACCTAAAGAATAAGAAGCTAACTATTAGTGTCAATAAGAGGTTATCAGCTTCACTTGGAGAAGTAAGAAGCAGATTGTCCACGCATGCTCGTGTAGAATATGAATGTGGTGCGATGACACAATACCATGCCAAGTTTATAGGAGTATAATCTTCGTAAACTGATCTCTAGGTAGTTATTAATAAGCCAAATGATAACAATGCAGTTGAGTTCATTTCAAAAAAATATGGTCTTCCATGAGAGGGCCATGCATCTGGAGATCGAAGACCACTACACCCATAACACGATTTAGAAAGAATTTACCTACACCACTCATGTTAGCTGAGAAGATCAAGTGGTAGCGATATCTTTAGTAAAGCACTACCCATAAAGATATTCAATGTTGTAGCTCCAAGCTAAGCATGATTAATACCTATGCTCCACCTTGAGGAGAAGTTTTGAGAATAAGATAATTGAATTAATCTTCAGGTTATAGATTAACTGAATTAATGTGGTGTGCCTACCACCCAAAAGACCAGGGTTCAAATCCCCCCTTGTGGGGGTTGCGTTAGGTAGCCGAAAGCCAGCGCAAAAATTAGTCAGATCTTTCAACATGGATTTGAGCAAGAATCCATGTAGCTGGCCCTACTTATGGTGGGAGAAGGCTCTGCATTTTTTTAGTCTTCGAATTAACTGGCCCTTATTCGTGCTCGTTTTTTATGCTATTTCTACATATGTTACTTCTTTCCAAGTAGGGTATGCTTAAACTTATCATATTCCTCGTAAACAAGGAAGGCTTGAACTAATTAACAAAACAATCAAATCCAGTCCAACCAACTTCCCATAACTCTTTCTATTTCACCATGACCTCATCACTAGCACTTTGCAACAACACCTCCTCCCCTCAAGATACTAAGATGATTATATATCTATGCTCCAGCTTGTAGGGAAGTTTTGAGAATATAATAATTGAATTAGTCTTATGTTATATGGACTTTATCCGGGATCCTTCCTGATTGTATTTTCACATGGTGTTACTTTGTCCCATGTAGGGCATGCTTGTAAATTATCCATATCCCTTCTTTTAGATAAGGAAGGTTTGAGCTTATTAATAAAACATCTAATTCCACTCCAACCAACCAACTCCTCGTAATTCTTTCCACTTCACCTTGTCCTACTCTATGTATAAAGGCCTAAAGTTATTGAATAAAGTATTCTATTTTGTTCTTCTACTAATAACTTGGCACCACGGTAGGTGAAAGACCCAAAACCCTCTATTATCTAAATGATTATTGGATGGTCACTGGGCAGCATCCAATGCCTCCTCGACAATGTAGGCTCCTGTCCACATAGACATTCCCCTAGCCAGCATAATCTCATCACTAGCATTTTTCAATGATGTAGGCTCCTGTCCACATAGACATTCCCTTAGCCAACATAGCCTCATCACTAGTGTTTTTTAGCAAACACACAATAAAGTTGGATGATACTTACTATACAAAGTGGTCAAAAATCTTCATGATGTCTGATAGGGTAATGAGGAGTTTGGCTTTTCACTAAAGATATGAAAATATATCACATAGTGAAAGATAATTCAATAATCTACACTTGGTTTAATAGTGTTATTGTTGGAAAAAAGTGAGTAATCTATTATTCCAAGGAACCCTAGGCTCTCTTATATAGAGAGAGACCTCATAGGTAAAGTACATAAGAGTCCAGGAAATAAACAGAAATTAAGAAACGGTACATAACATAATAACATAAGTCTCTACACTCCCCCTCAAGGTGGAGCATAGATGTCTATCATGCTTAGCTTGGAAGAACATCTCTGGAAGGGTCCTCTGAGCAACATCTTGGTGAATATGTCAACAGTCCGATCCCCTGAGCTAACGTGAGATGTAGATATCAAGCCTCTCTGGATCATGTCTCTCGTGTAGTGGCAGTCCACTTCGATATGCTTTGTTCTTTCATGGAATGCTGGATTCTTGGCAATAAACAATGCTGCCTGATTGTCACACCGCAGTTGCATGGGTAAAGGTACAGCTATATGTAGATCTTCTAGTACAGCTCGAACCCACATCATCTCCGTGCTTGCTTGCGCCATGGCCCTATATTCAGATTCAGCACTAGACCTTGCCACAACAGTTTGTTTCTTGCTTTTCCAAGAAACCAAAGAGCTCCCAACAAAAACGGCGAATCCTGAAGTAGACTTTCGATCCTTAGGGTACCCTGCATAATCTGCGTCTGCACATGTTGAAATAGATAAATCTGTGCCCTTTCGAAATAGCAACCCTGAGCCTGAAGAATACTTTAGATACCTTAGTATCATGTATATGGCATTCATATGAACTTGTCTTGGCTGCTCCATAAATTGACTCACCCGGCTTACTGCAAAAGAAATATCGGATCGAGTTATGGTGATATAAAGGAGCTTACCCACCATCTCTCTATATCTCCTCTTGTCTACTTCTGCAGTGTCATCGTCATACAGTTTCATGCTTGGATCCATAGGAGTACTCGATGGTCTACATCCAACCATGCATGTTTCAATCAAAAAATCCGTAATGTACTTCCTTTGGGTCATCACCAAACCCTGTGCATTCCTGGCAAATTCCAACCCCAGAAAGTATCTTAGGGTACCAAGATCCTTCGTGACAAACTGACGGTCCAGGAATGCTTTTGTCCTCTCTATTCCATGTACATCATCTCCTGTAACCAGAATATCATCAACATAGACCATGATGACAACCGTACCTGTAGAAGACTTCTGAATGAACAACGAGTGATCTGCATTTGATCTTTTGAACCCCTGTCGTTCAATCAGGTGGGAAAGCTTCTGGAACCACGCCCTTGGGCTCTGCTTAAGGCCATAAATCGCCTTGTGAAGTCTATACACCATATGCTTTTCCCCCTCAGCAGTGAACCCTGGTGGTTGTTGCATGTAGACTTCCTCCTGCAAATCTCCATACAAGAAGGCATTCTTGACATCAAGTTGAGATATAGTCCAGTTACGTACCACAACAACTGATAAAAGAATGTGAAAGTAGAGTGACGAGCCACTGGAGAAAATGTATCCATATAGTCCACGCCATAGGTTTGTGTGAAACCTCTCGCGACCAGTCGTGCCTTGTATCGATCTAGACTGCCATCGCCATCGGCATAGCTTCTTGATAGGTCCGTGGTATGTCCACGGAAGACAAAGCCGCAACAAATCTCTGAAAGTCGCCTGTGAGGTGATGAAAGGACACCTGGAAAGCAAAAGGATAAGATGCACAAGTCTGTTTCTGCTTCCGAATAGCAATGGGAATATCAAGGTCGTCGTCCACTGTACTGGATGGTGTAGTCTCCTCCTGCAATGAAGAATCATGCACATGTACCATATCTGACCCGTCAGTAGTGATGCCATCTGAACATACCTGAGGCGTGATGGATGCCTGACGTGTAGCCTAAGCAGGACCTGACCGGCGCGTATAGAATTTTGGTAAAGGTGGAATAAGAGGTTGTGGAGGTGGCGGTGGAGGAGGTGGCGGTGGTGGTGGTGGCGTAGCAACTGGAGCTGGAGTGGACTCAAGTGAACTCAAGCTAGGAGGAGGAGGAACATAGACATCACCGTTGGTAGTGGACGAGACCAACCTGTCACCTGCAGGGGAAAAATACATAACGGACTCAAAAAATGTGACATCAGCACTGATAAAATATTTCTTGTTTATGGGATCATAACAATGATAGCCCTTCTGAGTCCGAGAGTAACCTACAAAGACACACTTGACAACTCTAGGTGAGAGTTTGTCAAGTCCATGAGATAGGAGATGAACAAACGCAACAATACCAAAGATACGAGGAGTAAGTGAGAATAATTCCTTATCAGGGAAAATGATAGAAAGAGGAATTTTCTCATCAAGGACAGATGATGGCATACGATTGACCAGGTAGCAGGCTGTAAGGACAACATCCCCCCAGAAAGTGATAGGAGCACAACTCTGAATAAGGAGGGTTCAAGTGATGTCAAGAAGGTGACGATGCTTTGATGTCAAGAAGGTGACGATGCTTTCTTTCTGCCATGCCATTCTGTGGAGATGTGTAAGCACAGGTGATTGGGTGAATAATACCCTTAGACGAGAGAAACTGAGAGAGAGACCGGGTGCAGAATTCCAATGCATTATCTGTACGAACATATTTGACCGTAGAAGAAAAAACATTCTGCACTTCATTAATCAAATTTTTAATAACATCCCCTGCTTCAGATTTATTCTTACTAGATAAAACCTGTGTCCCTGATGATCAGGTACACGACTCAGACCCCAAATATCAATGTGAAACAACTCAAACGGGGAGCTACTGCTCCGACTCTGACGACCAGGAAAGCTATACCGATGATGCTTTCCCAACTGATACGCTTCACAGCGGAATGAAGAACTGGGAGAGATCTGAGGTAAGAGATGTCGCATTTTCTGGAGCGGGAGATGGCCAAAGCGAAGATGCCAGATGTACGGAGATACTGTTCCGACGGAATGAGAAGAGACGCCAGCATAAGAGTTCCGGACCAGCCGATAGAGACCATTCTTCTCAGAGCCACAACTAATCACCCTGCCCGTTAGTATGTCCTGAAAAATAAGAGATGAAGGGTCAAATATAGCACGACAGTGCAAATCCTTCGTAATCCGACTAATAGATAACAAATTCATGGAGAACTCAGGAGCATGTAGAACATTCTGTAGATGCATAGAAGGTGATAAGGAAACCTCCACCTATCCAACAAGGGGAGAATGAGTACCATCTACTATCAGCACTGAGAGGCCATGTGGGATGTCCCTGTAGGACTCAAGTCTCTCTCTATCCCGGCAGAGATGATGGGTGGCGCCAGAATCTATAATCCAATCAGATAGATCATGACAAGATGTAAAGGCAGTAGCACTACCTGAGGACCTGAGGTACTAACAGCGGCAGACGAACTGGAAGAAGCTATAGCAGCAACATCTGAAGGTCCACCTAGAGAATCAGCAGATGATTGTGGCATAATATCACGTACACGTGCCACAAGCTCTTCGAATCGGTTACCTGCAGTGGATGCTGACTGGGGCAGTACATGCTCGGCTACACGCGTTGATGCTGGAAACCCATGCTTAGAGTAACACGTATCCTCCGAGTGGCCTGTGCGATGGCAGAACGAACATGGCTGGCGAAAGCGACCTCGTCCACGGGGTCCACGTCCACGACCAGAAGACTGACCACTTCTCCCACGCGATACTGCCATCGCCGATGGGGGTGGAGTAGACGTGCTGGAAGAAACTGATATGTGACTGAGCCTCCGGTAAATGTCCTCCATAGGAGGAATGACTGCATTAGCCAATATCTGAGAGCGGGCTGCCTCATACTCAAGATCGAGCGCTGCAAGTAGTACGCCCACCATGGTAGCATTCCGAAATGTCTTCTGCTGCTCCGGAGTCGCCGTGAGTGGTATGGTACTGTATAATTTCTCGAACAACCCTCTCAAGGACGTGTACAATGAGTGAAGTAGCCGACCATTCTGCTTCATCGTGAATATATCATGCTGGAGCTGTAACATCTTGGTCTCGTTCCGTACTTGGGAATACGTAGCGGCCAGAATATCTCACATTGCCTTGGCAGTGGGCTGATGGAGGACATCATTGGCAATCTCCATCGACAGTGTGCCTGACAGCCAAGTCTTGGCATAAAAATCATCAGCCTCCCAAGATGCATAGATCCCAGTCTTCTCTCTCGGCTCATCCTCGGTAAGTATATGCTTCTTACCGTTTGACTTCATGAGACTCGTGAACTGCATAGTCCAGAGCTCATAGTTTGTCCCGTCCATCTTGACTATTGGCGCAGGACCTTTGAAGGCGCCTATGGAGGGCATATCGACTTTGTTCTCTGACATGTTGTCGTAAATGAAGAACTAGGGATTGTAGACCAGAAACAAGTGTCTACAAAGACTTGATCGGATTTGAGTGCATATGTAGACGTTACGCACTCAAATCCATGGAGATAGAACAGCCAACAAAAGAGGGGTCATCGGCATGAAAGGAAGGGGAACCCGACGATGAGGGTCCCCTATGGTTGGGCTTCAATCGGCGGAGTAGAGAGGTGGGGCTCGGCGGCGAGACAAGGAGCCCTACGGTAAGAAGGGGCTGTGGCGGCGAGGCGGGGAGGGCCCGGCGGCAAGGCTGGGGGCCCTACGGCGAGGAGGAGGGGGCCCGGCGAGGAGGGGGCCCTACAGCAGCGGCGACGGAAGGGTGGTGGAGGGGAGAGACGGTGGAAGAGAGAGGATCCGACGACGGTGGTGGAAAGAGCCTAGGGTTAGGGTTAGACCCTGTGCTCTGATACCATGTTGGAAAAAAGTGAGTAATCTATTAATCCAAGGAACCCTTGGCTCTCTTATATAGAGAGAGAGACCTCATGGGTAAAGTACATAAGAGTCCAGGAAATAAATAGAAATTAAGAAACGGTACATAACATAATAACATAAGTCTCTAGAGTTATCATGCATATCATTGAGAAATTATAGGTTACGAGGCGACCACGAAGTTTTAAATAGTTTCAGAGTTATATACTCATTATTCATAAAATGAATGTTTGCCTTTCAGACCTACCATAAGATGGTGAAACTGAAGCAGGAAGGAAAGGCATTGACTTAGTACGATTTGTAGCCAAAGGCTCTGAGCGAGATGCACAACTTTCTACAATCTATAGGCATGTGTTTGAAGTAGAGTATCCTTTTTTTGAGAGTTTGAAGCAGAGTATCATAGAAAAATAGTTGTGATGTCTTTTCTCCCAAGCCCAACATTTTTATTTACCCTTGATGAGATTTAGAATGGCAACTTACTACCCATATTTGCGAAGGCATACAACAAGCTCAGTCAACTTTTTATACCCTCCATGGCAGAAGGCGTTGATACACGCATCCTACTGCATTAGACATTTCTTTTAGACGTTGGAGCCGTGAATCTTTGCCCTCTTTACATAAAAGGGTGTGTTAGCGGAGCTCATGGTTGTGACCAAGAATCTAGTACACTAATGGCCAATGAGAACTACTGTTGTACAAAGCACGAGAAGACAAGTTGTACTAGTAGTCTTCACAAGAGAGCCCCTTGATGATGATTGACTCTTTAAGCTTGAAGAAATGCCAAGTCTTTACCTCATCAAATTGAGCTCATCTACGTCTGGCATTATTGTGGCAGCCACATCGTCAAGTATATATGATTCTGTTGTTCGAACAAGTATCGAGACATAGTCGTAGGTTGGTAGGTTGATTTAAGGACCTCATGAAACCTACTCGAAGATAGACAAAAATTCGAATACTATATATTGTACCTTCAAGGAGAGCTATGCATGCGGTTGATGGGTGACTGGCCCGTTTTAAGTGGCTTAGGAAGATCTATGCAACTCAATTTACCATTAACTAGTGTCATGTAGTATCAACCTTCTCTGTCATCATGTTTTCTGCTAGTAAGATATGCAAGTTTACGAATAATGGAGCCAATTTTGACATTGTGTTTGCATTTTTTAGGCCATCCATACCTATTTTAGCAATAGCTCCTATGCGTTTGGTTGGAGGGTTATCTAGTGGTGGCTAAGCCTCTGGGAAAGTGGGTTATTTAGTGGGTAACCCTTTTATGTGTTTTGGAGTTGGTTGGAGGATTGTTGTTGGGAGGCCTTGTTGTGATGTGATTGCATTGAAGTTTAAAAAAGTGATTAGAAGTTGAGTATTTATAATTTTTTGATGATAAGATGGTATACTATTTTATTTTTCGTTGGAATTGATGAAAGAAAAATGAATTTATTGATATATTAAATGAGAGTGATTTTCGAGTGGGCCCCACAAGAGATAGAATCAAATATGGCTGTGGGACCCACCAGGATGGAAAGGGCGGGGGGTGGTCGCAAACCTAGGGGTTTTGCGGGAAAACCCCCAAAATAAGGGTTACCCACCCCTCAAACCTCCTAAAGAACACTCCCTAAGGAGAAAATCCCTCAAGGTTTCTTTTCCTATTTGCATGATTTTTTAACTATTGTCCCGCAAGTTTTTAGATGGGTAGTCTTGCTTCAAGTTCGACTGAGGATGTTTTTTTGGTGATACGCACCTTCCAAATGCTGCTAGGAAGGTACAACGAGCACATAAAGCACCCACAATGCAACAACTGTTATGTAGCAATGCATATACTTCAAGGGTAATCTCTTTAGTACACTTAAGTAGTGCATACACACGATTTGTTGAGGGGCTATTAGCAATACAAACACGTCTCATATACTTGGGTAATGGAGCCTTTAGATTGAACTTACTATGGAGAAGGAGAATGTGGCTTTAATCTCCAGTGGCATTTGGACACTTGTGGATCCACCTACTAATTGCAAGGTAGTCACCGAAAAGTAGGATTTCAGCATGAAGCACAATCTAGATGGTCAGTTATAAGAAAGATCAAGCATCCAATAGTTAAAGTCTTCACTTGAACATATGGTGTGGACTTCTTCAACTTTTCTCCGATCGCCTAGGAAGGTACCTTGCGAGTAATATTATCAATTGTTCTTCATTGAGAATGGTATTTGCATTAGCTTGACATGAATAATGCTTTTCCTTTATAACCACCTTCACAAGGTGATCTATATTTAGAAACCCCCTGGGTTCGAGATTTAAGGGGAGAGTCAGAGAGTATACACGTTGATGAAAGACGGTTATGGCCTCATGCAGAGTCCATGTGCTTAGTTGCAGAAGTTATTACAAGTTATGAAAGACAATAGTTCTTCTATTCTCTTCAAATCACTCTAGGAAAACAAGTTCTAGTTATATTTGTGTGTGTTGCCAATGTTGCGCTTATAAGAGATGATTCACAAGATTACAGAAGTGAAGCATCTTCTTACCAATCATTTTGTAATCAAGGATCTAGGTCTTAAGATACTTCCTCAAGATAAAGTTGCTCGCAGCAGAAGAGATCTCTCTTATCCCAGAGGAAATATCTCATTGATTTATTGCCAGATGGGCATGATTGGGCCATGCTAACACAAAAACCTATGGACTCCAGAGCTCGACTATATGAGGATGAGGAGCTGTTGCAACATAGCAACCAGTATCAGAGACTTGTGAGGGAGTTGTACTTCATCATCAATACAACAGATATTTCCTTGACAATTAGAAAATTAAGTTAATTCGTGAACAAATCCCATGCAAGCTCATTGGGATGCAACCGTAATGATTATTATATACACCAAGGTTGGGTCATGGAAAAGGTTATACTTCATCAGAGGCTCCCCATAGATATTGTTGCAGGCTTCGACTCTTTCATAGGGTGTCTGGCTGATAAGAAGTCTAATGTGTACTTTTTTACCAACCTAAGTGGTAGTCTTATCACAAGGACGAGCACGAAGCAAGCTATGATATAACAATCTAGTGCACAGGAGTATAAGAGTGAAACATGCAGCCTCAGAAATGAAGTGGATTTCATGTAGTATTTAATGATTACATGTGACAAATGACATGCATATGGAGCTATAGTGTGATAAACGAGCACCTATACATATTTTTAACAACCTCATGATTCACGAACCCACCAACATTGTGGACGTTGATTGCCACTTTACCAGAGATCTGATCAAAAGAGGTCGTCTTAGCACCACAAATGTTCCCGTCACATAGCAAGCTGCCTACATGTTTACTAAAGCACTTCCTCGAGTTGCTTTTGAAAAATATTGTCATAAGCTAGGGCTAAAAGAAATTTATGTGTTCCAACTTTATTAGGATTGTTAGAAACTTAGAGTGTATGTGTTAGTTTGTGTGTGTGTAGGACGCAGGTATTGGTTGTCTTTTTTCCTTTCTTAAAACTCTTTCCTATTTCATCATATACTCTTCCTTATGTATACCAATGGAGGACTAGTGTGGCTGATGGGTGATAGAATGCAGAAGTCCATAAACATACCAATTGTAAGAACTGAGAAAAACTGCGAGCACTGGGGTTTCTAATCTCTAGGGTGTTCCTGAGTCCTCTCCAATGGACCATGAAAATGGGCATCTTTTATATTGTCCCCAGTTCAACTATTTTCATAGTCAATTATTCGTACTTTTTATCATTTTAACTACCATAAATGCCCTACAAAACCCTTTTGTTGATCCACGTAGGGTGGGATAAACATGGAATTGATGTTTACAGGGACATTTATTGGCGTTTATAGGGTTACTATTTGAGTCATTTTCTATGACATAGTACCAAGCATTTAACCAGTAAACTCCAGTTTTCTGGTTTTTAACGATTTCAAAATGAAATTACATATATGGGAAAAAATGTATGTATACCTCATGCCATCCTAGACTGACAAAATCTCCATCAGACAAGCCTGATCCAGAGAAATCTAAAGTGAACACTGTGATGTTTGACGGAAGTAGGATAACAGCCGCCTCATTAGCATCTGCTCTGCATCCACTGCATTCGCATAAAGAACTAACAGTTATAGTTTGAGGTGTATCTGCATCATATCACTTTACAAATGTTTAAAAATCTTTATTCGAAAAAGAAATGTTTAAAGGATTTGAAAACAACCAGCCACTAATACACTCTAAACTGCTTACTTGCCCACAAATGTAGTTGTAATGTTCTTGGCAAGAATAAGCAAAAAAAATGATTTCAAAAAGTGAACAGCGAGTACTCAAAAGAAAGTACCTGGACCAAACCTGTCAAAGAAAGGCTCAGACTAGAATTCATAAAGAAGCCGACCATGAATCAGCCATTGTATATTCAAATGGTCTAGTAGATTTTAACGAGCACTTGAATCAATAACATTATATGCCCAAAAGGATGAAACATGACAAGCAGATACGCTCAATATGTGCATTAGTGTCTAATGAAGAGGCAAGTTCCCCTGCTCTACTCGTGAAAGAAGGAAGGGAAATGGGGATCACCATATCCCCTTCCAAAAAAAATACAAATACAAATCAGGATTTTTTTGGAGAAATAAGAGTTCTAATTTGGAGAGCTGTATTACGTGCAATCCTCACGGGATTTTTTTTATTGGATATGATAAATCTCGTTAGAATTTAATTGATCGATATTTGATTGTTGCAATCAATCTGACATCGTATTTGGTCTTAAATAGAGAGGTAGAGTCACTACTCCAAACATAACTGTTAGAGTATTTGGAGCATGCATCACTTATGTAATAGGTGGGTAAACCACTGAGTTTAGTCCCACATATACAAGTGGTGGGACTTGCAGGCTCTGAGGAGGCTATATAAGGAGCCCTAGACCTCCTGTAACCATTGAGAAAGTGCAATGCATAATATGCCCCTTTGAGGGTTTCTCCCGTGGATTCATCCTGCTCCTCACGGAGTAGGGTTCCACGTAAAATCCCGCTGTGTTCTTATTTTCTTTATCTTCTTACATATTTTCGCTTCCGCTTCCGATTTTCTAACATGGTAACAGAGCGGGTCGATTCTTGAGGATTTTCTTTTATGTTCGTTTGTAATATGTTCGAGATTCGTTTTATGTTGAAGACCTGGTGTTCGTGTTCGAGATCTTTGCATATCATTCTTGTTCTACGGCTGGAGTTATGTTCTAGGGTTTCATTTTTTAAACCCTATTTTTTGCCGTCGAAGCAACTCGTTCTCATTGCTCTTGCCAACAGCAATGGTGTCTCTTGCCCTCGCGCCCTACGTCCAGGCGAGGTTCTGACCAGCAAATCGCCTCCTGACGGTGCCCTAGTGCCCTCCACGCCACAAGTTGGCGTGTGAGATCCTCTCAGGTGGCACCCCTGCAGCCATCATCGCCTCTTTCGCACCTCAGATACAGAGGGAGAACACACAACCCCTCCTGTGATGACCGCTCAAGCTCCAGTGCGCGCACTCACGCAAGATCCATCAGCGGTGGCATCCAGATCGACTTTGGTGGATGTCTCTCCAGTCGTGGCCTCCCCTTCGCATCGCATGCACCATTCTACTTTCAGGCGGCACCCTCCTGCGCGCAAGCTCCTCTCCGGCGAGGCCTCGTTGCCAACACAGACGCGCAATCTCCTGACAGGGCCCCCAGGCACGCGCCGACGAACCCCGTCGTGCCGCCCTCCATCGAGCTCTCCACCGGTCCATCGAAAGGCGACACGCCAGCTCCTCGCGGTGCATCTCCCTCGCGCGGGACACCCTTCCAGGCGGGAACCCCGCTCGCGCGAGCATCTCCTGCGGCGGCTCCAGCCGCCATGACCAGCGGCGGCGAGAGCAGTGAACCCCCAAGGGGGCGGGGGCGGCCTTGTGTTTCAATGAAAGGGGTTCCCACGAGGGGAGGCCCCAGGGAATCCTAAATAGGGCTGGGGTTTATTTTTATTAAAAAAAAGAAAGGAGATGTATTTTAAAGCCCAAATGGGCTAAGGTTTCTTTGGGCCCAAATGGGTCACGTTTGTTTGTTAAAGAGAGAGAGAAAGAGGCGTGTACAATAAAAAGCAGTATGCAAAGAAAAAATGCAAGAAAAGCCAAAAAAATGGTTGAAATGGCTTTAAAAAATGTGTTAAAAATGACGGTGTATTAAAAAAATGATGAAAAAGAGCCGCAAGAATTTTTTGGAATATTCATATTTTCCCCATATTTATGTATTATCTTATCTTCTCCCAACGTGGTCAACAATGTCATTCCGACCAGTATGGGAGAAAGGGGGAGTAAATGTAGAGTCACAGGTCTTGTTCTAAGATTCGGATGTCAGATTCTCCAGACCGGTCAGATGTTCAGACTCTACAATTTTCAGATTCAGACTTAACGAGGATGCATGCCAATCATTTGTCATTCTTGTTGGTCGGCCAGAGTTTTCATGTGAGCCATAGGGACTCTAGAGCAGAAGACCATTCCCTATGCCATTAAGGGCAAGGGTTTTCATGTGGTATCATAGGGACTCCAGAGTAGAGTACCATTCTCTGAGCCAGATAGATCCAGTTTCACACTCCAGCCCGTTCGCCCTCCTCACATACACGCCATGAGAAGCAACATCCTCGACTGCAGCAGTTGTGCGCGTTGGGTTGATATTGTCTGTAGTGTCATGTATTGTGAGTTGAGTTTCTTTCTATTTGTTCAAGCTGAGCATTGCATGCTCCAGCTTGAGGGGGAGTGTTAGAGTATTTGGAGCATGCGTCACTTATGTAATAGGTGGCTAAATGGATCCCTCCAGGATCCATTTACCCCACCACTGAGTTTAGTCCCACATCTACAAGTGGTGGGACTTGGAGGCTCTGAGGATGCTATATAAGGAGCCCCGGACCTCCTGTAACCATTGAGAAAGTGCAATGCATAACATGCCCCTTTGAAGGTTTCTCCCTTGGTTTCATCCCGCTCCTCACGGAGTAGGGTTCCACGTAAAATCCCGTTGTGTTCTTATTTTCTTTATCTTCTTCCATGTTTTCGCTTTCGCTTCCGATTTTCTAACAATAACAACACAACAAAAGGAGGGGGCGATGGAACAAAGGGAGTCAGACTTATTTTTCTTCTTAGAGATTTTTCCCGGTGACAGTGAGTAAAATCCAATACAAAAGTTCACCCATTTAATTCAATAACAACTGTGGAGAGAAACCAATGAATGTCTCATTCACGGGGCCCTAGGGTTCTCTTATATAAGAGGCATGGTTTGAAAAAACTTGCCTCCAGGCTGGTCGAGGCATACACCTTGAGGCGTGCACCTCGGTCTAATCTAGTGATGTGTGCGCCTCAGGTGGCTGAGTGTAGCCTCGACCCTCGAGGCAGTCGAGGAGAGCTATGTAAGGCATTTTTGCTTTTTGAAGCATTTTTATGATTTTTATGGTCTACTTAATAGTTGAGAAGCTTATAAATATACGCTTGTTTCGGATAATGATTATACAAGATGAATGCCTAAATCGGATGTCTCTTTTATGTTCATAACTTCATATTTACCATTAATTATGCCCAATTGTTTCGGTAAGCTTTTATCATTTAACTCTTAATGAATGAATTCATAAATATCAAATCCAACAATACTAGTAAACTTAACGAGCTTCGTAGTGTATCGAGCAAAATGAAATGGATAGGATTCACTGTTTCTCATGCTGCCATATATTATATCTTAGAAATACAATATAAATTTCTTCAACGTATATTTAATTGTACTTTTAATTATAATAATATTTCAAATACAAATATGTATTGTTTAATTCATTATATACAATGAATTCCTCTTTGAAATGTGTAGAAAGGGATAAGAAGTTATTTTATCTTCTCTTTTGGTGTTCTTATCTCTATTATTTCATCATATCTTAGAGTCTTAAGTATTATATGTTCGGAAGAAAACATATAATTACAATGACATATATATAATTATAGTTTTGTGCATATTTCTCTCTATAAAGTGAGGTTTATGCCTCAATCGCCTCGAGGCTACGCCTTGCCTCGATTTCGAGGGAAAGACCTCATTCCACCTTTTGTTTTTCAAATATTGATAAGAGGAGAAACACATTTGGGCAAATAACACAATATAGACTGAAAGAAAAGAAAATACATGAAAATACGAAAAGATAAATAATATCTCAACACTCCTCCTAAAGTGGAGCATAGGTATCAATAATGCTCAACTTGGGGCATCTTTGGAATGACCCTTTGGCTAGGGCCTTGGTGAACATATTTGTTGTTTGTTCCCCTGATCTGACATGAGAGGTGGAGATAAAGTCCTTCTGAATCATGTTACGAGTGTAATGACAGTTGACCTTGATATGCTTGGTCTTCCCATGGAACGTAGGGTTGTTAGCAATGAAAAGAGCAGACCGATTGTCATATTGGAGATGCATGGGAAGAGGTACAACAATAGCTAGGTCAGTCTAAACGGATCTGACCCACATCATCTCCGTGCTCCCTTGCACCATGGCCCTGTACCCAGACACTCTGCACTTGATTTGGCAACCACCATCTGCTTCTTACTCTTCCATAACACCAAGGAGCTCCCTATGAACACTGCAACACCTGAGGTAGACTTCCTGTCCTTGGGACATCCTACACAATCTGCATGTGCGCAAGTTGTAACGATAAGGGATGAATGTTCCTTTGCTAAATAAATGTCCAGTATTCGGACTGGTCTTCAAATACTTGGTGATCGGAATATTACCCTAGTTAAGAATGTTGATTTATTGTCGTCGGGTATTCAACGATCACTCAGAATTGAACGCTTAAGTATCTCCATGAGGAGGTACGATAGGTGATTGTTTCTTTAACCTGGGCAAGCCCAAGGATCGACGCAAGGAGATGTGAGCATGTTTAGCCTATTATCTGGTCTAATAGTCAGTTTGATCGATCTCAGTTTCAATTAATCGGGTTGGTGCAATGCATGAAATATTTGTTTAATTTTATGCAAATATAAATGCTACACGATGAATACAATGCTATGCAATAAAAAGTATACACAACAATGCAATCAAGCTCCTAAGATTAATGTTGATACTTAAGCTCCTAATTGCGTAAATTTATTCTAATTTACAAGTCAGTTAATGCTCTAATTATTGATTTCAATTCAATGCATCAATTTTCCCAAGTAATAATTCGCTTAATAAACCTCTAATTAAATTAGGAAATAAAAAGTCAAATTACTGGATAGAAATTCCTTAATCACATCATAAGTGAATTAAGCTATCCAATACCTATTTAAAAGCAATTAATGGGTTAAAGAACAATTAATTACACAACAAACAAGCCTTGAGAACTAGGAAAATTCTCTGATTATAACTCATGTTCACATCAATCACATCAGAGAAATAAGTGCATGATCAGAAAGAGCATTAACTAGCTTTCCAACAATACCAATTTCATGAAAATCAGAAAAGTTCGGTAGCTCAAGATATTCAACAATATGTCCATGGGCATTTGCAATAAAAAAACATAGTTAAAATAAATTAAAAATTAATTAAAACATGCAAAAAGGGGCTTATCTGAAATATATGAAACTCGAAGGGGTTGCTATGTAAAAACACCAAGGTGGGTCATATTATGCAATCCAACAGAGTCGGTGGGTGGGTGTTGCAATTTTCCCACCCACATGATCGGCTCACATAGTGGCGAGGTTTGAGGTGTGGCTCGGATTTGGGTTGCATGCGTCGGCCACGTGGGAGAGGGGAGTAGGCTCAATCGAGGCTCGAGTGTTCCAGACTTGTTGAGGTGGCGAGGTGGTTCAGAGCGAGAACAGAACCGTCAGATCAAGATCTAACAATCCAAATCTAGTTGTGGGTGTGCGGTTCGGATGGATCCTTGCACACGTATCGGACGACTACAATGGTTGCTCTTTACAGTCGTTACATCAAGCCTGAGGCCCAATCCAACTAGATCCGTAGCTTGTTGCTCCTTCGTGGGTGGTTGGCATGGGCAGAGCTCTAACGAGCCCTCACAAGCTCCTCCTGCAACTTGGAGCTAGGTTGATCGTCTAGGAGGCTTGGGAGAATTCAGACAAAGGAGATGGAGTCGTGGCGGAGCTGTTGCACGGGTCGGGGAAGCACGATGATGTGGAGTGGACGGAGGATGAGCAGTTGATCGGAGGGGGGCCATAGCGTATGGTCAATGAAGGTGAGTGGTACATGCAAGTGTTAGAAGATAAAAGTGAAGCAATAAGGGGCGTAACGAAGGCCCAAGGAAGGTGGTCGGAGTGGGGGCCTATTGGGTTCCTCCTCATGTACAAGGAGGAGGTGGAGTGAGGTGGTCAAGGTGTGGAAAAGGGGAGGTGATCGTCAGACAGTTTGGCAAAGGTCTCTGAAGTGCGGTGAAGGTGATGGAGGGGTTCAATCAATCGAAATGTGTATGTTACGAATAAAATCAAAGAAATCACGAAGGGGGGAAGATCGAGAACTATGTGGAGGAGCTGAAGAGGAAGAGGCAAAACAGTTACCTAGGCTAGAGTTGCGAGGCTCCTGGTCTTTGCTCGAGGGCGTGGCGATGGTCGAGCTCGAGCAGCACAAGATGGAGGTGTTGTGGTGGCGAAGGTGCTCCGTTGGATCTCATAGGAGAAGACAACGGTCTTCGCTCGACACGGTTGGCCTCTGCTATCACATGGGGTCTCAGGGGGCTCGTGTGTCTCTCTCCTAAAAGTAGATCAGTGGGGGTGAAGAAGCCAATGGTTGGATGCCTTGTGGCGTTGACCTTGTCCATGAAAAGAAAACAACAAAATAAAAGGAAAGAAATAAAATTAAGCATCAAGTTAAAAAGTGGTCTTCATGAGATTTGTAGTTCTAAAAAAGATATACAAGTTTCATGAAGACCTCAAAAGCATAAATAAATTGATTTATACAAAATAGAAATTTGGAGGTATTCTAATGAATTAAAATACCAATTTTTGAAGTTATATATTTTTCTTTGATTTTTGATAAAAGTCTATATAAAAGAAAATATACTAAAATACTAGAAATAAAATAAAGCACAAAAATATTTTTTTAAAAAAATAAGAAAAGGTAATAAAAATCCAGGAAGAAAAAGTATAGACAACATACAACACTTCTTTTTATTTTATTTTATTTTATTTTATTTTGGATTTGGATTTTAATGGATTATATCAAAACATAAAACAAAGAAAAGAAATGAAAAAAAATAAATTAAAAAGGGTTAATTATGTACATAAAAAAATGAATCAAAGTTAGTGAATAATTACAAAGTACAATTAGGTCCTAAAATCGATATTTTGTAAACAAGTTCCAATTTTAATAAATCCACTTTTATTGGATAGATAATTATATAAGTTTAACTTTAAAAGTGAGTTTGGTAGATTTGGATTTTATATGGAGCGGGAATTCATCTATGAAAATTGGCTTTACGAATTTTTCGATTGAACATCTAAGGGTATTTATTAAAGGCGTACTTTTTTATATTTTTGTATTTTTATATACTTTTTATACACATTTAGAGAAATAATTAAGTGAAAAAAGTTAGTATCAATCTATTAAAAATCAAGGAAATTTGGTTATTTACAAGATATTATTTATAAACAATATTCAACACCTTTATTTTATGAAAAAAATGCATCCTAATGTATGCTAATTATTTACATATGCATGAATGCTAATTATGCAAACTAAAATCCGAAATACATCTAAATACTCAGGAACGGAGCTCTATTTTCAGCTATTAGAGTAATGAGTCACAGATTCATAAATATCTCAGAATCATATGGATCGCATCTATATGTGTTTGTCTAGGTTACTCCATGAACTGACTCACTCTACTCAATGCAAATGATATATGTAGCATGAGATGGTCACATATAGGAGCTTCCCAACGAGCACCATGTATGTACCTCTACTTGTGTACCTCCTCTATGCCATTATCATATAACTTCATGCTCGGGTCCATGGGAGTAGTGGCTAGCCTGCAATATGCCATGTTTGTCTCAGAAAGAAGATATGTAACGTACTTCCTCTGGGGCATAACAAGACCACGTTGGTTCCTAGCAAATTCAAGTCCAAGGAAGTAACGTAAAACGCCAAGGTCCTAGGTTAAAATATGCTGACCAAGAAATCCTTAGTTGCGTGAATGCCATGCACATTATCCCATGTAATGATGATATTATCAACATAGATCAGTATAGAAATTATTCCTCTGTAAGTCTTCTGAACAAATGAGTGATATACAATCGATCTCATGAACCCATGTTGCTCTATTAAGTCTGAGAAATTATGAAACTATGCTCTTGGACTTCACTTAAGGCCATAGATAGCCATATAAAAGTCTACACACCATATGACACTCCCCTTCAGCAGTGACCCTAGCGGTGGCTGCATGTAGACTTCCTCCTGCAGGTTACCATAAAGAAATGCATTATTCACATTGAGCTAATATAGGGGCCAATCTTGTGTCACTGCGACCGGGAGAAGGATCTGCAATGTACAATGTCGAGACACATGAAAGAAAGTAGCCTAATAGTCAACCCTATACGTCTGGTGAACTCACAAACCACAAGCCTTGCCTTGTAGCGATCCATGCTGCCATTTGCTTGGTGCTTCACTGTGAACAACCACTTACATCCCACGACGGATGTCCCTATAGGAGCTGCAACAATGGTCCATGTGCCACATGATTGTAACATGGCCATCTCCTCTTCCATGGCAAGACGTCATTGACTATATTGTATCGCCTCATGTTATGTCTGTGGTATCCCCACAGCTGGCAGTCCCACGACAAACTTCATGAGATCCTCTGAGAGACGCCCTAAAGAGACATGGCTTATAGTAGGATAAGTTGCGTATGTACATCTATGTTTCCATGGAGCAATAAACACATCAAGATCACAACCTCCTCCTCAACTTGTAGACGCCTTCTAAGAGGGTGCTAGCTCATCTTGTAAAGTAGCCTGATGTATGGACAAATCACTGGTGCTATCAATAGAAACAATGTGCTCAGAACATACCTGAGATGTGATGGAGGATGGGGAAGGCCCATGAGCAAGGGGGGACCATGAGAGGCATGCGAACATAGAAAATGTAGCAATAAGTGAGCCAAGGCACTAGGTGGAGGAGTCATAGGAGTAGGTGGTGCTGGTGGAGATGGTGGTGGTGATGGTGGTGGTGTCAGTAGGACTGGAGGTGGTGGTGCCATAGGAGGAGGAGGCACATATACCTCCGCTACATAGTCAGACAAAGTCGACCGGTCACCTGTAGGAGAGAAATACATGACAAACTCACAAAATGTGACATAAGCACTGACATGGTACTTTCGTCTAACAAGGTTGAAGCAACGGTACCCCTTATAGGTACGAGAGTACACCACATAGACACACTTGGCGGCTCTAAGGGAGAGCTTGTCATGACCAGGAGTCAGGTGGTGTACAAATGCCACAGAGCCAAACACACGGGGTGTCATGGAGACATGTCCTCGAGAAAAGCAATCAAGAAAGAGACCTACTCTCCTAAAATAGAGGACAGCATACGATTCACAAAGTAC
This sequence comes from Ottelia alismoides, assembly GCA_037367405.1. Lineage (NCBI taxonomy): Eukaryota > Viridiplantae > Streptophyta > Magnoliopsida > Alismatales > Hydrocharitaceae > Ottelia > Ottelia alismoides. Next base: position 343,859 of record JAZKJV010006049.1, on the reverse strand, counting down.
CAGGTAGTGAGAACCACATCACCCTAGAAAGAATATGGAACATGACTCTGAATCAAAGTGTCCTCGTCACATCAAGTGACAGTATTTGCATTCAGCAATACCATCCTCCTGAGAAGTGTAAGCACACGAGGTCTGGTGTATGATGTCAAGAGACCTGAAGAACTCCGATAGATGCAAAGTGCAGAACTCTAAGCCATTGTCAGAGCGAACAAACTTAACGATAGCAGAGAAAATATTCTTTATTTCAATAATGAAATATTTAATGAGAACCCCCGCTTTAGACTTATTTTTCAAAAAAAAACACAAGATAGTATAGAAAAGTCATCCACAGTTACAAGATATAACATGTGCCCCTGGTGATCAGGAACACGAACAAGCCCATAGACACAAGACATAGACACAAGCCCATAGACACAATGACGGCTTGGAAGGGGGGCGTGTTCAACCTCGACGGGGCCTGCGCCAGGGATGCCCTCTGGCCCCCCTTCTTTTCGTTCTTGCTTCGGATGTTTTGGCTCGTATGGTGGATCGGGTTGTTGCTGCGGGCCTCTCCAAGGGCTTCTCCAAGGGGGCCATTTCCGTGCCGCTAATTCAATTTGTGGACGACACTTTGTGCTTCATTGAAGGGGATGATATGGAGGTCGCGGCTATGTCGATGACTCTGGACCTCTTTAGCGAATTATCGGGGCTGCGCATAAATGGTTCCAAATCTAAGGCTATTCCTTTTGGCCTCTCGGAGACTGTGGCGTTGGATTTTGCGAACATTCCGGGCTCTACTTTGGGAAGCCTCCCGATTGATTACCTGGGCCTTCCCTTGGTGATTGGGAGGCCTAGACTTAGCGACTAGAGTGTGGTGGTGGAGAAGATTGAGGCGAGATTGGCAGGCTGGCGCGCAACGCTCCTCTCTAAAGGCGGTAGGCTGGTTCTTATTCGCTCGGTCCTTGCTGCCATTCCGGTGCACTTTCTATCGACTAGACGTCTGCCTGCTGGAATTTGCAGGAGACCGGAGTCTTGTTTCAAGAGATTCTTATGGGGGAAATCGGGTGCCGATGGGAGAGGGATTAACTTGGTCGCTTGGGAGGAGGTGGTGAGGGAGATGCAGGCAGGGGGTTTGGGGGTTAGACGCATCGAATTGGTCAATGATGCGTTCTTCCTTAAGTAGGCAAGCAGGGTGTGGGGAACAGATGAAAGTTTCTTTATTGAGATCTTGAGGGAGCTCCATGGGAGGGAGTGGGCTGGCGTTATTGATTTGGGGGTGATGTCAGCGCGCTCTCCGTTCTGGAGTGGTGTTCAAGAGGTCTTTTTCAAGAACAGAGCGAACTTCAAGCCTGTCCTGGGGGATGGCCGTGCGTTTTTCCTTTTGGAGGGACAATTGGTTGGGGGGGAGCCACTTTCTGTCCGATTCCCTCGACTCTTTGCTTTGGCGGACTTTAAGGACGCCTCTGTTGCTTGCTGCTGGATGAATGAGTGTTGGTCTCCTCGCTTTCTGGGGAACTTCTCGGATCAGAGATTCTTGGAATATCTTGCTCTGATGGACGTCCTCACTCATGCGAATTCGCCTTCTGTGGGCTTGGATCACTAGATTTGGAGGGATGGTGGATTCTCGACTCGGAAGGCCTATGCTTCACTGCTTGATCCTCTGCCTGCTCGCTCGGATTCCCTGGTGAGAGATTGTGTTTTTTATGGAGCTTGGGCCTGCCCTTGCGCATTGTCCTCTTCTTATGGCTCGTCCGCAGAAAGTGGCTTATGACTCGTGATCGTTGTTCAAGGTTGATGCCCTCGGTTTCCAATATTTGTGTCCTTTGCAATTCGAATGTGGAATCCCTGGACCATATCCTTTTTCTTTGCCCTATGGTCCGGGGGCTTTGGGATGACCCCCTCGTGGCTTGGATGCACGCTTTCGATGTGGAGACCTTCTGTGATTCTCTCTTCTCGAATAGACTTATGGCTAGAAGGCAGCTCTTGGCATCGGTGGCAAGTTTATGGTCGTTTTGGCTTAGTCGCAACGAGGCCATCTTCTCTACGCAGCGTTTTTATTTGGAGAATGTGCTCTGCCGTGCGAGGGCTTTGGTGGCTGACTGGAGTGGTGCTTAGTGTTTTGATTTCCCTTTTTTTTGTTTTCTTTATGCCCACTTCTGGAGGTTTCTCGCCTCCTTCTCTGGGCCGTTCTTTTCTTCTTTCTTGTTTGTATTCCTGACTTTCTTTCCTTCTAATATATTAGGGTGAACACCATTGAGTGTATCCCCCTTTTTCTTGGCTTCAAAAAAAAAAAGGAACACGAACAAGCTCAAATAAATGATTGCTACTATGACCCTAACGACCACGAAAAGAAGAACGTTGATGTTTCCCAAACTGGCAAGCCTTGCACTGGAATGTAGAACGTGTAGATATCTGTAGGACATGACAACTTATGTAGAGGAAGGTGACCAAATAGAAGATGACACATATATGGTGAGACTAATCTAGTAGAAATGGAAGAGGTGCCAACATATGGTGACTGGACCAGTCTGTAGAGTTCCCTCGACCCACAGTCACATTCAATCACCCTACTCGTGAGTATCAAGAGAAGATGGGTCAAAATGGCACAACAATACAAGTCCTTAGTGATTTAAATAATCAAAATCTGGTGCATGTACCACATTCTGCAAGCGCGAGGATGGCGTCAAATAGACATCCCCATGTCCTATAAGAGGTAAATGAGCCTCATTCGTAATAACAACAAACCTGACAGGGGTATAGATATGTATGAAGTAAACTGCACTCGGTCTCCACATAAATGGTGGAAAGCACCAGAACCCATGATCCACTCTATCATATCTGCCTTACTACAACTGATAAAAGCATAGGCTATACATGATAAGCTCAAAGATGCTCGGGCAGAAGCTGCAACATCTAAAGAACTTGTAGTAGTGCCGACAGCATGAGCCATTATCTCCTTCTAACGGGAGACTATCATCTAACCGTGAATCTATAGAAGAAGTTGAACTGTCAGGAGGCTCTGATTCCTCAGCTACACGAGCAGAAGCGAGATACCCATGCTTCAGATAGAATGTCTTCTCTGAATGACCAAGACGCTGGCAATAAGTGCATAGATCTCGCTGACGTCTACTTCCTATGCCACCAGAACCATGCCCTCTGAACTGAGTAGTATCTCCCATGCCACGAGAAGCAACCGTCGCTGAGGAGGTATGTGTTGTGGCAAGGGATAGGACAATGATCCTATCGAGATGACTATACGCCTCCTCTATGGGAGGGATAGCCACTAGTAAGAAGCTAGGTACGTGTTGCCTCGTACTCATGATCAAGAGCAACAACCATTGTGGCATTCTCGTACGCTAACTGATGCTCAATAGACGTAGTCACTGGCATTAAGCTATGAAGCTTCTTGAACATGCCATGGAGCAAAGAGTGGAAGCCATGTAGGGACGACCATTCTACTTGGGCGTAAAGATGACAAACTGCAACTGAAGAATCTTAGCCCCAGTTTTTGCTTGACCATATATGGTTGCCAATATATCCCACATTGCCTTGGCAGTGGGTTGATTCACAATATCATTGACTATCTCCGCGACGAGAGTCCCAGAAAGCCAGATATGTGCGTACTCGTCATCTTACTTTCATGAAGCATTCTCCTTAGTCTTATTCGTCAGCTCTAGTTGTGTCAGAATGTGCTCCTTATTGCACAGCATAAGGATCGGAAACTGCATAGACCACAACTCATAGTTGGTCACATCCATCTTGATGATGGGATCCAGGCCCTTGAAGGCACTACACAAAGAAAAGACATCACCCTTGCTCTCTGACATGATGAAGAAGACAGTCAAAATAGAACTTGACTGGGGTAGTAGAATGATCAGAACGAATCTACACAATCATATAGAGGATTGGTCGTATGTATAGACTGTAGACTCATACAACCATCCCCTTCAACCTTGGATCCGTGCAAGGACCATAAAAAGGTGATTTATTGGTGTGAAGTCACCTTTTCCCAAACAAAATCAGACCTCACAGGAACCTCGGGCACAAAATCATTATCGTTGAAGGCCTAGACGGGATCCTACGGTGCCTCCAATGTGATTAAAGGCCTCATCTATGTTCTGCACGATGCCGGAGAACAACAGCAACAACAGGTGGTGTCGACGGAGGACTCCCCCAACGGTAATGCACGAGGCCCTACCAGGGACTGACGACACGACAGAAGGTCCCTATGGGGACCTACGACACCAAAGGGGGCCCCTACGAGGACCAACGATGCCGCAGAAACTGTCCAGGCATAGCAGCAAGGTCTGGCGACGATGAGATGATGTGTCTAAGCCTTGCTAGCACTTTAGGAGGATGACAACAATGCTAAAGGGATGGTAGAGGCATAGATGGGAGTCTCCATAGGGTTGGGGGGGTCCACGCACGTGATGCGTGGGAGCTTGGCGACGTCGGTGGTGTTGAGATCGAGAGAGATGAGGGGCAACGGATTAGCTAGGGCTCCAGGGTACGAGAACTCCGATCAAGGATCGTCGCTCTGATATCATGTAGAGAGAAATGAATGACTTGCTTATTCATGAGGCCCTAAGGATCTCTTATATAATAGGATAAAATGTTTGGAAAAATTACATAATAGAGACCAAAAGAAAAGAAAATGCATAGAAATATGAAAAGATAAATAATATCTCAACAAGAACTAAATAAACAACCTTCGCTCCACCAACTACTATAACCTAAAGGAAAGTTAGCCCTCCTTGGCCCCCACCTAGGCCTTAGTGCATCGACCTTGGCTATGATAACACCAATTACGTTGTCTTTAATTTAAAACCTACAAACAACCTGAGCCTGAGGGAAGTGCATGACAACCATCAACCTTGGTTCCTTAGTAGACCTCCAACGGTGTGACATATTGACCTTAGTCAAGAAGCATCATGATTTAAAAAGTATGCACCTCGATGTGATTTTGACAAAAATGCATCGCCTCGTTGAGACTATGTGAGGCATGCACCTTAGTATAATGAGTCATAATCGAGGCAGTAAATTAATGTGATGTCATCGAATATCCTTTTCTTTTTGTCCAACCAACTCGACAAGCTACTACAATAAATTTTCAAGTCTACTATAAGTTCTGAACGACACCAGCATGACTCATTAATACATATTAAATTTAGCATCGCCTAGTAACATTCATACTAAAGATATAAAAGTAATTAATGTAAGAATGTTCCCACTTTCTTAACTCTAGCAGAAAAGTACTATAAGTAAGCATCATTTCGTGTATATATATTGGATTATGTCTTTCTAAATATGTGTCCTTTTTTTCTTTTGGATTGTTTATGATGATGAATTGCTTTGATGTTACTTTACGTGTTGATTCTTGGCATGAGTATGATTATGATTAAGAAGTGCCCCCGTTGAATATATACTAAATAAGTAAATAAATATCATGCATGATTGCAAAAAATCTCACGTCTTGGACTTTTTCTAATTACTATGCTTTAGAGCTACATGTTTGTCAATCATAGTATGCTTAGAGCTTCATGTTTGTTAATTGTATGCATATAAAAATGTAGGGATTTTTACATTTATGCCGTTAAATTTTCACAATTACATTAACATCCCTGTCTTTTTTACAATAACACTTGTGCTCCTACCTTCTTAAACCATTAACAGTTATGTCCATCAAGTTAGTTGTCCTCTCTTTTTCTATTAAATGGTGTTTAACTTATGGGCATAAGCCTAAGTTGAAAGAAAAGAGATGGATACAAGTGTAATTTTCTTTTCTTATTCCTTCTTCTTCCTTCCCCGGCCTCCCTCTCCCCCAACTGCCTCTGCCCTTCCCCCACCTTCGTACCACCTCCATCCCCTATCATGCCCCCAGAACCCCCCATCCTCGCCACCCACACCCCCTCTGGCCTGCCCTCATCCTCCCCCACCCTCCCACCCACCGTCTAACTGCCCTTAATTCTCTATTTCGTCCCAACCTCCTCCTTGTCACCCCCAACCTCTTATGCCCCATTCCTTCTGGGTCGACATCATCCTCCCCACATGCTCGTCCACCACCGTCCTATCCTCGATCCTATTCCTATCCCAACGCCCTCCTCCCTGACTTCCTCCTCGTTGCGCCCATTTCCCTCCATCCTCAACCGTCTATCTCATGAAACCTTCACAAGTCCATTTTCAAGAAGCAACACCTTTCCTTGTCGAACCTCGATGCATGACCTTGTGTTCGAGTGCCAATCGCATCATAAACTGACTCCATGCCCTTTAACTACGAGAGGAGGATGATCAGAGTGAGGGAAAACGTTGAAGCAACAAAGGAAGGGAAAGAAATAAAGGAGAGGGAGAAAGCATTGGGTCAATAAACATAAGGGCAGAAGCGTAATAGGATATTTCTTATGTAGACTTTAACGAGTCATGATTTGACATCTAATAGACAACCAAACTAACGGACGGACACAATTGTTAACGATCCAAGAATGTAGGGGCACAAGTGCTATCACAAAAAAGATAGGAGCATAAGTTTAACAACAAATACGCTAAAGGGCACAGTGTAAAATCCCCTAAAATGCAAGTGCAATATAATAATAACTAAAGAAGCTATGTCATATTGACCCTAAATAAGGGAAAATAATGTTTAAAATATCTATTACTACATATATTAAAGCTGAGATTTTACCCAGCTATTGAACATGTGGATAAGCTACCCTTCTTCATATCTATTCCAGGCAGGGGTGTGGTCCCGTCATCCCACCTTTCTCTTCCATCATTCTCCAATAATTTGTCACATGTAATCCTCCCCCTCTTTCCCTCCTACACTCAATCCCTCTCTCTCTCGCTCCCACACTCAATCCCCATCTCTACACTATCCCGCCATACTCTCTCTCCATGGACGATCTCCCCACTCCTCTCTTTATATATAACGTTATCCTTTCCATTATTAATTCCCCCATTGAAAATTTACTTTTTTTTCTCCCTTTCGTTTTCTCTCCCATACCTATTACTATTTTTAGATTTATCATAGTGATGTCTCTCTCACTTAAATCTCTCTTTTCATCTACTTTTTTTACCATGTTTGCGATGGTGATGACATTTTTCATTTAAACTTTTTAACATGTTTGTGATGGTGATGACATTTTTCATTTAAATTTCTTACGTCAACTTTCTAAAAGTTATTTTTTTAATGTCACTAAAAATGTTATTTTTAATATGAATAATTATATAGTTGTTTTCATAATAATGCTGCCTCTTCATAATCTTACATCATTGTTCAAAGAATTATTTACATAATAGATTTTTAATATTTATGAGGTGATTATTAGAATATATTTAAGATTACATTGCAATATATTTGTTACCACAAATGCAATATACCACCTATGATACCAATTATTATTTATTTATTTTTCAATAATTGGATATTTGAAAATATTTTATGTATTATACTCCATAATAAGTAAACACTAAATATTATAAATAAAAATTACATTGAACAGACTAAATATCCTTATTTATTTATTTTTCAATAATTGGATATTTGAAAATATTTTATGTATTATACTCCATAATAAGTAAACAATAAATATTATAAATAAAAATTACATCGAACAGACTAAATATCCTAGCATGATTTATCCTTGTATGGAACGTTGATTTATCCATTAATTTAAAATTCAACCTTATCAGTCAAATTTTTTAAAAGGAAAATTAAATATATAAATATATAATATTAACTTATTATTATGGAATTAATAGGTTGTTGTGCATGATGACCCATCTCACAAAGTTATGTAAAAAAGGTGTAGTTGAAATATATTCCATACAAACTAATATTTGCTGTGAAAAAATCAATATTTAAAATCAATATTTTTATTGAAATTTGAATTCCAACTTTACAAATTAAATGTTGTGGTATTAATAATAGTGTTACTTTTGTACACATAATTCTTGTGTTCTTGACTACGAGTGCACAATAGAAAACATACGTTCATATGCAGAATTTAAAGAGATGTATCTTAATTAATTCTCGCCAATATCAATATAGAATATAGTGTTTCGATCCATAGCTTCAAAATATTTTTGTAATGGTTGATAAATGAAAATTTAAGAAGAAAATTTTATCTAGATATCTCTCTAGGTCCCTTCCTTTGCTTTCATACATATTTGAATACTTTGGATAAAAGCCTTCCATTAATTTCAATTCTATATGTACGATAAAATACAATATACAGACATTAATCTAATAATTATCTCCATATTTTCTTTACCCTAACTATTATGAATCAAAATATTTATTAAATCATAAATGATCAGGTATATATATGCCAAATAAGTTGTCATTTGCATATCCTATCAGGAGCGATCTTCCACTAAAGTACACATTTTTTTATCTTATCTTAGAATTCATTTGTATCTTCATTTATTACATTGTTATATGTTGTTATGATTTTTTTATTTACCTTAATTATTTATATCCACGAGTATTACATATATTTAGTTATATTTTACGACTCTCCTATGTGAATCGTGATTTAATATGATTTTTTAGCTAAAACTTTGTCAAAATATCTGAATTTTATCTCATCTTCTCAAGTTATATAGTACGAGAAAGCAATGGATAATTGTTGTGACAAAATAAGTATAATTGGAACAATTAGTAATGGATAATTATTTTTTAGGTCTCAATAAAATAGACTATTTTCATTCCTTATCTTTCAGAAATTATCACATATTCATATTGTAAGTACTATATAAGTATAACATCTCGATTCTTCTTCATCTTCTCAAGTTATATACTGTTATAAAGCACATACTATTATTGTGATGAAAATGAGCACAACTATTGTATGCGATCCATTAAAATTGATTGTTTTCCTTCTATATTTTTTTAATAAATTATCACATATATTGCAAATTGCATATAAATAAATCATCTTGATTTTTCATCCTCTTCTCAAGTTATATAGTATGGCAAAGTAAATAGATTATTGTTGTAATGAAAATGAGCACAATTTTAACAATTAGTATTTGACAAACAATTCTGCCAATCATTAAAGTTGACTATTTCCATTTTACATCTTTCATAAATTATCACATATCCATTTTACCATCTTATATAATAAAATTCTTTGCCCGCAGCGATGCGTGGGTAGTGTTTCCTAGTTATATGTAATTACAAGGTCTTAATGTGACGTTCCGAATGATAAGGAAATGTTTTTCTTATAGACTAGTAGTAATATTTGATTATTTGCCGATTCTAATTTAGTTAATATTTCCCCTAAAAGTGAAGCTTACACTTTGACTGCCTTGATAATTATGCATCCACTCCATGATGAGAAAATCACCTCATTCAGCGCTATATTTTATACAGAGAGATTGAATATTTGAGATGACTTTTTACTTAATAAGTACTTAAAATATCTATGTGATGTCCACTCTTTCGCCAAACCATTAAAAAATCAAAGATCTTATTTTCTTGTTCAACTGACAGCTAACAATACACAAATGAATATGCCCAGATGCACATCATACACTCCGAAAAGAGTGATGCATGCTGTCAGTTAATTAATTATGTTACAGTACTATCAAACAAAGCACTACTTTTGCAGGATAAACATTATCATAAGATCGTATGCAAAACATATGAATGGCAAGGATTCAAAGATTTTTATAGACCTATTCCCATGGCAGTATATGACACAAGGAAGGGGAGTATTCTCTGGAAACGATGCTGGAACATAGTGACTGCACTGTAAGGTATGGCCTCGTTCATTTCTGAGCTGCTACACACAGATCAACTGATCAGAACCAGAAAAAAGGTGCTTTAATGCATATCTCGGAGTGAGGAAAAAGAATATGCATAAACACATATGAAACCCCGTTAAACAAATCTTCACACTTGCCTCTAAGTCTTGCCGTTTATATCTTCTGCCAGCAAGTGTAAATTCTGGTTCCCACAAATATTGATCTGGATTGTAATCTGCCCTGAATATGTTATGAAATCCTGTTAGAAAACTATATGTTATAAAAAAATTGTTAACACCAAAAAATGGAAAAAGATAATTCAATATGAGCACAAAATGAGGTATCCATAGTGCATAAATGGCATGTGTTTATTGGCATATTAGATCAATTCAGAAAAGGGATTTATCCAATTGTGCCGTTCTAAGTTTTTCTAACAACACTTATGTCCCTATCTTTTTTTTGCAATTATGCATGTGTCCCTATATTCTCAAGAAAATCACAATATTGCCCTTACGTTGTTACACATGTGCTATGTCACTCTAATGGATAATATTGTGAATTTTGTAACTGTTGGAGTATTCGTTATATGCGTCACATGTATGTGAGATGGGTAAATGGATCACTCCAGGATCCATTTACCCCATCATGTATTTAGTCCCGCATCTACCAGTGGTGGGACTTGGAGGCTGTGTGGAGGCTATATAAGGAGCCCCAGACCTCCTGTATCCATTGAGAAAGTGCAATGCATAACCTGGCCCTTTGAGGCCTTCTTCCGTGGTTTCATCCCGCTCCTCACAGAGTAGGGTTCCACGTAAAATTCTTCGTGTTCTTCAAGTTCTTTATCTTTATTTATGATTCCGCTTCCTATTTTCTAACATGGTATCAGAGCGGGTTCTTTAGTTCATTATTTTATTCGAGATTCGATTTGTGTTGAATATCATTATTTTGTTCAAGTTTTGTAAGTTCTATGGTTTCTATTGAAACCCTAATTTCTGGAGTTCTGCTTCATGATCATGATTGATCAAATTTCCTCGAAGCACTTATTCACAGTTCTGCAGATTCGGTGTTGCAAGAACATATGTTTGTATCTGTGTTATAGGGTTTCTTATTGAAACCCTAATTCTCTCGTATCAACCAAGCCACGGCGGCAGCAAACTTCCATACCATGCTCTCCTTCCAGATCATGGCGGAGCTGCCAACATCTCTTGGCTAGCCTCCAGACCGCCACGAAGCACCAGGCGGCAACATCACACACAGGGCTTATTGTTCTTCGGCCAAAGGCACTGATGGGAAAGCACCTTCCCCAAGGCAAGCAGCAGCCCAGTCGGAGGTGAAGCCCCTCCAATCCATCTCCAGATCCCTCAAGCAAGCGGCACGATCCTTCATGCGTAGGCGACACTTCTAGGCGATATTGAAGCCTGATCTCCACATCTCATAGGTGCGACGGTGGCAAGGTCATCAATGCTCCTCCCTGGAGCCCATGGGCCGCCAAAATCAAGAGGAACCCCCTCCCCTCTAGATCGCCCTCATGGACAGCGTGAGTTCCTGTCCAGGCCGCATCTCCCTAGTGGCACACCGCACTCCTATCTTGTGCTGGCAGCGGCGTTCTCCGGGCGCCCCCCTGCATCGAGAAACCCTAGAAGAGGGTGACGAGCGTCGAGCAGGAGACCCCCATGGGGGGCGGCGGTCATTGAAACAAAAAAATGGGGGGGGCACTACGGGGAACCCTAAACAGGGTTTTATTAAAAACAAAAGGGGGTGTCAAGGTATTGTAGGTCCCAAGTGGGCCGTGGAAAATAAAAAAAGGGAGAGGTCAGTTTATAAAAAAAAACTATTTTTCGAAAAAGGCGCGTACAGTTAAAAAGCCGTACGCAAAAGATTAAAAAAATAAAAATGTGATAGCCATTAAAAAAATGGAAATAGCCAGAAAATTTGCAAGAAAAGCCGTAAAAAATGGTTGAAACGGCTTAAAAAGTGTTAAAAAATGTGACGGTTTATAAAAAAATTGAAAAGCCGCAAGAAATTTTTGAGAATGCTCATGTTTTCCCACATTTTCTTGTCTTCTCCCAACTTTGTCGATGCTCATTTTCCGACAAGTATGGGAGAAAGAGGGAGTATATGTAGAGTCATAGGTCTATTCAAATTCTCCAGATATAGATTTCATACCAGCCGGATTTTTCATACTCTACAGATGATTAGTTGTTCAGACTCGACAATTGGTGTTCCGAGTCTTCAGTTCAGACACGCACATGTATGCGGTATTTTCAGATGAGCATGTGTTTGCCATATTTTGTGTGGTCCCCATCATCTTTTGTTGTTTCGGCCAGAGTTTTCATGTGAGCCATAGGGACTCCAGAGTAGAGGACCATTCCCTATACCATGTTGGCAAGGATTTTCATGTAGTATCATAGATACTCTAGAGTAGAGTACCATTCTCTGTGCCAGATGGTATAGACCAGTTCTCCGATAAGGAGACTCCAGGCGCAGTTTCATACTCGATGGTCAGATTCCGAGTCCTCAGTTGACTCACACTCAAGCATGTTCGTCCTCCTCACCTGCACGGCATGAGAAGCAACGTCCTCGACAGCAGCCGACAGTTGTGCGCGTTGAGTTGATATTGTCCGTAGTGTCTTGTAGCGTGAGTTGAGTTTCTTCATGTTTGTCCAAGCTGAGCATTGCATGCTCCAGCTTGAAGGGGAGTGCTGGAGTGTTCGTTATATGCGTCACATGTATGGGATATGGGTAAATGGACCTCTCCAGGATCCATTTACCCCATCATGTGTTTAGTCCCACATCCACCATTGGTGGGACTTGGAGGCTCTGTGGAGGTTATATAAGGAGCCCCAGACCTCCTGTATCTATTAAGAAAGTGCAATGCATAACTTGGCCCTTTGAGGCCTTCTCCCGTAGTTTCATCCGCTCCTCATGGAGTAGGGTTCCACGTAAAAATTCTTGTGTTCAATTTCTTTATCTTTATTTCTGATTCCGCTTCCGCTTCCTATTTTCTAACAGTAACAGTGGGGGCACGAGTGTAATTATGGAAAAGTTGGGGACATAAATGTTATTGGAAAAACTTGGAAGGGTACAAGGGCAAAATCACTTCAGATAATGTGCACGACCACATATATTATGAGAGGTAAATAATTAATTAAACGACAAAAGCATAACTTATAAAGAAAGAATATTCATACAGAGCATAGTCCATCAACAACTGACAAGTTAGGTAATAAATTAGTACATTAATAAGGTTGATCAAGTCCGCCTATTTGAGATTGCAGAGAATCATTCGCGTCCACACGTGCACTAAGATTGTTGAAAACCACTTGAGAGCACACATGCACATGGTCATGCATGTCCACACATTCATGTAGATAATCACTCATGTGTACAATGTAGGGATGAAAACGAATACAAATATATCGATATCCATTTGCATCTACATATGTCAAAAAGAGGATATGAATGCTATTTTCTTATGTTTGGTGAATATGAATGCGAATACGAATACAAAAATTCAACATTTGTATCTTCTATGTCCTATAGCAACTTTATGGGCAATTTGGTTAGCTAGAAACAGTGCATTTTTTCCTTGCAGCATTAATACTATGATAATGTAAATTTTTTTCTCCACGACTCTTCTCGAGTACTGGCTATTGTAAGTCTTCTTGTAACCTTCCCATTTTTTTAATAGATTTGGGGCGAACACAGCGTGTTTCCTCATTTTCTGACTCAAAAAAAAATCAACATTTGGTGAATATGAATGAGAATAAGAATCCAAAAATTCAACTTTGGCAAATACGAATATGAATACGGATTTGATATTCTTAATTTTGATGAATACGAATATGAATACATATATTCAAGTTTTAGATGATACGAATATGAACATTCCTTTTTTTGAAGGATACAAATACGAATACAAATACGAACACGAACGTTCAAATTTTAAAGGATGTTAATACTAATATGATACACACAAATAAGTATGGGAAGCTTTCTTTTATTATTTGGTTTCTTTAAGATTTTTTATTAATTAGTTATTTCTTAGATCCATATTCGTTATTGAAATATTTAATGTATTGTTTATATATTGGATAAAGTTATTAACATAAAATGCTTATGCCTTTTAAGTAAAGTTGAACATGTCTAATATTTCTAAATTAATTCATTCAATTGTCAAATATCCATATTTATATTGTCAATATCTATTTTGCATTATTCAAAAAAAATATCTATTTTGCATTCGTTTTCGTATTTTGAGGATATTATCTTCATTTTATACATTTGTGTGATATCAGTATTTGTTGGGAAAAACAAAACCACTTGTTTATTCCATAAGCCCTAAGCTCTCTTATATAGGAGAGTAGCCTATGGGTAAATTACATAAAGCATACAATGGAAAAATAAAATAGAGAAGAGGTACAGATACTACTACTATATGCGTTAACACTCCCCCTCAAGATGGAGCATAGATATCAATCATGCTCAGCTTGGAAGCACACTTCTGAAATGGGCCTCGTAGCAATGCTTTGGTGAATATATCCGCAGTCTGATTCTCTGAGGTAACATGAGACGTAGCAATGAATCCTTTCTTAATCATGTTACGTATGAAGTGACAGTCCACCTCAATGTGCTTGGTCCGCTCATGGAATGCTGGGTTGTTTGCAATGACCAAGGCAGCCTGATTGTCACATTCCAAGTTCATAGGGAGTGGTACATCTAAACATAGGTCCGTAAGCACAGCTTTCACCCACATCATTTCTGTAGTAGCATGGGCCATAGCCCTATATTCGGATTCAGCACTAGATCTTGCTACCACTGTATGTTTCTTGCTTCTCCATGAGACTAGGGCATCTCCAACATAGACGGCATACCCTAAGGTGGACTTCCTGTCCTTGGGACATCCTGCATAGTCTGCATCTGCACATGCTGAGATAGAAATCCCCTTTCCTTTCTTGAATAGCAGACCTGCACATGGAGAAGATTTGAGATATCTAAGAATCATATGTATTGCATCCATATGCACCTGGCGTGGTTGCTCCATGAACTGGCTCACACGACTCACTGCAAATAATATATCTGGTCTAGTGATCGTGACATACAACAGTTTGCCTACCAGTTCTCTGTATCTTCTCCTGTCCACATCCTCTGTGTTATCTTCATAAAGCTTCATGCTGGGATCCATTGGTGTCGTAGCAGGTCGACACCCAAGCATACTTGTTTCACTCAACAGATCTGTAACATATTTCCTTTGTGACATTACTAACCCATATGAATTTCTAGCAAATTCAAGCCCCAGAAAATATCTAAGGACACCAAGATCCTTAGTGACAAATTTACTACCCAGCATTTCTTTCGCCTGCTTTATGCACTGCTCATCATCTCCTGTAATCAAGATGTCATCAACATAAACCATAATCACAATGATACCTCTAGCAGTCTTGTGTACAAACAAGGAATGATCAGCATTGGAGCGTTTGTATCCTTGTTTCTCGAAAAGATCTGAGAGCTTCTGAAACCATGCTCTGGGGCTCTGCTTAAGGCCATAGATAGCCTTATGTAACCTGCATACCTTGGAACACTCCCCCTCAACAGCAAAACCAGGTGGCTGTTGCATATATACTTCTTCCTGCATCCAACTGATGAAGCGGCCAGTCTCGAGCAAATGCAACTGACAACAAGATCCGTAGAGTGGAATGACGTGCCACAGGCGAGAATGTGTCAAGGTAATCCACCCAGTATGTCTGTGTGAAGCCACGTGCAACCAGACGCGCCTTGTATCTGTCAATAGAGCCATCTGCATTGTGCTTCACTGTAAACACCCACTTGCAGCTCACTGGGTTCACATCTTGAGGTATAGGAACCAAACTCCAAATTCCTCTGGACTGAAGTGCCGCCATTTCTTCCTCCATTGCTAGCCGCCATCTGCTATCCTGCATAGCATCATGATGATTCTGTGGAATATCTATAGCTGAAAGTGCCACAACAAACGACCTGAAATCTCCAGATAGACTCTCAAAAGACACAGATGCTGATAATGGATATTTAGCACAGCTCCTCTTCGACTTGCGTAGAGCAATGGGGACATCCAAATCAGCTGTAGTCTCATCTAGCCCCTGCACCCTATCCTGCTCAGACATATCGTCAGATCCATCAACAGTAATATTTTCATTACATACCATAGGCGAGCTAGTGGACGAGTCATGACCATGAGCGGGAATAGGCCTGCGGGTATAGTGGAACAGTAGCGGTGAGATAGGTGGTGGTGGTGGTGGTGGCGGCATCTGAGATGGTGGTGGTGGCGGCATCTGAGGTGGTAGTGTCATGTATATGGCATCAGGAGGTATAGGTGCTAGCTGCTTATCTCCTGAGGCTGAAAAATACATAACAGATTCAAAAAATGTGACATCTGCACTGATCATATACCGCCGACGCAGAGGATCAAAGCACTTGTACCCCTTTGAGTTCTGGAGTACCCAACAAAGACACACTTGACAGCCCTAGGAGAGAGCTTGTCAGTACCAGGCGACAACTGATGGACAAATGCAACCGACCCAAACACACGAGGAGTAAGAGTGAACAGATCCTTGCCAGGATGAATGAGTGAAAACGGAATCCGGTCATTCAAGACAGAAGAAGGCATACGGTTGATTAGGTAACATGCAGTGAGAACTGCATCACCCCAGTAGGAGTAGGGAGCATGACTCTGTATAAGGAGTGATCTTGTGATATCAAGAAGGTGACGGTGTTTTCTTTCAGCAATCCCATTCTGTGAGATGTATGAGCACAAGATGTTTGGTGAATAATCCCTTTTGAGGATTAATAATTGGCAAGAATATTGGTGCACAACTCTAAAGCATTATCACTTCTTACAAACTTCACAGATGTGGAGAAAACATTTTGTATTTCATTCAGAAAATGGATAATGATATTTCCTGCTTCAGATTTATTTTTCATCAGAAACACCCATGATACTCTAGAAAAATCATCCACAAATACTATATAAAATCTGTGTCCCTGATGATCGGGTACACGACTCGGACCCCAGACATCAATATGAAATAACTCAAACTTGGAGGTACTACTCCGACCTGGACGACTGGGAAAGGACGACCTGTGATGCTTTCCCAACTGACACGCCTCACAATGAATAGGTGTGTGAGGGAGACCATAGGGTAAAACTTGACGCAATTTCTGAAGCGGTAAATGACCAAAACGCAGATGCCACAATAAAGTTGATACTTGTCCAGAATGAGAGGATGAGGTTCCAGCAAATGGAGTCTGATTCAGGCGGTAGAGGCCTCCTTTCTCATAGCCACGACCAATCACGTTGCCCGTATGGATGTCCTGAAAAATCGAAGAAGATGGATCAAAAATTGCCCGACAATGTAGATCCTTCGTAATCTGACTAATTGACAACAAATTCATTGAAAAATCAGGTGCATGTAGCACATTCTTTAGCTGCATAGAAGATGTCAATCTAATCTCCCCCTGACCAGTGATGGGGGAATGAGTGCCATTGGCAATTACTACTGTCCGTCCTGGAGGGATCTGAGTGTATCCTGAAAGCAGACTCTGGTCGCCACATAGGTGATGTGTAGCGCCCGAGTCCATAATCCATGGTAATGTATCTGATCTACTACTGTTGAGTGCAAGTATACTACCTGAGGCACTAGTAGACGCAGAGGCAGAGGCAGCGGCATCAGACTGAGGCTCTGTAGTCGGTGCTAGAGCAGGTGGTGGAATAATGCCCCTCAGACGGGCAACAAGATCGTCGAACCGTTGATCCAGGGCAGCTGCAGATGGAGGGTCTACTTGCTCAGCAGCATGTGCGGATGCAGGAAATCCATGCTTCGAGTAGCATGTGTCTTCATTGTGTCCAACCCGGTGACAGTAGGTACATGTTGGTCTAGTGCGGCCACCTCTTCCACGAGGTCCACGTCCACTGCCCTGGTGATGAAATCCACGCCCCCCTGTTTGCTGCCATGGCTGAAGAATTCTGACTCGAGGCTGTGGAAGGAACTGTGATCCGACTCAGTCTATGGAAAGCTTCCTCCATGGGAGGAATAGTAGAGTCAGCCAGAATCTATGATCGTGCAGCCTCATATTCTGGATCAAGAGCAGCCAGGAACACGCCCACCATAGTTGCATTCCGGTATGTCTTTTGTTGCTCTGGCGTGGCTGTCAAGGGCATGAAGCTGTAGAGCTTCTCGAACATTCCTCTCAGTGATGTATAGAGGGAATGTAGAGGGCGACCATTCTGCTTGATAGTGAATATATCATGCTGGAGTTGCAGAATCTTTGTCTCGTTCTTCGCCTGTGAATATGTAGCCTCCAGAATGTCCCACATATCCTTCGCTGTGGGTTGATGGAGAATGTCATTGGCAATCTCAATTGCCAACGTGCCAGATAGCCAAACCTAGGCATATGCGTCATCAGCCTCCCAAGAGGCATTGGTTCTAGTCTTCTCAGCAGGCTCTGGTTCGGTAAGAATGTGCTTCTTACCCGTTGACTTCATCATGCTCATGAACTGCATTGCCCACAGTTCATAGTTGGTACCGTCCATCTTTACAATAGGCGTTGGACCACGAAATGCGCCAATAGATGGGATATCTGCCTTGCTTTCTGACATACTGGATACTGAAGACTGGAACAATTGACAAAAATATGTGATTTGTCTATAATGACATAGACGGGTTTAGTTGCATGTGTAGACCTCAAACAACTAAACCCATGTAGACGAAGGTGCTCGCTTTAGGGCCTAACACGTGCCCCCGAACAGGCTACTGTGAGGAGTAGGCGCACTGGTGCACTGGGCGCGATGCGTGCACTGGTTAGCGCGCTGGGGTGGCGCAGATGTGCGCTAGGGTGCCGCTGGTATGCACTAATGTGCGCTGGTGCGCAAAGGGCGCACAGGAGAACAGGGGCGGTGCGCTATACGCTACTGTGCAGCCGAGGCACAGGAGCACAGGACCTGCACGCTACTGCGCGCTGGCGAGGGGAGAAGCCAGCGCACGATGATGCGCGATACCGCGAAGGGAGGGCACACCGCTAGCGCACGATGATGCTTCAGGCGGCAAAGATGAGGAAGCACCGCGAGCGATGGCGCAAAGAGATGGCGCACCGCTAGCGCACGAGGGAGCACCGCAAGCGCACGAGGAGATGGACCACGAGCGCAGGAGGCGGCGCCGAGAATGAGAGGCCGGCGGTGGGGTGGGGTAGGGTTAGGGTTTCGAGAACTCCGGTCTAGGACCGTCACTCTGATACCATGTTGGGAAAAACAAAACGACTTGTTTATTCCATAAGCCCTAGGCTCTCTTATATAGGAGAGTAGCCTATGGGTAAATTACATAAAGCATACAATGGAAAAATAAAATAGAGAAGAGGTACAGATACTACTACTATATGCGTTAACAGTATTCATATCCAGATTTTAAAAAGGATAAAAATATAATTTGTATCTGCATCCGATCATTTTCATTCCTAGTACACATGTACAAAAATGCATGTGCATACATTTATACAGAGATCTATTCTTGTATACAAACACATGTGTGCCCACTTGCATGTGCATGCATGCAGAGACACACAGGTGTGCACACATATTCACATAGAGAATCATTCATGTGCATACATGCCCACATACGCACACGCAGATATTCATGCAGAGAATCATTCACGTTGTAATACACACCCTTTCATTTTAGAAATAAAATATCCCCCTCTTTATGAACCAAATTCCTAAGTAGTACCTTGAATTTACTTAAATCCCTAGGTACTATGAAAAGCTTTTTTTATACGGGAGCGACAGTGGTGTCGCATGTTTAACATGCGGCACTTGTAATGTTTTTTTTTACCTGTGAACTACAAGAGCAACGCATCTTGGGTATGCGTTTTTCTATAAGAACCCTGCCTATATGCGGAACGCACCATTTCCAGTAAGTCTCACGTATAATGCATGTCAAACATGCGCTATATGAGGATCTTCCTGTAAAGGTAGTTTCACATATAACGCATGTTGGAAATGCGCCATATATGGATCTTCATGTAACATTCCTGGAACAATTCCAGGAAGTTTCACATATAACGCATGTTAGACATGCGCTATATGAAGATCTACCTGTAACAATCCCGGAACAATTCCGGGAAGTTTCTCATTTAACACAAGTTAGACGTGCGTTATATGAGGATCTTCCTGTAACAATCCCGGAACAATTTCAGGAAGTTTCTCATATAACGCATGTTAGACATGCGCTATATGAGAATAACCCTGGTTATCCAGGAATTCCTAAAGAACTCACATGTTTAACATGAGCTATTTTATGTTAACCCTGGTTATCCAATATTTCCTTGAAGTTTCAACCAACTTCTCATTTTAACCTGCATACACAATATTCTCATGGAATTCTGATCTCCACATTCACATAACTGATAGACTTATTTATAGACATTCACATTCACATAGATCGTATATCGATGCACAAACACATTCACACAAATTACATAAATTAAATTGTCCACAATGATATATATTATCATAATGTCTCGCATGAACAACTACACAAATTACAACTCAACGCCTTCTTCTTCGTTGATATGTCCTCGTTGTATCACACAGATCAAAGGGAAACAAACGGCTTGTCTCATCTATCATACTCATTTGCGAGGGTCCTGCGCCGTTGTAAATCATCACCTTACTCCCCGTGTGTTTGGTTCAGTTGCCTTTGTCCACCAGTTGTCTACCGGTATTGACAAGCTCTCTCCTAGGGCTGTCAAGTGTGTGTTTGTTGGGTACTCCAGAACTCAAAAGGGGTACAAGTGTTTTGATCCTTTGCGTAGGCGGTATATGGTCAGTGCCATGGCCTCAAATTTCGCCGAAATTCGACCGAATTTCGGTTTCGGTGGGTAACCGAAATTTGACCGAAATGGCCTATATCGGTCGAAATTTGGGGGCCTTAGTTCAAAAAACGACCGAAATGACCGAAAGTTCGGTCGAATTTCGATCGAAATTCGGCCGAAATGTCGTTTCGATCAGTCATCGAAACGAAACCGAAATCCGACATTTTAGGCCTTGGGCAGTGCAGATGTTACATTTTTTGAATCCGTAATGTATTTTTCATCCTCAGGTGATCAGCATCTACCTCCACTGACTACCGACGCCATATACATGACACCACCACCTCCAGCACCGTCACCACCATCACCACCACCACCATCACCACCATCGATCCCCGTTTAACCACTACCGTTCCATTATACCCGCAGGCCTCCTCCAGCTCATGGTCATGGCTCATCTCCTAGCCCGCCTATGGTATGTACTGAAGATACTTCTCTTGATGGATTTAATGATATTTCTGAGCAGGATATGTTGCAAGGGCCAGATGAGGACACAGCTGATTTAGATGTTCCTATTGCTATACGCAAATCGAAGAGGAGTTGCGTTACATATCCATTGGCAGCTTCTGTGTCATTTGAGCGACTATCTGGGGATTTCAGGAACTTTGTGGTGGCCTTGTCAACTGTTGATATTCCACGGAATTATCGAGATGCTCTGCAGGATAGTAGATGGCATCTAGCAATGGAGGAGGAAATGGCGGCACTTCAATCTAGGGGAACTTGGAGTCTAGTTCCTATACCTCCAGATGTGACCCCGGTGAGCTGCAAGTGGGTATTTACGGTGAAGCAAAATGCAGATGGCAGCATTGACAGATACAAGGCCCGCCTTGTTGCACGTGGTTTTACACAGACATACGGGGTGGATTCCCTTGATACATTCTCGCCAGTAGCCCGTCATTCCACTCTCCGGATCATGCTGCCAGTCGCAGTCAATCGAGAGTGGCCGCTATATCAGTTGGATGTGAAGAACGCGTTCTTACATGGAGACCTGCAGGAGGAAGTCTATATGCAACAGCCACCCGGTTTTGTTGTTGAGGGGGAGTGTTCCAAGGTGTGCAGACTTCATAAGGCTATCTATGGCCTTAAGCAGAGCCCCAGAGCATGGTTTCAGAAGCTCTCAGACCTCTTTGAAAAACAGGGATACAAACGCTCCAATGCTGATCATTCCTTGTTTGTACAGAAGACTTCAAGAGGTATTATTGCAATTATGGTTTACGTAGATGACATCTTGATTACAGGAGATGATGAGCAAGGCATAAAGCAGGCGAAAGAGAAGCTGGGTAGCGAATTTGTCACTAAGGATCTTGGAGTCCTTAGATATTTTCTGGGGCTGGAATTTGCTAGAAATCCGTATGGATTAGTAATGTCGCAGAGGAAATATGTTACAGACCTGTTGAGTGAAACAGGTATGCTTGGGTGTCGGCCTGCTACGACACCAATGGACCCCAGCATGAAGCTCTATGATGATGACACAGAGGAGGTGGACAGGAGAAGATACAGAGAACTGGTAGGCAAACTGTTGTATGTCACGATCACTAGGCTCGATATATCCTTTGCAGTGAGTCGTGTGAGCCAGTTCATGGAGCAACCACGTCAGGTTCATATGGATGCCATACATATGATACTTAGATACCTCAAATCATCTCCATGTGCAGGTTTGCTATTCAGGAAGGGAAAGGAATTTCTATCTCAGCATGTGCGGATGCAGACTATGCAGGTTGTCCCAAGGACAGGAAGTCCACCTCGGGGTTTGCAGTCTATGTTGGAGATTCTCTAATCTCATGGAGGAACAAGAAACAGACGGTGGTAGCCAGATCTAGTGTTGAATCCGAATATAGGGCTATGGCCCAGGCTAGCACAGAGATGATGTGGGTGAAGGATATACTTACAGATCTATGTCTAGATGTACCACTTCCTATGAACTTAGAATGTGATAATCAGCCAGCCTTGTTCATTGCAAACAATCCAGCTTTCCATGAGCGGACCAAGCATATTGAGGTTGACTGTCACTTCATATGTGACATGATTCAGAAGGGGTTCATTGCTACATCGCATGTCACCTCAGAGAATCAAACTGCCGATATATTCACCAAGGCATTACTACGAGGCCCATTCCAGAAGTGTG
Source organism: Ottelia alismoides (assembly GCA_037367405.1). NCBI lineage: Eukaryota > Viridiplantae > Streptophyta > Magnoliopsida > Alismatales > Hydrocharitaceae > Ottelia > Ottelia alismoides. The sequence continues at coordinate 321,115 of JAZKJV010006049.1, read as the reverse complement.
CGTCCAAGCTGAGCATGATTGATATCTATGTTCCATCTTGAGGGGGAGTGTTAACGCATATATTAGTTGTCTGTGTGTCTCTCCGTTATTTTTATTTTCAGTTGTATGCTTTATGTAATTTACCCATAGGCTACTCTCCTATATAAGAGAGCCTAGGGCTTATGGAATAAACAAATCTTTCATTTTTCCCAACAGTTGGCATTGGTGACGGTGTCAGCGTGCAGTAAATGGGTTGTGTTTCTCTAGCGTCCATGCCTTGCCTCATCGGTACCCGCGGTGTTGGCATGTCGTCACGTGGTCGCTCGACAGCCAGTGTGGTGAACTCGCTCTCCAATTCTGTGGATGCAAGATCTTCATCTGCCCCCGCGGCTTCCTCATTGTCCACAGGTACACCGCTAACGGTTTCTGTTTGTACTTCCCATACAAATGGGTCCCATCAATACTAATCAAAGAGTGGCAATATTTGAATGCCTCAATGGAAGGGCCAAATGCCCAAAAATATCGTAGAAATCTACGGCAATGAGGTTTCCGAGGATCTGGATGTTCGTTGTATTCGATATCAATTTCAGTTCCCGGTATGGCAGCTTTCATTGAATGCAATAGATAAGGCATTTCAGCGTAAGACTTCTTCTAATCACCAAATATTATTCCGATTGCTTTCCTCCGAGCATCCCAAGCCCTTTTCTTGGTAACCCAGTAGCTGCACATCTTGTGGATGTGATCTCTACAACTCGATATGCGAACATTAGGGTCATCCCTCACCAGAGATAGCAGTGATCTAGACATGAATTTGTAGTCTAAATGAGGATGATCCTGATTAACTGTAGGTTTTATACAAGTGTACGGTCCAACAATCTTAGAGATCACCCACAGACCATCAAATTTCCTAAAATGACCTTGTAAATACCAAACATATCCATTTGATCTGTGTGTGCAAAAAACCGACCATATCAAGCTGGTGGATTCTTTGACAATGAAGTCGTAGTGTACCAGAATGTGATATTTCTTTACAGCATAAATCAAATCTTCTCTACATTTGAAAGTTTTGCCCTTACGTATTTCGTCAACGACGCCATCAAGTCCAGACTTCTTTCAAATGTCATCCTCATAGGTTGAACGAGTATTGGATCCTCTCACCCCAAAAAAAGGTAAACGGGGTACAATCAGTTGCATGCTTTGTTCATCGACTCAGATCTCCTCGTTTACCACATTATCTTCAACATTTTCATCATTATCTTCTTCCAGATCATCATCGGTTCCCGAAGGGATGAAGTCAACCAAAGCATGATTAACCTCTTTCAGCAGAGCGTCACTCATGCGCCATTCCCGATCCGTACATGGCTACGTTATAGGCACATCAATGCTAGTGTCAAAGGAGGATTGTGTGCTAGCGACAACGGAGGGTCTCGTGTTAGTCACAACATTGGGGACTTCGCTCACCGATACATTTTCAACAATAATATTAGTAGGCATCGATTTCCCAATGGTCTGAGCATACACAAAAACTCCTTGCACATCATCATCATCGACGATAGACAAAAATGATGGCTCTTCGCCTAGGCCCCGAGGGATGCGATGTAATAATTGGATTTTTTGATATTGACATCCAGCTTGAACTTATGGTAAACTAAGTTCAACATCTCATTGAATGTCATATTAGGCATTAATCCAAACCCACGTACATTGGTCGTCGAAGAGCCAATAAGTGTACCCTTCAAATGAAACATACAATATACCGACTCCATTCCGACCTAATACGTGATGCAACGTACAACTCAAAACAATACAATCATGAAATGAAGATAAATATGCATATTATATAACTTATATCTAATCTCCAAAAAACAATTTTACCAAATCTCAATGGATGCAAAGAAGGGTGCGCCCTAGTGAGAGGCGGCGGTGGCTAGGGTGGCAATGAACAAGGAAGGTACGGAAAAGGACTTCTTCACGGGGCTTGGGGTGCTCAAAATGAAGGTTTGGCGGAGAGGAGGAGGCCGCAGTCGCGAGCTCACAAAGGTAGAGCCGGGCGGCGGACAGAATGAACGAGGCATGGGGAGGGTTTTCGAAAACGCATGGTTTATCGAGGTCGAAAATCGCATATTCGATATACGCTACATATATCGCATACGCAAGATGCGTTACCCTTGTAGTTCCCAAGTAAAAAAAACATTACAAGTGTCGCATGAACATGCGACACCACTGTAGCTCCCGTATAAAAAAACTTTTCGTAGTGCCTGGAGATTTAAGTAAATCCAAGGTACTACTTAGGAATTTGGCTCCCCTCTTTATTCCCATGGTTTTTCCCTTCCACATTGGACGAGTTCTACACCTAAAATCTTTATCTTGTGATGAATGCATTGTGGTTTGTTATTTGTGTAGATTTATTCTCAATAAATCAAACTATTTCCATTTGATAAAACGCAGAGTTAACCAACGAAATATCACACAGATGAAAATCACACTCCATGCAAGCATGTAGCTTGTCTTAAAATGAAACTTAATTAATGATGAGCACTCATTTTTTAGTTTCAGATACACAATAGGATTGATTATCTTCCTCCTAAAGTAGTAAGTACAAAAGTAGATCACTGCCATATGGATGGTCTTCATTTTATATTAGGAGGATACATCTCAGCCCCGAGGACAAACTTCCAAGATGCTTGTGAAAAAGAGTTGTGTGTGTAAAATTTACTGAATGTCTATTTGTTGATACGGCAGCTAAAAAGCAGATACCTTTCAAATAAGAAAATTGACACAAACGGACCAAGTCATTTATAGAAGGATTTAATGGTTCCTATGTAGCAATGGCCAAACACCGACAATGATTACCTAAAGTAGCCGACGGTCTAGAAAATTATAATTTATTTAGTTATTGATGATCAACTTCATTTCAGATCATAAGGTAGGTAACGAAGGGTGACAACATATAACCAAGTTGTAGGAATAGGTCAAGGCAAATCACGGGTAGCAAAATCAGGATATCATTATTGGCATCAACTAAGCAGAAAATGGCAATCATCACTTATATAACTCTGATATGTAGCCATTATTTCTTCATTTTCTTTTCTTCTTTGAACAGTGTGTTTCTCAGACGAAGTACCTTACTGGCAGCTTATCAAAAAAATTTACAATATAATAAATTTATATTTATCATAACGATTGACTAATTAGTAAAACAGAAGCTGGATATATATATTCACACACTCATATATCCTCATAACAGATTTATGAAAAGGGCAGGCCACTGAAATAGATCAAATGTTACCTAGACTAGGAATGGGTAAATGGCAATGGAGTCACTTTAGTAATTAATGATTCAAGGAAAGTATTTTTAAAGTGCGTTCATATTTGTAAAATATATTAATAAATATGTACTTACGCTCTGTGTATTTTATGGAAGCTAAGTTTAATTATGTCTGCCAAAATAGTTACACAAAAGGAAGAACGGCGCCATTAAGAGGATCCAAAACTGTACAGAAGGCAATGCCAAGAGTTGAATGCGGTGAACTTATATTAATTTGAAGAAGATTTTCCCGTTGAAGAACTTATATTAATTTGAAGAAGATTTTCCCGTTGAAGAAGGAGTTTTCTTTGGATTTAGTTCTGAGATACAGTTGAGATATGTTTGTTTCAGGGATTCGTCGTACGGGAGTAGTATATAAACTCTCCTAGGTTTAGGCTCTTTGTATCCTCTATTCATTCTTATTTTTCCACATAATGAAAACCGATCGACGCCGTTCAAGGATGTAGCCCAATTACAGGTGAATCTTGTAAATCCGTGTGTTTGGGTCATGATTGATTGATCTTCTCTGTGTATGTCTGCTTCACCGATTCGCAACAAACTAGCATCAGAGCATCGGGTTCCATCAAGATCATCAAGCATGATGACGTCACACAATCTGAAGATCGAGAAGTTTACAAGGATAAACGGATCAATTTATGGCAGATCAAGATGCATGCCCTTCTAAAATAGCAGGGCATCTGGGCGTCATTGGACCAGGCGAGGGTGAAGGTACTCGAACCCTCTGAGTTGACGGTGCAAGAAGAGAAAGTGCACTCGACAATCATGTTGTGTGTGGCATACAAGATCATCACGGAAGTCGTTGATGAGAAAACTGCGTCCACTATTTGATTGAGACTTGAAAGTCTCTACATGACAAAGTATTTGACCAACAAGTTGATGTTGAAGCAACGTATGTTCTCTCTCCATATACAAGAAGGTACATCTCTTAAAGAACATTAGATCACTTAAATACATTGTTGATGGATTAAAGAAATATGGAGGTTAAGATTGAAGATGAGGATGTTGCATTGATTGTGTTGGTTTCTCTTCCGCTTTCATATGAGAATTTGGTTCAATTCTTTCTTGTATGAATAAAATCGATAACCCTAGAGGAGGTTCACGTGAATTTGCATATGCATGAACGTCGGCATATGGTTACCAAGAGGTAGGACTCTAACACTACAGGTTTGGTTGTAACCCATGAAAAGAGTCATTCTGATTCTGGCTACGCGAAAAAGGGAAATCAGAAATTCAAGTCAAAGAATCAAGATTCTAAGGACGCCTGCAATTACTGCAAGGAACCTGGACATTAGAAAAAGGATTATCCGAAGAAGAAAGGCAAAGCCACAGTCGTTGCAGTGGCTTAGGGAGGCAGATTCTGAATATGATATGGTTCTCACTGTCACATACCAGAAAACGACGGATAGCACATGGATTCTTGATTCAGATTGTTCTTACCATATGACTCCCAAAGAAGATTGATTTTGCACATATGAGAAGATAGATGGTGTAAATGTCGTCATGGGGATGATGTAGTGTGCAAGAGTGTCGGGATCAATTCTGTGAAGATCAAGATGCATGATGGAGTAGTGAGGACGACGAACAAAGTACATCATATTCCTGATCTGAGGAAGAACCCGATACCTCTTGGAGTCTTGGACTCTAAAGGATATAACACTCTGAAGGTAGGGTTATGCAGATTGCCAAAGCTGGGGTGATTGTCATCAAGGGCAACAAGCAGAAAACCCTATACGTCATGCGGGGATCTAAGTTACGGGTTCTTGTTGTAGTGGCGTCCCAAGCCGTGAAATTAGAGTCAGAATTGGCATATGTGGTTGGGACACATAAGTCAGATGAGGATGAATATCCTCGGTCAAAAAACTCTCATCAGGGATCTCAAGGGATCCAAAATGGAATTCTGTGAGCATTGTGTGTTCGAGTAACAACATAAGAAGCAAATCAATAAATCTATCGACGGGACGAAAGAAACACTCGACTACATCCATGTTAACTGTTGGGGCCCTTCACAGGTTCCATCTTGAGAGGTGAGAGATGTCAGGTATTTTCTGTCCATTATTGATGATTACTCCAAGATGGTTTGGGTGTACAAGATGAAGCACAAGAGTGATGCATTTCAAACCTTCAGGCAGTGGAAAATCTTGGTAGAGAACCAGACTTCTACGAAGGTAAAGCATCTTCGTACAGATGATGGACTAGAATTTTGTTCGTCTGAGTTCAATGAGTTCTGCAAGGAGGAGGTTATTGCAAGACATCACACCGTTAGAGATACGCCATAGCAAAAAGAATGAACAACACGCTTCTGGAGAGAGCAAGGTGCATGCTCTCTAATGATGGCCTTGATAGATCATTTTGGGCTGAAGCTATGAATACTGCATGTTACTTGATGAATCAAAGTCTCGCATCTACTATTAACTGCAAAGTACCCATTAAGGTATGGTCTGATAATCATGCTGATTATTATGTTTTACGTGTTTTTGGTTGTCCTGCATACTATTATGTCAGTGAAAGGAAGTTAGAACCAAAGGCAAAGAAAGGGGTGTTAACAGGATATGGCGCAGGAGTGAAGAGGTACAAATTATGGTCCCCTTCGAAGTATAGATTTATTCTTAGCAGGAATGTTACATGTGATGAGAATTCCATGCCTTACTCGAGTAGTGAGTCTGTTGATGCAGGGACGGCTGATAATGTGCATAAACAGGTGGAGTTCGAACCGACACCAAGTAGTGATCAAATAGTTGATCACACCACTCATGATAAGGATGTTGTTGAACAACATGAAACTGAGCAACCAAAGGAGATGCAACCAAGTGTTGCTATTGATCGACCACATAGAGATATACATATGTTGCAAAGATACGAATTTGAAGACACGGTTGCAGTTGCACTACATGTTGCAAAGGAGGCAAGTCTCCATAGCCCTCCACGTATAAGAAAGCTATAGCATGGCCAAAATTTGGGCAGTGGATTACTGCTATAGGTGAGAAGATGGAGTCTCTTCACAAGAATCAAACATGGGAGTTTGACAAGTTGCCAAAGGAGAGGAATGTCGTTGGGTACATGGCCTCAAATTTCAGCGAAATTCGGTCGAATTTCTGTCGAATATCGATATCCAGTCGAAACCGAAATTCGACCGAAATGACCGAAATGACCGAAATATGGGGGTCCTAGTACAAAAAATGACCGAAATTTTGGTCGAAATTCCACCGAAATTCCATCGAAATTCTGTTTTGGTCGATACCGAAATGGTGACCGAAACCGACATTTAAGGCCTTGGTTGGGTACAAATAGGTCTTCAAGAAAAGGACAGGAATCTCAGGTAGTGAATGCATCAGATACAAGGCATGCCTGGTTGTGAAGAGTTACAGTCAAAAGGAAGGTGTGATTTACAACAAGATATTCTCTCTCGTTATAAGACATATATCCATTAGGGTGCTACTAGTTCTTGTAGCACATCGAAACTTGGAGCTGGAACAGTTAGATGTGACGACAACTTTCTTGCATAGTGAACTCGAAGAAGACATTCTTACGAGTCAGCTAGATGGATTCGCATTTCAAGGCAAGGAAGACCATGTGTGCAAATTGAAGAAGTCCTTGTATGGGCTTAAGCAGCCTCTCAGCTAGTGGTACATGAAGTTTAACAGCTTCATGATTGATCATGTGTTCAACAGGAACCCACACGATTGTTGTGTTTATCACAACAAGGTGGAGGACGAATCCTTCATCTATCTGTAATTGTATGTTGACGGTATGGAGAAGAGAAACGAATGAGATGTTTATTCCATAGGGCTATTGTCTCTTATCTAGAGAGAAAAATCTAGAGAGTACAAGAGGAAAAATACATAAATACCCCTGAAGGGTTACGGACATAAATATAAATATAATAACTCTAACACCCCCCTCAAGTTGGAGCATATCTGTCGATCATGTCCAACTTGGATACTGAGTACATGAGGCGTTTCCTTAGAAGAGTCTTTGTGAGGATGTCTGCAAGTTGATATCAGTGGAGATGTGTGGAGTATGGATCCGTCATCTTCGTATTGCATCACGAATGAAATGGCAATCAACTTCAAATGTGTTTTGTCCGCTCATGGAAAACTGGATTGGTGGAGATGTATGTGGCAGACTTGTTGTCACGATATAAGGGTACAAGAGTGGGGACTGACATGTCAAGTTATGTTAGGAAAGAAACAAGCCATGTGATTTCACAGGTGGCTTGAGCCATTGCCAAGTATTCTGCATCCGAACCGGATCTGGAGACCACTGCCTGCTTCTTGCTTTGCTAAGTGATAAGGTTGTCCCTAACAAACATGGCGTATCCTGTAGTGGATCGGCGATCCTCAAGAGAGCTAGCATTGTCAGAATATGTATATGCAGAGATATTAGTGTGCCCATTCACCCCATAAAAGAATCCACATCTGGGAGATTCCTTTAAATATCGAAGGATCAAAAGAACATCCTGTTAGTGATTGTAAAGAGGCTTCACCATATGCTGGTTGGCTCTGTTCACAACAAATGATATATCCGGCTAGTAACAGTGAGATAAAGCAATTTTCCCACTAAGCTTTTGTAATGTGTTGCATCCTCAAAAGTTGGATTAGTAAATGTTGAATGTTTTCTCACTTTTGCAGGGATGCCAGATGGCTTCCATTCAAGTAGTCTTGCCTCAGTCAGAATATCGAGGCAATACTTCCTCTATGAAAGATGGAGCCCCTCTGTAGTGTGTATTACCTCAATGCTAAGAAAATAACAAAGTTGGTCGAGGTCTTTTGTGACAAAGACCTTCTAGAGGAAGTTCTTGGTCTCCTAAATATCGTCTACATCATCTCATGTGCCAACGATATCATCAACATAGACAACAAGAATGAACGTGCCAATAGACCGTCGTCTAACAAAGATAGACTAGTCAGATGTCCTCAGAAAACCAAGTGTGTTGATCTCCATAATGAGCCTGTCAAACCATGCCATAAGGCTCTTCTTCATGCCATAAATGGTCTTGCATAGTCGCCATATATGCCCCCCTTCGACTGCATACCCCGACGGTTGCATCATGTAGACCTCCTCCTAAAGGTTATTATAAAGAAAGGCGTTCTTCACATCAAGTTGGTAAATGTTTCAAGCCTTTTTGGTAGCAACAGAGAGAATGGTACATATCAACCCCATTCTGGCAACGGGTGAGAATGTCTCAAAATAATCAACCCAAAGGTTTGTGTGAAACCTTTGGAAACAAGTATGGCTTTCAACTTGTCAATAGAACCATCATGCGATTGTTTAGTCGTGAAGACCCATCGATAAGCCACAAGGAGAACTCCCAGGTGGCGCTGCACAAGATCCCACATGCCCGAGAGGTAAGTGCATCCATCTCCTCATCCATGGCATGTCGCCAACCATGATCTTGCATTGCACTGAAATGATTTCTTAAAAAAGAAATAGCATTCAGAGCAACTGCAAATCTCTTGTCACAGCTAGATAAACATCAGTAGATGTAAAATGTGACATGGGGCGATACATACATTGCCTTTTTTGCTTGTATAGAGCTATAGGAAGCTCCTCAGGTACATCCGGACAGCAGTGATGGGAGCACTCAAAGTAGTCATATCATAGTGCATAAAAGGGACAGGCAAAGGTACAAACACTGGTGTAGAAGGTATAGAGGTATGTTGGCAAGTATAAACGATTGGTGAAATAATTTGTCTACTCAAAGAAGGTGACTTTAACAGATATATAGTATCGACACCCAACAGGATCATAGCAGCGATAGCCTTTCTGAGTACGAGAGTACACGAGAAAGACGCATTTGATGGCACGAGAGGATAATTTGTCAGCTGCATGAAAGTTATGAACAAAGGCAATACAATCAAAAATTCGCAGATGTATGGGAAAAGGACATGTATGATAGGGAGTTATCTTGTGTAAGGATCCCGTCTGGGAAGACGGACTATTTTGACATCAACATTGGTTTACATCAAGGTTCAGCTTTGAGTCCATTTCTTTTTACTTTGATTATGGGCGAGTTGACAGGTCACATTCAGGATGAGTACCTTGGTGTATGTTATTTGCTGATGATATTGTGTTGATTGACGAGACTAGAGATGGAATAAATGAGAAGCTTGAGGTCTGGAGACATGCATTGGAGACTAAGGTGGTGTTTAGTTGGTGGGTTATCCAGGGGTGGATAACCCGGTTTTGTGTTTGTGTGTTTGGTTGGTGGGTTAAGGGTTGGGAGGGTTTGTGTGATGTGATTGTATTGGAATTTGAAAAAGTTGGTAGTTATTATGATATGATTGTATTGAAATTTGAAAAAGTGGGTGGTTATTGTGATGTGATTGTATTGAAGTTTGAAATAGTGAGTAGAAGTTGAATATTTTTTGATTTTTAGATGATATGATGGTATAATATATAAATTTTTTGATGGGAATGGAGTAGGCCCCATTAGTGGGTTAAAAGTGGGGGTTTTGGGGGGTTACCCAACCGAACGGGGCCTAAAGGATTTCGTATAAGTAGGGATAAGACGGAATATATGGAGTGCACCTTTGATGGAAGTAATGGTGAAGGAATTGAGGTAAAGATTGGTGACAATAACATTCAGAAGAGAGATTCTTTTAGATATCTGGGATCTATTTTGCTCTGTTGTTCTCTGTGATAAGAAAATTCCTTTAAAAATTAAAGGAAAGTTTTACAAAGCAGCCGTGAGACCTGTTATGCTCTATGGATCTGAATATTGGCATGTGAACCATATACATGTGCAGAGAATGGTTGTAGCAGAAATGAAAATGCTAAGGTGGATGTGTGGACACACACGTAAAGATCGGATTCGGAATGATGCAATCAGAAAGAAAGTTGGTGTAGCTACGATCGAGGATAAGATGCGAGAAAACCGCTTAAGATGATTTGGTCATTTGCAAAGAAGATCAACGGATGCACCAGTTAGGAGATGCGACTGTTGGGATGTTGAGCATGCTAAGAGAGGGCGAGGACGACCCAAGAAGTGTTGGAAAGATACTATACGAAGGGATCTCAGTTTTTTGGATATAAGCCCGAGATTGACCCAAGATAGATCTGAATGGAGGCGAAGAATCTACGTAGCCGACCATACTTAATTGTGGGAAAAGGCTTTGTTGTTGTTGTTATGGGAAAAGAAGACTCAGTAATGTAAAGTAAGGAAAATGGAGTTCCTCCTTGGAGAACAGATGAAGGAACGTGGTTGATGAGATAAACTGCAGTCAGCATAGCATCCCCCCAATTGTGTTCAGGAACACTCACTTAACTAAGAAGAGATCTGGCAATGTTTAGCAAGTGTCGGAGTTTCCTCTCAGCTATACCATTTTGTTGTGAGGTATATGGACAGGATGTTTGGTGAACAGTTCTCCGGTACGCAAAGAAAGAGGTCAAGTCATGTTGGGTTAATTCAAGAGCATTATCAGTACGAATGATCTTAACAATGTTAGAAAAGAAAGTTTTAACATATTAAAAGAAATTTCTAACAATTTGATTAATATCTGAACGCTCCTTTATTAGATACAACCAAGGAGATCGATTATAATCATCAACGAAAACTATAAAATAGCGATGACCACTTAATGTGTGGATCGGACAAGGTCCCCAAACATCACAATGAACAAGATGAAAAGCAGTAGTACTACGAGACTTGGTACGAACAGGAAACGAAGCTCGATGGTGTTTCCTGAACTCATATGCCTCGCACTAAAAGGGCTTCAGAGTAGAGAGTTCGGGAAACATCATGGAGATGGCATTGGCAGAGGGATGCCCAAGGTGCAGATATCATAGGATCGGGTCTTCGGAGATGGATGCAACACCAACAAACTTGGAGTCCGATGATATGTCAAGATAATATAGGTCGTTCTTCCCATGACCGCCACCAAAAAACTGCCTCGTCCGGATGTCTTGAAAATAGCAACAAGACTCATCAAATATCACATGGCAATGAAGCTCAACGCAAAGTTTATGAACTGACAGCAAGTTAAGAGAAAAATCAGAAGCATAGTGAACCCCAGAAAGTCGGAGCTTGGAAGAGAATTCCATAGTTCCGACAGTAGTAATCGATGATTGAATCCCATTAGTGACTGGAACTGACTTCATGGAGGTATATGGTACGGAGGATGTGAGCAAACTACCTTCTATAATCAGATGAGTAAAGCACCAGAATCAATAATCCAAGCCGGAGCAGGGTGACAACAGAGCTGGCTAATGTATCTGAAGGAGTAGCCAGAGCAGCAATGGTAGTGTTACTAGTGGTAGTAGGCCCTGAAGTCTAAAGGATCTACATCAGGTGAGAGTAATTTGTGTCATTAAGATGAACAGTCTTGCCACTGGAGGTTACTACAGACGATGCTTCTTCCACATAATAGGTATCCTCATAGGCATTATTGACGTGAAAAGAAGGTACACCAAACTTCTGCCAACATCATTCAGACGGGTGGTTCCACCGACCATAGTGAGTGCATGGAATAGTAGAGTCTCACCCACAGCCACGTACAAAGTCGATACCTCGTCCAAATTCCCGTCCACGACCACAACTTGGATCACGACTGCATCCTCCTCGAAAACCGTATCTGTCTCCTCGCCCAGATGAGGCAATGTGAGCAAAGTTCTCTGCTGAAGGTAAGACAGGAGGTCAGGCAGCAGATGTCTCGAGTTCCTCAAGTCGATCAAAGATGGCCTTCATCTTTGGCAGTGTGTCTAATATAAGAAATTGCTACTTCGTTGTTTGCTATCTAGAATGCAGGCCATCAAAAAAAGCGGTATACATGCCAGTTAGAATGCTCTTGATATGTTTGGTGCAACATGAGGGCTAGAATATTGCAAGCTTCTCATACAGGCTAGAGAGATGCATGTAGTACCCGATGAGAGTGGAATCACCTTGAGATGCTGATCAGCTTTGCTTGCAAATGCTTGCAAGGCATGACTTCGTCTTCTTCTGGGAGTATGTTTCCTCGAGATCCTCCCACATTTCCTTGACCGTATTTTTGTAAAGGAGATTTGAGGCAATGTAAGCATCAACATTGTTGGTCATCCAATTGATAACCAAGTAGTTGTCTGTCTATCGGTTGCCATACTATTTGTCCTTTTCATCTAAAGGATCTTCACTCAAATGCATGGCCTCAAATTTCAGCGAAATTCGGTCGAAATTCTGTCGAATATCGATATCCAGTCGAAATCGAAATTCGACCGAAATGACCGAAATGACCGAAATATGGGGGTCCTAGTACAAAAAATGACCGAAATGACTGAAATTTCGGTCGAAATTCCACAGAAATTCCATCGAAATTCTGTTTTCGTCAGTACCGAAATGGTGACCGAAACCGACATTTAAGGCCTTGCTCAAATGTAGAGTTTTCTTTGACCACCAATGAACACCATAAAAGATTGAGACCAGAGCATGTAATTTTCTGTGCCCTTGAGTTTGATAGTAGTTCCTTGTACCATAATATTTGAGGCCAATAGCTTTGTCTCGGTAGAAAAAGATGCCATGGTGGTCTTAGAAAAGAAAGGATATCTCGTGATTGACTTAAGGATGTGTAGAGATATTTCTAGTATTTATGTACTCGTCTGTTATGTTTATTTTCCTTGTTCCACCTTATGTAATTTACCCATAGGCTTCCTCTATATAAGAGAGCCAAGGGTTCCCTGGAATAAACAAGTCCTTATTCTCATTTCCACCAACATGGTATCAGAGCCTCCACCCTAAAACTCTAACCCTAACCCTAGTCGTCGCCCCTCCACCCTTCTCATCCCGTCGTCGCCGCCGTCCTCCCTCTCCACCAACCCGCCACCACCCCTCCCAGCCCGCTGCCCCTCCCAGTCCGCCGACGCACCGCTCCCGCCCCTCTCTTCTCGGCGCCGACCCCCCCCCCTCAACTCGACGCCGTCCCCTTCTCTTTCTCACTCTTCATGGATTTGAGTGCATAAGTCTACATATGCACTCAACTCCATACATGTTTATGTAGAGAGTTATTCACTGGTCTACAAACCCTAGTTCTTCGTCTTCGGCAACGATGTCAGAAAACAAAGTCGACATGCCCTCCATCGACGCTTCCAAAGGTCCAGCGCCAATAGTCAAAACGGATGGGACGAATTACGAGCTTTGGGCGATGCAGTTCATGAGTCTCATGAAGTCCAACAGTAAGAAGCACATTCTTACCGAAGATGAGCTGGCAGCGAAGACTAGGGTTTATGCCTCATGGGAGGCTGATGATTCGTATGCCAAGGTCTGGCTTTGAGGCACTCTGACGATGGAGATTGCTAATGATGTCCTCCATCAGCCCACGGCTAAGGCCATGTGGGATATTCTTTCCGCGACGTACTCGAAGATGAGAAACGAGACCAAGATCCTCCAACTTCAGCATGACATATTTACGGTCAAGCAGAATGGCAGGCTGTTGCATTCGTTGTATACATCCCTACGAGGGATGTTTGAGAAGCTTTACAGTATCATTCCCCTGACGGCGACCCCTGAGCAGCAGAAGACCTTCCGGAATGCTACAATGGTGGGGGTCGTACTAGCGGCACTTGACCCAGAGTATGATGCGGCTCGCTCGCAGATCCTGGCAGATGCTACTATTCCTCCAGTGGAGGAAGTGTATCGACGGCTCAGCAGAATCACAGTTCCTTCTATTGCCACTACTCCACCTCCTTCAGCAATGGCAGCTTCCAGAGGCAGAGGTGCGTCTTCTTCTTTTCGTGGTCGTGGATCTCGTGGTCGAGGTGGCCGATTCCATCAGCCAACCATGCACCTTCTGTCATAGCCCGGGTCATGCGGAGGATATATGCTATTCTAAGCATGGTTTTCCAGCATCAACCCGTGTAGCCGAGCGCGTTGTGCCTACACCGACATCTACTTTAGATCAGCGGTTTGAGGATCTTGTCGCCGGACTACGAGATATCATGCCTCCTGCCACTATTGACTCGCCAGGAGGTCACTCAGACATAGCAGCTTCAACCTCTGCCAGCACGTCAGCCACAACTAGCACATCAGGTAGCGTTTATGCCTTTACATCCTGTCACAATCCTGATGTTTCAGAATGGATTATGGACTCCGATGCGACACATCATCTCTGTCAAGACAGAGATAAGTTTACAACATATAGGGAGGTTCCACCAGGGAGATCGGTAGTAATAACATATGGGACTCATTCCACCATCATTGGACATGGGGAGATCAGTTTGACACCCTCCATACGACTACAGAATGTTTTGCATGCTCCAGATTTTTCAATGAACTTACTTTTTATTAGTCAAATTACAAAGGATTTGCATTGTCGTGCTATTTTTGACCCTTCGTATCTTATTTTTCATGACATTCTAACGGGCAGGGTGATTGGTTGTGGCTGTGAGTAGGATGGTTCTATCGGTTGGTCCACAACTCCTATGTTGGTGTCTCATCTCAGCCCAGTTGATCTGCTTCTTGCTTTACTTGGCATCTGCGATTTGGTCATCTCCCTCTTCAGAAGCTGCGACATATCTTGCCTCAGATTTCACCAAAGTCTTCTTTTCAGTGTGAAGCGTGTCAGTTGGGGAAGCATCACATGTCTACTTTCCCTAGTCGTGAGTCTCAGAGCAATCGCTCCCCTTTTGAGATGTTGCATGTTGACATTTGGGGTCCGAGTCATGTTCCTGATCACCAGGGACACATGTTTTACCTAGTGGTCGTTGATGATTTCTCTAGATTGTCTTGGGTCTTTTTATTGAAAAATGAATCTAAAGCGGGGGATGTAATCAAAAATCTTATCAATGAAGTTCGGAATGTTTTTACTTCTAATGTGAAGATTGTGCGCACATATAATGCCTTAGAATTTTGCACTCATGCTCTTTCACATTTCTTCTTGGCTCGTGACACTATTCATCAAACAACTTGTGCCTACACGTCTCAACAGAACGGTGTTGCAGAAAGAAAACATCGTAATCTTCTTGATATAACTCGGACTTTACTCATTCATAGTTGTGTTCCTCTGTCTTTTTGAGGTGATGTTATTCTTATGGCATGTTATCTGGTCAATCGTATGCCATCCTCTGTATTGGGTGAGAAAGTTCCTCTTTCTGTTGTCTTTCCTGACAAGGAATTGTTCTCCCTAACTCCTCACGTTTTTGGCTCAGTTGCTTTTGTCCATCAACTCACTCCGGAGATTGACAAGCTCTCACCTAGGACTGTCAAGTGTGTGTTTCTTAGGTACTCTCATGCTCAAAAGGGTTACCGATGCTATGATCCTATGAATAAAAAATATTTTGTTAGTGCTGATGTCACCTTCTTTGAGACTGTGATGTATTTTTCGCCTACAGATGACAAGATGACTCCTTCCACTACTGATGATGAAATTTATATGCCACCTCCTCTGCGTCAGTCTGATAACATACCAACTCCTAATGTGCCACCACCATCACCACCACCACCACCTCCACAACCACCAGTCCTACCTTTACCGAAATTTTATACCCGTCGTCCGAATCCTGCTCATGGAGGTCGTCATTCATCCACCACAACTCAGGTATGTCCAAGTGATATTAGTAATGATGGGACTGACAATGCACAAGTGCAGGAGAATGACATACATGTGGACACTGCTGATGATTTGGATATACATATTGCCTTGAGGAAGTCTAAGTGGACGTGTGCGTCTTATCCACTTGCTTCACAGGTTTCATTCCATCGCCTCACTAGTGATTTCCAAAGATTTGTTGTTGCCTCATCTACCGTGGAGATACCATGAAATTATTAGGAAGCCTTGAAAGACAGCAGCCGACGGTTAGCCATGGAGAAGGAAATGGCTGAGCTGCAATCTCGTTGTACATGGAGCTTGGTTGCTGCTCCCCCAGGAGCTTCTGTTGTCAGTTGTAAATGGGTCTTTACTGTCAAATATAATGTGGATGGCAGCCTTGATCGCTACAAAGACAGGCTAGTGGCACGTGGATTCACTCAGACCTATGGCATGGATTATATGGACACCTTTCCTCCGGTTGCACGTCATTCCACTCTACGTGTTCTCCTGTCAGTCGCTGTGGTATGTGATTGGCCTTTGTTCCAACTTGATGTTAAAAATACCTTTTTATACGAGGATCTGCAGGAAGAAGTCTACATGCAGCAGCCTCCGGGGTTTGTTGCTGGGGGGGTGTCAGATGGTGTGTAGACTTCACAAGGCCAAATATGGTCTTAAACAAAGTCCGCGGGCATGGTTTCAGAAGCTTTCAGATTTAATCCAGAAGCAAGGGTCCATAAGATCAAATTCTGACCACTCTTTGTTTGTCCAGAAGACTCCTAAAGGTACTGTTGTTATTATGGCATATGTTGATGATATACTTGTAACGGATGACATGCAGGGGATAAAGATGGGAAAAGCATTTTGATGCAGCGTGAACTCGACACATAGGGCCATCTATTTAATTAAATTATGGTCGTAATTTTATTTACGTTTTTTAAGTTGTCGCAATTTTAAATAAAGAGATCGTGTGTGATCTCAATTTGAATTTTAAATTTGTCGGTTAATTAGTTAGAGTCCAATTAGGATAATTAGTGGTCAAATTAATTAGTTTTCTATTTTTGTAAATCCATCCCTCCTATATAAAGGGATGAGGGTCCAGTGTTTTAGTCAGTCAAGTCTTAATGAAAATTTGAATTTATCTCATTATCTCTCTCTATCTCTCCTCTCTCCTCCCACGATCTCCGTGTTCTTCTCCCTCAACCTCTCGTATTCCCGATGAGTTCTTCTCAACCCCTCTATTTTCTCTACGACCGAAAATCCACCGCCAACGTCGCGCCAAAATTCATTATGCATCATTTGGTATCAGAGCATGGCAACCGAATCGTCCCTATGATTCGACGATCCGGTCGAGTATTGGCGTTTGAAGTTTAATCTCAGCCATCTATCCCATGGTTCGCGCTCGCCTTCACGTTCAAAGAAGTTCCGGCAGTGACTTATATCGTGCATCAAGGTTCAAGCATGGCTGGACGCGCTAACCGACGAAGATCTCCCCGTCCACGACGAAAAGCTCGCTGTCAACGAAGAATCCGCCGCTGTCCCAGCCGTTTTAGAAGAAAACTTCGAAGAAACAGTGGCTGTATAGGAGATCCCAGATCTGATTTCGCCACCAGAATCGGTCCCGTTGGTCCCTTCGACCGTCCCGGCACGACCCCAACCACCCCAGGTAATTCCCCTACCCTCCCCAGCCCTCGCGGCTGTCATCCCTACCCTAACAGCCCCTCCGTCATCCTGGTCGCCGCCTCTCCCACTCGCCGCATCCCCGCCTCTTCTCGCCCCTACCCCTCCCCGCAGTACTTCATCCGAATCCCCCCCATACATTCCCAGCCCTCCTTCTCACCCAACCCTAGCCGCGCAGCCCACAACCTCCCGCGCCCACAAACCCCGCGTCGCCGCCCCCAAACCCCATCCGAGCCGCCTGCGCCTCCCTCTCCCTTTCGCAGACCTCCCCAGGACCCCCCTCCTCCTCCCGCTACCCCACGGCTCCTCCCTCGCCATCCCCACTCCCTACAGCAGCCGCCGCCCCAAAACGATAAGCCCCTGGCGACCCCCCAGTGCCTGTGCCCTCCCGCGCCAAACCCCTGACGACCCCCACCTCCCTGCAGAGCCGCATCGGCCCCGCCCGCGAAATCGCCGACCCAGCCAGATCGACGCCGCGCCCGCCTTGCCGCGCTCGAACGACGCCGCCCGCCATCTCCCTAAGCCGCTCTACGCTGCGCACCACGACCGCGCGCCTCAGTGCACCCCGCCTAGCCGTGTGTTGCAGCCATCCATCTCCAGGCCGCCGCCCACGCGGTGCCCGCGCCGACTCGCCCCCGCCGCCAGCTACTGGAGATTCCATGCCGCCCACCCCGCGCCTAAAAAGAAGCCCCGAACCCTAAGGGCGAGATGGAAGGGAACCGAATCCCTGCAAGTGAGGGATTGGAGAATTAGTGGGAAAATTTGCAAAATAAAATTTCCTAAAACCCATATTTGCATAAAGGTCCAAGGCAATAGGAATTTGAGGCAGATTGAAGGGGTACGAAAATTGCAAAGATGCCCCCAATTGGAAAGAACTACAAACGTAATGTTGAAAAGAGTCTAATTGCAAGCTACAATTTCAAAGACGATTTCTCCAACGCACATCTACATCAAGCAATTCGTCGGGAGACAAATTTTTAAAGCGGAGGAGAGTTGATGCAGCGTGAACTCGACACATAGGGTCGTCTATTTAATTAATATATGGTCGTAATTTTATTTACGTTTTTTAAGTTGTCGCAATTTTAAATAAAGAGATCGTTTGTGATCTCAATTTGAATTTTAAATTTGTCGGTTAATTAGTTAGAGTCCAATTAGGATAATTAGTGGTCAAATTAATTAGTTTTCTATTTTTGTAAATCCATCCCTCCTATATAAAGGGATGAGGGTCCAGTGTTTTAGTCAGTCAAGTCTTAATGAAAATTTGAGTTTATCTCATTATCTCTCTCTATCTCTCCTCTCTCCTCCCGCGATCTCCGCGGTCTTCTCCCTCAACCTCTCGTATTCCTGACGAGTTCTTCTCAACCCCTCTATTTTCTCTACCACTGAAAATCCACCGCCAACGTCGCGCCAAAATTCATTCTGCATCACATTTTTAGGTTATCAGTTAGTGACTAAGGATCTTGGTACTCTACGATATTTTCTGAGATTGGAATTTGCGAGGAATGTGTAGGGTCTTGTGATGACCCAAAGGAAATATATTACAGATATGCTTGTTGAGACAGGTATGATTGGGCGTCTACCCTCAACTACTCCTATGGATCCTACTATGAAGTTATATGGAGATGATACAGAGGAAGTTGACAAAAGAAGATATAGAGAAATGGTGGGAAAGCTTCTCTATATTACTATCACTAGACCTGACATTGCTTTTGCGATTAGTCAGGTGAGTCAGTTCATCGAACATCCCAAACAGGTGCACATGGATGCTGTATATATGATACTAAGATATCTAAAGTCATCTCCAGATGCAGGATTGTTGTTCAGGAAAGAAACAAATCTCTCTATCTCTGCATGTGCTGATGCGGATTATCCACATGTCCTAGAGACAGGAAATCTACCTCAAGTTTTGCCGTGTTTGTTGGCAGTTCCTTAGATTCTTGGAAAAGCAAGAAACATACAGTGGTGGCTAGTTCTAGTGTTGAATCTGAGTACAGGACCATGGAACAGGCAAGTACGGAGATGATGTGGGTTCGAGCCGTATTAGAAGATCTGCATATAGATGTACCTTTACCCATGCAATTACAATGTGACAATCAAGTAGTATTATTTATTGCTAATAATCCTGCATTTCATGAAAGGACGAAACATATTGAGGTAGACTGCCACTATATTAGGGATATGATTCAAAAGGGTTTGATTTCTACTTCCCATGTCACTTCAGGAGAGCAGACTGCAGATATCTTTACTAAGTCGTTGCTTAGAGGGCCATTTCAGAAATGCTCTTCCAAATTGAGCATGTGCCAGGTCCAAATAGTATAGTAATCGAAAATCACACTTCAAAAAGACCTTGACATCTATGCTCCATCTTGAGAGGGAGTGTAGAGATATTTCTAGTATTTATGTACTCGTCTGTTATGTTTATTTTGCTTGTTTCACCTTATGTAATTTACCCTGAGAGCCTAGGGTTCCCTGGAATAAACAAGTTCTTATTCTCATTTCCACCAACAGGATGCATACGAGGGCTGAGAAGTGCCCTAGAACTCACTTTTGGGCGTGATAGTGGTCTGAAAATTGCTTTCACAACAGATCAGGGGGTTTCAGGACTCTTCCGACACCAAAGATGGTATCCAGGGGGTTGTGCGCAGTAAGTCCAAAGTCCAGGAGGACTGGTGGACAGTACCGACGGCATTGGAGGTGCAGTAGGGGTTGTTGGAGGGGGCTGGCAGGCGATGCTGGCAACGCAGGAGGCGCGACTGAAGCTGTGGAGCCTCAAGCGATGCTTTAGGTGTCGCTGGAGGTGGCGGCTAGTGCCGCTGGAGGCTCGGACTGCTTTGCACGGGACCTCTTGATGAGAGAAGGGTCTGCGCAAGGAAAGAGGGCTGGTGGTGGCGACGGGTTTTGGGTATTAGGCTCCAGTATAGGACCATTGCTCTAATACCATGTGGAGAAGAGAATCGAATGAGATGTTTATTCCATAGGGCAAGGGTCTCTTATATAGAGACAAAACCCTATAGAGTACAAGAGGAAAAATACATAAATACCATCGAAGAGTTACGAAATCCGAAGGGTTACGAACATAAATGTAAATATAATAACTCTAATAGACGATGTGTTGATAGTTGCTAAGAAAAAGAGTACCATAGATGATCTGAAGAAACTCCTTAGTTCAAAGTTTGACATGACGGACCTTGGTGCAGCGAAGAAAATTGTAGGAATGGAAATCATTAGATATTGTGTAGAAGGGAAGCTTTTCTTATCTTAGAAAAACTTCATTAAGAAAGTTCAAATGGGATTTGTAGAGATATTTCTAGTATTTATGTACGTATGTGTCATGTTTATTTTCGTTGCTCCATCTTATGTAATTTACCCATAGGCTTCCTCTATATAAGAGAGCCTAGGGTTCCCTGGAATAAACAAGTTCTCTCTTTCATTTCTTCCAACATGGTACCAGAGCCTCTACCCTAAACCCTAGTCGCCCCTCTCATCCCCGCCGCCCACCCCCGCCCCGTCGCCTCTCATCCTCGCTGCCCACCCACTCATCGCCGCCCACCCCCTACCCGCAGCCCCTCCTTCGTGCGCGGCCCCTAAACCCGCCACCCCTTTCCCCCAACTCCGCGCCGACTACATCTCCTTCTCTTCATGGGTATGAGTGCATAAGTCTACATATGCACTCATATCCCTCCATGTTTATGTAGACGATTCTTCATTGGTCTACAAACCATAGTTCTTCGTCTCCGACAACTATGTCAGAAAACAAGGTCGATATGCCCTCGATTGGCACCTTCAAAGGTCCAGCGCCAATAGTCAAGATGGATGGGACGAATTACAAGCTCTGAGCGATGCAGTTCACGAGCCTCATGAAATCCAACAGTAAGAAGCACATTCTTACCGAAGATGAGCCGGCGGAGAAGACGGGGATTTACACCTAATGGGAGGCTGATGATTCGTATGCCAAGGTCTGGCTTTCTGGCACTCTGACAATGGAGATTGCCAATGATGTCCTACATCAGCCCACGGCTAGGCCATGTGGGATATTCTAGCCACAGCGTACTCACAGATGAGGAACGAGACCAAGATCCTCCAACTTCAGCAAGACATCTTTACGGTCAAGCAGAATGGCCGACCACTGCATTCGTTGTATACATCCCTACGAGAGATGTTTGAGAAGCTTTACAGTATCATTCCCCTGACGGCGACCCCTGAGCATCAGAAGACGTTCCGGAATGCTACAATGGTGGGGATCTTACTAGCGGCACTAGACCGGAGTATGATGCGGCTCGCTCGCAGATACTGGCAGATGCTACTATTCCTCCAGTGGAGGAAGTGTATCGACGACTCAGCTGAATATCAGTTCCTTCTCCAACATCTACGCCACCTCCTTCAGCAATGGCTGCTTCCCGAGGCAGATGTGTCCCCTCCTCTTTTCGTGGCCGTGGACCTCGTGGTCGAAGTGGCCGCTTCCGTCAGCTATGCACCTTTAGTCAACGCCTAGGTCATGCGGAAGATACATGCTATTCTAAGCATGGTTTTCCTGCATCTGCCCGTGTAGCCGAGCATGCTATGCCTACACTGCCATCTACTTCAGACCAACGGTTTGAGGATCTTGTCGCCAGACTACGGGATATCATGCCCCTGCCACTACTGACTCACCAGGAGGACACTCAGACATTGCAGCTTCAGCCTCTGCCAGCACATCAGCCACGACTAGTACATCAGGTAGCATTTATGCCTTTACATCATGTCATAGTTCTGATGTTTCAGAATGGATCATGGATTCCGGTGTGACACATCATCTCTGTCGGGACAGAGATAAGTTTACATCCTACAGGGAGGTTTCCCCAAGGAGATCGGTAGTAATAGCAGATGGGACTCATTCCCCCATCGTTGGACAGGGGGAGATCAGTTTGACACCCTCCATTCACCTGTTGAATGTTTTGCATGCTCCAGATTTCTCGATGAACTTACTTTCTATTAGTCCGCTTACAAAGGATTTGCATTGTCGAGCTATCTTTGACCCATCATCTCTTATTTTTCAGGACATTCTAACGGGCAGGGTGATTGGTTGTGGTTGTGAGCAGGATGGTCTTTATCGGTTGGTTCGCACCCCCTATGCGGGTGTCTCATCTCAGTCCAGTGGATCTGCTTCTCCTTTTACCTGCCATCTGTGTTTTGGTCATCTTCCTCTTCAGAAGCTGCGTCATATCTTGCCAAGATTTCACCGAAGTCTTATTTTCAGTGTGAAGCCTGTCAGTTGGGAAAGCATCACAGGTCTACTTTCCCTCGTCGTGAGTCTAGGAGCAGTCGCTCCCCTTTTGAGTTATTGCATGTTGACATTTGGAGTCTGAGTCGTGTATCTGATCACCAGGGACACAGATTTTACCTAGTGGTCGTAGATGATTTCTCTAGATTGTATTGGGTGTTTTTATTGAAAAATAAATCTGAAGCGAGGGATGTAATCAAAAATCTTATCAATGAAATTCGGAATGTTTTTTCTTTTAATGTGAAGATTGTGTGCACAGATAATGCATTAGAATTTTGCACTCGTGCTATGTCCCATTTCTTCTTGTCTCGTGGCATTATTCATCAAATAACTTGTGCCTACACGTCTCAACAGAACGGTGTTGTAGAGAGAAAACATCGTCATCTCCTTGATGTGGCTCGGACTTTACTCATTCATAGTTGTGCTCCTCTGTCTTTTGGGGGTGATGATGTTCTTATGGCAGGTTATCTGATCAATCGTATGCCATCTTCTGTGTTGGGTGAGAAAGTTCCTCTTTCTGTTGTCTTTCCTGACAGGGAATTGTTCTCACTAACTCCTCGTGTTTTTGGTTTAATTGCTTTTGTCCATCACCTCACTCCAGGGATTGACAAGCTCTCACCTAGGGATGTCAAGTGCATGTTTCTGGGATACTCTCATACTCAAAAGGGCTATCGGTGCTATGATCATGTGAATAACAGATATTATGTCAGTGTTGATGTCACCTTCTTTGAAAATGTCATGTATTTCTCGCCTACAGGTGACAATATGATTCCTTCCACTACTGATGATGACATTTATGTGCCACCTCCTCCTGTATGTCAGCCTGATCACATACCTACTCCTGTTTTGTCACCACCGTCACCACCACCACCACCACAACCTCAACCACCGGTACCACCTCTACCGAAATTTTATACTCGTCGTCCGAATCCTGCTCATGGAGGTCGTCATTCATCCACCACGCCCCAGGTATGTCCAGGTGATATTAGTAATGATGGGACTGACAATGCACAAGTGCAGGACAATGATGTACAAGTGGACACTGCTGATGATTTGGATGTACATATTGCCTGAGGAAATCCAAGCGGACGTGTGCATCTTATCCACTAGCTTCACAGGTTTCATTCCATCGCCTCACTGGTGATTTCCAGAGATTCGTTATTGCCCTATCTACCGTAGAGATACCACGGAACTATCAGGATGCCTTGAAAGACAGCAGTTGGCGGTTAGCCATGGAAGAGGAAATGGCTGCATTGCGATCTCGTGGTACATGGAGCTTGGTTGCTGCTCCCCCAGGAGCTTCTGTGGTCAGTTATAAATGGATCTTTACTGTCAAATATAATGCGGATGGCAACCATGATCGCTACAAAGAAAGACTAGTGGCCCGTGGATTCACTCAGACCTATGGCATGGATTATATGGACACTTTTTTCCCGGTGGCCCGTCATTCAACTCTACATGTTCTTCTGTCAATCGCAGTAGTACGTGATTGGCCCTTGTTCCAGCTTGATGTTAAAAATAAGTTTTTATATGGAGATCTGCAGGAAGAAGTCTACATGCAGCAGCGTCCAGGGTTTGCTGTTGAGGGGAAGTGTTATATGGTGTGTAGACTTCACACGGCCATATATGGTCTTAAACAAAGTCCACGAGCATTGTTTCAGAAGCTTTCAGATCTCATCCAGAAGCAAGGGTTCATAAGATCAAATGCTGACCACTCTTTGTTTGTCCAGAAGACTCCCAAAGGTACTGTTGTTATTACGGTATATGTTGATGATATACTTGTTAAGGGAGATGACATGCAGGGGATAAAGATAGAAATAGTATTTTTAGACCATCAGTTTGTGACTAAGGATCTTGGTACTCTACGATACTTTCTGGGATTGGAGTTTGCGAGGAATGCGCAGGGTCTTGTAATGACCCAAAGGAAATACATTACAGATATGCTTGTTGAGACAGGTATGATCAGGTGTCGATCCTCCACTACTCCATGGATCTTAGTATGAAGCTATACGGAGATGATACAGAGGAAGTTGACAAAAGAAGATATAGAGAAATGGTGGGAAACTTCTCTATATTACTATCACCGGACCTGACATTGCTTTTGCAGTTAGTCGGGTGAGTCAGTTCATGGAACAACCCAGACAAATACACATGGATGTCGTATATATGATACTAAGATATCTAAAGTCATCTCCGGGTACAGGATTGTTGTTCAGGAAAGTAACAAATCTTTCTATCTCTGCATGTGCTGATACGGATTATGCATGATGTCCTACAGACCGGAAATCTACCTAAGGTTTTGAAGTATTTGTTGGCAGTTCCTTAGTTTCTTGGAAAAGCAAGAAACATACAGTGGTGGCTAGATCTAGTGTTGAATCTGAGTACAGAGCCATGGCACAGGCAAATATGGAAATGATGTGGGTTCGAGCCCTATTAGCAGATCTGCATATAGATGTACCATTACCCATGTAGTTACAATGTGACAATCAAGCAGCATTATTTATTGCTAATAATCATGCATTTCATGAAAGGACGAAGCATATTGAGGTAGACTGCCACTATACCAGGGATATGATTCAGAAGGGGTTGATTTCTACTTCCCATGTTAGTTCAGGAGAACAGACTGCAGATATTTTTACTAACTCGTTGCTCGAAGGGTCGTTTCAGAAATGTTCTTCCAAGCTGAGCATGATTAACATCTATGCTCCATCTTAAGGGGGAGTGTAGATATATTTCTAGTACTTATGTACTTATGTGTCATGTTTATTTTCGTTGTTCCATCTTATATAATTTACCCATAGGCTTCTGATGAATCATTCATCATTCTTTATTCCTTTATTTTAGCTACTTATCTTGGCAAAGCATCATGTAAATAGTTGTAAATACAATAACTTAGTAATAAGCATGCATGTATTAATATATCATAACTAGCATGTATTTGTGCAAAAATAAAAGAATAAAGAATAAAAGAAAAAGAAGGAAATATTTAGAATAAATATTAAGTGACCCAAACCCAAGAGAGGGCCCATTATGGACCGGATCGCCAAATAAAATAAGTAGAGAGAGATAAGGCACTCTACCTTGTACATATATACCATCTATGTATATAATTTATTTTTACAAAAATAAAAATAAAAGAATATTTTTATATATTTATCAAAATAAAACAAAAATTAGAAAATAAAAATAGAATATAACTCTCTCTCTCTCACCTTGTATATAATACATGTATATATATCTTTCACTATTTATTTATACTTGTAAATAAACAATAAAAATAAAATAAAAAAATTTATGCTCCTAAAATTATGTTGTAAATAAATAAAATATAAAATTGGGGTTTTTACGTAAAAATAACAAATTAAAAGTAATTGTACAAAATACATAGGCATTTTATAACAGTATATAATACATTATACTGTATATACCATTATTTATTTTTCATAAAAATAAAGAAAAAATCATAGAAAATCCTATGAAAAATAAGAAACATTTTTCATTTTATTTATTTTTTAATTTAAAATCATTTATTATTTTTTATCTATTTATTTTTGAATTTTCTGCTATTTTGTCGTCTAGTCTATTTTGTCATCTTCCCCTGGTCCAGGGCGGATTGTTGACCCCGGTCAACTGCCCCCCGTGGACCTTCCTTCGGTCGAATCCGGTTTCTGCACGCTTTTCATCGAATTATCCAGACCTGATCCGACCACCATCTTCTTCATTTCGAGGCTCCGATTATCGAGGGGAGATCCACGATCCTCGCTCGTTGATTCCTTTAGAGATCCGCCCCTCGGTTCGCGCGCTTTGATCTGAATCTTCCGACTACCTGGGACTGCCCTATAAATGCTTCACTTGTCTCCCCAGCTCACCAGCTCGCGCCGCACCCCTTTTTGATACCCTAGATACCTTCGCCGTAGTAACAACCGTCAGAGGCTACTTTTGGTGCTCGGAGAGGTGCTGCGTAGCCGCAGCTCACCTGTCGTGGCCGGAGAACAGCCGCGGGGAGCCTCCTTTGCCAGTTGCAGCTTGGTCGAGGCCACAACCCGCCGTTCACCTCCCCTGGAGATCAGGATCTCATTCGGACCTTCACGTAACCATTCGATCGTTCCTAGTTCCATTGTCTGCTCAATCTTTCATTTGCATATCGTCGTCGCTTCGCCAGCTCCGACCAACCGGTCGAAGCCCTGTTACTATCACTCATCCACTCAGATCGACACCTACGTTTGCCCTCCATCTTCTTCCGCATCCTGATCACCCAAACCATCGATCATTGAGTCGAGATTAGGAAATCGGTCTCCACTATAATCTTCGTCGGAGACCCAACCCCCATCCACCGTCGTTTCTCGATTTTTCAGACCTAATAACCCCGACCGGAGTATCGCTCCGAGTCAGAGCTTTCTCGTGCAGGCCTTGACGCGCGCGGAGACCATCCACTGCCAGATCATCCTCTACCACCTTCGCCGGAGTGCCCTAGGTCTCAGTCGTCGTCACGATCATCCGACCGTCAGTTGCTCCATAAGAGCCGGCCATCCAACGCGGAAGAGGCCCACGACCCCACTAGTGCCTTCAGATCTTTCATCGGAGCCCAGGATTCGATCCTTAGGTCCAGCGAAAGTCGCCCAGGCTCAGTTCTCCCAGAGGTCTTCTCTGCTGTTGAATAGCCCCCACCTCCCAGACTGCATCGCACCCATTCATCCTCTGGAGGTGTCAAACCGTTAGATGTCAGATCTAACGGTCCCGTACCAGCCACGTCCCCGACATCTGACAGCCGTCAGATCTGACATCTGACTTCTTATTCTTCTTCTGGCGTCGATCAAGAAAGTAGCTGACGTACACGGGAAGATCTGACATCTGACGAGTCCAGAGTCACACGATCGAGCCTCATCAGCGACCGCCACGCATTCTCTTACGCGCCTCTTACGCGCTTCATGGGTATATTCCACTTTCTTTCCTGTGTTTCTTTTAGTTTATATTTTAGTCTGTAAAATAAAATCATAGTTGAACCTTTTTGCATTCCAGTCCATGTAGTTTCTCGTATTTACATTTTAGTCCTGCCTGTGTGGAACCACGTGCTTCGTCACGTGTCTTTTTGGATATTTGCACTATGTACCCCGAACTTCTCGACTGTGATTGAATGAATTTTTATTTTCCATATTTGCAAATATGCCCCTGTGAGTGTTGATTTACGACATGTGCGGATATTAGTGGAGAAAATGCAGGTTTAACCCTTGAGTTTTATTTCTTGTTACTTTTTGGTTCCAAAACTTAAGTTATTTGCATTTTGGTCCCTATGATCTGTGTGTTTTTGTTTTAATTTAATAAAAAGCAAAATTGCTCCAAAAATCTTGAAGTTTTGACACGTAGCCCCTGCTAATGTGTAGGATTTTGGTGATTTTTGGGTTGTATTTTGATTTTGTTTATTATTTTAAAAATTCAAAAACCTTAAAAAGTGCCTCTGACTGTTTTGAAAAATCAACTAAAAATATTAAAATATCTCAAAAAATTCTAAAAAAATTTTGATTGTGTGTTTTATGTGGTTTGATTTCTATGCAATTTTTGTTTTATTCCCTTTTATAAAACCTAAAAAAAATTGAAAAATAGTAAAAACCTTATAAAAATCATTAAAAATTCATAAAAAAATCAAAAAATGTATTTTCTTTTTTTGTAGGTAGAGTTTATTTTGTAGTTTCATATAAATATACTGTTAGGATTTTAAAAGCATTTTAATTAATTTTAATCTGTCTTTATCTCTAAGATGTACATTATTTGTTGTTTTGATCTTCTTTGATTTTTAGAAAAATTAATTAAAAATAAAAAAAAACTAAGAAAATTCACAAAAATACTTAAATATTTTAAAAATATAAACACATTTTTGTTTTGAAATTTTGAGTATTTTTGGACCCTTCAATAATTGTTTGAGTGTTGCTTTTGACTTTCCTTTATTCATTTATAAAATCACAAAAAAATTGAAAAATTAAAAGCCACTAAATTTCTTCTTTTTCTTGGTTTCCCGACTACTTCGTAGACGTGTCATCCCGTGCTCCTTGTGATCGACCCAGGTAGCTATACCAGGTAAAATAAACTAGCAAGACCGCTTGCTTCATTTTGATTGCTTGATTTCCTTATTTGGTGGTCTATTTTTCTTGATTGAGCCACGCTTCGTCGGTTGTGGTCGCAACGACCTTGATCTGATTTCCGAGACTTAACCCTGATCGGCTGAGTGGCTCATCAGAATGGCGTCGTTGTCGATGAGCACAGCTTAGTAGTCAGTTTTCCTTTTTCGGTTTTGTTTTTATTTTTCTTCTTTTTATTTTTCTTTATCTTTTTTCTTTTCTTTGTTTTTATTTTTCATTTCATTTTATTTTATTTTATTTCATTTTGTTTTATTTTTATAACTGTGGCCTGACCTGTTTCTATTTCCCTTTCTTGCGAGGGCTCGACGAGCGAAGGCGACTATCTTCGGAGCGTTGAGGCACCCGAGCGAGGCGAAGGTGATTCGTTTCTGCATCGAGCCGCAGGAGAGCGTAGGAGAGGAGTAGGACTTGAGGAGGAGTTTTAGTGTAGTTCTTATTTCCATTGCTATTATTATTGTAATAATACAGGACAGGACTCAGACTTGGACTTGGCTTGATCTCGTGGTCTATTTCGCTGAGCACCGGTGTGCTCGAGGATCTCACCGCAGATTTTACGCCGGTTTTGTTTTTGTCGCATTTTATTTTATTTTTGATTCTCGAAGATTGTGGTCCCTAGACTTAGGATTTTTTCTTGATTGTGACGTAATTAATTAAGGCCCCAACCTTAACTGCTTGTCTGTTCCTATAGAGCGATAAGTGGACCTGATTAATTAAATCACAAAAGAAAAAGTTAACTCGATCACCTGAGGGGTCATGTGCCGCTAGAGGCCGTATACAGCGTTGGTAGGATCCGTTGTGGCAGACACCGATCGGCATCAGAGACCGGACCCCGACCCCTCTTGTTGACCCGTTAGCTATCGTTCTTCTCGAGTAGAAATTTCTGTCTAAGGTCGATTTCTTCTTGCATCATATAGGTAGTTTTATTCATGTCTTTATTTTATACGTGGATCACCCTGTATGCACAGAGCTGGAGTCAGGTACGCATTTCTTACTCTGCATGCATTATAGTGTTTGACCGCGCATCGGCTTTTTCGACTTCTCCCCCTGTTTTTGGACTTAAATTAATCAGAAGAATCGAAAAATTCGTTAGGCGTTGTTTGCTTGAAAAATACTTAAAAAAGAAAAACTATAAAATTTGGACTGCTAAACACACTTGACCCTAAAAGACACCTCACTAAAAAAATTTGTTTTAGGAGAGCAATTTCCTTATTGTTTGGTTTGGATGAGCGAGAGAGTGACCCGCACACTAGGCTAGAGCCATATCCGACCTCTTCTCAGACTACTAATTTTGGGCTAGTCGTTCTCCAGTGAGGATCACTCCGGTTTCCGGTAAAGCGAGCCATGATATCCTTAACAGAGTGAGTCGATCGGGTAGCCGGTAAACGATCCACGACTTGTACTGGTTGGGAAAGATCTAGCCTTGGGATCGAGACAGTCTCCTGAGAGCGTTGGATTCCCAACAGCTCGCTTTATCGCTCTGAAAGACTGCTTGATCACATAAATAAAATCGACAAGATAAAAGACCGAACCTTTACGGTCATCAGCTCTGCGTGAGTAGGTGAATTGGGGGTTTGTTTGCCCGATCTTGTGTGTTTTCCAATTTTCATCCGTATTTACTCGCTACATCATGATGATGGGCCGGAGGTCCCTTAGGCAGCCTTTGGTTGCACCGCTTTCGAGCACTCCGGTCCACTCATCTAGGTTGGTTCCCGAGAGCCCAGACCGCTCTCTGAACCTGAGTTTGACTCCGCCCTGTTCCCCCTCGACCGCCCTTCTACCAGTCCTAAATTACCCGAGCAGAGACAGCAGCAGACATTTGATCATTTGACGACACATGAGTTTGGGTCTTTTGCATTTGCAGAGACCATGGTCAACAGCGAGGAGTGCACTGATGGACCAAGCGGGAACCACACTTACGTACTTGATCAGGGTAACATCAACAACACCTTGTTAGCCTACCTGGAGACCATGCAACGTCAGATCAGAGACCAGGGGGCTTTCATGGCCGATATGCGCCGAGAGATGGAGCACATGCGAGTAGACAGAGAGTAGCGCAGAGCCGGTGGAGGAGGAGACATTCTTGAGGGAGGAGAACCAGATGAGCCAGCACAACCAGCAGCACCTGCACGACCGATGAGAGAGTTACACAACCCTGGCGCAACTCTGACCCACAGATGGATTCAGTTGCCAGCCATTCTGGGAGATTTCAAGCTCCCGCCTCAGACCATCCAGTTATTACCCGATTCCACGGGCTTACCACCGAGGAGCCACACCTCCATCTCCAGGAGTTCGAGATGATCTGCAGCACAGTCCACGATCGCCTAGTGGACGAGGATACCATCAAGATGATGGTGTTCCCATTTTCCCTGGTCGACAGAGCAGCCTATTGGCTGAAGCATCTAGGGAAATACGTCACATCATGGGAGCAGCTCCAGAACGAGTACTTGAATAAGTACTATCCACTCGGCCGGACGAATACAGCCAGAGCCCTGATCAACAACTTCTCCATGCTTCCCAATGAGCAGTTCCACGAGGCATGGGACAAATTCAGAGAGCTCATCGACCAGTGTCCCCATCACGACATATCCAAGCCCAACCTTGTCCAGAGTTTTTTTTGCGGGCTTACACCGGAGATGCAGGGGCTAGTGAACGCATCCTGTGGGGGTTCCTACTTCGCCAAGGATGAGGATCAGATCTGGGCCATCTATGAGGAGATGGCAGAGAATTACACAGTTATGTCCCAGCCCCGCCTCTATACACAGGGGAAGCCCACACCACAGGCCGTGTCCTATCAAAGGATAACACGGATCGGTGCAGGTCCTTCTACATCGTCAGCAGCCGCAGCACAGGCAAAGTTGTCGGCCGCTGATATGGGGATTATCAGCAAGAAGCTGGACCGCATCGAGATCATAGAGAAGAAGCAGTGCCAGGGCATGTCTCAGATAGATCAGATGGCACAGACGCTGAATGACCTGAAGACCCAGATCATGTGTCTTCAGGAGGCACAGACGACTCCTCAGCCCCGTCTCAGGTCACGGGCAGATCCCAGCAGGAGCAGCTCGATCCAGCCCTCCGCCCACTACCGACAGGTGCATCACATTCAGGCGGAGCCGTTCCAGCAGCAGCACTATGTCCAACTACCACCATCTCCGGACAGCCAGATGGTGGTCTACCGGCCGGACCAGCAACTGGCAGTTCTTCCCCCACCCACTTACGAGCAGGAGCCGTGGATGGAAGTCAACGGGATTTGTTATGACCGACCTCAGCCTGGGATCCGACGGGATCATCCCGGATTCTGATGGTCGAACGGAGATGTCTCATCCCAACAGCAGCCTCCCGTTCAGGATGGCCAGTGCCAGCAGCAGCAGCCTCACTTCCCACAGCCACATCCACAGCCACACTACCAGCAGGGTCCTCGTCCCTATCGGTAGGGACAGCCGTGGAAGCAGCAGCAGCAGCCTCAACAGTTCTCTCACCAGTATCCCCCTCATCCTTCTCAGCAGCAGAAGCCTCACTTTCAGAGAGGCCACCCGTCCGGTTCTCATGGACCTGCCTATGAGAACCCAGCTTTAGATGATTTAGCCCGTCTTATCTCCGAGCAGCAGGCTACATTCAGGCGGGAGATGGACGAGTTCCGCCAGGAGTGAGGGAGATAGTGAAGGGCAAGGCCGCCATACCAGCTCAGATCGAGCTGAATCCGAACAACCTGAAGAGGAAGTCTGAGCAGGTAGAGTTTACAGAGGTTACCATTCCTAGTGACTCACTTGGTGATATTTCTGCATATACTTTTGATGCTGACTTTATTACACTTAGGAGCGGTAGGATGCCAGCCGGCGGCATCTCATCTGAGCGACGACCACATGAGGACTTAGGAGCGTCAGATGAGGGGAGCGGTGCTGATGCCACTCATGATGATGTTGATGACGACGGTGCTGATGCCACCAAGGATGTAGATCCAGCTGACAGTACCGAGGCCGTCACTTCACCAGATGCAGGAGGTGGTGCTGATGCCACCAGAGATGATGATGATGAGCCAGAGTGCGGTGTTGATGCCGCAAGTCCAGATGTCGCAGGTGGTACTGAGGCCACTCATTTTATTCCTGTTGCATTTCCTTCTGTTGTTGTATCTCGGGACTATTCTGGAAAATCTAATAAAGGAAAGGGTTATTTATTTATGAGTCCATCTGCGATGCCTGTAGATATGTGTATGGATTCTATTTCACCACAGCAGCAAGGACCCGATCCTATCCCTCCATCTGAGGAGGGCCCAGCCATCCTCTTCCCTCAAGCACTCTGTTTGGTTAAGGGGACTAAAAAAAATCCAAAAAAATCTCAGCAGCTAGAGTTCACCAACAGATGATAGACAGATTACAAATTCAGCTGACTCTACAGGAGGCCTTGGAGCACATCCCCCTCTTCCAGAGGAACCTTAGAGAGAAGACCACCATTCGCAGGAAGAAGAGGAACCATCATTCAGAGATCAATGTGCTCACCGTGTCACCTGCTTCGCCATCCAGAACCGGCTGCCAGCCAAGAGGCCAGATGCAGGAGCTCCCTATGTCAGATGTCGCATACATGAGTAAAGGTTCGATCGGACTCTATTAGACAGCGGTTCTTCCATCAACCTACTTCCGGCAGCCTTACTCGACCGATTCGAGTTTGTCCCTCTTCGACAGAGAAGGACAGTTCTTTAGTTTCTTGATCGATATGTCAAGAGGCCGAAGGGGTTGCTGAAGGACGTGGTCGTCACAATTCAGAGCATGAAATTCCTGTGGACTTCGTTGTTTAGGATATGGAGATCCCTGAGTCTGTGACTGATACCCTCATCATTCTAGAACGCCCATTCTTGGCCACAGCCAAGGCAGTGTCCGATCATAATAGAGGGAAGGTATACTTTCGCGTCGAGGACCAGAGTATACAAATAGAGACGATCGATGAGACCAAAGCATGAGATTCAGCATGCTCAGAGCCGCTTAGTGATTCAGAGCAGATGACAGAGGCAGAGCAAGATGTCCACTAGGAGTGCGATTTTGTGATCATAGATGATGAAGCCGCTTGGACAGACCCCGTTTCACGAGCCATCCTCTCACAGTCCGATGGCACAGATTCACAGATTCAAGCAGAGGAGAGCTTGGAGAGCACATTCCTGGCAGAGGACACATTCGAGGCTGTAGATCGCGTTCAGGATAGCGAGGCAGTTGATATTTCTCTTGATTCAGATTCAGATCCTTCGGAGTCAGATATTGATTGGACAGAGTTTGATGAATTGATTCCATGTCCGATTCTTACAGAGCCAGCAGCTAGGGTGGAGATTGATCCTATTCAGAGTACAGACACATCAGCAGAGCAGTCTTCACCAGATTGTCATGATCAGCTAGAGTTCTCACATACATATTTGGTTGCTTTCACTCAGACTTTTCAGAGGCCAGATCTGCCAGCTCCCAGTTGCCCAAAGTTGAAGCCCTTGCCGCAGTCGCCGAAGTATAGGTTCCTTGCTGGCAAGAATGAGATGCACTCATTCATTATCTCAGCAGATTTGACTGGAGAGCAAGAATCTCGTTTAATGGAGATTCTTGAAAAGAACCGCAAGACGATAAGAAGGAATGTAGCTGATCTCCAGGGGATAAGTCTGGCCCTGTACTCTCACCATATCTATCTCGAAGAGGACGCCAAGCCGTCGCGTGAGTTCCAGCAACGGCTGAACCCGAATCTTCGAGAGGTTGTCATGAAGGAAATCTTGAAATGGTGGAGCGCCAATTTTATCTACCCCATCTCCGACTCCAAGTGGGTTAGTCCATTACATATGGTGCCCAAGAAGACGGGCATCACTACAGTTGTGAGTGAGTCTGGAGAGGAGATCGCTACCCGGGTACCCACTTCTTGGAGGGTCTGTGTGGAATACAGACGATCGAACCAAGCCACTAAGAAGGATCATTTCCCACTGCCTTTTATTGATCAGATTATAGAGAGGCTAGTTGGGAAGAGTCATTACTGCTTTCTTGACGGGTACTCTAGTTACAACCAGGTGGCCATTGCGCCCGAAGACCAAGACAAGACCACATTCATATATCCCTTTGGGACATATGCATTCAGACGGATGCCCTTTGGTCTATGTAATGCTCTGGCAACATTTCAAAGGTACATGTTGTCCATCTTTTCGGACATGGTGGGTGAGTGCTTGGAGGTCTTCATGGACGACTTTTCGGTCTATGGTGATGGGTTTGATGTTTGTCTTGACTGCCTAGACCATGTCCTTCAGCGATGCATCGAGGTCCATCTTGTATTATCCTGTGAGAAGAGTCACTTCATGATGACTCAAGGGACGGTGCTTGGTCATATCATCTCCAACAGGGGCATGGAGGTTGATCCGGTCAAGGTGAATATCATTAGGAAACTCAGTCCACCGTCCAACTTGCGACAGTTACGGTCTTTTCTGAGGCACGTCGGTTTCTACCGACGCTTCATTCATGATTTCAGCAGGATTGCCCGACCGTTGACTGGTTTGCTGACCAAAGACACCGAGTTCATTGTGGATGATAAGTGTCTTGTGTCATTTGAGACTCTCAAGAGTTTACTTGTTGAGGCTTCTATCCTCCAGCCGCCTAATTGATCTCTCCCATTCGAGATCATAATGACGGATGTCTCCGATTTTGCCTTAGGGGCTGTGCTGGGACAGAGGAGGGATGGAGCACCATTTGCCATACACTACGCTAGCCGTACATTGGATGATGCACAGCGGAACTACACTGTCACTGAGAAGGAGATGCTAGCCGTAGTCTTTCCCTTAGATAAGTTTAGATCTTACATCATTGGATCAAAGGTAAACTATCTTCACAGACCATACCGCCATCAGGTACCTCATGGCAAAGAAGGATGCCAAAGCGAGACTGACTAGATGAATCCTTCTGCTCCAGGAGTTTCATATTGAGATTAAGGATAAGCCTGGAGTCAAGAATGTAGTGGCGGCTCATCTCTCTCGATTAGATCATCTTGAGGAATCTGAGCAGACTGATCCCATTTCTGAGACCTTCCCAGATGAGGCGATCCATGCTATCGCCTCGCTCCCGTGGTACGCTGACATTGTGAACTATCTTGTTGCCAAGAAAGTTCCACAAGGTTGGCCCAGGCAGCGACTTGAGACCTTCCTCGCGAAGGCCAAGTTCTACCATTGGGAGGATCTCATCCTTTATCATGAAGGAGGGGATAGCGTCCGATGTCGGTGCATTCCTCAGGAGGAGCACTATAGCGTCCTCACTTACTACCACAAGCTTGAGGCAGGAGGACATCACTCTGGGAGGAGAACGGCACAGAAAGTGCTCCAATCCGGCCTATGGTGGCCTACCCTCTTCAAGGATTCTGATGAATTCATGAAGAGGTGTACTGACTGCTAGCGGATGGGCACTTGTGGACAGCGTGATATGATGCTGATGCAGCACATTCACTTCTGTGAGGTTTTTGACGCATGGAGCATCGATTTCATAGGTCCAATTCCTAAGAGTCAGGGATTTGAGTACATTCTGTTGGCTGTAGATTATGTTAGTCGTTGGGTTGAGGTCATCCCCGCCCGAACCGCAGATACTAGGACTGTATGCAGATTTTTGAGGAAAAATATCATTTCACAGTTCGGGTGCCTAGAGTGTTGATATCTGACGGGGGGTCTCATTTCGTCAACGACAAGGTAAAGGCCCTTGTTAGCGAGTTCAGCATTGACCATCGAGTAGCCACTCCATATCATCCTCAGACCAATGGTCTTGCTGAAGTGTCGAACAGGGAGATCAAGACTATATTACAGAAGGTAGTCCGCCCTGACCGATTGATCACAGCTTTTGGACTCGGTCTTGTGGGCATATCGGACTTCCTTCAAGACTCCTTTGGGTACATCTCCCTTTCGCCTCGTTTATGGCAAGCTATCATTTACCTGTTGAGATTAGGCATAAGTCACTTTGGGCTATCACAGACATACTATTGGATCCAATGAGTGTAGGAGATCAGAGGAGGGCAGAATTAGCAGCCCTGGAGGAGCTTCGAGATGCAGCCTTTTCGAGCAGCCTACAATACAAAGAGAGAGTGAAGGAGTGGCATGATTCTCATATCAGCCACAAATAGTTTGAGCCAGATCAGAGAATATGGTTGTTCGATGCTAGGCTTAGATTATTTCCAGGGAAGTTGCAGAGCAAGTGGAAGAGACCATACCTGGTTCGAAAGGTACATGACAATGGGAGCATTGACATATCCGAAATGTCATTTGATTCTACCTTTCGTGTTAACGGGCAGCGGCTCAAACCATATCCAGATAATGAGCCACTGGTCGTTGACGTCGCCCCTATTCATTTTGCGTGAGATGTGGTCTTTGATTCACATCTATTGCATCTCATGCCTGATTATCACTATCTTTTGCCTTGTATAGATCCAGATGTCCATATCATACCATTCTTCAGTCGAACACCCCATTCGCATCTTACGATTATGCTATACTTAGGGTGCACTTTACCCTAAGTATGGGGGGATGTCAGACTTTTGATTTCTCTTTTGATTCTGTCTACTTCTGTATTGTTGCCTATACTTAGGGATATTTTACCCTAAGTATAGGAGAGGTAGACCTTGTACATTCTTCCACTCAGAGTTCCCTTTTTGTACAGTCTGTTATATTTATGACTACTTGATCCTAAGTATAGGGGGAAACACCGAGATTCTTTTCCATTCTATTCTTTGATTCGTCGTTGTAGTATACCATTCCTTTTCATTCCCTATAATAAGCACGAGTTATGTCTTCTTCATCGCTCTTGATTCACTCTGAGGACATCATTCGATTTAAGTATAGGGGGGTGTCGTATATATTTCATATATACTTTAGCCATAACTCGTACTTTGTGTTAGTGTGTTAATAAATAAAATAGCTAAAACTCTTTATCTTAAAAAATCATAAAAATTTTAAAAAAAATCTTTTACATAAAATTCTTTCGTGCACATACATAGCTATTTATAAAATTATTTTTGTACAAATGTTTGTAAAAATATTTTGTGTGTAAAGAGTTTTTAAATATTTTGATATCAAAATTATGTATATAGTACAAAAATTTTGTAAAATGTTTGAAAAACAAAAGTCTGCAAAAACCCTTGTGTAAATGTGTGTAAATAGTTTGTAAAACTTCTGCATTCATGCATGCCTTCATTCAAACATTTTTTAAAAATTTTGCACGTTTTTCAAAAAACTGCATAAAAAGATTTTTGTATATATTTGTACATGTTTTCTGAATCAAAGTTGACATTTAAACGAGCCTGTAATTAAATTGGAAAATGGAGCTTGGTTAAGACATTAATCCACCTAATTCTAAGAGGATCCTTATAGGGCTTAGGGTTAAGACTTTTCAGGTCCATTTGGGACTTAATTCTTTGAGTCCACTAGGCTATGATCATATGTCATCTTGATGAGCCTAAGTAGAACACTTAACAACGCACACATGACTCTCACAGACAATGGCTTTACTTGCACCGGCACCTTACACATAGCTCTCTATGGATGAGGTGGTGAGGAGGCAGTCTTCTTTGGCTTGGGGTAGCATACGAGGGTAGTACTTCTAGGCGGAACCTCTCGTCTTCTTTTAGGGCATGTTTGGTTGCAGGGTTGGGCAGGGTTGGGTTGGGATGGGTTGGGCTGGGTGAATAGTAATCTGTGAGGAAGTACCCTTGTGAATAGTAACCAGGGTTGTGCCAACCCTGCCCAACCCTGCAACCAAACAGGCCCTTAGTGAAGGAAGTGTGTCTCAACTTGGTTTGGCGGCATTGAGGTCTAAAGACAAGAGTTGTGGGTTGCAATAATGCTTCAAAAGAGGGATAGTCTACTGGCTCAAGAGGAAAAACTCCTTATGTATATATGTTGCACCATGTAGATATATTGTACATATGCACATCGAAAAAATGTGCAAAAGAAAGAAAAACTCCAAAAAAGTGGTGGGTCTGATAGAAAATGAAATACCCACCGGAGTGTATATAGCCAAATAAAGCAAAGCTTATGTTACCCATTCTCATCTCATGAAACTTGCAGCAGGGAGACTTAGCTACACTGGTTGGGCTCCCAAGGATACATGGCTACACTGGTCATGGTTCATTCTCTTCTTCCTCCTCTTCTTGAGCCGGTTGCACTTGAACTTAGAAGGGGATACCCCGCTCCTCGAGGAAAGAGCTTCCAGACTAGGGTATTAGAGTTACCTTGTTGAGGGGGGTTGTTACTTTGCCATTTCTGAGGTGGGGAGCTACATATCACTTACACAGTACAAAAAAAGATCCGTGGTGATTAGAGTTTGTGTATGTAGACTTGTTTTGATCTGGATTATTGAGGAGTCGTGACCATAGATTGGTGGAACTTAGAGGCTGTTGAGTATTAAACCTAAGTCCAAATAAGGTTCCGACAAACTAATAATTCAAAGGTCTAACTGAGCTCCATACTTCAATTTAATGAAGACAAGTTTAATAATCAACCTTAATTCTCCTTTTTCTTTTTCCTTTCTCTTTTCACTTCTTTTTCAAATAAGTGTTTGCTAAGGGACTAGCAAAAGTAAAGTATATGGGAGTGATGAATCCTCATTCATCACTCTTTATTCTTTTATTTTAGCTACTTATCTTAGCAAAGCATCATGTAAATAGTTGTAAATATAATAACTTAGCAATAAGCATACATATGTTAATATATCATAATTAGCATGTATTTGTGCAAAAATAAAAGAATAAAGAATAAAAGAAAAAGAAGAAAACATTTAAAATAAATATTGAATGACCCAAACCCTAGAGGGCCCAGTATAGGCCGGATCGCCAAATAAAAAAAGTAGAGAGAGATAGGGCCACTCTACCTTGTACATATATACCATATATGTATATAATTTATTTTTACAAAAATAAAAATAAAAATATATTTTTATATATTTCTCAAAATAAAATAAAAATAGAATAAAACTCTATCTCTCTCACCTTGTATATAATACATTTATATATGTATCTTTCTCTAATTAATTTATACTTGTAAATAAATAATAAAAATAAAATAAAAATAATTTTATACTCTAAAAAATTCTGTTGTAAATAAATAAATACAAAATTGGGGTATTTGTGTAAAAATAACAATTAAATAATTGTACAAAATACATAGGTATTTTATACATGTATATAATACATTATATTATATATACCATAATTTATTTTTCATAAAAATAAATAAAAATCATAGAAACATCCCTTGAAAACTAAGAAACATTTTTCATTTTATTTATTTTTTAATTTAAAATCATTTATTATTTTTTATCTATTTATTTTTGAATTTTCTTCTATTTTGTCGTCTAGTCTATTTTGTCATCTTCCCCCGCCGCACCTGATTGGTCAAGGGCGGATTGTTGACCCCGATCAACTGCCCCCCTGGACCTTCCTTCGACCGGATCTGGTTTCTGCACGCTTTTTACCGAATTATCCAGACCCGATCCGACTACCATCTTCTTCATTTCTAGGCTCCGATTATTGAGGGGAGATCCACGATCCTCGTCCATTGATTCCTTTAGGGATCCGCCCGGCGGTTCGCGCGCTTTGATCCGAATCTTCCGACTACTTAGGACTACCCTATAAATGCTTCACTTGTCTCCCCAGCTCACCAGCTCGCGCCGCACCCTTTCTGATACCCTAGAGACATTCACCGTAGTGACAGCCGTCGGAGGCTACCTTTGGTGCTCGGAGAGGTACTGTGTAGCCATAGCTCACGTGTCGTGGTCGGAGAACCGCCGCGAGGAGCCTCCTTCGCCAGCCGCAGCGTGGTCGAGGCCACAACCCCGCCGTTCACCTCCCCTGGAGCTCAGTGCTCATTCGGACCTTCAGGTAACCATTCGATCGTTCCTAGTTCCATTGTTCGCTCAATCTTTCATTTGCATGCCGTCGTCGCTCCGTCAGCTCCGACCAGCCTGTCGGAGCCCCGTTACTATCACTCATCCGCTCAGATCGACACCTACATTTGCCCTCCATCTTCTTCCGCATCCTGATCACCCTGACCATCGATCATTGCGTCGAGATTAGGAGATCGGTCTCCTCTATCATCTTCGCTGGAGACCCACCCCCCATCCACCGTCGCTTCTCGGTTTTTCAGACCTAATAACCCCGACCGGAGTATCGCTCCGAGTCAGAGCTTTCTCGTGCAAGCCTTGACGGGCGCGGAGACCATCCAGATCATCCTCTACCACCTTCGTCGGAGTACCCCCAGGTCCCAGTCGTCGTCATGATCATCAGACCGTCAGCTGCTCCATCAAAGCCGGCCATCCGATGCGGAAAAGGCCCACGACTCCACCGGTGCCTTCAGATCTTTCATCGGAGCCCAGGATTCGATCCTAGGGTCCGGCGAAAGTCGCCCAGGCTCAGTTCTTCCAGAGGTCTTCTCTGTCGTTGGATAGCCCCCACCTCCCAGACTTCATCGCACCCGTTCATCCTCTGGAGGTGTCAGACCGTTAGATGTCAGATATAACGGTCTCGTACTAGCCACATCCCCGATATCTGACAGCCGTCAGATCTGACATCTGACGAGTCCAGAACCGCATGATCGCGCCTCATCAGCGACCGCCATGCGTCCATTCACGCGCCTCTCACGCGCTTCATGGGTATATTGCATTTTCTTTCCTGCATTTCTTTTAGTTTATATTTTAGTCTGTAAAATAAAATCATAGTTGAACCTTTTTGCATTCCAATCACTGTAGTTTCTCGTATTTACATTTTAGTCCTGCCTGTATGGAACCACGTGCTTCGTCACTTGTCTTTTTGGGTTATTTGCACTATGAACCCCGAACTTCTCGACCGTGATTGATTGAACTTTTATTTTCCATATTTGCAAATATGCCCCTGTGAGTGTTGATTTACAACATGTGCAGATATTAGTGGAGAAATTGCAGGTTTAACCCTAGAGTTTTATTTCTTGTTACTTTTTGGTTCCAGAACTTAAGTTATTTGCATTTTGGTCCTTGTGATGTATGTGTTTTGTTTTAATTTAATAAATAGCAAAATTGCTCCAAAAATCTTGAAATTTTAACACGTGGCCCCTGCTATTGTTTAGGAATTTTGGTGATTTTTGGGTTGTATTTTGATTTCCTTTATTATTTTTAAAAGTTCAAAAACCTTGAAAAGTGTCCCTGTCTATTTTGAAAAATCAACTAAAAATATTAAAATATCTCAAAAAATTCCAAAAAAATCTGATTGTGTGTTTTGTGTTGTTAGAGTTTCTATGTAATTTT
Source organism: Ottelia alismoides (assembly GCA_037367405.1). Taxonomy (NCBI): domain Eukaryota; kingdom Viridiplantae; phylum Streptophyta; class Magnoliopsida; order Alismatales; family Hydrocharitaceae; genus Ottelia; species Ottelia alismoides. The sequence continues at coordinate 278,993 of JAZKJV010006049.1, read as the reverse complement.
TGCTTTATTCCCATTTATAAAACCTACAAAATTGAAAAATAGTAAAAACCTTATAAAAATCATTAAAATTTCATAAAAAAATCAAAAAAATGTGTTTTCTTTTTCTCTAGGTAGATTTTATTTTGTAGTTTCACATAAAATTACTGCTAGGATTTAAGGCATTTTAATTAATTTTAATCTGCCTTTATCTCCAAGCTGTACATTGTTTGTTGTTTTTGATCTTTTTGATTTTTAGAAAATTAATTAAAAATCAGAAAAACCCAAGAAAATTCACAAAAACACTTTAATATTTTAAAAACATAAAAACAATTTTATTTTGAATTTTTGAGTATTTTTAGACCCTTCAATAGTTGTTTGAGTGTTGCTTTTGACTCTCCTTTATTCATTTATAAAATCACAAAAAAATTGAAGAATAAAATCCATAAATTTCTTCTTTTTCTTGATTTCCATCCAACGCATTTCGTCGGAATACATCCTGCCTTTTCACCTTTGTAGTCCTATGCAATTCCCGCTTTCATCCCCCCCCCTCACCTCCTTATCAACAGTTCAGCCCGAGCTTCAGAAAAGAAGTGGATTCCTCCATCAACTCCCGCTCCTCCTGTCCTTTGGGCCTAAATTCACTCACATCTCCTTAACTCCCACGACCGTCTATTAGGGATTCCCTGCAGTTATCATATAGTTGTCTCTTCACTCAGGCGCTTTCTCGGAGTCGGAGTCCCTTGCTCTATATCTGACCTAGTGGACTGAGATACCTATCTTTCTTGATCTCAAGATGACTCACACACTTTTTTTTCCCGCCCCCGTGGGGGTTGCTGGAAGATGAAAGCCCTCCTGTTCCGGGAACTACTCATTCGTTAACGGTAAACGAATCGACGAGTACCAGAGGCTACTTACCTGAAAAACGTTCAATCCACAGAGAAATCCTAGGTCCCTCTATCTATAAAGCTGTCTTGCTGCTTGTAAAAGCCATCCGTAGTCCGTCCCCAGGGTGTGTTGGTGATTTTCCAAGAATCCACAGTCGTAGGAGCTGTCTATAAGCAAGCACCAAGGCTAAGTAGACGAGCAAAGTTAATAGGAACAAGAAAGAGTTTATAGCCGTTGCTATATAAACTACTATACTCATCCGAGCCGCAGGAACATGTACATACAGAATACGAGAATTTCCACCTTGTTGAAGATCTGGTGGTGCTACCCAAAGACTTGAATGAATAGCCATCGCCTTCGTAGACTTGTCATCCCGAACTCTTTGTGACCGACCCTGGTAGTTATATCAGGTAAATTAAACTAGCATGACCACTTGCTTCATTTTGATTGCTTGATTTCCTTAGTTGGTGGTCTATTTTTCTTGATTGAGCCACGCTTTGTCGGTTGGGGTCGCAACGACCTTGATCTGATTTTCCGAGACTTAAACCTGATCGGCTAAGCAACTCATCAGCTTCCTCTATATAAGAGAGCCTAGGGTTCCCTGGAATAAACAAGTTCTCTCTTTCATTTCTTCCAACAGGATTTGGGATGTCTATAGCCAAGCCTCTAGGTGCTGCGAAGATTCATCTTTTAGTTTCTTTCACACATCAATCAAAAGCAGAGAAGGAACACATGTCACATGTTCCCTATGCCAGCGTAGTTGGGAGTCTTATGTATGCCATGGTATGCACAAGACCCGATATCTATCATGTTATAAGCATTGTTAACAAATTCATGGGCAATCCAGGGAGTGAGCATTGGCAGGAAGGCAAGTGGATTTTCCACTATTTGAGAGGAACATCAAACATTGGCCTCATCTACAGAAGTGATTCCCAGTGTTTGGTTAGTGGATATTCAGATTCAGATTATGCTACAAATGTTGATGCAAGGAGGTCAATGACATGCTACATTTTCATTGTGGAGAGTTTTATCATCAGTTAGAAGGCTACCTTACAACCGTCAACTACTTTCTCTACCACAGAGGCGGAGTACATGGCTTTGACAGAAGCTGCAAAAGAAGGCATCTAATTGAAGGTTTTAGTTGGAGATATCGATCTACAACAGGATCATGCTATAATATATTGTGACAGTCTAAGTGCAATATGCTTAGCCAAGGATCAAGTGCATCATGAGAGGACCAAGCACATAGATTTCAGATATCACTTCATTTGTTCTGAAAAGAGGATCAAGGTGAAGGTCAGTACAGTAGATAATACAGCTGATATGTTCACAAAGATCATTCCGAGAAGTAAGTTCAAACACTCTTTGGACTTGCTCAATATCATTATTTAGCAGTAGCCCTAAGGAGGGGTTGGCGGTGGTACAGTGATGCTTTGCAAAGCTTCTCAGAGGATTCAATTCAAGGGGGAGAACGTTGATATGCCTTGAATCCTAACCATCCCCAGGCAGAAGAACCGTCGTATGCACCCCCTCCTGTCGTGTCATTAACCCAATAAGATGTGGGTCTCGTTGGGATATACATTTGGATATATGGACCCGTTCGTTTCAGAGATTCGTCTATACAATAGTATATAAACTTCTCTAGGATTAGAGCTCTCTATATCCTCTGTACTTTCTTCTTTCTCTACATAGTGAAAAGTGATCGCCGCCACCCAAGGGCGTAGTCCAGTTACAGGTGAACCTTATATATCTGTGTATTTGTGCCTTACTTGATTGATCTTATTTGTGTGTGTTTGCTTCCGCATTTCGCAACAACTCCTTCGCTTCTCTCTTCCCTCTTTAGCTTCTATTATATTCCTTTCTTGCTTCATATTATCGCAATCGTTCCTACCTCAGTTCTCACTTGGGACTTCTTTTATCTTCAATTACTTTTATTTCAACTTTTCTCATGTTCAGAAACATAACGACTCCTAGCACAATAAAAACAATCAATGTTATCTGTAAAGAGTATTATTATTGTATGTCATGTATTCTTATTGTTCTCTGGACTACTATGTATTTTACGCATTAGGTCTCTCCCTATATAAGAGAGGCTAGGGTTCCCTTGAATAACAAGTTGCTCATTTCTTCCAACATGGTATCAGAGCCTAAACCCTAGGGCTCATCCCACCCGCCACCCGCCGCCCCCCTCCTCTCGCCGCCTCCCCCTCCTCTCGCCGGTCTCCTCCTCTCGACGGCCCCTTCCTCTCGCCGGTCCCCAGCCCGGCCTTCCCACCGCCGTGCCCTAGTCGGCTACCGGACCCCGCCCTAGTCGTTACCGTTGTGCCTCCCGTCGGCTTGATCGTAGCCCGCTCGTCCTCCGGATCTATGGATTTGGCTGCGTAGCGTCAACATACGCACTCAAATCCTATGCAGTCTCTGTAGACATTTGCCACTCTGTCTACAAACCTTAGTTCTTCTCCAGCGGCGATATGTCAGAATCCAAGGTGGATATGCCCTCCATAGGCGCGTTCAAAGGTCCCACGCCAATAGTGAAGATGGATGGTTCGAACTACGAGCTCTGGCGATGCAGTTCATGAGCCTCATGAAGTCAAACGGTAAGAAGCACATTCTTACCGAGGATGAGCCAGCAGAGAAGACAGTGATTTATGCCTCGTGGGAGGCTGATGATTCGTATGCCAAGGTTTGGATGTCAGGCACACTGTCGATGGAGATTGCTAATGATGTCTTCCATCAGCCCACTGCCAAGGCGATGTGGGATATTCTGGCCGCAACATATTCACAAGTGCGGAATGAGACCAAGATGTTACAGCTTCAGCATGATATATTCACGATGAAGCAGAACGACAGACCACTTCACTCCTTGTACACGTCCTTGAGAGGGATGTTTGAGAAGCTATACAGTACCATTCCACTCACAGCATTCCCTGAGCAGCAGAAGACGTTTCGGAATGCCACCATGGTGGGCGTTCTACTTGCAGCCCTAGACCCTGAGTACGAGGCTGCCCGCTCTCAGATTTTGGCCGATGCAGTTATCCCTCCAATGGAGGATGTTTACCGAAGGCTCAGTCGCATAGCAGTGTCTTCCAGCTCATCTACTCCACCCCCATCGGCGATGGCAGTATCGTGTGGGAGAGGTGGTCAGTCTTCTGATCGTGGACGTGGACGTGGAGGTGGTAGGGGTGGCCGCTTTCGTCACCCTTGTTCGTACTGTCACCGAACAGGCCACTCGAAGGATACATGCTACTCTAAGCATGGGTTTCCAGCATCGGCGCGTGTAGTTGAGCATGTTCTGCCCCAGTCAGCATCCAATGCAGACAACCGTTTTGAGGAGCTTATGGCACGTCTACGTGATATTATGCCACAATCTTCTGCTGACTCCTCTGATGGACCTTCTGATGTTGCTGCCTCTGCCTCTGCCAGTTCCTCGGCTGTTGCTAGTACCTCAGGTAGTGCTACTGCATTTACGTCTTGTCATGATATATGTGATTGGATTATAGATTCTGGTGCCACACATCACATCTGCTGAGATCGAGAGAGACTTGAGTCCTACAGGGACATTCCCCATGGCCGTTCAGTACAGATCGCAGATGGTACCCATTCCCCCCTTATTGGACAGGGGGAGGTCGTTCTATCTTCTTCCATGCATCTACAGAATGTTATACATGCTCCAGAGTTCTCCACGAATCTGTTGTCTATTAGTCAGATTACGAAGGATTTGCACTGTCGTGCTATATTTGACCCCTCTTCTCTTATTTTTCAGGACATACTAACGGGCAGGGTGATTGGCTGTGGCTATGAGCAGAATGGTCTGTATCGGCTGGTCCGGAATTCTTATGCTGACGTCTCTTCCTATTCCGTCGGACCAGTATCTCCGTACATCTGGCATCTTCGCTTTGGTCATCTCCCGCTCCAGAAAATGCGACACCTTCTGCCTCAGATCTCTCCCAGTTCTTTCTTTCGCTGTGAAGCATGTCAGTTGGGAAAGCATCATAGGTCCAGCTTTCCTTGTCGTCAGAGTCGGAGCAGTTGCTCCCTGTTCGAGTTGTTTCATATTGATATTTGGGGTCTGAGTCGTGTTCCCGATCATCAGGGACACATGTTCTATCTAGTTGTAGTGGATGATTTCTCTCGTGTATCTTGGGTCTTTCTTTTAAAGAATAAATCTGAAGCAGGAGATGTGATTAAAAATTTAATTAATGAAGTGCAGAATGTTTTTTCCTCTACTGTCAAATATGTTCGTACAGATAATGCTCTGGAATTTTGCACACAGTCTCTCTCTCAGTTTCTTTCGTCAAAGGGCATTATTCACCAAACTACTTGTGCTTACACATCTCAGCAGAATGACGTTGCAGAAAGAAAGCATCGTCACCTTCTTGACATTACTCGAACTCTTCTTATTCAGAGTTGTGCTCCTATCTCTTTCTGGGGGGATGCTGTTCTTACTGCTTGTTACATGGTCAATCGTATGCAGTCATCTGTCCTAGGTGAGAAAATTCCTATGTCTATCCTTTTTCCTGATAAGGAATTATTCTCACTTACTCCTTGTGTCTTTGGTAATGTTGCCTTTGTTCATCTTCTCACTCCAGGACTTGACAAACTCTCTCTTAGAGCTGTCAAGTGTGTCGTTATCGGTTACTCTCGGACTCAGAAGGGCTATCGATGTTATGACCCCATAAACAAGAAGTACTTTATCAGTACTGATGTCACGTTCTTTGAGTCTGTTATGTATTTCTCTCTTGCAGGTGACAGGCTGGTACCATCCACTACCAATGATGATGTCTATGTCCCTCCACCTCCTAGTTGGGGTTCACCTGAGCCTACTCCTGCACCAGTTACTACGCCATCTTCAACACCACCACCTCCGCCGCCACCACCTACAAAACCTCCTATTCCACCTTTACCAAAATTCTATATGCGTCGGTCAGGTCCTGCTCAGGCTACACGTCCGACATCCGTCGCGCCTCAGGTATGTTTTGATGACATTACTAATGACGGGTCAGATATGGTACATGTGCAGGATTCTTCATTGCAGGAGGAGATTACACCATCCAGTACAGTGGACGATGATCTAGATATTCCTATTGCTATCCGAAAGCAAAAGAGGACGTGTGCATCTTATCCCTTTGCTTCTCATGTGTATTTTCATCGCCTCACATGCGACTTTCAGAGATTTGTTGCAGCCTTGTCGTCCGTGGACATACCACAGACCTATCAGGAAGCTATGAAGATTGATTTCTGGAGAATGGCTATGGAAGACGAGATGCGGGCCTTACAGTCTCGTAGCACATTGAGCTTGGTTACTGCTCCTCCTGATGCATCCATTGTTAGCTGTAAATGGGTATTCACCGTTAAATACCACGTAGATGGCAGTCTAGATCGATACAAGGCTCGGTTGATCGCTTGAGGTTTCACACAAACCTATGGTGTGGACTATATGGATACATTTTCTCCGATGGCTCGTCATTCTACCCTTCGCATACTCCTATCAATTGCAGTGGTACGTGACTGGACTATATCTCAACTTGATGTCAAGAATGCATTCTTGTATGGAGATTTGCAGGAGGAAGTCTACATGCAGCAGCCACCAGGGTTTACTGCTTAGGGGGAGAAGCATATGGTGTGTAGACTTCACAAGGCAATTTATGGCCTTAAACAGAGCCCAAGGGGCGTGGTTCCAAAAACTTTCCCATCTAATTGAATGACAGGGGTTCAAGAGATCGAATGCAGACCACTCATTGTTTATTCAGAAGTCTTCTACAGGTACGGTTGTCATCATGGTCTATGTTGATGATATTCTGGTTACAGGAGATGATGTTCAGGGAATAGAGAGGGCAAAAGCGTTCCTAGGTCAGCAGTTTGTCACGAAGGATCTTGGAACCCTAAGATACTTTTTGGGGTTGGAGTTTGCCAGGAATGCACAGGGTCTAGTAATGACCCAAAGGAAGTACATTACAGATTTCTTGACTGAAACAAGCATGGTTGGATGCAGACCATCGAGTATTCCCATGGATCCAAGCATGAAGTTGTATTATGATGACACTGTTGAAGTAGACAAGAGGAGATATAGAGAAATGGTGGGTAAGCTCCTTTATATTACCATAACTCGACCTGATATTGCCTTTGCAGTAAGCCGGGTGAGTCAATTTATGGAGCAGCCAAGACAAGTTCATATGGATGCCATATACATGATACTGAGGTATCTGAAGTCTTCTCCAGGTTCAGGGTTGCTATTTCGAAAGGGCACAGATCTATCTATTTCAGCATGTGCAGATGCCGATTATGCAGGATGCCCTAAGGATAGAAAGTCAACCTCAGGATTTGCCATTTTTGTTGGGAGCTCTTTGGTCTCTTGGAAAAGCAAGAAGCAAACCGTTGTGGCAAGATCCAGTACAGAATCTGAATATAAGGGCATGGCGCAAGCAAGCACGGAGATGATGTGGGTTCGATCTGTGCTAGAAGATCTACATGTAGCCGTACCTTTACCTATGCAGCTTCAGTGTGACAATCAGGCAGCATTGTTTATTGCCAACAATCCAGCATTCCATGAGAGAACAAAGCATATTGAAGTTGACTGCCACTACACTAGAGACTTGATCCAGAGAGGCTTGATATCTACATCTCATGTGAGCTCAAGGGATCAGACTGCTGACATACTCACCAAGCCGTTGCTCAGAGGACCCTTCCAGAGATGCTTTTCCAAGCTGAGCATGATCGACATCTATGCTCCACCTTGAGGGGGAGTGTAGAGAGTATTATTATTATATGTCATGTACCTTTTAATATTTTCTTATTGTTCTCTGGACTACTATGTATTTTACACATTAGGTCTCTCCCTATATAAGAGAGGCTAGGGTTCCCTTGAATAACAAGTTGCTCATTTCTTCCAACATTATGCATCAAGCTCCTCTACACCCCTTTAACATAAGAAACTAATTCATTTATCTTATTGGTGCATTCAGAATCTACTTAAAACTGGGAAGTTGGTTGATTTTTATCCATTTAGATCGATTCCGATGAGATTCTCCGATTTCGTCAGCATCCCCATTCATGTTCCTTTCCCCAGCTTAGTAAATTGGCATCAGCATTGATATTTAAAACCATACATGTGAAAAACCATCTCTTCCACACAGAGTTTATGCTGGTCAACTTGCATTGTAGCATTGAAATGATAAAATTCTTGTGCAAAACTCAACTTTGCAAGATCGACGTGTATAAACAAAATGGATAATGGTCCCAATATTTGTTCTTGTAGCAGTAGAAACTGAAAATCATTCATCTGATCTGCTATCATTTCCATTTCACAAATATGTGGATGTCGTATCCATATCTGTTATGAATCGCATATAACACTAACATTAAATATGTGTACTGGTTTTTATATAACTATAGATGTAAATGTGTTTATAACGTTATCATTCACATTTTTATAATTATGTATATAATACAGTAATTAGTGCATTTAAATCTTTTTGTCAAGCCCATTCTCTAACTATTCATACTAAATCCTATATCAGATCTATTAGGACCAGCCATGTTTCCAGGAAATGATAACATGGTTCCCACATCATGAAATGCACATATTTAAATCATAAAATAATTTGGAATAGTGTAACAACTATATCAATATCCCCTCTTTTACATCCCTCTTCGAGGTAGAACGTGGACAGCAGCAATCAATATATAAAGGATGATATTCTCGGTTTGGACAGACAATCCTCAGTTATACTAAATATATGTATATGGAATAGGGAAGGGAAAATGGGGCTGCCCTTTGGGGGGCTAACTTGGCTCCCCCGCCCTATTTTCCCTATTTTTTATTTTTTTGATAAATGAATGCGTGGAAATTCATTACTATATCCCTGTATTATGTCATTCAAGTTTCATTAGAAACAAATACTCCTACGGCCTCCATCTAGACAATCATTTTTTAACGATCGCAATTTTGTTGAAATCGACCCCGTCTGGATGGAGGCCATATGAGTCTTTGTTTCGTATAAAATTTGAATGACATAATATAGTGATATGATGAAAATCCAAGGAAGCATTTTTCCAAATAAAAAATAAAAAAAGAGAAAAATGGTGGGGGAGAGCCAAGTTAGCTCCCCCCAGGGAGCAGCCCCATTTTACCCATATATAGGGAATAGGGAGCATCCTCTCAAGAAGAGGTAACTTCCCTCCATATTTCTAGTCCGATTGAATCCACTCCAGCCATGGGATTCAATCCATTCCCCCTCCCCTAATTTGAATTTTGCATCGGGCTCCTCTCTCTTGTTTCATCATGGCATCCCTTAATTGTTCATGTAACACTAATCATTGGTCGTCCACCGTCCTCCCCCCACCGCCAACCTCACCCCACTGCCTGGCCGTCTAAGGGAGAGATACACATACACGCCCTCTCCTCTGTCCTTGAGTTGTCATCCCCGCATCTCCTCCCATCTGAGGAAGAGGGGTGCACATGTGCATCATCTCCGGAGACTATCTCCACCATCCATCGGAGAAAGTGGTGCACGCACGTGTCGTCATCCGCAAACCCTCTCTCTCTCTGCTATTCAGCCCATACATCCTTCCCTGAGCCATCGTCCTTTCCACCCTCGTTGCACAGATACACGGCCACAAGCAACACACAACCACCCATAAATCGCATCGTTGCACCACACGACATACCTCCATTTGCGGCTCACTGGTGCACCACCTCTCCCCTGCTAAGCACCACAGCAACTGCATGCATGCTCATTCCACAGCCAGCCTTTGCTTCGCCACCTCCCTGAATAAATAATATCTAAAACACCCAGAGCAATAGCGAGTTAACGCTTATGTTACACTTCCCATATCTTGATCTTACTGTCACACTCACCAACCCCGTAGAAAGTGGGACATACTTCACATGGTATGCATACAAATTTGTGGGGGCAATCCTTCTAGCGGGAATGAGTACAACATAGAATTATCGGCATGTCACCTTCCACTGCACCATATCTAAGATGATGAAACTGGGATTAATTTTTTTGTTTAAGTTGATACTGCAACTAATCACAGAGGTGTAACGATTTGATGCGAAACGACTCTTTCCGCATGGTAGAGTTGATGGAACCATTAACAAAGAGAAATTTGTAGCATGGAGTTACGGGGGAAGAAAGATAGTGTCATATTGCTTAGTTCTAATCTTTTGGTTGGCTCATACATGGGTCCCCCTCTAAGATCTTGTAGCAAATAGAGAAAGGACTGGAGGATCCATACACATGCAAGCATGCTCCCGCCGCTCCCGTTCAAGTTAGTCAATTTTTGCTACAAAATCTTAGTAGAGAGAGTGAGGTTGGAAAGCGTAGCTCCTTGGATCTCGATAATTTTACTACGATTTGCTTTAGGGATTATTTGGATAAATTAATCCATATAATTAATTTGTAATCCATAAACAGTGAATTCCGATGGTTTGTTACATTTTCCTAGACACATTTTTTTAAAGACAGACAAGCATCCACTTAATGTGACGAACAGATACAGATCCAAGGAGACACGCTTTCCAACCTCACTCTCTCTACTAAGATTTTGTAGCAAAAAGAAAGGGTGATTGGAGGGTCACACGTGCTTCCGTTCCGCTCGAGAGGGAGTCAATTCAAATTACGGATCTCGATAATTTTTCTACGATTTACTTTGAGCTCTTTGTGTAAATTGCTCTATAGGATTAATTTGTAATCAATGAATGTTGTTTCGGGTGGTCAGGTACATAATTCCAGTCATTTTTGGGAAGATCAACAGGTACCTTCTTATTGTGACAATCCGAGGCAACATACTCCCTGACCGCTCTCTCCATGATGACTATTTATTCACTCTTGCACGACATGGATCATTATGGATTCTTCATTTATTCATTCCAGGATGATCGACTTCATAGTGTGTTGACAACGATCATGTATTGTTGTTTCTCGAAGCGGATCGTCAACCCAATGCACCAAGAGGCAAAAAATTTCTGTAAGATTTGTTTGCATGGAGGTTTTGGTGATCTTTAATCCTAATGCTTTTTTTGTTTGGTTGTTTATGCTTTGCCATATAGTTTATATTATTCCTTTTTTTCCGGATATTTGTTAGTTTCCATACCTGATATTAAAATTAATGTCAGTTCTTGGATTATCTAAGGGTCTATCTAAATTTAAATCAGGTTTGGATTATTGTGTTGATTATTTGTTTAATCATATGTTACATGATTAAATTTAATCTTATAACACCAAATTGTTGTGGACAATCATGGAATCAAAAAAGCGCCAAGAGATGGCACTTCTTTCAATATTTTCCTCGTTCAATCCCGGCATTTCTTTTGCCATTTTCCAGATGTTCCTCACTGCCTACAAAGAGCAGCGGGGACAACAACTTTTACGATTTCAAAATAAAGCACATGTGTCTTCGCTTGTTAAAAAGGGTATGCCATTTGCATTCATATTGAAGTGGTATATGAGTATGCCTAATCACACAGAAAAATGCATCCTCTCAAGACCAAGTCTAATTATAACATTCAGCAAAAAATTCATATTCGCAAATGCAGTTAAGAAGATCCATCCCCCTAGCCGATCATTTAGCAACTAGTTTCCGTGTGTGCAAAATGAAATGTTGGTAAACTTCCAGGAAGCGATAGTTCATCAAATACACAAAATACGAAATAACAATAAAAGCAAAATACCAAAAGAGCTTTGCGCTTACGAAATCGAACATACCTTGGCGGCCTAATAACAAAGTTGATGAACCTCTCGATCATCTTCCCGCCTACTCCACTCGATCACACTCCAATCAGATCGCTCGAGACGAATTAAACACTCTTGGAGCATGGAATCCACAATCACTTCGCCAGATCATTCCTCCACGCTACACCCTTCCCAAAACAGGCCAAGCAAGCAGCTCCTACGAACCCACAACCCCAATTACTCGCATCGTCTCCGAGAACCCATTTTCCCCTCGTCCAATCGGTCTGCAGCACAAACCAACCTCACTCAAGCTTTAAATCAGCTCAAGGATCCCACCTTCCTCCTTGACCCATCACTGTTACAAGATCTGAGACCCTCGGGAAGAGGTCAATCCGAATCCCGACGCCCAAAAAATCTTATATGTCACACTGAAACCCGCAAGACTCCAGCTCAAATCCACAGATCTGGCAAAGCAGAGCAAAAGGGGGAGGGGGGAAACCCTAGGAGCGGCAAATTAGGCACACCACGACAGTGTTGAGCTAAAGGGAAGGCAACACAGCTACTACAAAAGATGTGCACAATCGTGGGGGAAAGCGAAAGCGAGCAAAGCCCTAGAGATTCTCGAGAGGGGGAAGAATACAAGGATGCGAGCAGAGACAGGGGGAAGATACATGTGAAGGTGGGGAGAGGGGTGAACGGGACGAGAGAGAAGAAGCTCTGGTGGGGACGGCAGCAGGACAGAATTATATATATGTGTCATGTATAACGATTAAATTGCACGCACTCTCTCTCTCATTTGTTTGTTATTATCCCTTATCAGCAGGTGATCATTAATACCGATTCGGGTGGGAATTTGAACTTGAAATTTGGGTTTATTTATAAAAGTTATGGGAAAAAAACGTTTTTGGAGAGGTTCTTCGCCCCCCTCGTGTTAGTTTGCTGTCGTAAGTGACATGGGCACATCATGTTTATTTTAAGATCCATTTAATAAGTCGTTGGCTGGAAATCATGGCTTTGCGAGATATCTTGAGAAAATATATATTTGTATTCGAATGTTCGTTGTAATTTTCATTCAGTTTAAAAATGGGGATTTTTACTCCCACGGAACTTTAGAAATTTGTTAAAATTCCTCTATGAATTTTTGCACAACGTAATTACTCTATTGACCTCGTAACTTATCTCAAGAACTCTCATGAACTTCAAACGGATTAACCGCAAAGTTCATAAGGGAAGAGTTAGCAAGTTTACGAGGTCGAAGTAAGAATTATGTTGTTTTAAAGATCGAATTACAAAGTTTTGTAGAGTTCATGGGATAAAAATCCCTTAAAAGTATATGAATTTGGATGTGAATATCAAAGTTTACCTCCGATAAATACACATGTGAATGTCATATATTTGTGAATGTCATATTTTTGTTGTTTGTTAACTACGAATATGAGTATGAATGCTGAAATACATGGATGTTGATGCAAATACTTTTTCCTTTTTTTTCTATTACATATAAATTAATATATGTATATTTATTTATTTTGATCATAAACAATTAAATAGACATTTTAGTAGTGTTGAAGAATCAAGCTAAAAAAATCTCCCTCCCATGTTATCACCTAGTCAAATTGTCAAAATGACTGGTCAACTACTGTTTTAAATATAGCACGTAGGGCGCGGATGGACTCAACCGGTAATAGTCGATTATTCAGTTAAGCAAAAAGCATAGACGACTCCTTTGACTGATAGATAAAGAAACACTATCAACAGGTTCGTAGTCAATTGATTAAATGACCAGTCGAAAACTACTGAAATTGGGGCTCGATTAAGGAAGAGATCAGTCGAACGATCGGCTCAATGAGCGCATGTAGCTTGTTAGAGGTTGTGATATTGCTTCTGCTTGGTCCGACAACCGATGTGCATGCACCACTATGTGTTTGAAGCTTATATCACCTATTATAGTAGGAAGCAAAGTAATTAAAAGCATAAAAAGATAATCAGTACGCAAGGAACAACAACTAGTTGGTGAACAAGCAATGGTTTGAGAAAAGAAGTCAAAGTGACAGGGGAGGAGTGTTTGGTGTTGGCTTTGTAGCCATGAACGTGGACTTGATGCTTGAGAGTGCAAGGGACATTGATAGATGTTGTGATTCTACCTCTGTGTTGTATTGACACGATCATTATCGTTAGCGAAATGCACCTCAAGCCATTATTCTAATAGTGACACAATTATCGATAGGCAATCAGATTTACTCATCGTTGCAGCACGCGGGTTTGATCAAGATATTCATTACACGCATAAAAAGATGAAGACAAGTTTAACTCGAAAAAACTCAAATTTTATCATTATTATATTTGTATATACATTTTAAAAGGTCGCGAATATATAGGATTTTATACTTGTCGATTGAATGCAAAACTTATAAATATTTTTAAATTTTCATATAGTAATCTACTTTGATCGATAATTATATATGATATGATCGATGAGCTGTAACCAATATTTTGACTTTAATCGATCGCCCAAGATAATCCAATTGGTTACTTGCCCTCATTATTCCGAAACAAATTGATCACGAAATTTGATCTAATTGATCAGTTAGAGGCAATGTCTTAATTGTGATCGATGATCATTATGTACAGAATCGACCACCTTGACTTATTATTTACCAACCGATTGATCAACACTATAATCTAATATACAATTAATTGAATTTTGAACAATCTTTTCATAACAGCTCTTTGACTAATTAATCGCTTCAAAGATTGATTAATCACTTTTTGAAACTAATTGATCACTTGATCTTCAATGGAAAAAAATTAAATGTTAACTTAATACCTAAGTTTAATTTAGTGACTCTATCCAGCCTCAACGTAAATAATCTACCTATATATGGTCCATATCTATTCATAGAGTAAACGCAATAAAGCGTATTAAAAAAGAAGAAGGTCCTGCAAACTATATACTTTCAAAGCCATAAAAACACTTCCATAAAACATTCTAGTCCTCTCTACTCTCAATCGATGATGCTCGCTCTCTACCTCTCTAGAACTTATTAGATGTATGTTCCCACACAATTCAATGCTACCTATGATCGACTGTCAACTTCTTAATTTGATCATCATGGATTGGGCATTCTAAACTTTGATTGGTATTCTGATTTCATTCTGGTCACTATTTTCCATAACATATAGAATTTGTGGGCTTGATTGAATGAATAATTATTTGTAGTTCATCATTACTTTACTATTTATATTGTAAAGAAATGTGGCTTGTAATTGAAGTTACATATAGCCTTTGGTGTGTGATTCAAAGCATTTATACTATTGTATGGAACCAAGTTATGAAAGTCTTTGGCCATTGATCTAAATAATGGAGTTATCAATCATAAATAACTCAGTATAATAATCGATTAATTGACTATATGGATCCGAAATTGTACGTAGGTCAAGGTTTTTATTTAGTTGGGTTTCAATGATAAAATCATAAATGCAAGTGGTAATTGTTGTTGATGTGACTGTTTATTTGTGATTAAATTTTGTGCTTTTTATTTAGCCATTACTATGAAAACTACTATTCACCCTCCTCTTGAAGCACAACAATACTACATCTATTCTCGTTTGTATGAGAGCATCAAGGTTTGCACGGAAGATGTAAGTGGAATCACACAAATAGACACAACATAGAACATACATTCGTCAACATTCGACAACAATCAACGGTGAGACCTCCTCCCTTTGATGATACTAACTATAATTTCTAGAAAAATAGAATATTTGACTTCATACAATCAATAAATTATTAACTATGGAATTCTTATTGAGATAAATACACTCGTCCTGAAGCGAAGGTAGATGTTGTACCGACAAACGCTAAAAAAAGCTACCAACTCAAAGGCAATGAATCCCCTAATATTTGCAATCATCGAGGATAAATTCAGTAGGGTATCAGTATACATGACATTCTACTTACTATGGAACAACCTAAGCATAACATTTGAAGGTACAAACAAAGTTAAAGAAATGTGCATTAGTCTCTTGCAACAAAGATAAGAAATATTCAGCATGGAATTATAACATCCGGTTCCAAATAAACTGAATCTAACCTGATTAAGGGTCTACATGACCAATTAATATTCAGTTAATATTGAATAAACTCAGATCGATCTATAGTCACAGATCAAAATTTGTTCAGGCAAAATCGACTAAAAGTCGATCGCATCGTAACGTGTGCCATCAGAAAAAGCAATGACGTGAAATCCGAACTGCAAAACAAACCGAGACCACCATAAGATTTGATTTGACAAAATAAGACCAATGAAATCGACCGTTCGTCGATTGAAGGTCTTTTGGTATTTTAAAATTACAAAAAATAGCCTCAAACCAAGACTATATCTCAAAAATTTTGGGAATTCATCCACAATCAAAAGTATATGAATATTATACTCATATTGGTCGTCGTTCAGATACGATCGAAATGAGCAATTAGACATCGAAATCTGAGACTCAAGATATAAATACGAGTGACTTTAATATTCCAAATAAATGAGAAAAAAAACTTTTTTTATTTATTATTCAGCAGTGCAGACTGTCCCTTCCACTTGGATTTTTTAATCCACTTGTTAAAGATTGTCCCTTCCAATTGGAAAAAGGGGAGTGAAAATTGATAAATAGATAAATGCATAATATATTTTTGGAAATTTAATATAAACTCACAAGAATCTTCCTTTGGAAAGAGTGCTATAGCTTGATGGAAGATTCATTATATCAATCTGAACTTAGATCCAGATCTAAGGAAATCTTTTACTCTCGTGATTTTTATTGAAGAGATTGAAATACAAATATTAAAATATTAATACTCTTCTCTTATGAAGTCAAGAAGTGATCTCCTAAAGATCATTATGAATAGAAAACCTTGAATAATTGATCCTTGAGTATAATCTACTATATATACATATCACCAAAGATAGGTCGTGAGGAAAAACCAAGATTTGTAATGGCAACCGTAGAAGAGATTGATAAAGGATGGGGAAGACAAATAATTGGAATCAAAGGTGAATCAGTTATGTCAAAAAGATCGTTATCCAAAAGACCTAGATTTGTACAATCAACCACAAAAATGCTTGAGAAAGTATGACGAATAATGTCAGCAATGGTAATTTAATGATATGTGATAATTAAGAGTGTTGGTCATGGTAACCCTTTCACTTGACTATGTGAGGACGCGGTGACCCTCAGTTGGGCGAGAGATAGGAAGCCTAGTTTGGACAGCAGCCGCTGAGTACGCCGGTCTTGGATCTCAGTCCCATTACGGTATTTCACGAGCACTCGCAATTTTACGCCTCTTTGGGATCCACATGCTTTCTTTTAAGACCAGTTCCGTTGACCCTCTGTTTTAGGGTACCTAGGCTGGGGGTCCCTCGGTTTTAGTTCTTTTTACGAGCTCGTTAGCCCGTACTGGTCAGGTCGATTCTAGAGTGACCTTTCAGAGAGTCTCTCTCACCCATCTCAGTGACGTAGTTTTGGAGTAGACATATCCCTCTACTGGACCACACTTCCACTTAGAGGGAGAGACGGAAGGGTCTCTTAGGAGACTTCCTCACTGCTTGAGTTTTAATTACCGTTCCTCCAATAGGCTTGGTGATGGCTACAGTTGAGTTGGTTAGATTTGAGATTGGATAGAATTGGAATTGTTACAGCTGAGTAGGGTTACAATTGAGCTTGGTAATAATTGAGTTGCGTATAGATTGAGATTAATTGCAGTTAAGTTGTCTACAGTTGAGTTGATTACTGTGGAGCTTGATTACAGTTGAGTTGGATATGGTTGAGCTTCATTACAGTTAAGCTAGTTATTGTTCCACCAGTAGGTCCTAGAAAAGAGAAAAGATCATATTATGAAAATAATCCTTATCGGGCTATGAAATACTATTACAGATGTCGGAGAAACTAGTGGACGTGTTGGGAACTTACTTAAGATGAATTTTACCCCACTGCATGCCTACGGAGGCACCCCAACCCTAAGACTTCCTTATTATCTTAGAGTCATAGTGTGAGGTCACACTCAGACCAAGACCACCGAGTATCCACTAAACTTGAGAAATTCAATAAGAATGGAATCAGAACACGAGACTCATCGTCTATACTTACTGTGATCCATCCACATGATGCATAAACATCAAAAAGAGATATGGATCACTTCGATCATACTAATCATTAAATAATCAAGATATCTGGATCATTACAATCATATAAGCATTTATTAAAGACAACGATCATATTAGAGACTCATCATCCATATTATTAAGATCCATCAAACATGAACCACAATTAATAAAAAGGAGATGGCTTAAATATGAATCATATAATCTATATATAAAAGTGTCAACATTGGGTAATTGAGGTAGGATGAGTAAGTCAGGGCATTCAAATACCGAACAACTTGAAAACATGTTTCAATGCAAGTAGCTCATTAAATTTAATTGTCTATTTACTTACTTTCTTTTAGAGCCACTAAATTTTCTGTTATTTTAAATTGATCAGGTGTGCTTAACATTTGTTGATGTTCTTTTGTCCCTATTGCATGGATTGCAGAATAAACAAGTGCATTATGGTATTATGACAGTTGAACATGAGCTTACACAGTAAATCTTATCAGGTACACATGTTAAGTTTATGTTCAAGATAACATTAATGATTTTCTTTCTCTTCTACTACATTTGGGATACATGTATATAATATTGTTTTTTGTTACATGTAAATTTATATGGAAATTAATGCAATATAAATTAATGACACAATATTGCTTATGTGACTTGTTGATGAACGTAAAATTCGCCTCGATAATAATGATGAATTAAGTCGTAGCATAGGAGGCGAATTTTGTTCAGCAAAAACCACAGTCTTTGAATGCTGTGGAATATTTATACTTGGTAAGTGTACCAAGGTCGAACACAGGGACACCGCTGCTTAATTATGGCTTTTGAATTTTGATTCATGAAGTTCAATATGAATTAATCTCAATTTCA
This sequence comes from Ottelia alismoides, assembly GCA_037367405.1. Taxonomy (NCBI): domain Eukaryota; kingdom Viridiplantae; phylum Streptophyta; class Magnoliopsida; order Alismatales; family Hydrocharitaceae; genus Ottelia; species Ottelia alismoides. The sequence continues at coordinate 260,440 of JAZKJV010006049.1, read as the reverse complement.
GGTCCTTATGCAATTTATGAAGCACTATGCTAAGTGATGATATGATGCATGTAGTTTTATCGGTTTTTTATGCAAATTAAAGTGATGCATGGGCAAACAATGCAAAGGAACATGCATGATGAATCAAATGCTACAATTATACCCTAAAATAAGAGCAACACAATATAGAATGAAGTTAGAGCCATTTTGAACACATCATTAAAAATCGGTCATGAAATCAAGCAAGACAAGTAGAGCTAGGTCCCATTTTTGACATAAAAATTCACTTAATTTAAAACATTGTCAAATGAGACAAATAAGTATGCTAGATTGTAGAGGACAAAACAAGGATTAAAACGACACTAAAATCATGCAATTTGGACCTATGATGCTCAAGTTATGCTAAAAACAGTGCAAGGGCATAAATGTAATAAAATGCAATAAAAATAAAGGATAGATATTGCATTTAGGTCCCTGGAGGGACCTAAATACAAATAGTAAAAACCGCCTGGGCCTGGATGAAATTTTCCCTTATGCGCGGGGGCCTTTTTGTAATTTTGGAAAACTTAGCGGGCCTCCCTGTAAATTACCCCAGGCGCGCACGTGAGGCACGCGCCTGGAGGACCGAAGTGTAAATACTTGAAACGTCAGGGTCTTCACTGCAAATTACCCAGGCCTCACGTGCGGTGCACGTGAGGGCCCAGGCTCGGGAGGAAGCTGAGGCTCGGGAGACGTGGCATCACGTGGAGGCTCGGAGTTGGGCTCGATTCACCCGAGCCTGTTGGTCTGGTTCGAGGCTCGGGCCGCCACGTGGTGTCATCGCGGCCGTCCGATCCAGATGATCGGACGGCATCTGTAGCTTCATCTCTGCCGCAGCTCACCGGAGGAGGCGGGGCTCCGGTGAGCATCCTAGAGCTCCGCCCGCCTTTTCATTAGCATCTGATCGTCGATGAAGTTTGCTGGAGGCATGGCGAGGGTCCTGGAGCTCAGGCGAAGCTCCAAGGGTGTCTGGAGCTGCTCGGCAAGGCGAGGTCATCGGAGGAAGAGCTCGAGATCGGCGGGGCGAAGCGAGCTCCGATCAGTGAAGGGAAGGGACCTGCAGATGTTAGTGTAGCCGAAGCGTGAAATGTGCGAGTGGTGGTGAGGTGAGTGGTCGGCCGTGGGGGCGTCGAGAGTGGTGGCCGGAGACTCTTTCGCCGCCGGAGCAGGTGAAGAGGGGGGTCGGTATGGAGGTGGTTCTGGAGAAGGGGAAGAGGGTCGGTGAAGGTGACTGATGGTGGGTGAAGCTTTGGCGATGGTCAAACGAGGATGAAAGGGGTTGAAGGTGGCGTAATTAATCGGAGAAAATAAGGAGAAATAGAGATGAAAATCTCCTCGCCGGAGCGAGGAGTTGGCGGGGGAAATGGCCTGGGGTTGAGCTCATCGGAGCTCAGGGGGTCGTCGCCCAGCCTGCACGGCCTTGGCAGGGAGCTCGAAGGTGGCCGGAGCCACTGCTACTCGGCGGCGGAGCGCCGAGGGTCGACACCGGCAAAAAGCCATGATCGCCTCGACGTTCCGCCCCTCCGCTGTCACCGGAGGGGCGGAGGAAGCTAGGGTTTAAGCCAAAATGGTGGACCCGGGCTTCCGGTGGACGGGGTTGGGGTTTTATAGACGGAGGAGATCGGGCGTTACAGAGGCGGGGGCCGACTTTGATCGGGGTGTTAATGGAGAGGGGGATAACGGCGAGGGCACTTGATGAAGGCGCGAGGATGGCGGAGGTACGGGCTTGGTGCTGGCGGCGTTACGAGAGGGGGGGAGGTCCAAGGAGCCTTCTAAAAATGGAAGGGGGCAGTACGCGCGAGAGATTCGTAACGCCTGGGAACGGGGGCTTCGGAGGTAGGAGACGACCTCCTGACCGTTGGATCTAGCGATCCAACGGCTAGGATGCGAGTGTTGGTGGAAGGCTACGATCAGATCCACGGATCTGATCGAACGGTAGAGGAATATGCGCTGACGGGCGGTTATGATGGAGGGAAAATAAGGATCCAACGGCTTGAGGGAGATGGAGGACGTGGAGAAAGGAGAGGCGTCGGATGGTTTGAAGATCTGACGGCTGCGGTGAGGGGATGACGTGGCGCAAGGAGAGGCATAGGATGGAGGCTGGATCGGAGGGCTTAGGTTTAGGCGCGAAGTAGCGGTCATGATCTGATCTGGAAGATTGATCCAAGGGCTAAGAAGTGGAGCGGGGTGGACGGCTCAGATGAAGGCGATATTGATGAGATCCAACGGCCCAGGAGGCCGCCGGGTGGCGGGAAGAAGAGCGGGCCACGTGGGCGGCCCAGAGGGCGCCACGTGGCCCAATCAGAACAATTCAAACATAAAAACAAAGAAAAATATAAAAGAAATAGTTAGAGGCCGAATTTGGAAAAAGTCAAAACATGAAAGTTGCTCGTCTCGACGAGATCTACAACTTTCATGTTGGGCAAAAAGGCAAAAGAGGTCATTTGTACAAAAGCTATTTTTGGGGGTATTTTTAAGGGGATAAAAACACCGATTTTGTGGTTTTGAGTTGTTTTTGCATTTTTTAGTGGTTTTAAAGGTCAGTAAATTATAGACAACTTATCTACCTAATTTTTAGGGGTTTTTGAGTGATAAAATAATTACAGAAAAATAAGGACAATTAAATACAAATAATTAAAGGCTAATTATACACATGATAAAAATAGAGATTTAAAGGAGATTTTTATTGGTTTGTTTAAGCAGGGATTTTAATACGGACTTTTTAGCATGATGAATACGAGATTCATCACTTGTTAGATGATTGTGATTGTCATTTCGACTCGCGGAAAAATTTCCTAAACTCCAGTAACCTAATGTGATCTCTAGCAAACATGATACTACGAATATTGTGGAAATGGGTATCTTGTCCGTGAGCGAGCATCATTACAGTTTGGTATCATAGCAGTGGTACCCTGCTACACACATCCACTATTTTATAGTTGCGATCGCATTAAATTCTTGGAAAGTAGCATTCCTCCGACTTGTCACAAGTCCAAATGGGAATATGACATTCAAAAACAATGACCACAGATGTCACCATTTGCAACTAATTTCCATATTGTATCCCAAGAAGAGAAAAGGCACAGTAGAAATATATGCAAATATCAACTATTGTAATTATGATATCGGTTCTTACACAGAATTATGGCATCTAGAACCAACCTTCTATATTTTAAATTGATTCTGGAGCAATGGATGAGCTTTGAGGTTTTTAGCTTCAGTAGGTAGAGTTGTAGAGGCCCGAGATCCTCCCTGTCACATCCATGGGCCAAGTGGCAAGTTGCTCATCGTAAGTCTAATAGTCAAAGGGCTACCAGTATTGATTGGTGGTCATGAGATGATCGTAGACATTCTACTACTACAACTCAACAAATTTGACCTGATTTTGGGTATGGATTGGCTGTCAACTCATCACGCTCTGGTTAATTACTTCATAAAGACGATTGTCTTCAGGATTCCGATCTTAACCAAGTTTACCTTTAAAGGTTATTTGACTTGAGTTTTGTGAGGCCAAGCACTTTACCTTGGGGGTGCTCACATTATTTTTGTCAGGAAGAAGGACGAATCGATGAGATTGTGCATAGGTTACAGACAATTGAGCAAGAAAATGGTAAAGAACCATTATCCTCTGCCACGCATCGATGCCTTGCTCGATCAGTTACAAGGATCTTCAATATCTTCAAAGATCGATTTCCAATCTAGCTACCATCAACTAAAGATTCAAGACTCGAACATCTCGAAAATAGCATTCATGACTCGATATGGACATTATGAGTTTGTTGCGATGCCATTTGAGCTCACAAATGCACATGCAACATTCATGAACATGATTTTCTGTGCATACTTGGACAAATTTGTGATTGTGTTCATCGATGACGTTCTGGTATATTCTCATCGTGAAAGGGATCATGCAAATGATCCGGAGATAGTCCTGCTCACACTTCAAGAGCACAAGTTGTATGCCATGCTGAGCACGCATGAGTTCTGGTTATTGCATGTCTCATTTATTGGGCATGTTATTTTTGGAGCAGGTATCATAGTTGTTCCTACGAAGATTAAGTTAGTCATGTATTGGAAGCAGCCCAAGATAGTCGCTCAGATTTGGAGCTTCCTTGGACTAATGGAATGTAACAGATGCTTTGTTAGTGGGGTTTTCCCCAGTTGTTCTTCCCTTGACATGATTGACACAGAAGAATATTCCTTTCATTTGGAATGATTCATGCGAGTAGGCCTTCAAGACATTGAAGGAAGGATTGACGACTGCGCCCATTCTTGCATTTCCTTAAGGCACTCCGGAGTAGGCAGTATATACATATGTTTCAAGTAAAGGTTTAGGAGCGATGTTGATACATCAAGAATACATTATTACTTACACATCACATCAGTTGAGGTCACATTAGCAGAATTACCAAATCCATGACTTTAGAGTTGGTGGCAATTGTCTTCACTTTGAAGATATGGTGACACTATCTCTATGAGGTGAATTTCGAGATTGTCACATATCGTAAGAGTTTGAAGTACGTTTTTGATCAGAATGAGCTGAACAAGAGACAACGCAGTAGTCTTAAGCTACTAAAGGATTATGATTGCACGATCTCTTACTATCCCGGTAAGAGAAACGTGGTGGCAAATGCACTTAGCAGGAGAACTCATGCACATATAGCAAATTAACTATACACATGAGATATGCTCGCAGCTTTGATTAATTGGCATTCGTATGAGAGTGCATCCATATCTACTGATGTGCCTCTACAACTCAGTAGTCTTTGGGATCGCATAGTAGAAAGATATAAGACAAATCCTTGAATTCGAGACAGATACAAGCGTGCCATCAAGGATGAAGGTAATAATTTTGTAGTGACTAAGTCCATTTTGTGGAAGATTGGTCGAGTCGTTGTGCCCAATGATGAGCAGTTACACATATATTCGAAATGTGGCATAACATGTTAGCAGATGCTTGGCCTGTCAGATGGTCAAGGCTGAGCATAAGATACCACCAGGTGGCCACGATGCTATTTAAATTATCATGACAGAATGACCAAGTCAGATAATTTCATGCATGTCAGTATGACCTACACTCCATCTAGATTGGTCAGCTTATATGTGCAAAACATTATTAGGATTCATTGTATACCATGTGAGGTAACGTCTGACAGAGACTCTAAGTTTACTCTCATTACTATCACAAGTTCATGTCAGCACTACAGACATAGTTGAAGATGATTTTCGCATATCATCTGCAGGCCAATGGACAGAACAAGAGCACCATTCAAACACTTGAGGATTTACTTCGAGAATGTACCTTGGTGTGGAAAGGGTCTTGGAAGGACTACCTACCATTGGTAGAACTTTCGTAAACAACATGCATCATTTCAGTACTGGCATGACACATTCGAAGCCCTATACGGGTGGAGATGCCTCACACCTCTTGATTGGAGTGAGGTAGGTGAACATGCTCTTTACTTCCTAGATCTCTTGGAAGAGACTGCGAGGACCGTTGATCTTGTGAGGCGGAAGCTTCTGACAACACAGAGCCATCAGAAATACAGATTGTCAGAGAAGAGATTTGGAGTTTCATTTAATCTGATCATCTTCTCTCAATCCATTCAAAATGTGACTTATCAATATTCAATTTAATCCTTCATGGTGATGGAAATTCATGTAAATTCAAGAAGGAGATTGCGTGTTTCTACGAGTATCTACCATGAAGGGAGTGCAGAAATTTGGTGTTCATGGCAAGTTGGCACCTTGATATGTTGGACCATTTCGAAATATTGCTCTTGTGAGGAAAGTGGCCTATCGAGTAGCCCGTCCTCCACACTTGTCAGTTATACACAATGTATTTCATATATCTAATCTAAGGAAGTATGTGTACGATCCTCAACACTTATCACCTACGAGAACCTTGACGTGGAGCCAGATTTGACATACGAGATGATGCCAGTACACATACTTGATAGTATTGTGAAGAAACTTCGTAGCAAAGAGATTTCCCTAGTCAAGGTGTTATGGCATCGACAATGTATTGAAAAGGTGACATGGGAGATTAAAGCAGATATTTGTCAAAATGAGCACATTTAATCATATACATATTGAAAGGATATGGCTTGTTTTCCCTTTGAGGTTTTTATGGGTTCAAAACCCTCGAGGTTTGTATGACCATATGAAATCTAGATAAAACAAAAAGCGACCTTGAACTAAGTCTCGAGGATGAGACTCCCTTTGAGGTTTTCATATTTGTAACATCTGGATCCGAATAAACTGAACCCGACCCGATTAAGGGTATACATGACCAATTAGTACTTAACTAATATTGAATAAACTCAGATCGATCCATAGATCGTAGATCAAAATTCGTTCGGACGTAATCGATCAAAAGTCGATCGCATCGTAATGCATGCCATCAGAAAAAGCCGTGACGCAAAATTTGAACTGCAAAACAAACCAAGACCACCATAAGATTCGATTTGACAAAATAAAACCAACGAAATGAACCGTTCGCCGATAAGAGATCGTTTGGTATTTTAAAATCACAAAATTTATCCGCAAACTAAGACTGTATCTCGAAAATTTTGAGAATTCATCCACAATCTGAAGTATATGAATAGTTTACTCATATTGAATATACGATAGAACAAGTTATTGAATATCAAATCCGAGACTCGAGGTACAAATATGAGTGACTTTAATATTCAAAATAAAAGAGTAAAAATAGTTTTTATTTATTATTTATCAATATAAATAGCAGTCCATCTGCTCCTTCCACTGGATTTTTTTAATCCACTTGTCAAAGTAGGGGATTATTTCCCTTGGTTATATATATACCCCAATTCCCTCCATCCTATTCTCTCCATTTTCTTTCCAAAGCCCAACGTACGAGCCCTTTTATCTTTATTATTTCCTCCACCTTTCTCCCAATCCCTTTCTTAAAATTTCCGCCCGGAGGAGCGAAGCCCCTCAACCTTCTTGTTGCAGCATGCAACTATCACCATGCAACCAAATTGGAAGCTGCTGAAGCTTCCAACCAATGCTACAAGCTGGAGATCCAATTTCCAGCAAAGTTTGGAAGGGTATGGAGCCCTGCTGCAGCCTTAGCTGTTGTCCAAGCAGCTGGACAACCAAATGCTGCTATTGGAAGCCCCTTCTTACTACTAGAATCCTCTTGCTAGAGCTCCCCGATCAGCTGCAACATTTGTTGTTACCTCCAACAGTTGGAAGGCCATGAAAATGCTGTAATTAAAGCTCTCTTGCTGCTCTCTTTCCCCAGTAGAACCTACATGCATGCATTTGATCTCCAATTCTTGGAGATCAAGGTACAATATCTCCCCCTCCTCTTACTGCCTTTCATGCATGGTTTAATCTCTTCGTTTGCACTGAAATTAGAAGAGAATGTGAAGTTTACATGGAATGAAATTTAGTAATCCCCGTGTTTACATTGAACCAACAGTTCACTATTTATAATAGTCAAATAGGTGTTAGAATATAAATTTTTCCATCAGGTAGTAACTCCATCATCCAACAGAACTAGAGAAACAGTAAGCTTGTTTCAGTCAGTCAGCATGTCTGCCCCAAATTCAAATGTAGTCCATTTTCCTCCTGATGATAAATCTAGTTAAGGTTGTCCAAGATAGTCAATTCTAGCAGCCAACGAATCTCTAAGCAACAAATTCCAGTATGCTTCTCGTTCTTTGTCCTCTCATCGCCATCGAGCTATATATATATTCTGTAGTTAAGGTTTTCAATAATCTACCATATAGTAAGAGCTGCCAAACAAGAGAACTAGCAAGACAAAATAGACAGAATAAACATACCACTTAGCATTGTGTACGCATATCAATTTGATATGTGCATTCCCCAATAACCATTGTGATTTAAAACAAATCTAAGATGAAGAAAGTCAAAATGCAAAAACCCATCTGAAATAACATTTATCAACTCCAGACTCAAACAAATGAAAACTAAACAAAATATCAATCTACCTAATAACAACAACTTAGATAAACTCACAACACCTCAAATTGCAACACAAAAAAGACATTAAATAATCTTTTACATGGAAACAAAGAGTACTAAATCACCACTCACTCTATCCAAGGTTCCCTAAGTTTATGACTTCGTCAAATTTATGATTTTTCAAGTTAGTCAAAATACATTAATTTGTATCTCAACTTGTGACAATGCCACTTTGTAGTTTGACTTTCATCCTGCAAAAGAAAGATTGGCCTAAATGTTAAAAATATAATTCATACTGATATGACATGAAAACACCCAAGTAAGTTGGAGATGGGTTGCCATTCTGTACATGGTGCCACCGAGTTTCTTGCATGTTGTTGCATCCTTCCCCAACTCCACCTTCTATGTTACATCGGATGCAATTTAAGTTTGATGATATATTAAAACAGAAATGGGAACTTTAGGCTTAAGAAACAGTTTTCTCCTTAAAGGACTTCATCTAACAAGCCTATATAAAGGAAGGTAGTGTAGCTAACAACCAACATAAAAATTTAGTGAAATTTTTTGAACCTCGATAATGGATAAGTTGAGGAAGGTCAAATATGTGTTAGAATGAAACCATTAACGTAAGCTTGCTTTTCTGGATTTCCATTTACGACCTAGGAATAACAACTTGTAGGGCAGTTTTTGGTTTGAGGATAAGTATCGAACTCTACTAGTTGTTCTTTTCTTTCTCGGGAAAAAGGGGAGTGGAAATTGATAAATATATAAATGCACAGTACGTTTTGGTAATTTAATATATTCACAAGAATCTTCCTGTATTTGGAAAGAGTGTGGTAGTTTGACGGAAGATTCATTACATCAATCTGAACTTATATCCAGATCTAAGGAAATCTTTTAATCTCATTATCTTATTAAAGAGATTGAAATACAAATATTAAAATGATAATACTCTTCTTGAAGTCAACAAATGATCTCCTAAAGATCGTTATGAATAGAAATCCTCAATTAATTGATCCTTGAGTATAATCTACTATTTATATATATATATATATATCATCAAGGATAGGTAGGGACAAAATACCTAGATTCGTAATGGCAACCATAGAAGAGATTGAGAAAGGATGGAGTAGAAAAATAATTGGAATCAAAGGTGAATCAGTTATGTCAAAAAGATCGTTAACCAAAAGACCTCGATATGTACAATCAACCACAAAAATGCTTGAGAAAGGATGAGGAATCGAGCAATCAATGGTAATTTACTGATATGTGATAATTACAAGTGCCAGTCAGGGTAACACATACACCTGACTGTGCGAGGGCACGGTGACCCTCAGTTGGGTGAGAGATAGGAAACCCGGTTAGGATAGCGATCGCTTAGTCCGTGGGTCTCGGATCCCAGACCCTATACGGTTTTTCGCGAGCGCTCGCAGTTTTGCACCTCTTTGGGATCCACATGTTTTCTTTTAAGACCAGTTCCATTGACCCTCTATTTTAGGGTACCTAGGCTGGGGGTCCATCAGTTTTAGTTCTTCTTACGAGCTCATTAGTTCTTATCGGTCGGCTCGATTTTAGAGTGAATTTTTGAGGAGTATCTCTCACCCGTCTCAGTGGCATAGTTTTGGAGTAGACCTATCCCTCTACTGGGCCATGCTTCCGCTTAGAAGGCAAGACAGAAGGGTCTCTTAGGAGACTTCCTTACCGCTCGAGTTTTGGTTACCATTCTACTAATAGGCTTGGCAATGAGTACAGTTGAGTTGGTTACATTTGAGATTTGCTTGAATTAGGTTTGTTACAACTGAGTAGGGTTACAATTGAGCTTGGTAATAGTTGAGTTAGTTACATATTGAGATTGATTACAGTTAAGTTGATTACAGTTGACTTGATTATAGTAGAGCTTGATTACAGTTGAGTTGGATTTGGTTGAGCTTGGTTACAGTTGAGCTTGGTCTCAGTTAAGTTAGTTATTGTTCCGCCTGTAGGTCCTAGCAAGGAGAAAAGATCTTAGTATGAAAATCATCCTTATCGGACTATGCGATACTACCACAAATGTCAGAGAAGCTAGTGGACGTGTTGGGAACTTAGTTAGATGCATTTTACCCCATCGCATGCCCAAAGAGGCACCCCAACCCTAAGGCTCTGTGAGGTCACAACTTGACCAAGACCATAGACTATCCACTGAGCTTGAGAAACTCAACAAGAAAGGAATCAGAATACGAGACTCATCATCTACACTTACTATGATCCATCCACATGACTCATAAACATCGAAAAGAGAACTGGATCACCTCGATTATATTAATCATTAAATAATCAAGATATCTAGATCATCTCAATCATTATAAGTATTTAATGAAGATAATGATCAGATCAGAGACTCATCATCCATATTATTAAGATCCATCAAACATGAATTATAATTAATAAAAAGTTGATAGCTTAAATATGAATCATATAATCTATATATAAAAGTGTTAAAATTGGGTAATTGAGGTAAGATGGGTAGTCAAGGGATTGACATATCGAACAACTTGAAAACATGTTTCAATGCAAGTAGCTCATTAAATTTAATTGTCTATCTACTTGCTTTCTTTTGGAGCTAGTAAATTTCCTATTATTTTTAAATTGATTAGATGTGCTCAACTTTTTTTGATGTTCTTTTCTCCCTATTGCATGGATTACAGAATAAGCATTTGTATCATGGTATTATGACAATTGAACCTGAGCTTTCGTATTAAATCTTATGAGGTACACATGTTAAGTTTATGTTCAGCATAATATTAAAGCATTTTTTTCTCTTCTGCTACATTTTGGATGCATGTACATAATATTTTTCTTTTGTTACATGTAAGTTTATTTGGAAATTAATGCAATATAAATTAGTGACACATTATTAGTTATGTGGCTTGTTAGATAATTGTGAATGTCATTTTGAATCGCGAAAAAATTTCCCTAACTTTCAGTAACCTAATGTGATCTCTAGCGAACATGATATTACGAGTGTTGTGTAAATGGATATCCTAGATCCGCAAGCAGGTGTCATTACAGAAATAAGGAGAGTTCATAAGCGATATGTAAACTAGGATTACAAATATCGTAAACTGGCTACAAAACCTTATTATGGTTGTAAAAAAACCAATGCAAGTGCATAAAATTCTGACATCACTATCTTTAGAATGGAGAATTTGTTGGACTTCTAAGCTCTTGGCAACCCGTTAATACAATAAAAATTATTGTTTAACATTTGAATTGATTGATTATATTTACCCTTAATCAAGGTCTCTTTGTTTAGTTAAGGTTATGTATCATGGACATCTTGAATATCTTTTTGTTGAGAGGACACAACTAACTTCAACATGTGATATTCAAGATTGATATCCAGTCTGAGAAAGAGATAGTAATCTTTCCCTAAAGGTTGATCTCCAACCTACCTATTGATGAAGGTCCTTTGCATGGGAATCGGGATTCACAGGTTAGGGAGGAGTCAAGTCAAATTGTTGAACTATCAACAGATCGACCTGAAAAGTTAAAATGTTGACTCCAGGTCATGTTATTATAAAATGATTAAATGTTGATCAAAAGTCAAAATGTTGACTAAAAAGTCAAAACATTGACTATTTTGGTTAAACTATTGACTTGATGAAGTCGATATAAATTCAGACCAAATCATAACTGTCATGATTAGGCATACATGTTATTGCCAGAGACAGATACATATATATATATTTATATATTTATATATGTCCAAGTATGTGCATTAGACATACTATTAGGTTGAAGACCTAAGCAAGGTCCATATACCGATGCATTGGTGTGCATATGAGGACGTATGATGTGTTTGAGATCTCAAGGGGATAATAGAGATTCATACTTGATGAAGCAAGAGATAGAGATCACTCATGAGATATTATAGATAAAAAAGGATTCCATGCATGGTCATCTTAATTCTAAAATAAGACATGAATTCGAAATATTAAAATATACTTTAGGAATGTGTATGATTAATATTTTCATCCAATTATCTATTGATAAATCTACTAATGTACCATGAAAGGAGACAAATAAGGGTTTTAACTATGATTGTATCAAAGTATTCTAGTATGTAGGATGATGGACTATCGGGAATACTTTGGGTTGATGTGCTCCTAATAGATCATATGCCATGACACTTCCATCCCAATGAAGAGATGAAACCAGATGGATTTTACTGACTCCATTTTATGACTAAATGATATGAAAATTAATTTTATTAAGTCTGACATCATAGAACCAATTCCAATTCCAATTCCAATTCCAATATCCAATTCTAGGTCCAAATATTGGAAATAGAAATGGAAATGGAAATGTAAATGAAGATGGATTTACTTTTATAGCTCATTTCTAAGGTCCAAATGTTTGGATAGTGATTACAAATGTAAACGGAAATTGGGATTATCATATGATCCATTCTGAGCTCAAATGAGCTATACATAGAGTGTGATGTGTTTTGTTGTATATAGTTTAAACCTTGAAATTTGATGGATATCCAACTTTCAAGTTACTATACATGGATAGTATGATCTCCTCGATATTATCTTCAAGTATCTGCAAAAGTTATTCACAAGTCATAAATGGATTAGGACTTGTACATTATGATATAAATATTATGATAATAAATGTCATTATCATGCATATAACTATCTAATGTTAGTGTGAATTTGTTTTACATTTTTTATCATTATCTAATATGAATAATGAATTATATTAATTAATTTTTATGTGAACATGATTTATATATTATTTCAAGGCATATGTGAATATGATTCATATTTTAAAAAGTAAATGTAAATTAGATTTACATTTTATATTGATTATATGAACTGTATTCATAAATATAGAGATTATTCTCATAAATAACCCAACTCTGATATCTGTAATTAAATTTATCAAAGGATAATGGAATTACAATATCATGGTGATTATGGAATAAATAAAATAATAAATATAGGACTAGGTGGGCATCCAACGTGGGCTACATGTGGACGTCCACCATGGAGAGCTTAATGAAATTAGGATTCTCCTTTATTGTATTTATTTTGGATAGTAATTATGGTATAATGGTAATCATGTTGCTTAAAAGATTAGGATTTGATTGTATACTTTGATCCATCATCCAATGGACCATAGGGTGGACATCTACATAGAGAGTTCGGACTCTCCATGGACATCCGCCACTAATATATAAGAGAGGGCACCTCCATTGTTATGGTACACAACATCAATAATAACACTATCCCATGATGAAGAGTGCTCCACAATTGCCTTGAAAGTTGAGAGAAGAGATAGTACAAGACTCTCTGCTTGGTTGTCCCCTTCTTCCCAAGAGTCCTTGGACGTCTACAACAAAGTTCGTGGGAGACAACGTGATTCATCATCACTCCCATGAGAGAAGCTTTGTCGAATTGGATTCCAGAGGTCTAGTCGTTTATGTTTATGCTTCAAAGGTAACCCTATTACTCCTATGGTTATGCAAAATAGTTTGTAAAATATTTCCTATACCATGTGGTATCGCAATAATTTTTTTTGTTATGTATTGTATCGATGTTCTACTATGAACGTCCTTTTATGCGAACTTGATTTGCAAATTTATGCATTTCTATGATGTGGGAGTTATGAGATCCTTCAAGTGTTATTAGAGATAGTTTAAAAGGATTTAGAATGCATCCGATTTCGATGAACAATCAACTATATTTTCCCGATCATCGGGTACATCATTTTTGCGATCATTTTTGTATTTCGAATGATTCAACGATAAATGATGCTGTTATTATTCTATCATATTTAGAACATTAATTTTCAGATAAAAATGAAGTCTACCTGGTATGTGTTCATACCCAAAAGATCCACCAAAAATTGGTGGTAATAGAGAGACGATTCGGATGTCGAAAGCGTCCGCAGACTCTGATTTGATCAAAGATCATAGAGATAAAATATTGAACATTTTCATTTGTTTTTTGACCATATAACATTATAATGTGATTTTTCAATAAATTAATTTTAATATTTCAAAACTCAGTAATTTACCAAACTAAAATTATTTTAATAACTCTGATAATGAGGAATCCGAAATAATTTTTAAATCCTTAAAATATTAAGTTATGAATCAACTAAAAATCATTTACTCGGATAACAAAATAATTTATTTTTACCTAGGTGTGTGTGCAAATGAGATGATTTTTGGCCACAAAATATAACACAATGAATTCTATTTAACATGAATTTTTGGGAATTTTCAGAGAAATAATTGATTTATTAGCTATTATAGAGCATTAAATGGCTAAAATATGCAAATCTACACAATTAATTATTATAAATCAAGTTATACTCACAAAATTACATTAATCATCTAATAATTAAGAAGTGATTGTTCTATAATGTGCCACTTTTAGAATAAAAATATGTTGGTAAAAAGACACTCAAATTAACAATCAAACATAGGGTTCTAATATGCAATGTTCGGAATTAAATATCTGAAAATAATAAAAAAAGACTCAGATGAAATTACTAAAACCTGACTGGGATTTTGTACAAAATCTCTAGGCCAGGCGTGTGATGCACGTGCTCCAGAATGGTGGGAGGGGGGCTTTACGCAAATTTATGGAAGTCGAGGGTGTGCCTTGAAATTTTCCACGGGGCACGTGCGATGCACGTGGTCTCCTGGTTGGTAGGGATCTCTTCACCGTATCTTAGAAGTTGGAGGGCCTCAATGCAAATTTCCCTTGCCTTATATGGGGGGGGGGGGGTAGCGGTGGAAGTAAATTCGCCTGAGGGGTACCCGTGGAATCTTATTCCACGGGACCCCCAGGCGAACATATATTTTGTTAAGTGCCCTAAAGAAGCCGTGACCTCAAGTCACGACTTCCATAGAAGGAAGCCGTTACTTGAAGTCACGGCTTCCACTCAAGAAAGTCGTGACTTCAAGTCACGGCTTCGAGTCCAATATACCCAGAGCGGGCCCGCCCGCCCCCCCCACACGAACAGAACAACCCTCCCTCCGTTGCGAGTCCCTCCGCCCTTCTCCAGTCACGGCAAGCCCCCCTCCTCCTCCATTTGCGAGCTCCCCCAGCCGTTACACCCCGCCCCCGACACTCTCTACACGTGCATGTCCCCTCCCGTGCCGCCACGTCCTCTCATTCCTCTGCTAGAGGTGCTTCATCTCACCCACTGTGAGTGAACCCTAGCATTGTGTTTTTTAACTTTTTATTTCGATTTTTTGTAAGCCATATAATTTAATTACACATGTTTTTCAATATAGTCAAAGCAATGGAAGTGTTGTGCGTGTGCCATGTTGGTGGGAAGATTTGTAAGGTGGACAAAGAAGTCCGATACGAGGGTGGTCGGGTGAAACCCATAAAAATTGGGATGGGTTTGACATTCAATGGATTGGTCGAGATGATTGCAAAATCATTTCGTCTTGACCTAACCAATGGTTCAGAGTTACGTGTGTTTCACATGATGACAGAGAATAATGAGACCTTTTTGGTTGATGTGGAGTATGATGGTGACATTGTCGATGTTTTGAACTACGTTGAGATGATGGGAAGCTCGTACAGACCAGTTCTATTTACTGACCTTGTATGCACAAGAGATCCTATGTGTATACGCCAGGCTGCTGCGACGGCTCCAAGAGCACATGTTGTTCCCCAACCTTTGGGGCCCTCTCTGAATGACCCCATGTACACTATAGGGGAGGATCACGATCCCGAGATTGATCGTATGATGGAGGATACCCCACATAACACTGATGATAAAATGGAAAATGAAGATGATGAAATGTTGAACGATGAGAACGAGACGGTGCATGTTGAGTCTGTCATTCCCTTTTATAATACACGAGGCGGTGATGGTTACATCCGTAATGGTGATGACGTGATGGGAATTCACGTTGGAATGGGAAGTTCAGATGAGCTAAGAAATGGGATGACCTTCTAGTGCAAGGAAGACTTGATTTATTTGGTCAAGTTATTTCACATCAAGCATCATTACAATTTTGAGGTGCACGAATCTGATTCTTAGTTATGGGTTATTTATTGTAGCGAGAAGAGCAGGGGTTGCCTTTGGCGTTTGCGTGGACATTGTCGCCCACTTAATGGCCTCTTTGTGATTTCAAAATTAGATGCACCACATACCTGCTTGCACCGCGTAGCAAACCAAGACCACCCTCAACTTGATTGCAACTTCATGGCACACAAATTCCTGAATCAAATCAAGATTTCACCAGCAGTGAAGGTTTCGTACCTGCAGCAATCTATTTCTGACGAGTTCGGGTACATGGTGAGTCATCGGAGGATATGGGATGCTAGGAGAAAGGGAATAGAGACAGTGTACGGTGATTGGGCAGCTTCCTACAATGAGTTGTCGTACTTGTTTCGTGTGCTGGAGACATCAATTCCAGGAACCGTTACCGATATCTGTGGGGAACCTGTTGGTGGATATGAGAAGGTATTCAAGTGGGCTTTCTGGGCATTTGGTCCATGTATCAGTGCATGGAGACACTGCAGACCTATTGTCAGCATTGATGGTACTCATATGTATGTAGGTACAAGCAGAAGGTGCTAATTACGTGTGGCGTTGATGCAGCAAATCACATCCTTCCTCTTGCGTTTGCCTTTGTGAACGAGGAGGACGAAGACAGTTGGTGTTGGTTTCTCGAGAGAGTTTGACTTCATATTTTTGGGGATCGTATTGGTCCAATTTGTGTTATATCTGATCGTGCACCAGGAATTCGAGCTGCCATGCGGCGCCAAGAAGTGCAATTTCAGCCGCCCTATGTGTATTGGCATTTCTGTCTACGTCACGTTGCTAGTAACTTCAGTGATGTCTTGAAGAATCAGACGATGAAGAGTCTTGTGATGAGGGCTAAGAGGGCTTACACTCAAAGAAAGTGAACCACTTACATGGACAAGTTGAAGGAAATGGGCGAGAACGCATGGTACTGGTTTGACACACACAATTGCCCTCGTGATCAATGGACCTTGGCATTTGATGGCGGACATCGTTTTGGGTACATGACATCTAACTTCTCCGAAAGTTATAATGCTGTTTTGAAAGATGCAAGATCACTTCCCGTGGCAGCTTTGGTGCAGAAGACTTACTACAATTGCATTAAATATTTCTACGACCGTCATAGTGAGGCAATGTCTCATCTTGCCTTTGGTCCTATTACAAGTATGGGCAAGGCAACATTTTCCTCACATAGCCCCCACTGTTCACCGAAGGCCCGAGTGGGGGGAAGTCCCTTAGGATGCTGTGGGCGAGCTCAGTTTGATGCCACTACAGAGACAACACATGTCGTACGTCCATATCGAGATGCATTTGACCTTCAGACAGCTTCACAGGTAAGAGTTTAAACAATTGAAATCCAGATGTATTTGCCCCAGATATCTAATAAAATTCTACCTATTTTCGCAGGTTGTTTGGAGGTCGTACACCGCAGATGTGATACAGATGCTTCCTATGTACTGCATGGAAGCACTGGACCTTCATGTCGCATGAGTACCACTAATTCATTTCTGTTTGGTTGAGTTGTACACTCCGGATTGTGTGCTACGACAGTTTGGAGCAGTTCAGGGGATCCCAGGCCCATGCAACACGTGTTCGAAGCTCCACTCGATAGATCTGCGAGGGAAGATCAACGTCGATTGGATCTAATTCCACGCCAACTTCTTGGGGATGTGGGAGCGCAGGCGAGATTACATTGTGGAGACGGTACCCATAGTTCCAGGAGGAGATGGGGTGACAGATGAATACATGACTTGGTACAACTGTATCACCCGACGGTTTATTGGTAGACACGGGTGTATGATGGACTTTGTTGTGAGTCATAATTACATTAACATTTCATTCTCAACATAGAAGGAATATGACTCGAACATGTCTCATTTTGCAGGTGTCGAGGTTTGGAGACATCCATCTAGCAAGGGATGATCCAGAATGTGTAGCATTTTTGGCGGTTGATTCTGAGCGGCGACTACTAGAAGCCATAGAGCGACAATTCAGAGATGGGCCAGATGATGATGAGGAAGATGCTGGAAATGAAGAAGGGGTTTCCGAGGACCCCACTCCTAGCAGCAGGGCCCGTGGACGAGGACATGGACGAGGACGCGAAATATCAGGAGCTAGAGGTGGTCCGAGGTGACAAGTCAGAGCATCTACTATTGACGATTTCTAGACTCCTTTCCAGGACGTTGCCATCCCTACTAGCCCATCCACACCAGCTGCCCCGGTGAAGGAGAGGGGTCCTTCTGACGCCGGCCCTTCACGATGTTCTCTGCTCCCAGTGCTTCATATGGACGATGAGGGGGCACACGATGGATCTATGAACTCATAGATTGATGAAGCTAGCCAGATCATGCCCTCAAGCCAACTGCAGCATGAGTCGCTACCTCGAGAATCTGACGAGAGGCCACCAAAACTTAGAGTGTTTCGTAGAAGGAAACGAGTGTAATGTATTTGTAAATTAGTGGACCTTATTTCTATCACAATGTATATTCACTAGTATATGGAATGAAAACATTCTTATGTCCCTTGTATCTCTTCTTTCGATCAATGGATATGTGTTATGTTTGATGTATGTCTTCATGTTACGTTTTAAGCTGAATAAAATCTCCACAATCAATTTTTGTGTATGTCCTATTTAGACAAGTCTCCACCACAATGGGTGGGTACTTGTCTGTTCTGGTAACAGAGGAAGCCTTGACTTGAAGTCACGGCTTTCTTGAGTGGAAGCCGTGACTTCAAGTGATGGCTTCCTTCTATGGAAGCCGTGACTTGAGGTCACGGCTTCCTTAGGGCACTTAACAAAATTTATTTTCGCCTGGGGTTCCTGTGGAATAAGATTCCACAGGTACCCCTCAGAAGAATTTACTTCGGTGGCGGTGGCGGCTGCGAACCGGCGAGGCTGAGGTAGAGCTGACGGTGTTAGGGTGTGGAGGCGATGGATGGTGAACGAGATCGGCGAGTGACCGGCGAGGGTGAGGAGGTGGACCGGTGGTTGCGACTAAGGGATTCGTCGGAGGTGATGGAAGGCAGAGGATGGGCCCAGGCACTATTATCGTGATGTAAAGAGAAGATCGTTGCTCGAGGCGGTGTTTCAGGTGGTGCTGGGACCACCAGAGCTTGAGACGGTGGTGCGGGTGGAGCGACCCACATGTACCCTAGCTGCAGGCAGAGATAGAGGGGAGGACCGGGTCGAGGGCGACCTAGTGTCAAGGAGGAGCTCGTGGCGAGGCGGAAAGCTGCGGAGTGGGTATGTCTCCTCCTCTTGTTGGTCGAGGTGCTGCAGGTTGAAGGTGTCAGTGAATGACAATGGCTCCAAACGATACACGACAGAGGGGTGGTCAGGCAGAGTATATCACACCGCAATGTATGGATGGCCTTCATCTACAAGGTTAGCGAAAGGGGAAGGCGATGGCTCCTGTCATGGATGAGCAAGAAGGAACATGTGCTTAAACCTTGCAAGGTTGAAGGTGGAAGATGTTGGGAGAGAAGAACATGAATCGAAGGAAGAGGGAAATGGAGGTGCTCGGTGGGATTAGTTTTAGATCGGTTTGAGTAGTAGATCTAAGAGCAGAAGGTGATGAATGACATTTGATTTGGGGGAAATGACATAGCAAACGAAGAAGGGGGGTGAATGTAGGGAGTCACAGAGAATAAGAAGAGGATTTCCTGGGAGTGGTTACGATCAAAATGCCTAGAGAAGAAGCTCGAAGACGAGCCTCAGATCCTTGCTCGATAGTGCGGTTGGCCAGAGCTGGGCGAGCTCAAGAGGTCTCGCGGTGAGATGCTGTCACCATCTTGGATCACTCCCTGATGGAGTCACCGCCGTCACTTGCAAAGCATGAAGACAAGTTGTCACCAAGGACTCGCTGAAGTTGGTGGCGCTCCTCTCCAAAACTAGTGGATACTTTGCACCAACAGCAGGAGAGCCCTTTTGTAACGTCACAACCCCAAACATAGTGCCATACCTAAAACTCACGAAGTATGGGTGTGGTTTATAAGTGATGGGGATTGCTACTTGACAATTTGGGCTTAAGCATTTGGGGTGGTTGTCAACGGGTCCATCTGGGCCCGTACCCAACAAGTTGTCAGGGTCAGTTTTCCTTGATAACGGACCGGAGACCTAAGCCCGGAACGTTACAAACGGTATCAGAACCAAATTCTCTCTGATAGTGGAAAGGGCTACCCGAGAGGTGGAGCCGCCCCTACAAGAGGTTGGAGGAAATGGCTACCCGGAGCGTGAAACCGCCACTATCACTGGGAATAAGTGATGGGCCATGTCGCAACGAGGACGTTGCGAATATAAGTGGGGGATGTTGTAACACCCCAACCCCAAACATAGTGCCATACCTAATACTCACGAAGTGCGGGTATGGTTTATAAGTGGCGGGGATTACTACTTGACAACTTGGGCTTAAGCATTTTGGGTGGTTGTCAACGGGTCCATTTGGGCCCGAACCCAACAAGTTGTCAAGGCCAGTTTTTCTCGATAACGGACAGGGGACCTAAGCCCGGGACGTTACAAATGGTATCAGAGCTAAATTCTCTCTGATAGTGGAAAGGGCTACCCGAGAGGTGGAGCCGCCCCTACAAAGAGGTTGGAGGAAATGGCTACCCGGAGTGTGCAACCGCCACTATCATTGAGAATAAGTGATGGGCCATGTCGCAACGAGGACGTTGCAAATACAAGTGGGGGAGGTTGTAACATCCCAACCCCAAACATAGTGCCATACCTAAAACTCACGAAGTATGGGTGTGGTTTATAAGTGATGGGGATTACTACTTGATAACTTGGGCTTAAGCATTTGAGGTGGTTGTCAACGGGTCCATCTGGACCCGTACCCAACAAGTTGTCAGGGTCAGTTTTCCTTGATAACGGACCGGGGACCTAAGCCCGGGACGTTACACCTTTTATGGGCGGTTGGATACAACCGAAGTGGACGGGGAGATAGTACGAGTGGAGGCGAAGGTGCAGGGGTAGTTGGCGAGGTAAGAAAGGGTGATGGATGTGGAGGACTCGTTGAGGTCATGAGAGGTGATGATGGGCTACGAGAAACAGAAGGAGGTCGGTTGGTGGACGCCGAGGATGGCAGAGGAGAAGGGCTATAACCACCACAGGATGCGCGTAACGGTGGTTGCGAGGCGGTAGGCGCGAGAAAAGCAGGAGAAAGGGGGAGAAGAAGGGGGACACGAGATGTGCTGCGGAGCGGCCACGTGGCAGTAAATAATTTAAGTAAATTAATTAAAAATAAAAAATAAAAAATAATACTAAAATAATAAAATAAAAAGAATTATTAAATAATAAATAAATAAGAATACAAAAAAATAATAAGGGGTGACAAGTGGTAGCTCCAAGAGCTGTCACGTATCGCTTCCAGAAAATTCAGAAATTAAATAAAAATACAATTTAATAAAAAAACGGCAAACGAGCTCAAATTAAAATGCTAAATGAAAGTTGTTCATCTCGATGACTTCTGCAAATTTCGTTAAGGGACCAAAACCAAAGAGATCATCTGTACAAAACGTATTTTTGGTGGTACTCTACAGATATAAAATACTATATTTTTGTATTTTGTACTTTTAATAATTTATAAATAAGATAAAAATAAAAGTAAAATCACATAAAAATATAAACTATTTATTTACAATTTAACATAATTTTTAGTATTTTTAATAATGAAGAAAATAAAGAAATAAAATAAAAGGATAGATACAGACTATTTATACATACATTTATTTTCTTTGATTTTTGCTTCAATTTTTATTTAGATTTTTGCATATTTTATTAAAACATAAATCAAAGAAAATAAATGAAAAAGTAAATAAAAAAGTCTTTTTTACATAAAATAATAAGGTCAAATTGGTCAATATATATAATGTACATCGAGGCTCCAAAACCCAAGTTTCACATATGAATTCTTTTGAATTTTATATTATTTTGTAGATAATTGAATGTACATTAATTCAAAAAAGCGAGTAGAGGTCCATAGGAGAATATATGAGAGAGATATTCACTTTTACTGCTTTCTATCTCAAGACTAGGGTTTTATTGGGCATACATACAAGTTAGTATTTTTTTGATATTTTTCTTTTATTAATATTAGTAATTTATACACAAAAAATTGAATTTATTTTATTTTAAATTAGTTAAAAATAAATAAAAATAGGAGAAGCTATGGTAATATACATATGATAATTTACAAGGGAATTTTGGCTTCTTATTTAATGCAATCATGCATGCTAAAATGTGAATCTTATTTACATGTGCATGAATGATAATGATGGAATATAGATGAATTAATACATCTAATTACTTGGGAATGTATCTCTATTTTCATCTTTTAGAGTGGTGAATTACATACTCATCAACTCCCTATACTTAAACCTTGCTTATTCTCGAGCAATAAAATTGAAATGCAAAAGTGAAATGACATTGGGTTCCATGCCAAGGTCATGCACAAAAGGTGAAAATGGAGCTCAACTCGACCATTGGAGCGGTGGAACTACTTATGAGAATTAGGGTTTTTAGAACAACGTCCTCCAAGCTATACAAGTCATTGCCCATACCCTACTCAGAAGTCATCTTAGATCAACCTCCTCCTAAAGCATCCCACATGAACATTGAATATATGTCTCTTGTGAGTGAAGGGTGTTAGCTCTTCCCATCCAAGATGATAGACTACCATGAAATCTCCTCCTCTAGTAACTCTTCCTTGGGGAGTCAGGTATTTCCTTCTAAGTTCAGGAACATGCTAGTTCACAACGAGTGGGGAGAGAAGTCTAGAAGGAGAGAAGAAGTCTGGAGTGACCACTGTAGTGAACTCTCCTGTGAAGCTTGGCCGGTATAGCCAAGTCTCCACCAGATCTGCAAGCTATCTGAAGCTTGGACCATTGTGATCAAGTATTGTTCTTTTTAGTATTATCTTCTTTTTGTAGGATTTGTGGTTGCTCTACATCGATTTTTTATGCCTCGACAGATGTTGAATCTTTTGCTCCGCCCATATTTTAGGGTCTTTGAAAAAATTATTCTAGCAGTCCATCCCTCATCTGAAGCTTTATTCAACCCGATACTTCAGTCTTTAGATGTCCACGCTACCAAGAAAAAGACACACGATCTTCCAGCATCTCTTCTAAGTTGTGCTAAGTACGCAGTGTAGAGTTCATATTAGTTCCTTATCCAAGAGTCTACTCAGAATGAGGCGACCGGGTTAGACACTAAGTGTTAAATCTAGACATTATCTTATGAACTTGGAGAATTAAATCTATGACCTAAAGTTTCTAAAATCCTACTTCTCAATGAAGTTCCTCTGAAATTTAAGTAGATTAAGGTCAGGTCAAGTCCACCCTCTTTAAATGAAGTTCCTATGAAATTTAAGTAGATTAAGGTCAGGTCAAGTCCACCCTCGATTTTTACTTATGACTCGGTTCGGAACCTGCTGACTTCCTACTTTGCATATGCTTGATATACAAATGAAATGCAGATGATATAAAATTCATATGAATGAAGTGCAAGTTTTCTTTGAATGATGAATTTTTTATACAAGAATAAATAAAAAGCCATTTTGTTTGACAAAAGTTTTTTTGGTTTTTATACCTCCTATTTTACAACAATTTTACAAAAGTATTATTTACAAAAAAATTACAAGAATTTTACATAGAGAGTTATATACAAGGATTTTATACTAAAAATAAAAATTGTATATACATATTTTTACCAAATATACACTTTATACAAATTTACAAGTATTTTACATATTTTACAAAAATGTAGTTTTTTTCTATCAATTTTACCCATCACGTATTTAAATATACACATAAAATATGTGAAAGTATAAGCTATGGGTAAAGTATATATGCAATATATACCCAAACCCCTATACTTAGTCATGCTATGTCCTTAGAGCATAAAAAGCGACATATCATGTGCTGTGTAAGAGAGTGAAAAGAATAAAAGTATAGAAGTCGACCCTCCCCTATACTTAAGCTATGGTCAGCCTAAGTGTAGAAGAAGAACAAAAATGGGGCGGTCGAGGTCAAGAGGAGAAGAAATGGGTGAATGAATATACATGAGATGAATTTGTGATTCATCACTCTAAAAGATGAAAATAGAGCTATGTTCCCAATTCATTCCTTACATTTAATCATTTAAATTGCATTTCTATCATTCACGCATTTGTAATTAGTATTGAGGTTTTAGCATGCATAACTACATCTAATAAGAAGCTAAAATCCTTGCACATTATCACTCATAATTACTCTATTTTGAATTATTTTTTATAACTTCTAATTAAATAAAATCAACTTTGTTGTAAACATATTACTAACATTAATCAAGGAAAAATATCAAAAAAAGAATAACTTGTATATCTGCCCAATAAAACCCAAACCCTAAAATTTTGAAAAAAAAGCTACAAATGTTAACGTCTCTCTTTTACAATCTTCTATAAACCCTACTCACTTTTGAATTAATGTACATTTAGTTATCTACTAAACAAGATCAAATTCAAAAGAATCGGAGTTCATATGTGAAACTTGGGTTTTGGGACCTCATTCTATATTATGCATTTTGACTGATTTTAACCATATTATTTCATTTACAAAATTGATTATTTTGTTATTTATTTCTTTTCATTAATTTTATTTGATTTATAATTTAATAAAATATGCAAAAAAATCCAGATCATAATTGAAGTAAAATTCAAAGAAAATAAATCACTCTGAGTCTCTATATATAGAGCTTGGATATATGTCCCCTTTATTACTTCTTTATTTTTTTAATTATTAAAATATAGAAAAAATGATATTAATGTGTATATATTTAATATATATTTTATTAATTTTATCTTGATTTTTATCTTCTTAAAAAAATATAAAAAATTGTAAAATACAAAAATATAGGCATTTTATAACTATAGAATACCACTAAAAATATGTTTTGTACATATGCTCTCTTTTTATTTGATTTCCTTCACAAATTTGTAGGTCTCGTTAAGACAGTCAACTTTTTTGAAGGCCACATTTTCATTTGACTTCATTTGTTATTTTTTTTACATATTTTTCTTTTAATTTCTTTTTTGAAGGACACACTTTCTTGAAGGTCACATTTCTTTTAATCTCTTTTTATTTGGTTTCCTTCATAAATTTGTACATATTTTTTACATATTTTCATTTGATCATTAAGATGGCCATGGTACATAACCCTAATTGTACAGAGGGACCTTATAGTGCATTCATTCATTTAATCTCAGAAAGGGAGTGAAAACGAGTCAATAACTTTTATTGATAAATCAAACATTACAATAACATTTATTGTAGGAATGGTTCGCCTCGGGCTCACATGGATAATAATCTCCCACTAGACCTCAGAACCATTCAGGTACAATCCTTAAACCCATACTCATTACATGCTGGTCAAAAACCTTCTGTGTCAAAGGTTTGGTAAGAGGATTAGCAACGTTGTCGGCGGAGGCCACCTTGGTGATGACGATATCACCACGCTTTTGAATCTCCCGAATGATGTGGTATTTCCTTTCCACGTGCTTGCTCTTTTGATGCCATCTAGCTTCCTTCGTCTAGGCAATGGCTCACGTGTTATCGCAGAGTAACGGGATGGGAGTATAAAAGGAAACTATGTCAAGTTCTAGGATGAACTTGCGCAACCACACCGCCTCCTTTGCATCATCCGATGCGATAGCTTCTGTTGTTGAATCTGATGTAGTATCCTGCTTCTTGCTTCTCCAGCTCACAACACCACCATTCAACAGGAACACAAACCCTGATGTCAACTTTCGATCATCTATATCCGACAGGAAATCTGAATCTGTATATCCTAAGACTTGGAGATCACTATCTCCATAGACCAATACATAATCTTGCGTCCGTTTTAGATACTTGAAAATGTTCTTCACTGCATTCCACTGTTGTTCTCCATAGAATGATTGGTAACGTCTTACCACTCCCACTGCATGGCAGATATCTGGCCTAGTATACATCATGGCGTATATTAAGCTTCCTATCGCTGATGCATATGGGCATCCGACCATGGCTTTCTTTTCCTCAACAGTTTGAGGAGCCATCCCTTTAGACAGGTGGATACCATGTCTTAAGGGGAGGAAACCTTTCTTAGAACTATTCATACGGAACCGTTCAAGAATATTCTTAATGTACCCATGTTGTGATAATCCCAATATCCTCTTTTCTCGGTTTCTGAACAGCTTCAGACCTAAGATGTAGGATGCTTCTCCAAGATCTTTCATCTCGAAGGTGTGGGATAGCCAAATCTTAATACTGGTCATCATCCTTGCATCATTCCCAATGATAAGGATGTCATCTATGTAAAGCACGATGAACACAATGGTGCTCCCACTAGGCTTCTTGTACACATAAGGTTCATCAGGGTTCTGCACATAATCACAACTCTTTATGGTTTCGTCAAATCTTACGTTCCAGATACGAGAAGCTTGTTTGAGACCATAGATGGATTTCTTAAGCTTGCATACTTTACCTTCCTCAATTATGAAGCCCTGGGGCTGCTCCATATAGATATCCTCCTCGAGGTATCCATTAAGGAAAGCCGTCTTGAAATCCATCTGCCAGATGTCGTAATCAAGAGATGCAACTATAGCTAGCAGTGTCCTTATGGACTTAGGCATAGCCACAGGAGAGAATGTCTCATCATACTAGATGCCTTCTCTCTGTGTGTTGCCTTTGGCTATGAGTCGTGCCTTGAAAGTCTCTACTTTCCCATCAGGTCCCCACTTTCTCTTGAAGATCCATTTACATCCAATGGGTTTTACCCCTTTAGGTGGATCCTCTACGGTCCATACACCATTTTTATGCATGGAGTCAATCTCTGACTTCATTGCTAGCATCCATCTATCCATGTCATGATCCACAAGTGCTTCATCAAATGAAGCAGGATCATTATCAGTTTCACCTGACACATGTAATCCATACCTTTCAGGGGGTGCAACCACCCTCGAACTCCTTCGAAGAGGTATGGGTATTTCATCTTTATTTATCTCTTTAGTTTCTGGTTCAGGAAGCTCAAAATCCTCGGGAGATTTATTGAGTTCCTCTACTTCAATTTTGTTTTGACCCTTAAGTAATTCATTTTCCAGAAATTTTACATCTCTAGAGATGAAAAACTTTTGAGTCTCCAGGTCATAAAGCCGGTATTGAATACCATCTTTAACATACCCAATGAAGTAACACTCACGAGAGCGAGATTCTAGCTTACTTGCATCCACGTTCTTCGCATGGACCAAGCAACCCCAAACCCTCAAGTGATTAACACTAGGTTTGGTTCTATACTAGAGCACATGAGGAGTCTTAGGTATAGATTGCTAGGAGTCTTGTTTAGGATATATATTGCAGTCTCCACTACATATCCCCAAAAACTAAGTGGTAAATATGCTTTGCTCATCATTGAACGGACCATATACATGATAGTCCTGTTGCATCTTTCAGCAACACCATTAAGTTGGCGGGTTCCAAGAGGATTGAGATTGGAGATAATTCCATTCTCTTTAAGGTATTCCTTGAATTCATCTGAGAGGTACTCGCCACCTCGGTCAAATCGAACCCGTTTAATCTTCCTATCGGTTTGGTTCTCAACCAAAGCGTTGACTCTGTGAACTTTTCAAAGGTTTCTGATTTATGATGTAATAGGAAGATAAACCCGTATCATGAATGGCCATCAATAAATGTCAAGTAATATCGATATCCATTTCGTGTCGCGGTACTGAAGGAACCGCATACATCAGTATGTATAAGGACACAAATACCATTGCATCGTGTAACCTTGTTACTAAAAGGCATCCTAGTCATTTTACCTTGAATACAATATTCGCAGGTAGGCAAATACTAAACCTATAGAAAATCTAAGGGTCCATCCTTTATCAATCTATTGATCCTATCAACAGATAAATGACCAAGACTTTGATGCCAAATCTTGTTTGAATAATTTCCATTCTCCCTGGATCTTTTATAGTTTTTCTTAGTGGTACATGTTCATTAATGCACAATTCATAGAGTCCACCAGAAGTCAAAACACCATCCGCAATATGTTTATCATAATGACTTATGACAAATTTATTACAGAAAAGGAATGAATATCCACTTCTAACAAGCTTAGATACAAATATTAAATTCCTTCTGACTTCAGGTACATAAAGACACTCTTTAAGTACTAGGACTCTTCCACTTGAAACGATAGTCGGAAGGTCCCGATGGCGACTGCTGCAACACTTGCATTAGATCCCATCTGGATGACTATCTCCACTTCTTTGAGATACTTATTTTCCTGAAATAGATGCAACAAATTTCATACATGAACATACACACCAGAATCAACAACCCAACTTCCTTCTCGTCCAATGATAAAACTGGTTTCGATGATGAAAGTAGATTTCATACCTGTAAGGGCTTTACCTTTGTCGGCAAAATTCAGGTATTCCAGACAATTGCGCTTCCAGTGCCCTGGCTTCTTGCAGTGGTGACAAACGTCGATTTTCTTCAACGCTATCAAGGTGGATGCATTGGAAGATGAGCCAACACCTTTACTCTTCTTCTTTCTCTTATGGGCCGGGCCCTGCCGAGAACCTTGCTTCCGACTGTGCTTTCCTTTGACTTGTGCAACCATTGCACTGCCGGAGGGGCCATCCTTCCTCATTATGTCTTCAGCAAAATTTAATGCATCCAATAGCCCAGCGTTAGTAAAATCAACTTTGCTCATGTGGAACGTGATAACAAAGTTGTTGAAAGACTTAGGGAGCGACAACAAAATGAAGTCAGCTTGCATGTCTGCGTCCATTCAGCTCCTAGGGTTTCTAGTTCAGAAAGGTACCCAAACATTTTGAGTACATGCTCTCTGACAGAGGTTCCCTCATGCATCTTACAATGAATAAGATCTCTCATTGTATTATAACATTGTGTGCGGTTTACGTCACCGAACATTTCCCTCAGATTCATCATAATATCATGGCAAGTGACCATTTCCATATGTTGCATCTGCAGCACATTGGATAATGAACCCGGAATGTAACACTTCGCCAGATTATGATATTCATCATATTTTTCATTATATTTAATTTCCTTCGGAGTCTTTGGGTCTGTGTATAATTTCTTTGACATCACATAAGATATGCGCTCAACCGAAAGAATAAGATCAAAATTTCCAATCCAATCCGAATAATTTGGTCCAGTCAATTGATTGACCTCCAGAAGCCAGCTAAGGGGGTTCTTGGACTTCATTTTCTGAAATTAAGAATGCACTATATTAGAACATATAAGTAATTATATATTTAATTAAAATTTTGATGAAGGAATTTCTAATCAAATTAGTCTTGCTTTTTTCAACTTCGAAAGTTCATTCCCTTAATTACTTTCAAAGCAAGAGATATACTTACTGCTATATCTCTAGCAAGAACTGGGATCTCCTCTTTACCTTTGTCACATCCCAATAATATGAGAAACTATAGCTTCGATAAATAGAAGCGGGAACACATTCCGCCTTGCAAGTCCAACTTACATTTCTCAATATGGCCCCAATAATATGAGGATCTCATGCGTCCTTACTTTTTTGAGAAGCAAAGAGCCCGATCCAAATGGCTTTTATGCAAGATCTATCACTTCGGACATGCGTCTCCTACATACAATCTCGGGCGACAGAACCCTTTGCCTTGATGGGAGACCATGGATGTCACTTATGTGATCCTCCACCTCATATTCAAATTTTAATTAATTATCATGAATCACATTTACATAATTAATTCTTCTATAGGAAATACACATTTATTCATAACAAAGTGTTTTTAACTGGATGTAATTGATTTAATCACATTAAATAAATTATCATTCCAATTTAATCAACAAACTTGATTATTACTTGAGAGTACGGTCTAATCTCAAAGTACGTATTAATTCAAATTTTAATAATTAGAAAATACATCATGATTTCTCCAACATTATTCCTTCCCTACCCATTGTCATGGCCAGTACCAACGGGAGTGGGTCAGACCGTACACAGTGCAGCCTGCTACCCCAACGCTCCCCGACTAGACATCATATCCGCCTTGGGTCAAGATAATGCCAAATTGAGCATTATGTACTTGAGATGGCAGTCGATTTTTCAACCGAAGTTATACCATATAGTAATACTCAAAACAATTTTGATTATAAGGTAATTTGCTAAACAAATTCCCAATCCTATTCAAGTAAGTTTGTCAGGAAAGATGATTTTGTAACCAATTGTGATCAAGATCATATCTAATCAATTATTGGTTAAGGCAATATCATTTAAGGAAAAAATTATCAATCAAGTATTTCTCAAATATTTATCCATAATTATTTTAGGAAATTAACCATTAATTTCACTAATTGATTAAAAGACAATCACAAGGTTCTTCATTAGGAATGTAATTTCCAACAGTGACCCCCACTTACTAAAATTAGCATATCTCAATCAATTTAAATCCAAATCATGCAAAATAAGTTTTCAAAGTTTGGAAATTTGATTTAAAACATAATCCAATTATTAGCACAGATTTCTAGGCGTTTCAAAATAGTAACTAACCCTTTAATTACGTCAAGATTCGCAGTCCCCAAAACAATGGATACATGTTTATTAAAATGATCATAACTTGAGCAATCAGATTCCAAATCGTGAAACTCAAATCCTATGGTTTCCTTATTTAATGGGGAACAAAATACAAGTGATTATTTTGTGTTTGAATATTTTAAATAGGGCCGAAATCATTCACTAAACAGAGATGCAGAAATGAAATGCCGTAAAACTTTCGCAAACCCTAACGAACCCAAGTCTTCCTATGTTTATGGATCGTATCCAAAACCTCCGACCTAAGGCTCTGATACCATTTGAAGGATATGGAATAATCCTTAAGCGTATTACGGAAGCGTAGGGATCGTATTGTATATGATTGAGAGCGACTAGTCGCAATAGTTGCTCGATGCAGCAGAACTTAAAAAAAATTTCATGCGATGAAACCACAAGATCCAAGAACACTTCTTGAATCATTTCATATAACCACATAATTGATAAAGGAATACCTCTTGTAGCGTGTTTACGATCTAGTCTCTAAGAGAAGAGACCGACTGTCTCGAGTCCGATCTTTGGAGGAGATGCTTGCGAGCACGGGGGATGAACCGTGCGCCTCTCGCAATCCAATATGTTGATCCAAGCAAAGAACTCCTGATCTCATCACATGAGATCATACGTCTTCTTCGTGAGCGATTCACACCAAAGGAAGATGGAGGACCAAGAACGGTCGCGGCGACAACACAACAACAATACGACGACGGCGGAGTCTTCCCTCTAGGGTTTGTGTGGACAGCCACCCAAGGAGAGAGAGGGAGAGGGCATGAGAATGAAAGGAGAGAGAGAGAGAGAGCTTGTTGTTGTTGTAATTGTAACCAAGAAGAGCAAGGGCACCTCTTCTTATATAGGGTTTTGGGAGTCCATTGATCATAATCCATGGACTACACAAAATCAATGGACGAGATTGATTTGTGCTTCTTTCAATGACCAAGATTTTGTTGGAAAATACAATATAATTAATTTAGTTTAGAATAAATATATATTGATAAATCAATATAATTTAATCCTAAAATTAAATCAATGAAACTTGGAGACAATGGAAAGGAGATTGCCTCCTTCCATATAGGTAGAGTGGAAGGCCACCCTTTCCTTATAGGAATTGGTGGCCGTCCCTTTCTCCTATTAGGAAAGGGGAAATCTTCATGTAATCTCATAGATTACATTATTCCATGTATCTCCAATATTTACAACAACAATTGTTGTAAATTATTCTACAAAAACAATTCATAATTATTTTGTGAATAGTGCAATCTTGCCATTGGAAATTTGTGAATCACATTCACAATCCAAAATAAAATGTGATTTGCATTTTCAATTAATTATACAATGTGAATCCAATTTCCAACCATATCTAATCAACATATATAAATCATAATAAGCTCT
Organism: Ottelia alismoides; assembly: GCA_037367405.1. NCBI lineage: Eukaryota > Viridiplantae > Streptophyta > Magnoliopsida > Alismatales > Hydrocharitaceae > Ottelia > Ottelia alismoides. The sequence continues at coordinate 228,432 of JAZKJV010006049.1, read as the reverse complement.
TTCTAATTCATTGTAAATCACATTTATATTATATTATGAATAATTTGGATATTGCTATCCACATTATTCTTATCCATAGTAATTAAATCATATTTAGTTATATTGGATCTCCATTCTCATGCATCCAAATAATGTTAATCAAATCCACATTATTCATGATAATTATATCACATTTAATTATCCATTTCTCAATGCTTAGATATAATTCAACTATGGAATTATTCTTGAACCCTTCCAAGAATAATGCACTTTCTCCACGGATACTTGGAGATAAGGACATGACGATTGCATGTTCCACGTATAGTGACTAGGATATTGAGATGATATCTCAAATCCAGATCTCATGGACCTCTCGTAGATGCTTGATTAAATCAAGACCGTAAATCTAATCTTCTCATTGCATCCGAATCTCATTCATATCAATGTCCAACACTTGGATCAAGATCAGATTACTTCTCTACTGAGAGGAGTCACTAAAATCCAAACATGTTTCATCATTCCCTCGGAATGGGTGCATCATGATTATACAATCGTTTATGATCACATCACCCTCACGTATTCCTATTACCTGTATATCCTGCATACTGGAAGACCTATGATAAACTCAAAGATAAAGATCAATTTAACACTGTCATCTTCAGGGTTTTATCAACAAGTTTCTCAATCTTGGTCATTGGGAGTTGGTATCGAGCATATGCTTTCACAAAGCATATATCATACCTACAAATTCTTGTCATGCTTCCAAAGCACGATGACCATGCATGGAATTTGATAGGTCCCAATTCCTCATGAGTGAGCTCATGTCTTCCGGTTCACAAGTGAACCTGTATGACCCCTTTGAGAGATCGTATTACTCATATGCCCTCACATGCACACCAGCTCGCTGGTATGTAGACCTTGGTTAGGTCATCAACCTATTGGTCTGCCAAATGTACATACATAGACATATAGTAACACATATTCCTCCGATCGGAGGATGTGTGCCTATATAGTGACAGTATACGATATAGGACTTCGGTTATCTCGATCTCGTTAAGTCAACTCTTTGACCTAACTAATCCAACACCTCCAAAACTCTTTTCCCATGCAGAGGACCTGCAACAAGAGGTCGATCAGATATCAGCCTAATGAGAAAGGGTTTCCATCTCCTACTCGGGCTAGATATCATCTCTTAACGATTATTTGATGGTGCTTGATGAGTCTTTTATCTAACTCCTTAGATATTCATCTAAGCACCAGCCTCTATGACTCAATTATTGAATCAACAACTATGTGATCATTAAATGGCCGTGGTACGTAACCCTAATTGTATAGAGGGACCTTATAGTGCATTCATTCATTTAATCTCAGAAAGGGAGTGAAAAAGAATCAACAACCTTTATTGATATATCAAACATTACAATAACATTTATTGTAGTAATGGTTCGCCTCGGGCTCACATGGCTAACAGAAACCTACTCACTAAGGAGCGGGATGAAACCACAGGAGAATGCCTCGAAGGGTTGATATGTTCCATTACAGTTTCTCTTCTGATACAGGAGATCTGGGGCATCTTATATAGCCTCCGCATACCCTCTAAGTCCCACCACTGGTAGATGTGGGAGTAAATACTGGATGCGGTAAATGGATCTTGTTGGGTTCCATTTACCCATCTATACAAGTGTGATACATATACTCCAACATCATGCATATGTGATGAATCTGTGATTCATCACTCTAAAAGTTAAAAATAGAGCCTTGTTCCCGAGTAAATAGAGGCATATTTCCCTACATAATGCATAAATAGCATTCATGCATGCATACATAATACATGCATTTTAGCACTCCATTAGCATTTAAATAAGAAGCCAAAATCCCTTGTAAAATATCCACTTATCAAAATAACCTCTTCCTTATAATATGTACTTCCTAGTTAATAATATAGGGAAGAAAGCCAGAAATCCCCCTTGTAAAATAGCCAATAAAACCCTAGAACCCCTAGACCATAAAATGCCCATAGATCCCTCATACAAACTCCAAAATAGGTCTACTCACTGTTAGAATAATACACATTAAAATACCTTTAAAATGAGACTAATTTCATCCAATTTGGAGCTCGTATGAAAAAGTTGGATTTTTGGGCCTCTTTGTATACTACATGTATGTATATTTGTATCTTTGTATTTTTGTATCATATTTAACCTCATCTCTGTCTTTGGTCAACATGAAACTTATAGATCTCATCGAGATCGACAACTTTCATGTTTTGAGTTTTTCCAAATTCGGCCCACTCTTCTCTCTACCCTTATTTCTTTGTCCAGCCAATCACAGCAGGCCACGTGGCGCCATCTGGTCGCGCCACGCGGCCCGCTCCCCTTGCCCAAGCCGCCTCTGCTCTCAGTCGTTGGATGGTCTTCCAGATCCAAGGGCCATACCGCCTCCACGTACGCCTCTCATCTCAACCGCCAGATCAAGTCCCCCGCCTCATCTCAACCGCCCATTTGCGCCTCTTCATCAGCGCGCCACGTGGCGCGTGTTGCGCCCTTGGATGACACACTCCATCCCTCCATCTCAACCGCTCAGCCTGCCATGCGTCGTAGCCCTTCAATCTTTCTCAGATCTGATCTCCGCCGCTCGACAGCGCCCTCTCCTCCGCACGACACCTGGCGCCATCACGTCCTTTGGATTAAGCCACTCCTGATGCAATCCACACCGCTCGTGCGTACTTCTCCCCCATCGCGCCACGTGGAGGGCTCCTGACGCTCAGATCACCGCACCCAGATCTCCATCCTACCGCTCCATCCCGCCTCGATCACCACCGTTGGATAACAAGATCCAATGGTGGAGACTTCGTCTTCCACCTCCAGCGCCCCTCTCTCCCACGTTCTCCGCCTTGCGGGAGGGGCAACCCCTTCCTATTCTCAGCCGCGCTCCCTCCACCGTCGACGACCACCATCACCTCCACGTCCTTCCCCACTCGTCCCTTATCCTCGCCAGCTACTCCATTACCCACGTCGACCTTCAGCGACATCCCATGAACCCCTTAAACCTCGCTCCATCACCAGCCCGGCCGAGACCTCCCACCTATAAATACGTGCCCTCCAGCCGACTTCAGCCTTATCCGCCACCCCTGAGAGATACCCCGAGCTCGGAGCGTTTGATTGGTGACAATAATTGCACGATTCCTTGAGCGAAGACGGTTGTCTTCTTCGGCGAGATCCTAGGCCACCGCCGTGTCGCAGCCCTCCTCCGCTGAGCCGTTGCTTGAGCTCAGGGACTTACCGCCCCTTCGAGCGACGATCTGGACCTCGATCTCGAGCTCCAAACCCCAGGTAATTGCCTCCACCTTCGTTTAATCTTCATTTTGATTTTTCTTCCATTTTCTCGCATTTAATTACACCTCCACCGTCATCTTCTCGCCTCGCTCTCACTCTGCCGAGCTCCGCGATGGAACTCTCATCCTCGCGGTGCCATTCACGCCCTCCTACGACGTACTTCGCTCTCCACCATCTCCAGCCCCGCCACTTGGCCGGAGCACCATCATCAGATCATCTCCGATCCGCCTTAAGCCTCGCCGACCATCCCCACGTCTCCACAAATGCACCCAGTGCTTCGGCTACTCTTCTAACGCCTGCAGGTACCACTTTCATGCATTGGCCGGAACATCACCGGAGGGCCTTTTGAGCTTCGTCGCCACGGAGCTCCGACGGCCCGCTACAGCTCCTGAGACCACCAGACGCCTCGCCGCATCACCGCGCTTCTTCTGGGATAGCTCCGGACCGCCGGAGAGCATCATCGATACGAGGAGGGACGGGCGGAGCCAAGGCCTCGTCGCCGGAGCCCCGCCATCTCCTCCACAAGCGGCGGAGGCCCATTGAAGAAGATGCCTCAGTGACCGTTCGATCATCTCGATCGGACGGTTCCTAGTCAGCCACGTCGCCAATCCACCGGAGCTGCAGCCAGCCGTAGGATCATCTGCGATCCCACGAATCTTAGTGCACCACGTATCCAACACCTGCAGCAGCCGAGAGCCGTAGGATTTATTTGAGATCCAGCGGTCTGCCTTCCGCCACGTCGCACCCTCCATAGCGATCCAATGCCCGTTGGATAAACTTAGATCTGACGACCTTAGATCTCGCCACGCGTCTTCACCGACATCCGTTGGATCGATCCTGATCCAACAGTCGCCAGCACACCACGTGGAGGAGTCCGAGCCTCTTCTCCGACCCTAGGCTCGGACTACCCGAGGCTACACCGAGCCTCACTCCAGACCTCCAGGAGCTTCCAAGCCAAGCCCCGAGCCTCCTGAGTCGCCCGAGCCTAGGCCGACCACGTGAGGAGCGTGCGGCATGGGTATTTTGCACAGAGGCCCTCGGGACTTTTTGAAATTACAAAAAGGTCCCTGTGAAGCAGACCCCACATGAGGAGCACGCGCCAGTGGAGAATTTGCATATCAGTCCCCAGCATTCTTGGTAATTGCATTTAAGTCCCTGTCAGCATATTTCTTTTATGTAGTTTTATTTTCTTATATTGCAAATACACCCCTGTCTTTGCACGCATCCCTAGGTCTCATTTTACATCATTTTTGAATTCCAAAAGTTGCATTTTGTTGAGTAACTTGTCCTCTATCTATTGTGCTACGTGTCACATTTTTGTAATTACAGTAGATTTTTAAATGAATTAATTGGTTGATTTGTGTGATATTTTACCTAGTGAGACCTTTTAATTTATAATTAATTTTCTGTAACTCCAAAAACTCTCAAAAATTCGCAGTAGCTTTAAGACAGTGAACTCAACCTTGCATAAAAAATTCATGTCCTTTGCACGCAAATCGAGGCCTAAATAAATTGTTTAGTGATTTTCTTATTTTAATTTTAATAGGTTCATTTCACATTGAAATTTAGGTCTGTCAATTTTCCTAGATCCCTCATCATTAGATCTATCTAGGATAATTTTTGTTCCTGAAAAAGATATGATTTGTTATTTATTAAAAATAAATTAGTAAAAATCACCTTGCCTGCATCTTTAATTCACTGTAAATTCATTTAGTGTCTAAAAATTCCAAAAAAATTAGGGTAGCTTAGTTTCATCATAATCCATCATCCGACCAATTTTCATAATTTTTGGACTTTATTTGATATCTTAAATTGATTTAACTTTAAATCGGCCTGATATTGCATGTGTCTGCATAGAAAAAAAGAAAAAGACCAAAAAATAATTCCCCGAAAATCACACTTGAAAAAGTTGCTGAAATATACCTAAGGAGACAGATGCCTCCTTGAGTTCGACCTTGGACACTACCAAGTAAAAAAAATTACCGCTTGAAATTGACTCAAATCTAATTTAAGTGGTTTTTGATTAGCCCTCTCGTATCCGACTGCAACGAACGACATCTAGTTAATTTGGACATTAACTTGATCGAGTTAACTAAGGGTGTGGGGCGGCTATCAAAATGGCGCCGTTGCCGGGGAGGCACGGCTTAGGTTAATTTTTAGTCAAATTCTGAGTGTTTGATTTTCTTTCCCTGGGTAGTCTGACCTCTGGTTTTCTTGTAATTATTTTCTCTCTCTTTTATTTCTTTGCATTATTTTTCTGTGTCACTCTCTGACCTCAATATTTTTTTGTGCGAGGAACGCGAGGAGTTGAAGACGCTTCGAGGATCTAGCATTTAGATTTATTGAGTGAAAAGAGAGGCTTTGTAAATTTTCATTTTTCTTTATTTATTTTTTCGCATTATTTCCAGTGGTTCCCGTTTGGGTTCTCGCGCATGTAAATATAGTGGAACTGTGTCCCCGTGTGCTTTGTGGATGAATGTAAATTAGCTTGCACTAGCGGCTCCCCGAGCCAATATAGGAATTGCTTGTGTTCGTAATCATTAAGACCACACAAATCACTTAAAAGACACACTTAGACTGCAGAACTTAGCCAAAATAACCTGTTCTTCACGCTAATAGAACTGCTTGTCTAGGAGCGGATTTCATCGCCTGCATTTGCATTTAGATAAAGTTTTCAATTCTATTTTTCATCATGCATAAAAAAGCGAATGGATCACTGTAAGTCTCCTGAACTCAGCATAGCATCATTATTTTAACTTGCATCGGTTTTTCTCGATTTCCCCCTCTGATTTTCACATTTAATTAAATGGAAATTGGGACTGTTCGATAGGCGTGCTATGTGGTTGGACTTAATCAAGTGAGAACTTAATCTAAAATCGGGACTGCTAAACATTATTGACAAAAAAAGGAAATAAAATCTGAAATTTTTTTGCGGGAGATTAATCCCCGACCTTGTTTTCCGGCTGAGTGAGGGTACTTGAGTGTGTGTGAACACCTTAAGGCAGAGCCCAAATCCCCGCCTTCCATATCACGTTCTGACTGATCCTAGCAAATATCACAAGTCGAATAATTTCAGATTCATTGACTAGTACCAAGTAGCCTCCGCCTGTCTCAGGTAGATAGGGGCGCAATTGCGGTACTTTGCGACAAGTTGCCAGTAACCCCTCGGGGAGAAGTTCCGGCCTTGTCAGCCTCCGCCTGCTTGCAGGTAGATAGGGGTGTGGTCATTGAATCCATCGACTTGGGATAGGAGCGAAGAAAGGAAGGACTGGCGGTATCTTAGGCGACAGGTTAAACAGGGAAGACGCATCCGGCTCTGAGCCGACTTCCCTATAGGCCGCGTAATCCTTGCTAATTTTGCTTGAAAAATCACACTTAAAAGCCACAAGATTAATTGGACTCGATTTCGAGTCCTTCACTGTGTTGAGTGTGAACCCAGGGTCTTGGATTGATTTGTTTGCTTCAGGTAGGAGTAAAATCCTATCTTCTTCTCGCCATATCAAGATGAGCAACTAGGGAGATCTCGACTCTTTATTCACCGATCTCTCTATGAGTCCCCCAAGTAACTCATTTTCATCGGCCCAAGCGCACCTTGGACCAACCAGGACTCATGACCCTCTTGAGTCTTGGTTCCCTATCACCCAGGGTGGTTACTCTCAAACCAACCCTTTCCTCTCCTCCGAGATTATCGAGGAAGACCATTTCCTCGGTAACCCCTTCCTTGATTTGTCCTCTGACACCGATCTTATTTCCCACACAGGACTAGAGGACAAAATGCCGCCTATAATGCCACCGGATGAGGAGCAAATATGACAGATTCTTGCTCGCCTTGCCGAAGCCAAACAGAAGAATGCAGATCTCACGGCGCGGATGGGACAGATCATAGTAGCATGAGGAATCGACCGACCAATGGTCGATGCCTACAACCCGACGGAAAATGAGATTCAGAATTGGTTAGCACCAGCGGTTCCTGCCGAGGCATTTGAGCTGAAGCCCCACTTTCTCAGTCTGCTTCCGAAGTTCAACGGAAACACAAATGAAGAACCGTACACTTTCCTCCGTGACTTCGAGCTGGTTTGCAACAATCTTAGCCATCCCAATGTTGGCCAAGATTATATTCGACTGAAGGCAACCCCTTTTGCCTTAGGAGATAAGGTTGCTCATTGGCTGAAGAACTTAGGGGTGATATGTACTACATGGATGCAGTTCAAGGACCTCTTCCTGAAAAAGTTCTACCCTCTCAGTAGGACTAATCAAATGAGAACAAAGATTGCCAACTTCTCCCAAGGACCTAGTGAACCCTTCCACGATGCATGGGATAGGTTCAATGACTTAGTGCAGAAATGCCCCTGCCACGACATTTCTAAGGCGATCCAAGTCCAGACCTTGTTCTGTGGTCTAACCCCGGAGATGTAGGGGTTAGTCAGTGCCGCCTGTGGAGGAAGCTATCTGAACAAAAATGAGCACGCCGTATAGAAGATCTTGGAGCAGATGGCGGAAACCGGCAGGTCGCAAGCCACCAGGGCCTATATGTTGTCTCCCTCAATTCTATCCAATGAGACAACCCGAAGGACTGTAGCGGATCTGACCGAGGACCTCATCCCCAGCATGGGGATGATTGCCGACAAGCTTACCATGGTCGAGAAGATCCACAAGAGGGTCACTGACCTTAAGTCTCTCTCGCGGTACCGAAGAAAGTGGAGGAACTCACTGAGAAGGTAGCCAAGATGAAGCTACCTGCCCCTTCTGCACCACCTGCACCTGTGCATCGAGTCCATATTGTGCAGGAGCAGGCACCGGGGCCTCACAGTGGCTGGGTGGAGGATCAGACTTACACCCAGCAGGACCAGCATGCACCCCCACAAGCAGAGACCGGATACGAGGAGCCTCTGCAGGTGTTCGAGATCAACGGGCTGTGGTACAGCCGTGACCCCGTCAGTAGACAGTCGGGATGGAGAATGGTCAGCCTCACCGACCTTCCCCAGCTTACCAAGCAACCAGCTCTGTCCCCGCACCGCGCTTTCAGTCCAGGCCAGAACAAGTGTACTAGCCTCAGCAGCACCACCAGCAGCAGCGCACATATCAGCAGGGCCCATCACCGTCCCACCAGCAGCAGCAGTATCGACATGGCCAGCAGGGCCAGTACAGAACCTCGCCCTCACATCAGCCAGCTCGGCCCACCGAATCGGAGTCTCTCACCTTGGCGATCCAGACCCTGTCTGATAGGGTCCAACAGACGCAGAATGACTACCTGGACATGAGAACCGATATCAATCGGGTCTCTCGTACCCAGGACCAATAGATGGTGCCAAAGACCCCAATTCCCGCACATGTTCAGGCCAACCCGAACAGCTTACACCATGGCCATAACCGACCTCGAGATCAGGTATATTATTCAAATAATTATTTATCTGAACATGAGATCCTTTCGTACGATAATGTAAATCATATGTCCCTCAGGAGCGGAAGGACCGTGACCATACCTGATCGGGCACGGGCACAAAAGGAAGGAGCCTCCGAGATTCTACCTGAGGAGAACTTGGAGGAAGAGGAGGAGCAACACCACCACCGCCGGCAGAAGAAGAGGACATATGAGTCCTCGAAGCAGCAGTCCCGCATCCGTATGGAGTCCGACGAAACCGATGAAGAGCCCGCACCTCCATCTGAGGAGGATCGTCCAACAGTCGCGAAAGAAGCATCACCGGTTTCGCCTCAGCATTTTCTTTTCAGTCAGAGTCAGAGTCCTAGTTTGTTTCAGAGTCAGCGTCATGTAAAGAACCCAGTTCCCGAAGTTAATGAAAATCTTTCAGTTTCTGAACATGAGTTGGAGTCAATAATCCCTTTCCCCCGGGCTCTCAAGGGTGGAAAGAAGGAAACCAAAAAAATCCAAAAAGATGACCCTGAGATGGCAGAGTTCTGCAATAAACACATCAAGGTCACAATCCCCTTTGACAAGTACGTGGAGATGAGCCCTGCATTCCAAAAATACCTTAAGGTGAGATGCCCACCTACTAGGGTTAGCAGGAAGACCAAAAGCTGTGTTGAGAAACACGTTTTATCAGTAGCCACGACTTGTGCAATAAAGAACTCGTTTCCAAGGAAACGAAGAGACATGGGTGCACATTATGTAGTGAGTCATGTTGATGACATTGCGTTTGCACGCACTCTCCTGGACAATGGTTCCTCCATCAATCTGATGCCGACAGTCCTCTATGAGCGGCTTAATCTCGTACCTCTTAGGAAATCTAGAGCCCTTCTACAGTTTGCTGATAAATCAACCAAGAGGTCCCAAGGAGAATTGAGGAACATTGTGATCAAAGTCGAGGGATAAGAATACATGGTGGACTTCACTGTCCTGGATATAGAAACCCCTCAGAATTGGAGAGACTCCCATATCATTCTAGTTAGGCCCTTCCTCAGAACAGTAGGGGCCTTATTTGATTATAAGATCGGGAAGATTCAGTTCCAAACTCCAGGCGGAGATGAGGAACTCGAAATGAAGCAGACAAGATGGCAGAGACTGGATTCAGAATCCAGCACCGAGTACTCTTCTACCGGAACAGACTGCGATCATGTAGACACAGTTGGGCCATGGAGACAGAACCCAGCCAGCACCGATGAGTCCCTCCCCTCCGGAGATGATCCAGTACATGAATCAGTTTGCGAGGTCCTCAGAGACGAGTACAGTTCAGAACCTGCATCGCCCTACATCTTCGATGACGTAGAGGCCCAGTTGGGCCTGTCTGTCCTCCCCTCTTTAGGACAATCGGAAGATGAGGATGACGAGTCGGACGTGGCTTTTGCCGATTGCATGGAGACTTTTGACGATCCGACTCCTGAGCCGAACAACTTGGTGGCAGCTATCATAGAGAAAGATCCAGCCACTTCCAACACCGAGCCATATCAGATTGAGCCAGACTTCTTAGACGATCACATTATTCTCGAGCTCAAACCCTTACCCACAACCTTAAAATACGCCTTCCTTGCGGGTCAGGACAAGAAATTTCCGGTCATCATCAGTTCGCGATTGACCGAGGAGCAGGAATCTCGCTTGCTAGAGATTCTGGAGAAAAACCGCAAGGCAATAGGCTGGAGCATTTCCGATCTCGACGGGATAAATCCCGCTCTGTGTTCGCACCATATTTACTTCGAGAATGAATCCAAACCCTCTCGTGAATTCCAACGTTGTTTGAATCCAAATTTACGAGAGGTCGTGAAGAAGGAGATAGAAAAATGGTGCAACGCGAGTTTCATTTACCCAATCTCCGACTCTAAGTGGGTGGCCCCAATCCATGTTGTCCCAAAAAATTCAGGAATTCAGACGACCACCAACGAGGACGGAGAGGAGATCGTGACGAGAGTGCCCACGTCATGGCGCGTCTGTGTGGATTACAGACGCCTGAATGCCGCGACGAAGAAGGACCATTTTCCCCTACCGTTCATTGATCAGATCTTAGAGAGACTAGCAGGGAAAGAGTTCTTCTGCTTCTTAGATGGGTTCTCGGGCTACAATCAAGTATCCATAGCTCTAGAGGACCAGGAAAAAACCACATTCACATGCCCCTTTGGTACCTATGCTTTCAGGCGCATGCCTTTTGGGTTATGCAATGCTCCAAGTACTTTCCAAAGGTGCATGATTGCTGTATTCGCGGAAATGGTAGGCGAATTCCTGGAAGTCTTCATGGACGACTTCTCGGTCCACGACGATTCCTTCGATTCCTATCTTAGGAATCTGGACCGAGTCCTCAAAAGATGTTGTGAGGTTAATCTGGTGCTCTCCTGGGAGAAAAGTCACTTCATGGTGACGGAGGGCATAGTGTTAGGGCATGTCATCTCCAAGAGAGGAATGGAGGTTGACCTTGCCAAGGTGGATGTGATCAGACGACTCCAGCCACCAATCAACGTCAAACAGTTGCGGTCGTTCCTCGGGCATGTTGGATTTTATCGAAGATTCATTAAGGATTTTTCTAAGATTGCCCGACCGCTAACTGAGCTTCTAGGCAAAGACATGGAGTTTATTGTTGATCACAAATGTCTTAAGGCCTTTAAGCTATTGCAGGGAATGATAATGGATGCACCCATCCTACAAGCCCCAGATTGGTCTCTACCTTTTGAGATCATGACGGACGCCTCAGACTATGCTGTTGGGGCTGTGTTAGGACAAAGAAGAAATGGCGTTCCGTTCGCAATTCACTACGCAAGCAAAGTGCTTGACACCACTCAGCGTAACTATACAGTTACGGAAAAGGAAATGCTTGCGGTAGTGTTTGCCTTGGATAAATTCAGATCTCACCTAATTGGATCCAAGGTAACCGTGTTCACTGACCATACGACACTACAGTACTTGATGGAGAAGAAGGACGCGAAGGCGCATCTTCTTCGATGGATTTTACTTATCCAGGAATTTGATTTGGACATCCGTGATAAACCTGGAAAGAAGAACGTAGTGGCCGATCATCTCTCTCGTCTCGAAGATCTTAATACTTCCGAGGATTCACCAATTCGAGACTCCTTCCCTGACGAGTCGATTTTTGTTATTGACTCACTCCCATGGTACGCCAATATCATGAATTATCTTGTCTCCAAGAAAGTTCCCGAAGATTGGCCCAAGATCCAAATTGACCGACTGAAGTCGGATGCTAGACACTACCATCGGGAGGATCCGATCCTTTTCTTTGAAGGACCGGATTGTGTCTGGAGACGATGTATTCCTCAGGAGGAATACCAGAGTGTCCTTTCTTTATGCCACAGCTTAGAGGCAGGAGGACACCACTCCGGGAAGAGGACCGCATGGAAGGTACTTCAGTGTGTCTTCTACTGGCCGACTCTGTTTCGCGATACCACCGCCTTCGCGAAGTCGTGCCCAATATGCCAGAGAATGGGAGGAACCATTGGTTCCAAGGACGAGATGCCAATGCAGCCGGTCATCATTTGTGATGTATTTGACGCCTGGGGCATCGATTTCATGGGCCCATTCCCTGTTAGCCACGGGTTCGAATATATCCTTCTTGCGGTGGATTACCTATCCAGATGGGTGGAAGCTATCCCGACCTGAGCTGCAGACCGCAGGACTGTCTGTAAATTCATCAAAAAGCACATAATCTCTAGGTTAGGGATCCCCAAAATGATGATATCAGACGGGGGTAGCCACTTTGTGAATCGGGAGGTGAAGAAACTCCTAAAGGACTACGACATCGAACACCGTGTCGCAAGTCCTTACCACCCACAAACCAATGGTATGGCTGAGATGTCGAATCGGGAGGTGAAAACCATATTGCAAAAGCTTGTCCGCCCGGACAGGAAGGACTGGTCTCAGATCTTGGATCTAGTCCTCTGGGCGTATAGGACGGCTTACAAGACACCGTTAGGCACCTCCCCATTCCGAATGGTATTCGGAAAGCCGTGCCATTTGCCCGCAGAGTTAGTGCACAAATCGGAATGGGCAATTAAGAAGGTCAACTAGAACACGCACCTTGGGCAGAAGCAAAGAGACATGGATCTGAATGAGCTTGTGGAAGTCAGAAACCGTGCATATGACAACAGTTTGGTGTACAAGGACAAGGTGAAGCGTTGGCATGATAGATATATCAGACGAAAGACCTTTGTTCCTGGACAGAAGGTATGGTTGTTCAATGCTAGGCTGAAGATTTTCCAAGGCAAGTTGAAGTCTAAGTGGACGGGCCCATTTGTCGTCCGTACGGTGCATGATAGTGGATGTGTCGAGATCTCAGATCTCGCAGATGACGCACCGACATTCCTTGTGAATGGACAGCTGTTGAAACACTTCGTCGAATCCAATGAGCAGTTAGTCCATGTTGAGGAGATTGTATTCATGCATGAGACAGATTCAGCAGATACACCTCGAGCCGCGTATGAGACCTTGCAGCAGTGAGCTCCAGCCATCGGCAGCATCTTGAAAGATTCAGACCGACTCATTTGTATATATCATCGTTCTTGTACATCCTATCCTCTTTTCCCCACGACTCTAGTAACCCATCCCCACCTCATCGAATCACTATCTTGGACTATACTTAGGATGACCAGATCCTAAGTATAGGGGGGAGGAGTCACTTGAGTCGGTTCGTTGTACATTCTTCAGATCACATTGGTCCTCATACTCGTTTCCGTCCTATACTTAGGCTGACCTGAGCCTAAGTATAGGGGGGACCGATGCCCGCATTGTATATTAATCCACTTCTCTTCGTGACCTCGCCCGCCCCACTTTTTGACTTTCTTCTACACTTAGGCTGCCAGAGCCTAAGTATAGGGGGGCCGGTCGATTTCTATACATTTTCATTTCTCTTTAACTCTCTTACGCTTAGCACGAGCTATGTCTTTTTCCTCGCTCTTCGTGCTCTGAGGACATAGCACACGCTAAGTATAGGGGGGCGTGTATATATTACATATATACTTTACCCATAGCTCGTACTTTCGCGTATTTTTGTACATATTTTACAATAATTACGGGTGGGTAAAAATTGGAAAAAAAAATTGTATACTTATATATTTTGTAACACTTATACAACTCTTGTAAATTGTTATAACATAGAAGGTATACCAAAGTTTTGAAAAAAAAAACACACACAAAAAAAACAACACAAAAAAAATAAAAAAATAAGCTTCTTATTTACTCTTGCATATCAGCTCTGCATCTAAAAAGAAAAAGAGTCTTGCATTTTCATTCATTTTCATAGCATGACATCCCATCTCATCTGCATACTTTGCATATGCAAAGTGAAAAGTTAGTGGGTTCTGGACTAAGTTATGAGTAGATATTGAGGATGGACTTGATTTGACCTTAATCCACCTAATTTCAGAGGAACCGTATAGGAACTGGAGTTAAGATTTCTCAGGTCAAGTGACTTAAATCTTCGAGTCTGCAAGTCTATGTTCACATGTCATCTTAATCAGTCTAAGTAGAATATCTCGTGCATACGCAGGATTCTTTTAGATAATGACCTAACTTGGACAAGCACTATGCACGTAGCTCTTCATTGATGAGGTGGTGAGGAGGTAGAATCCTTTAGCTTGGAGTAGCACATGGGTAGAAACATCCGTCCTCCTCTAGGGAGGGTAGTGCATCTCAACCTAGTCTGGTGGTGTTGACATCTAAGGTCGGGATGCTGTGGGTTGCAATAATGCTTCAAAAGAGGGATAGTCTACTGACTCAAGAGGAAAAACTCCTGATGTACATGCTGCACATTGTATGAGTTTGAAAAAAAAGTTGCAAAAACTCCAAAAAATCAGACAGGCCCAAGAGAAAATAAAATACCTGTCGGAGTCTGTATATTAGTAAAGCAGCTGGATGACTTGGCTACACTGGTCAGGCATCCCGGGATAGGTAGCTACACTGGCTACCGTCCATTCTTTTCTCTATCCCCTCCTCTTGAGTAGGTCGCACTTGAACTTAGAAGGGAATACCCCGCTCCTCGAGGAAAGAGTTACTGGGTCGGGTTATTGAGTTACCTTGTTAGAGGAGGCTGGTTCCGAGCTATTTCTGATGTGGAGAGTTACATCTCACTTACACAGTACAAGTAAGAATCATAGTCATCAGAAATTTGCGTTTGAGGATTTGTTCTGACCTGACTATTAAGGAGTCTTGAATAGAAGACTTGTGGAACTTGAAGTCTGTTAGGTCTTAAGTTCATGTCCAAATAAGGTTCCGCCACACAATTAATCCAAAGGTCGAGTCAAGCTCCATTTTTAACTTTGGTTCATGACCTTGGTATGGAACCCAAAATCATTTCACTCTTGCATTTTATTTAGTTGCTCGGGGACGAGCAAGGTTTAAGTATAGGGGGTTGATGAATCTGTGATTCATCACTCTAAAAGTTAAAAATAGAGCCTTGTTCCCGAGTAAATAGAGGCATATTTCCCTACATAATGCATAAATAGCATTCATGCATGCATACATAATACATGCATTTTAGCACTCCATTAGCATTTAAATAAGAAGCCAAAATCCCTTGTAAAATATCCACTTATCAAAATAATCTCTTCCTTATAATATGTACTTCCTAGTTAATAATATAGGGAAGAAAGCCAGAAATCCCCCTTGTAAAATAGCCAATAAAACCCTAGAACACCAAGACCATAAAATGCCCATAGATCCCTTATACAAACTCCAAAATAGGTCTACTCACTGTTAGAATAATACACATTAAAAGACCTTTAAAATGAGACTAATTTCATCCAATTTGGAGCTCGTATGAAAAAGTTGGGTTTTTGGGACTCTTTGTGTATCTTTGTATTTTTGTATCATATTTGACCTCATCTCCGTCTTTGGTCAACGTGAAACTTGTAGATCTCATCGAGATCTACAACTTTCATGTTTTGAGTTTTTTCAAATTCGGCCCCTCTTTTCTCTACCCTTATTTCTTTGTCCAACCAATCACAGCAGGCCACGTGGCGCCATCTGGTCGCGCCACGCAGCCCGCTCCCCTTGCCCAAGCCGCCTCTGCTCTCAGCCGTTGGATGGTCTTCCAGATCCAAGGGCCACACCGCCTCCACGTACGCCTCTCATCTCAACCGCCAGATTAAGTTCCCCGCCTCATCTCAACAACCCATTTGCGCCTCTTCATCAGCGTGCCACGTGGCGCGTGTTGCGCCCTTGGATGACGCACTCCATCCCTCCATCTCAACCGCTCAGCCCGCCGTGCATCGCAGCCCTTCAATCTTCCTCAGATCTGATCTCCGCCGCTCGTCAGCGCCCTCTCCTCCGCACGACACCTGACGCCATCACGTCCTTTGGATTAAGCCACTCCTGATGCAATCCACACCGCTCGCGCGAACTTCGCCCCCATCGCGCCACGTGGAGGGCTCCTGACGCTCAGATTACCGCGCCCAGATCTCCATCCTACCGCTCCATCCCGCCTCGATCACCACCGTTGGATCACAAGATCCAACGGTGGAGACTTCGTCTTCCACCTCCGGCGCCCCTCTCTCCCACGTTCTCCGCCTTGCGGGAGGGGAAGCCCCTTCCTATTCTCAGCCGTGCTCCCTCCATCGTCGACGACCACCATCACCTCCACGTACTTCCCCACTCGTCCCTTATCCTCGCCAGCTACTCCATTACCCACGTCGACCTCCAGCGACGTCCCACGAACCCCTTAAACCTCGCTCCATCACTAGCCCGGCCGAGACCTCCCACCTATAAATACGTGCCCTCCGGCCGACTTCAGCCCTATCCGCCACCCTTGAGAGATACCTCGAGCTCGGAGCGTTCGATTGGTGACAATAATTGCACGATTTCTTGAGCGAAAATGGTTGTCTTCTCCGGCGATATCCTCGGCCACCGCCGTGTCGCAGCCCTCCTCTGCTGAGACGCTGCTTGAGCTCAGGGACTTACCGCCCCTTCGAGCGACAATCTGGACCTCGATCTCGAGCTTCAAACCCCAGGTAATTTCCTCCACCTTCGTTTAATCTTCATTTTGATTTTTCTTCCATTTTCTCACATTTAATTACACCTCCACCGTCATCTTCTCGCCTCGCTCTTACTCCGCCGAGCTCCGCGACGGAACTCTCATCCTCGCGGTGCCATTCACGCCCTCCTACGACGTACTTCGCTCTCCACCATCTCCAGCTCCACCACTTGGCCGGAGCACCATCATCAGATCATCTCTGATCCGCCTTAGGCCTCGCCGACCATCCCCACGTCTCCACAAATGCACCCAGTGCTTCGGCTACTCTTCTAACGCATGCAGGTACCACTTTCGTGCATTGGCCGGAACATCACCGGAGGGCCTTTTGAGCTTCGTCGCCACGGAGCTCCGACGACCCGCTATAGCTCCTGAGACCACCAGACGCCTCGCAGCATCACCGCGCTTCTTCTGGGATAGCTCCGGACCGCCGGAGAGCATCATCGACACGAGGAGGGACGGGCGAAGCCAAGGCCTCGTCGCCGGAGCCCCGCCATCTCCTCTGCAGGCGACGGAGGTCCGTTGAAGAAGACACCTCAGTGACCGTTCGATCATCTCGATCGGACGGTTCCTAGTCAGCCACGTCGCCAATCCACCGGAGCTGCAGCTAGCCGTAGGATCATCTGCGATCCCACGGATCTTAGCGCGCCACGTGTCCAACACCTGCAGCAGCCGAGAGCTGTAGGATCTATCTGAGATCCAGCGGTCTGCCTTCAGCCACGTCGCACCCTCCATCGTGATCCAATGCCCGTTGGATAAACTTAGATCTGACGGCCTTAGATCTCGCCATGCGCCTTCTCCGACATCCGCTGGATCGATCCTGATCCAATGGTCGCCAGCACACCACGTGGAGGAGTCCGAGCCTCTTCTCCGACCCTAGGCTCAGACTACCCGAGGCTACACCGAGCCTCACTCCAGACCTCCAGGAGCTTCCGAGCCAAGCCCCGAGCCTCCTGAGCCGCCCGATCCTAGGACGACCACGTGAGGAGCACGTGCGGCCTGAGTATTTTCCACAGAGGCCCTCGGGACTTTTTGAAAATACAAAAAGGTCCCTGTGAAGCAGACCCCATGTGAGGAGCACGTGCCAGTGGAGAATTTGCATATCAGTCCCCAGCATTCTAGGTAATTGCATTTAAGTCCCTGTCAGCATATTTCTTTTATGTAATTTTATTTTCTTGTATTGCAAATACACCCCTGTCTTTGCACACATCCCTAGGTCTCATTTTACATCATTTTTGAATCCCAAAAGTTGCATTTTGTTGAGTAACTTGTCCTCTATCTATTGTGCCACTTGTCACATTTTTGTAATTACAGTAGATTTTTAAATGGATTAATTGGTCGATTTGTGTGATATTTTGCCCAGTGAGACCTTTTAATTTATAATTAATTTTCTGTAACTCCAAAAATTCTCAAAAATTTACAGTAGCTTTAGGACAGTGAACTCAACCTTGCATAAACATTTCATGTCCTTTGCGTGCATATCGAGGCCTAAATAAATTGTTTAGTGATTTTCTTATGTTAATTTTAATAGGTTCATTTCACATTGAAATTTAGGTCTGTCAATTTTCCTAGATCCCTCATCATTAGATCTATCTAGGATAATTTTTGTTCTTGAAAAAGATGTGATTTGTTATTTATTAAAAATAAATTAGTGAAAATCACCCTGCCTGCATCTTTAATTCACTGTAAATTCATTTAGTGTCTAAAAATTCCAAAAAAATTAGGGTATCTTAGTTTCATCATAATCCATCATCCGACCAATTTTCATAATTTTTGGACTTCATTTGATATCTTAAATTGATTTAACTTTAAATCGGCCTGATATTGCATGTGTATGCATAGAAAAAAGAAAAGGACCAAAAAATAATTCCCCGAAAATCACACACTTGAAAAGTTGTTGAAATATACCTAAGGAGACAAATGCCTCCATGAGTTCGACCTTGGACACTACCAAGTAAAAAAAATTACCGCTTGAAATTAACTCAAATCTAATTTAAGTGGTTTTTGATTAGCCCTCTCGTATCCGACTGCAACGAACGACATCTAGTTAACTTGGACATTAACTTGACCGAGTTAACTAAGGGTGCGGGGAGGTTATCAATATGCCAAGTGGAAAGTCAGAGGGTTATGAACGGAGTTATGAGTAAAAATTGAGAATGGACTTGGCCTGATCTTAATCCACTTAAAGTTTCATAGGAGCTTCATTGAGAAGTAAGCTCTTTGAATCTTTGGGTCATAGACTTAATTCTCCAAGTTTACAAGACATTGTCTAGATTTTGACTCTTAGTGTCTAACCTAGTTACCTCATTCTGAGTAGACTCTTGGATAATTAAGTAGTCTGTACTCTACACCATGCACTTAGCTTAACTAAGACTAGCTATTGCAAGATCGTGTGTATTTTTTTGGTAGAGTAGACAACTAAAGATCAGAGTAGTGGGTTGAAATAAAGCTTCGGATGAGAGATGGATTGCTAGCACAATTTTTTTCTAAGACCCCAAAATATGGATGAAATAAAAAAATTTATATCGGTCGGGGCATTAAAAATAAACATGGAGCAACCACAAAAAAGAAGCCAATACCAAAAAAACAATATTTAACTAAAATGGTCCAAGCTTCCGATAGCCTATAGATCTGGTGGAGACTTGGCTACACCGACCAAGCTTAACATGAGAGTTGACCACACTGGTCACTCCCTACTTCTTTTCCCCTTCTTCTACATTTCTCATCCTACTTGTTGTGAACTAATTTGTTCCTGAACTTAGAAGGAAATACATGACTCCCCGAGGATGGGTTACTAGAGGAGGAGATTGCATGGTAGTTCGACGTCTTGGATGGGAAGAGCTAACACCCTTCACACACCAGAGACAGTTATCCAGTATTCATGCGGGATTTTTCGGGAGGGAGTTGATGTAAGATGACTTCTGAGTTGGGTATGGATGATGATTTGTACAACTAGGAGACTGTTGTTATCAAAACCCTAATTCTCACAAGGTTTCTGTCACATTATTAATCCAAAGGTCGAGTCAAGCTCCATTTTCACCTTTTGTTCATGACCTTGGTAAGGAACCCAATTTCATTCTACTTTTGCATTTCATTTTAGTTGATGGTATGATGAATATTTGGTTCATCACTCTAAAAGATGAAAATAGAGCTATATTCCCGAGTCATTCATTACATCTAATCATTTAAATTGCATTTCTATCATTTATGCATTTGTAATTAATATTCTCGTTTTTGCATGCATGATTGCATTTAATAAGAAGCCAAAATCCATGTACATTATCACTCATAACTTCTTCTATTTTTAATTATGTTTTTATTAACTCCTAATTAAATAGAATCAACTTGGTTGTGAACATATTAGGACTATTATTCAAGGAAAAATATCAAAAAAATAACATTTTGTATATTTGTCCAATAAAAACCAAACCCTAATTTTGAGAACAAAAGTTGTAAATGTCAATATCTCTCTTTTACAGTCTCCTATGAGCCCCTACCCACTTTTGAATTAATCTACTTTTAGTTATCTACAAAATAATACCAAATTCAAAAGAATCGGAGTTTGTATGTGAAACTTGGGTTTTGGGACCTCACGTATATTGTATATTTTGATTGATTTTAACCCTATTATTTCAAGTACAAAATCAGCTCTTATTTATTTATCTATTTTTTTCATTTATTTTATTTGATTAATGATTTAATAAAATATGCAAAAATCTAGATCAAAGTTGAAGTAAAAAAATCAAAAAAATCACTATGCGTTTGTATACAGAGTCTATGTATATGCCTCCTTTATTTTACTTCTTTATTTTCTTAATTATTAAAAATAAAAAAATAAAGTGTATACATTTATTTTATGTTTTATCTGATTTTATCTTCATTTTTATCTAAATAAATAATTGTAGAAAAATTACAAGATACAAAGATACTGATATTTTATATCTACAGTACCACAAAAAATACGTTTTATAGATGGTATCTTTTGGTTTTGGTTCCCTCATGAATTTTATAGATCTCGTGAAGATCAACTTTCATGTAGATCACTTTTTCATTTGATTTCGTTTGGTATTTTTTATGGATTTTTTTCATTTCTTTTTTGAATTTTTTGGGAGCAATATGTGGCAGCTCCTGGAGGTACCACGTGTTACCCCCTCTTTTATTTCCTTTTTAATATAATTTAATATAATTCCTTTCTCTCTCTCTCCTTACCTCTCGTCCTCCGCTAACCGTTCTTCCCCCTTCACCCACCGTTACGCCTCCGCCGCCCTACACGCGCCGCAGCAGTTGCGGCTCGTAGCCTTTACATCTCCACCTCCGCGGTCATTATGCTCCTATGCCTCATATTATACCCCTTGACGCCATCGTCCTCCGCATCCTCCATTAATAGGAGAGAAGCTCAACCCCCTTCATCCTCATGTGATGGTCAAGGAGTCCTAAGTTTGAGCGAGAACGATCCTTTCCCAAGCAAGATCCAGGAGCTCACCACCTCATGTTGCTGATGCATCTCCGCCGTAGCCGAGCTCCACCATCGCCAAGGTGTTAAGCAACGACTGTCTGGAGCTCGAAGCTCCAGCCATCCAGGCAACTTCCCAGGTAATCCCTCCTCCTTCTTCTTCTCCACTTACTTCTTTCTTTCTTCCTCCTATTTCTCTGTTCTTTTTATCACCTCACCCTCGGAGCTCGAGCTCCCACCGCCACCTCGGTCGCACCCTTCATCACCTGCTCCTCTGTTCCTTTTCACTCCTGCTTCCCCCTTCGCACATTGGATCTCGCCCACTCATCGTCCACCTCACTGTACTCACACTTCACCCCCACCTAAACCGTTCATGTACCTCGTTCCTCATCACCATCACTCGTGCCACTCATCCATGCTCACTGGCCCCAAGCATTGCCTTCCACCTATGCCCTCAACCGCACCAACAACAACCACTAGAGGAGCCTTATCTCCCCTCAGTCCTCCGCTAGAGAGTCGCACCACCAATTGCATTTGCCCCTTGGGCCGCTCTACCCCACCGTAGCTTGACCACTGTGCTTGGTCGCGTGCCTCCACCTCACCACCACCCACTCACCGCCTCCACCTCGTCATCGACCACCTCGTGCCACCGGAGTGCGGACTAGCTCACCGCCTTCATCGCCCTCATTAGCTCTTGTTAGATTAGGCTCCCGACCTCGATCTAACAGCCACTCCACCGACACATAGCTACCTAATCCTCGACCCATGCCTCGAGGTTCGGGTGGCCAGTGCCTCTCCCAACAACCATGTGGAGGTTCAAGCCTCGGTCCTCATCACTGTTGCCCAAGCTGCCTTCAGCACTTGAGAAGCACGTGAGGGTGGGGAAATTACACCTCGACCCCCACACTTCTAGATAATTGCACCAAGATCCTTGTCGTCCATAACATGTGCAGCACACATGCGCACCAGGGGTAAATTGCAGAGGTACCTAGGTTGGTTTTGATAATTATATATAAGTCCCCTCAGGGGCCATTTTTACACAAAAGTATATTTTTCTCACATTTTGTCCTTGGAAATTCTTGTTAGCTTATCTTTTTCATTTGAACTCCATTTTCAACGTACTACATGCCATTTTGAAGCTTGTTCCATGTCCTTCATTCTACATATTTTGTGACAGATCAGAGCTAAATTTTTGTTGAATATTATATGAGGTTTCCTTTTGATCTATGAAGGCTTATAGTTGACATGTTTGTGCACTTTTATGTTAAAGAGAAGTGATTTACTCTACAGGGGCTTCATTGAGGAGATTTTAATTGATTAACTTCCCTATTTTTTTAACTTTAAAAATCATTTCTTTGAGGACTAAATTACATGGAAATTTTGTGGTCATCGCTTTTATGGATCATCAAATGCTCTCATTATTTATAGAACTACTAATTTATTGATTGATCTTCTACCTTGCATCTTGGATTTAATTTGATAAACATTTTTGAGGAAAATGATTAATATTATTGGGATTAAAAATCACCATCACAGATTGTGTTCTTCATTTCTTTATCTGTTTAATTGCATTTTATTTTTGGCATTGATGAATCTGCATTTCATCATCTTAATTCATTTATTTTAGCTTAAAATCCCTTGTAAAACACCTATATATAATACTAACTCCATATTCTTACTAACTTACATCTGTGTGTAAATATTGTACACTTATTACCATATAAACCTAAAATAACTAAATAAATAAATAAAGAAAAACTAAAGAAAAGGAAAAAAATTTAAAAAATAAAGAAAAAAGATTATATATATGTAATAGATACAGGCTGACTCGAACCCTGAGAGAAGGTCAAGACTTGACTGATCGACCATGAATAAAGTAGGGGGAGATAGGGTCCTTAATCAGAAAATCCAAAAAAATGTGTTGCGTATATTTGTATACTTACACTATTTTATTTGTACATAAATTGACCTCAAACTAAATAATTTTCAAAACAAAAGTTGTAAATAAAAATGTGTTCTAAATAATAAAAATAATTGCACAATAAAATCATGTACAAAATAAAAGCAACCGCACTTGGAAAAAGCCATTAAACGATAATTGAATGACCAATTCTGACTCCATATGAACTCAAATCAAATCAAACTCATTCCATTGTATTCTAAACTAAATTATCTTTAAAATGACCATGATTTCATAATTTTTGGAGTTACTGTTGAACAGTCGATTTTTTAGGGTGGTTTGTGCAATTTTACCATTTATTTGTATATATTGTATTTGTAAATATTTGTAAATATTTCTATTAATTATTGGAAAAAAAATAAAAATTTTAAAAACAAAAAAAAGTAAAAAATTAATTTCCTTATTTAACCATGTATGTAATGTACCATATGTATATAGTATATTTATATAGTTGTTATTCTTAAATAACCACCATAAATTTTTTTTCAATTTAATTAAGTGACGAAAATAAAAAAAATAATTTTTGTAAATATTTTTACACTAATCTCTTTCTTTATCTTTATCTCATTTCAACTTTTTTCCTTATCTTTACTGTTTTCAAATTTTGAATTTCAATTTTTTTCTTTCTATTTATATGGCTCTATTTTCCTCATTTTAACTTGATCAATCTTTGGTGAGAGGAGCCTTTTCTCTAAGAGCTATCTTGTCGCAGAAAGGTGCCTAGCCTCCGAGTCATCCGCTGACAGCGAGTCGGCCTTCATCGAGGCGATCACTGTCTTTTCCGCTCCTAAGGTGAGATCCATCATTTTCTCTTATTTTTAACATAGGATAATCGTAGATTAATTTTCATTTTATTTCGTTGTCATTTTCTTTCCTCTAGATTTTAGAATCCTTCACGAATTGATTCAAATCCGATTCGATTTTTCATTTCATATCTCGACCTATTCGCATTCTTTTATACCTCGCATGATCTCTCACCTCCGACCATGCACGGTGGTTGGAGATCCGGTTCCATCTGCCATTTTCCTCGGAACTGCACTCGTTCACGTCTTCCATTTTGATTTTGGGATCATGCCGTCGTGCTCGCATCCTAATTGTGTATAAGTAAAAAAATGAAAAAAAATTGAAAAAATATCTATTCTTTTTCTCTAACATTTGTTTTACAGGAAATTAAAAAAATAAAAAGTTTAAAAAATTTGCCATTTCTGTTTTGTCTGAAAAGAATGTATAAAAAAGTTTTTTTCTTGTTTTTGATTTACAATAAAAAATAAATAAGAAGAGCAGCTACAGCGGCGGGCGCCGCCCCTCCACCCATGCGCGGCGCCCGCCGCCCGCCAGACACCGCCAACTTCGCCACCTGATCCCCTGATCGTTGCGGTCACCTGCAGCCTAGCCACGCCTCTGCGTAAGGCTACGCCACCTCCGCCTCCCCACCGTCGAGCACAGAACTGCCTGCCAGTGCCTGGAGCCCATGCTTCAACACCATGCACCATTGACCGGCTGCCCCGCTTTCCTCCACTGCACGCGCCATCGCCATCAGCCTCCGCCGCCAAGAGCCCCCTTGTACGCGGCTGGATCCTCTAGCATCGCCTGTGTAGGCGTTGACCCTCTCCGCCTTGGGTGAGCACCCACCTTCACTCGCCGTTCCCATCTCCGAAGTCGACCATCACAACGACCACCGTTGCCGATCGCAGTCCCCGCAGTGAGTCCAGCCATACGCTGGTTGCCACACCTTGATAAGAAGATAGACGATGGCGGCGCCTCCCACGGTACTTTGCTTGAAATGAAGAAGAGAAGCAGGAACCCTAAAAGGATTAATAAAAGAACTTTTTTAGAAAATATCAGTCAGGTCCTAGAGTTTTTCAAATTACATAAAGTGCCCCTGGAAGTTCTACAAACTTAAAAAAAGCCCCTGCCAGAGTCGAGCACGTGCCTTGCACGTGATTCGTTGGGTATTTTGCGAATTCTTCCCTATTTTTCAATTTTGTTATTCTCTGATTCAAAACAAAAAATATTTGCATTTTAGTCCTTGGTGTCCAAACATTTATTTGGCTTGTTCTTTTCATTGAAATAAACCTTTTTCTTGCTCAGTAAATTATGCAAAAATTATAATATGTTCCTGATGTGTGTATCTTTCTTGTGTAATATTTTCATTACATTTTATTTTCTGTTTATATCATTAAAAAGATAAAAAATAATGTCATTTTCTCTTCCTGAAATTCAAAAATTCATAAAAATTTGAATGTTGCTCTAAAAATTTTAAAAAATTATATTGGTTTTATTTTATTGTCTTTTAATTCCTGTCCAATTTTCGTGCAATAATTATTTTCAAAATCCAAAAAAATGAAAAATAACAAAAATCTTAGAAAAATCACACAAAATTCTACCAAAATCTAAAAATTGTGATTTCACTTCCTGTTTGTAGATATTTGTCTATAGTTTAGTATAAAAATAGTCTCTAGGAGTTTTGGGCAATTAAATTATTTTTAAGTTGCAAATTGCTCCAGGCTGTGCACTGTTTATCATTTTATCCATTGCTTGATTTTTAGAAAAATACAAAAATATCTGAAAATTCTACAAAAATTCCCAAAAACATTTCAAATCCTTTAAAACCCAAAAATATTTTCTTTGGATTTTTCTGAGCATTTTTTATATAATTGAAAAATACAAAAAGAGTATAGTGTGCCTATTTCGTCCCTTTTGCATATTGTTCCTTATTTTTTAAAATAAAAAATTTAAAAAAAAATCAAAATCATTAACAATTTGAAAATCAAAAAATAAAAAATTAGAAATTTAAAAATTTTAAAAAATTAAAAAGACAAAAAATTCACAAAAAAACCCAAGATAG
The DNA here is from genome assembly GCA_037367405.1 of Ottelia alismoides. NCBI lineage: Eukaryota > Viridiplantae > Streptophyta > Magnoliopsida > Alismatales > Hydrocharitaceae > Ottelia > Ottelia alismoides. The sequence goes on along the minus strand of JAZKJV010006049.1, from coordinate 202,439 downwards.
TTTGCATTTGAGATTCCCTTTTTCTTTTATTTGATTTTCTATTATTTGAATAACCATCGGGAATTGTAGCCTCCCTAAGTTCTATCCTGTTACTATACAGGTAATTAAATAGCAAAAATTTCTCTTGCTACATTTTTCTATAATTATTTGGGTTTGAGAAAAAAATTTTTTTGTTTGTTTGTTGCAAGAATTTTTAGGGTTACGACGACATTGTATTTATTTTCATCTGAATAAAACCTTGAAAATCTTGCTCAACAGGAACAAAGATTATTGTCAAAATCATTTAATCTCTTAAATCAATTTGAAACCTCGCAAGTAAAAATCATCTTTCTCTGAGTTTGACCTTGGTACACTTACCCAGTTAAATTTTTATGCAACATTAAAAAAAGTGATTTTTGATGAATTGTTTTCCACCTCATATAATCCAATTATCTATTATTAAAGAGGTGGGATTCCGATTCATCATATGGATATTCATCAATAGGGCGGGCATTGTTCCCCCATTATATTTAGATTATGGTCATCCTAATTATAGAAGAAGGATAAAGAGAACCGATGGGGTTTGAAGATTGTATAAAGAGGTAGTGATCATGAATCTTTGTGATGATGTTGGTGGCTAGAGATCAATGTAGCAAGGCAACATCCACGGTTCTATGTATGTCTTCTGAATCTGCCACACACATGAAAACAATCTCATCAACTTGGACTAACTGCTCATTTAATTCGATAAAGTGCTTCAACAATTGTCCATTCACTAAGAATGTATGTGCTCCATAAGATCTGATATCTCTACACATCCACTGTCATGTCATGCACATCGCATACTAGAAACGGGTTCGTACACTTGGATTTGAGTTTCCTTTGGAAAATCTTACCCATATATATTCGAGACTCCTTCTCATAGAAAATGACGCTAGATGTGTATATATTACATATATACTTTTCCCATAGCTCGTACTTTCATGTATTTTATGTGTATATTATTCAATAAATACAAGACGGGTAAAACTGAAAGGAAAAAAGAAGGTAAATCTTCAGCCTTGCTTTGAAAAACCATACCTTTTGTCTTGGAACAAAGGCATTTTGTCTGATAAATCTATCATGTCAATGGTTAACCTTGTCCTCGTACACCAAACTATTGTCGTATGCTCGATTTCTGATTTCCACAAGTTCATTCAGATTTATCTCCCTCTGCTTCTGCCCTAGGTGTGTGTTCCAATTGACCTTATTAATTTCCCATTCTGATTTGTGAACTAACTTTGTGGGTAAATGACATGGTTTTCCAATTACCATTCTGAATGGAAAGGTTCCTAATGGTGTATTGCAAGCCGTTATATAAGCCCAAAGGACATATCCAAGAGTTAGGACCAATCCTTCATGTCCGGGCAGACGAGATTTTGCAATATGGTCTTATCCTCACTATTCGACACCTCTACCATGTCGTTGGTCTGTGGGGGTAAGGACTAGAGACACAGTGCTCGATGTTGTAATCCTTCATAGTTTCTTCACATACCTGTTTACAAAATGGCTAACCAATTGGATATCAACACTTTGGGGACCCCAAACCTAGAAATATTATGCTATTTGACAAACTTACAAGCAGTCCTACTATCTACAGTTAGGGTCGGGATAGCCTTCATCCACCTTGACAAATAATCCACAGTAAGAAGGATGTACTCAAATCTGTGGCTGACCGGAAATGGGACCATGAAGTCGATGCCCCAAGCATCAAAGACATCACAAATGATGACATGATTTATCGTCATCTCATCTTTAGAACCAATGGTTCCTCTCATTCACTAGCATACTGGGCATGACTTCACAAAAGTTAGAGCATTGCAAAACAGAGTTAACCAGTATAAGCCATACTACAATACCTTCCATGCGATCCTCTTCCTGATGTGGTGTCCTCCTACCTCCAGGTTGTGGTAATAAGTAAGGACATTCTGGTATTCCTCTGAAGGAATACTCCTCCTCCAGACACAATCCGATCTCTCAAAGAAAAGGATCGGATCCTCTAAATGGTAAAGTCTCGAATATGACTTAAGTCGGTCTATGATGCTTTTGGGCAAATCTTTGGGAACTTTCTTGGAGACACGATAGTTCACTATGTTGGCATACCATGGGAGTGAGTCGATAACAAAAGCCGACTCACCAGGGAAGGGGTCTCGAATAAGTGTATCATAAGAAGCAGCAAGGGTCTTGAGATGAGAGAGGTGATCATCTACTACTTTTCCAGGTTTATATTTAATGCCCAAATCAAAATCCTGGATAAGTAAAATCCATCTAAGAAGATGCGTCCTCGCGTCCTTCCTTTCCATGAGGTACCGTAGTGCTGAATGGTATGTGAACACAACAACCTTAGATCCAATAAGATGAGAATTTAACTTATCCAAGGAAAACACTACCACAAGCATATCTTTTTCCATAACCGTATGGTTACGCTGGGCAGGGTCAAGCACTTTGCTTGCATACTGTATAAAGAACGGGAGACCATCCCTCCTCTGTCCTAACATATACCCAACAACAAAATCTGAGGTGTTCACCATGATCTCAAAAGGAAGATACCAGTCTGGGGCTTGTAGGATCGAGGAGTCCATGATCATTCCTTGTAATTGCCTAAAGGTGTCAAAATACTTGTGATCGACAATAAACTCCATGTAATTGCCTAAAAGCTCAGTTAGCGATCAGGTGATCTTTGAAAAATCTTTTACAAATCTCCTATAAAATTTGACATGCCCAAGGAAAGACCACAAATGTTTCGCAATGATTGGTGGTTGGAGTCGTCTGATCACATCTACCTTGGCTAGGTCAACCTCCATTCCTCTCTTGGAGATGCCATGTCCCAACACAATGCCCTTTGCCACCATGAAGTGACTCTTTTCAAAGGAGAGCTGCATATTAACCTCACAACATCTTTTGAGGACTCGATCCAAAGTTTTAAGACAAGAATCAAAGGAATCCCTGTGGATCGAGAAGTCATCCATGAAGACTTCCAAGAATTCGCCGACCACATTGGCGAATACATCAATCATGCACCTTTGAAATGTACCAGGAGCTTTGCATAACCCAAAGGGCATGCACCTGAAAGCATAGGTACCAAACATGCATGTGAATGCGGTTTTATCTTGTTCCTCAGGAGCAATATCTACTTGGTTGTAGCCCTAGAACTCGTCTAAGAAGCATAAGAATTCTTTTCCTACCAATCTCTCCAAGATCTGGTCAATAAATGGCAGGGGAAAATGATCCTTATTTATTGCGGCATTCAAGCATCTGTAATCAACACAGAGAAGCCACAATGTGGGTACTCGTATCACAATCTCCTTTCCATCCTCATTGGTGATTGTCTAAATTCTTGACTTCTTAAGGACAACATGAATAGGTGCCATCCACTTGGAATCGGAGATGGGGTAAATAAAATCAACGTCACACCATTTCTCAATTTCCTTTTTCACGACCTCTCGTAAATTTGGATTTGGCATATGCTAGAATTCATGAGAGGGTTTGGCTTCATTCTCAAGATAGATATGATTCGAACACAGAGTGAGATTTATCCTATGGAGATCGGAAGTGCTTCAGCCTATTGCCTTGCAGTTTTTCTCCAGGATCTCTAGCAAGCGGGATTCCTGCTCGTTGGTCAATCTCGATATGATGATGACCATGAACTTCTTCTCTTGTCCCGCAAGGAAGGGATACATGAGTGTTGTCGATAATTCTTTGAGCTCAGGTAAAGTGTGGTCATCAAGTAAGTTTGTCTCGTTCAACTCTGGTTTTGTGCTGATAGTGGTTGGATCTGTCTTTGAAGTAACTGCCACCAATTGATTTGACTTTGGAGTAAGATCGTCAAAAGTATCCAAGCAATCGACGAAAGCCATGTCTGACTCATCATCCTCATCTTCTGATTGTTCTAGAGTGGAAATGAGTGATAGGCCCAGTTGGGCCTCTATGTCATCGAAGATGTAGAAGGATGCAATCTCTTTGTGATCTGCGCCTTGTAATTCATTCCGAAGGATCTCACAAACTGTCTTACGGACAATGTTCTCTCTAGTGGAGAGGGAGTCATCGGTGCTAGATGGGTTATGTCTCCATGGCCGAACAATGTCTACATGAACACAATATGCTTATTATGAAGAGTACTCAATGCTGGATTCAGAATCTGGTCTCTACCACTTGTTTGCTTATTCTATAGTTCCTCATCTCTGCAGGGAGTTTGGAATCGAATCTTCCTGACCTTATAATCAAATAAGGTCCCTGTTGTCCTCAAGAAGGGCCATCCAAGTATGATATGGGAATCTCTACAATCTTGAGGGATCTCCGTATCAGGATTATGGAGTCCACCATGTAATCTCGTCCCTCTACATTGATGATAATGTTCCTCAATTATCCCCTGGACCTTTTAGTGGACTTATCGGCAAACTGGAGTAAGGCTCTAGATTTCCTAAGAGGTCCTAGATTTAGCCTCTCGTAGAGGGTTGTTGGCATTAGATTAGTTGAGGATTCATTATCTATGAGAGTGCGTGCAAATGCAGTGTCATCGGCATGACTCATCACATGATGGGCACCCATGTACCTTTGTTTCCTTGGAAACACATTCTTAACGGTGCAAGTAATGGCTACTGACAGAAGTGTTTCTCAACACGACTTTTTGTTTTCTTGCTGGTCCTTATAGGTGTGCATCTCAGCTTAAGATATTTTTGAAATGCAGGTGTCATATCCACATACTTATCAAAGAGGATTGTGACCTTGATGTACTTGTTTCAAATCTCTACCATCTCAGGGTCATCGTTTTGGATTTTTGGATTTCATCTTTCCACCCTTAAGAGCACGAGGGAAAGGGATTATTGAGGACAACTCAGATTTTGAAACTGAAATATCTTCATTCTTATTCAAATGAGAAAATGAGTTCTGTATAAGACTATGACTCTGACTCTGCTTGGAATGAAATCCATGAAAAGAGAATGATGGTGCATCTTCTGCTGGTTATGTATCCTTCTCAGATGGAGGTGCAAGCTCTTCATTAGGCTCGCTTGATTCACTGCTAGTCCTCCTCTCCTTCTTTTTGTTCTTTTTGTTTTTCTGTTTTTTCTGATTCTTTTGTAGATTCACATCCCTTTTATTCCAGCGAAGGCGGTGCTGGTGATGGTGATGCTACTCCTTTGCCTCTAAGTTCTCCTCAGGTAGATACTTGGCGATGTCCTCCTTCTACTCCCGTGCCCGATTAGGTATGCTCACGATCATTCCATTCCTGAGGGACATATGATTCACATTATCATACGAAAGATTATCATGTTCAAATATGGAGTAATCTGAATAATATACCTGATTACGTGGTCACTGCTGACTCAGATTTAGGTTGTTGGGATTGTCCTGAACCTTGGCTGGAATCGGAGTCCTTGGTTCCATCTGTTGATCCTGATGGCATGAGACACAATTGAGATCTATCCTTATGTCATGATAATCATTCTGTATCTGCTAAATCGTATCTTTCAAAGGCTGAATGGCCAAGGTGAGGGACCCTAAATCACTGACAGGTGGGGTCGGCTACTACTGCTACTGGCTGGAGGATGGGTGATGTTGTTGTCTGTAAATGCCTTACTGACCTTGTTGGTATTGCTTATGTGGGTGGGACTCTGAGGTGTAAGGTGGTGGAGGACCATGCTGGCCCAAGTGAAAAGTGCGTTGCTACTACTACTGCTGTGGTTGATATCCTTGTCATGGCCTGGAATGTACATAATCTGTGTGTGGATAGAGCCGGTGTCCTGGTAATCTAGGGAGGGTCGATGTGGCTGACTACTCCCTATCCCCGACTATCTGCCAATAAGGTCATGGCTGTACAATAGCCCATTGATCTCAAACACTTGCATAGGCTCCTCGTAGATTGTCTCCACATGTGGGAGTACATGTTGCTCTTATTGAGTGTACTACTGCTCCTCAACCTAGCTACTCTGAGGCCCATGTACCTACTCCTATACAAGGTGAACTTGGTGTACATGTGTAGGTGGTGTAGAAGGGGCAGGTGGTCGCATCTTGGCTACCCTCTCAGATAATTCCTCCACTTGCTTTGGTAATCGTGAAAGTGCCTCAAGGTCTGTGATCCTCTTATGGATCTGCTCTACCATGGTAAGCTTATCAGTTATGATCCCCATGCTAGTGATGAGGTCATCTATCAGATCCACTACAGTCCTCTTAGATGTCTCATGATATAGGAATGAGGAAGACTCCTGATAAGCCTTAGTGGCCTAAGATCTGCACGTTTCAGCCATCTGCTGTAAGATCTTCTGTACGACATCTTCATTCTTGTTCAGATAGCTACCTCCACAAGCTACATCCACTAACCCCTACATCTCAAGCATCATGCCATAGAACAAGGTCTGGACTTAGATCGCTTTGATAATGCCATGACAGGTACATTTATATATCAAATCATTGAATCTATCCCATGCTTCATAGAATGGCTCATGGGGAGCCTGGGAGAAACTAGTGATCTTTGTCCTCATGTGGTTAGTCATACTGAGTGAGTAGAACTTCTTCAAAAATAAACCTTTGAATTGTAACCAGGTCGTACATCTAGCCTCGATATTCTTCAACCAATGGGCAACCTTATCTCCTATGGCAAACATGATAGTCTTTAGCCTGATGTAATCTTATCCAACCCTAGAACGACTAAGGTTGTTACACACCAATTTGAGGTCTCTCAAGAATGCATATGGTTCTTCTGTGGCATTCCCATTAAACGTCGGTAACAACCTAAGGAAGTGGGGCTTCAACTCAAATGCATCAGGTGGAATAACTAGTACTATCCACCTATTAATCCCATTCTCGGTTGGGATGTAAGCATCCACCATAGGTCTGTCCATTCCACCCACCTCAATCACATTTCCCATACGATCCATATGATCTGCATTCTGCTGCTCAGCTCTAGCTAAACAAGCAAGGATCTACTGCATGGGTTCATCTCTATTATCCTCATCCTCAACGTTCCTCTTAGGAGGTATCTTGATCTTTAATTCGTCTTTTTCATCTTCAGAATAAAGAGGAATGGAATTACTAGAGTTTAAAGAATTTGATATAGAAGCATTGAGGTAAGGATCTTTCTCGACGTGGTGAAAGAAGAGAGGATTGGCCTGGGTCTGACCACCCCCGAGAAGAAAAATTGACTTATTGTCCATGGTCCCATAGGAAGAGTTTCCATGAAACAACATGAGCTTGGGATTAGAGTGACCCCTAGCCCGTGGGAACAATCAATTTGGGGTGGTCAGTGAGAGGCTCACGAAGTTCGAGCAAAAATCATCTCAATCCTCCATTCTCGATGTCAAGCGGTTTAGAGAGAGATCACAAATAATGAAGTCAAGAGAGATGGTGGTCTTTGATGGTTGATCTTTGATAAACACACACACACTGCAAACACAATTCAAACCCTAATTTCACTGACTACACACAATGAAGATCGCAAATATATGACCAATTATCTTTTCAATTTTGTGTTGGTGATAAAACAATCTTATTTATGCCAAGCAGTGTTCCTCTATGCTCCCAATCAATGAGGTGATCTGCCCGAGCTGTCGGTTTCAATATCACACCCCAAAGGAGATGCAATGCTTACATAATCCAAACGTAGTCTAAGGTTAAGGCAAGCCCTTAAAGCTCCCTAATCCACGAGAGTCATAAATGGAGACTTAGGAGTCAATTCTAGGGATTTGGGCTCTAACCTTAGTGACTGCATCCTCACTAAATCTGTGTGGGGGTAAGTACCTGTGTCCAAGGACAGGGTTACTCTCCCTAATACAATTCTTGATTTTATTCTTTTTATTTAAGTCGGTCTTGCTTATCAATCCCAATTTTAAAATGGTTATCACTGAAATCTTAAATGATCCAAAATATTCATGTCTATCATCCAGTCCTAATTCCTTTTTAGAGTTATGTGAGAAACAAGTGGAGGGATCGATAAAAGCTAATGCACGTGAAAATAATGATGATATGCTCAGTGAAGGAGACTTACAATGCTTCCCCACTGTCTTCTTGTGGGATGCAAAACAAGTTATTGAAATTTATTCTAAATGAAATGTAAGCCGACAAAAATCGTTCCTAGAAGAAACTTTTATTAGTTATGAAGAATTGGATTTGAATTTGAATGATCTATGGTGCATCTTGTTATGTAAAATGTGGTCCTAATAGAGTACGTGCACAAGCAATATATTATTCTAATAAAAATGCTCTAGGAGACTCAAGTGCAGGTCTACCCAACAAAAAATTCAAGTGAAGTCCACCCTTTACACAAGGGTGAAACAGGTCTCGATGCACCTTAGATAGCAGAAGAATGTCCAAAGTCCTGTTCAGTACACACGCGAGATTCCAAACAAAATCCGCTAGAAATAAACAATTATCTAAATTATTATAAATTAGTTACAAAATTCAAATTAGATACAGAAATAAAATCCTAAGGACTCTACACTCTTTCACGACTCGACTCGATCTTAATTTTAGGTGCCTTCTTCAACCATCTTATATCTTGAAAAAGCCGTCCTCCAATGCTCCTGAGTTGCTCAACTACCTAAGCAACCACCCCGTCGCATTGGTTCCTCGCACAAAAATTAAGAGGGTGGCAAGAAAGATGACTAAAATAAATAAATAAATAAATGTGGGAAAATAAAATGGGTCAATATTTACAAGAAAACCCCGGGGGTCATACTATCCGGGGGATGGCAAACCTAATGTCAAGATTGTATAAAAGTTAATCTAAGATGTGCCTCCCTGACAACGGTGCCATTTGAAAAACCATAAATTACCCTTCGATAATTAGGTGAAATTAATGTTGATTTTCGTTGTAGGCGGGCAATCACAGATCAATAAAAAGACCACTTAAATTAATCTTTCAATTAAAGCGAGCGATCAAATTTATTTTTTACTTGGGCAAGCCAAAGGTCAAACTCAGGGAGGCCATTATCTCCTTATGTCAATTTTGAGATGATCTAGTATCTAGGTTTTCAGAGGAGCATTTTATATTTTTTTCTTGCAATGATGAAAATGCAATCTTGGTTAAGTTTAGAGGCTAAAATGCAAATTTTAGTCAAATGATGTCCAAAAATTCTTAAACTTGGCCATAATGTGAAAATATAGATCTTAATCTACTATGATTTTTTGGAATTTTTAGATGCGCAATGAATTTATAAGAAATTAAATATACAGACTATGTGATTTTCAAAAAAATACTTTTAATAAATATCAAAACTCAATAATTTCCTGAACTAAAATTATCATAAATATCTCTGATTATGAGGAATCTAGAATAATTTTGAAATACTTAAAATAAAAACTTATGAATGAATTAAAAATCATTTACTCAAATCAAAAAACAATTTATTTTGACCTAGATATACTTGCAAATGAGATGATTTTAGGCACAAAAATATAACACAATTAATTCTAACTAACATGAATTTTTAAAGCATTTATTGATTTATTAGTAATTACAGAGCATGAAATGGAGAAAATACACAAATTTACTAAATTAATCATAATAAATCAGGCAATATGCATACAATTACATTAATCATCCTCGATAATTAAGAACTAATTGTTCTACAATGTGCCATTTTTGGAATAAAAATATGCCGGTAAAAAGACACTTAAATTAACAATCAAACATATGGTTCTAATATGCAATGTTGGGAATTAAATGAATGAAAATAACAAAAACGAAGACTCAAATGAAATTACAAAAAACGCATAGGAGTTTTGTGCAAAATCTCCAGGTAGTACTAGAATGGTGGAGGGGGGTGTGGGGGTGGGTAATATTTTGGAAGTCAGGGGCGTGTCGTGTAATTTTCCTCGAGGGCACTTGAGGCACACGTGGTCTCCCCACTGACGGAAACCTCTTCACAATATCTTGGAAGCTAGAGGGCCTTGATGCAAATTTTACCTATGTGACTCACGCAAGAGGGGAAGCTGGGGTGGCAGACCAGCGATGCTGAGGAGGAGCTGGCAGTGCTAGGGCGTGGAGGTGAATGGACGGTGAACGACAAGTGACTAGCGAGGGTGAGGAGTTGGACTGGTGGGTACAGCTACAGGATTCACCGAAGGTGATGGAAGGTAGAGGATGGGCTCTGGCGCTGTTGTCATGATGCGAAGAGAAGCTCGCTGCTCGAGGTGATGTCTCAGGCAGTACCAGGGAGATCAGAGTGCAAGGAGATGGGTTGGCATCGAGACGGTGGTGCGGGTGGAGCAACCCACGCATGCCCTAGCTGCGGGGAGGAGCTGGAGTGGAGGACTAGGTCGAGGGCGGCCTGGTATTGAGGAAGAGCTCGTGGCGAGGTGGAGAGCTACAGAGTGGGTATGGCTCCTCCTCCTGCCGGTCGAGGTGCTGCAGGTTGAAGGTGCTAGCAGAAGACAGTGGCTCCGGTCGACACATGACTAGAGGGGTGGTCGGGCGGAGTAGCCCACCCAAAGTGTACGGATGGCCTTCACATGCAAGGTTAGCGAAAGGGGAGGCGATGGCTCCTGTCGTGGATGAGGAAGAAGGAACCGGTGCTTCAACCTTGCAAGGTTAAAGGTAGAAGATGCTGGGAGAGAAGAATGAGAATCGAAGGAATAGGTAAATGGAGGTGCTCAACAGGGATTAGTTTTAGATTGGTTTGGGTAGCAAATCTAAGAGCAGAATGTGATGGAGGAGGTTCGATTTGGGGGATATGACAGAGCAAATGAAGAAGGGGGTGAATGTGTGGATTTACAAAGAATAAGAAGAAGAGGATCACCTGGGAGTGGTTATGATCAAATTGCCTAGGGAAGAATCTCTAAGATGAGCCTCAGATCCTTGGTCGACAGCACGACTGGTCGGAGCTGAGAGAGCTCAAGTGGTCTCACGACAAGACACTGTCATCGTCTCGGATCACACCATGGCGGAGTCACTGTCGTCGCCTGCAAAGCGTGAAGCCCTAGCTATCATCGAGGACTTACTAAAGCTGGTGGAACTGCTATTAAAAACGAATGGATATTGTGCAACGGCGGCGAAGAGCCCCTTTTATGGGTGGTTGGAGACGACCTACATGTACATGGAGATGGAGCGAGTAGAGGTGAAGGCGCAGGGGTAGTTGGCGAGGTACGAAAGAGAGATGGATGCGAAGGACTCGACAAGGTCTTGGGAGGTGATGATGGGCTGCGAGAAGCAGAATGAGGTGGGTTGGTGGATGCTGTGGATGGTGGAGGAGAAGGGCTGCAACAAGATGGTTGGCATAAAATAATTTATTTAATTAATTAATAATCATAACTAAATAATAAAATAAAATAAAAATAATAAATCCAGAATTAATAAATAAATAAGAATACAAACAAGAAAATAAAAAGGGGGTGACATGTGGCAGCTCTAGGAGCCGCCACATACGCCTCCTAGAAAATTAAGAAATTAAATCAAAAGACAAATCAATAAAATAGCAAATGTGGTCAAATCAAAAATTGTCAACACGAAAGTTATTTGTCTTGACGAGATTTACAACTTTTGTGAAGGGACCAAAACCAAAAGAGATCATATGTATAAAAAATATTTTTGGTTGTACTCTATAGATGTAAAATACTGTATTTATGTATTTTACAATTTTTTTTATCAATTTTAAATAAGGTAAAAATATAAATAAAATCAGATAAAATATAAAATATTTATTTCAACTTAATATAATGTTTTATTATTTTTTATTGTGGATAAAATAAATGAATAAATTAAAAAGGACATATATACAAACTATATATATAGACTCAGGGTGATTTATTTTTTTGATTTATGCTTCAATTTTTATTGGGATTTTTACATAGTTTATTTAACAAAAATCAAATAAAATTAATTAAAATAAATAAATCAAAAATAGTTTTTTATACATAAAATAATAGGGTCAAATAGATCAATATACAATGTACAATGAGGCTCCGAAACCCATGTTTCACACATGAACTCCAATTCTTTTAAATTTAGTCTTGTTTTGTATATAATTAAATGTACATTAATTCAAAAGTAAGTAATGTTATATAGAAAACTGTAAGAGAGAGATATTCACTTTTACGATTTTTGTCTCAAAACAAGGGTTGGGTTTTATTGGGTAAATATATAAGTTAGTATTTTTTTCATATTTTTCTTATATTAATTTTATACACAACAAAATTAATTTTATTTTATTTAGTTAAAAATAAATAAAAATAGGACACGTTATGGTAATATACATGTGATAATTTACAAGGGAATTTTTGGCTTCTTATTTAATGCAATTATGCATGCTAAAATGCAAATCTTATTTACACGTGCATGAATGATAATAATGAAATATAGATAAATAAATACAGATAATTACTTGGGAACAATGCTCTATTTTCATCTTTTAGAGTGATGAATCACATATTCATCAACACACAAATAAGATCCTTATAGACTCAAAAGTTTAGCCCACCGTAGAAAAGAAATAATAGAGAAGAGGTGGAACAAAAAAAGTAAATACCACACACTTCATCTATCCCACTATTCTCTCAATTATATAGTTTGCTAGCGCTCTTCGATCTGGATATGCAAGAAGAAACAAATAAAAGGTGGGATCCAAATGGGGAAGTTGGAGTGTTAGCAACATGCCTCCAGTTTATGTAGGGCACTTGCAACTATTGGTCTTGTGTATCCATTGGGAGAGGGGGATTCGGCCATATGATTTATGGGGTTTAAGGGGGCATGTACCCTAGTTGCTTTAAGCTGAGTTCCGTACCTTCTAGCTGGAGCTTCGCCCATACCAGTCGCCCGTGGAGGAGGGGTGAGTTATAGTTCTCGTTGGATCGAGCCTCATTCATGATCCAACGACCTTTGGGAGCAACCACCTACGCTGCTCGATCGTCATGCATGTGTATTTTCACCGCCCGCTTCACGCCACCCTCAACCCTTGGATCTTCATATCCAACAGTTGATCTCGCTTCCACGAGCCTCTGTCCATGCCTCTAGGCTCAACCCACGACCCATCCACGCCACACCACATGGACTGTGCCTTACCCGGAGCTTACCCCCTCACATGAAGAACATAAGTGGGCGGGTAAATAGCAGTGCTTGCCTCGAGTTCTTCTATATTGCGTACAAGTTCTCTACGCACTCAACATGTGCCCGCTTGGGGTTATTTGCAACGAGGTCCCTTCGCCTTCCTTTAATTATAAAGAAGGTGCAGTTGGTGGTTATTTTATAGGGAGGACCCTCCAGGTCTCAATTATTGCAGATAAGCCCTATTTTACATGTTTTTTATTATTTTTTAATTTATTATAATTAAATATTTATTTCAACAATGCACCTAGAATATTGTTGGATATCTTGATCTATAAAACTTTGATATTCATGATATTGGTCTTATTGGAAATCTTTTTTAATGCTCTTTTTGATAATTCACTTATTTCTCCGATGTGATTGATATGAACTTGAATTTTAATCAGAGAAGTTCCCTATTTCTCAAGGCTTGTTCGATATGAAACTAATTGTTCTTTAACCCATTAATTGCATTTAAATATGCCTCGGATAGCTTAATCCACTTAAGATCTGATAAGGGAATTTTCATTCATGAATTTGACTCATTATTTCCTAATTTTATGAGAGGTGGATTAAGTGAGTTATTACTTATGAACATTGATGAATGAATTGAAATAGATATTTGAAGCATTAACTGACTTGCAAATTGGACCAAATTTGTGTAACTAAGAGATTAAGTATCAACATTAATCTTAGGAGCTTGATTACATTGTTGTGTATACCTTTTATGCATATCATCAAATTCATTTTGTGGCATTTATACCATGCACAAAATCAAACAAAAATTTTGTGCATTGCACCAAGCCTGATTAATTGAAACTGAGATTGATTAAACCAGCTAAAAGATCTGATAATAGGCTAAGAATAACCCCATACCTTATAATAGGATAAGCATAAACCCATCTCTTTGGGTCTATCCTAGGGTTGCATAGATTAAAGGAACAATCTCCCACCGTACCTCCTCGCAGAGATACTTAAGCAATCGATTCAGAGGAATCATTGAATACTCGATTACAATGCAATTATGACATTTTAACTAGTGTAAGCATGTAAACACCAGATGGCACCGTTTTCAGGTGCTTAGTACATTTTAGGGTGTAATGGGATTTTAGTTAATTTTAAGTTTCATTAGCAAGCTTACATTCTATTTTGCATATCACTTTGCATGTTTTTTATTTTTGACTTCATTCTTGCATCTATCCCTCTCTATAGTTATTTGATACTTCTTTTTTATTGGAAGGGCTTGGAGATCGTCGTATACACGACGAGAATCAGAGGTAGTCAAGCTTGGAGCCGACCACTGCAAAGAGTCGGCATTAATTTAGTTTATGTAGTTGTTAGAGAGTGCAATTAGTTTTATTTTATGCTCATTATTATTTTGGTAAAGGTTTGTAATAAAGTAGGTAATTACTTTACATAGGTCTTCGATTGAAGACTCACGATTGTACTCCGACATTGGATACTTTTTAGGCATATTTTGTCCGAGTATAGTTGGGACCTCGTGGTTGCATGGATTAATGTAGAAGTAGGATTGAACTTGCGTCTCCTAGAGCTACTTAGGTTTTTTCTGATTGCACTCATATTTCTTATGACACACCCCATATAAATAAGATGCACTCCAGCTCAAATAACTTAGTCAAATAAAATGTCTTCTTCTCACTAATAGAAGTTCATGCTAGGTGCAATTTTTGACTATGCATTCATGTAGATAGAAAAAAAATTATATTCTTTTATGCATCCCACATTGTATAGTGTAGGAAATTCTGTACGTCCTTAAAACTTGTGCATGCTTCATAGTTTTATCATTGCAGCGTCTTTCTTAATTCCTCCATATCTTGTTTTGTAACTTAAAGAAAAAGGAATTGGGTACAACCAGTAGATGTGTAATTATTTTTGTGGATTTAATTTAATGATAACCTAACCTTAAAATCAGAACTGCTCAATAGGTTGGATACCAATTGGAATAACCAATGCACTGTGCCAGAGTAACCATGGTCCTTGTATGCAAGTGCTTACCTCCAGACTATGAGTGGGTGAGGATGTAGCCTTAAGACTAGAACCCCAAACTCTAGACCTACACTTTAAGTCTTTAAATCTGACTATCATAGTGTTTGAGATCTGCAAGCGCTTGCCTTCAACCATAGTACACGTTTTGGGTGTTGCCATATATTATCTCCTTTAGGGATGTGATATAATCCAACAGTCCGGAAAGATCACTCATTGTATTGAGGAATAATATAACCACACATAGGCATAAGGGAGACAAACCTGTGTGTAACAGACACAAAGATTATTTTGTCAACAAACTAAAATTGAAAATATAATTGGTCGAACTTTATGGCCTTCACCGTGTGAAGTTGGTGAATATGGGGTTTGATTTGTGTATCGAATTTTGTGTGTTCAAAGATCGCATTCTTCGTGCCTTTATGCTCTTTTTCTCACTTCATTTGCTCTCCCCATTTTCTTTTGACTTCAAGATGGAGGGTTGGAGTGAAATTTGTTCAAACTTTATGAAAATCTCATTAGGCACTCCAAACCTGCCGTATCCCTGGGCTTGGGATGCCCCTCTTCTCGAGTCCAGGTTCTAAAAGTCAACCCTAGGGTTTACTCAGTCGTAGACCAATCCTTTTTTCTCTTCCTTTCTCACCAAGGATGAACTTCTCCTCGGTGAGTACATCTTGAGTTCTTTACCCAATTTTAATTCAAATCCCTTTGTATTTAAAGTTTAAGAGGAACATGGAAAGATGCCTCCCAAGAGACTGTCGGGTGATGATGAGGATAATAGAGATGATCCATTACAACAAATCCTTGCTCGATTTGCTAGAGCTGAGCAGCAAAATGAAGCCTTGAGGGCACAAATGGGACATGGGATAGAGGCATAAGGGCTGGATAGGCCAATGATGGATGATTACTACCTGGTATTGAATGAAAACAATAACTAGCTCCAGCTAGTTATACCATATGAGGCTTTTTAATTGAAGCCCCACTTGTTAGGGCCGTTGTCGAAGTTTAAAGAGAATGTCACTAAGGAACCTTATGCATTCTTACGAGACTTTGAATTAGTATGTGAAAATCTCAACCATCTTAGGGTTGGTCAAGACTACATTCAGCTAGAGGATGCCCCATTTGCCTTAGGAGATAAGGCATGCCATTGGTTGAAGAATCTTGGTATTAGATGTACCACTTGGTTACATTTTAAAATATATTCTTGAATAACTTCTACTCACTCAATAGAACTAATTAGATGAGATCTAATATCGATAGCTTCTCTCAGACTCCCCATGAGCCATTCTATGAAACATGGGAGAGATTCGTTGACTTACTGCATAAATGCATATGCCGTGGCATTTCTACAACAATATTAGTTCAAACTATGTTCTATGGTCTCACCTGTGAGATGTAGGGGTTAGTAAGTGCATCTTGTAAAGAAACCTATTTGAGCAAGAGTGAGGAAGTTGTATGAAAGATCGTAGGGCAGATGGCAGATATAAGCATCAGGACATCTAGGCCTACCGGGAATCTCCCTCACCACTATATAAGGAGATGCCTAGGAAGACTATAGCTGATTTGATAGATGACCTCATCCCTAGTATGGGGATAATAGCTGATAAGGTTACAATGGAAGAACGGATCAACAAAAAGGTGGGTGAACTTCACTAGCTCATCGAACTTGAGAGCCTTCCCAGATTGCCAAAACAAGTAGAGGAGTTACTGAGTGGGTAGACAAGGTGAGGTTACCTACCCCTTCTGCACCACTCACACCTTTACATCGAGTTCACCTCGTACAAGAGCAGGTATAGGGTCCCCAGAGCAACTAGGAGAGGAACATCATTACACCCAACATGATTAGAATACACCCCCAAAGTTACGACGATCTGCGAGGAGCCTTCGTAGGTGTGGGAGGTTAACAAGCTATGGTACATCCATGATCCCATTGGCAAATTGTCAGGGACATGGAGTAATCAACTGCACCAACCCTCCCAAGCATGCCAACACTCTAGATCCGTTCCCACACCCCATCTTCTGCAGTCTAGTCCGAGATAGGGATACCAACCTCAACTGCAGCAACAATAACGAACCTACTCGTCGGCCCATTAGGGACCACCACCACCATACCTCTCTCAGTTCCCACATTAGCGGCAATGCCGGTAGGGTCATTGACGAATATGTGATTCATCACTCTAAAAGTTGAAAATAGAGCTTTGTTCCCGAGTAATTAGATGCATATTTCTACTTATATTGCATAATCAGCATTCATGCATGCAAGCATAATATCTGCATTTTAGCATTCATATTTGCATAAAATAAGAAGACAATTTTACTTGTAAATATTTACCTGTATACTAGATAAAATACCTTATTTGTATATATTTTATACTAACTCTGAATCTAATAAAACCAACTCTATTGTGTATATATAACTAACACTAATTAAAGAAAAATATCAAAAAAATACTAACTGGCAAAATTGACCAATAAACCCTCAATCCAAGTTTGAAACTAGGAACCTTAAAATGCACATATCTCTCTCATACAACCTCTGAATTATGTCTACTCACTTTTAAAGTACTATACATTCAAAAACCTTCGAAACAAGACCAATTTCATTAAAATCGGAGCTCGTATGCAAAACTTGAATTTTGGGCCCCTTTTGTATATTGTACATATTGACCGTTTTGCCCCTGCATTTTATCATTTCATTTTCTTAATTATAAAAATCCAAAAAAAATTAGATTAAATTGTAAATATTTTTCTCATATTTTTCCTATTTTTGTTTTGATTTTTCTCTTAATTAAATATGACAAAAAAATTAGAAAAGATAAAATGCGGTATTTTATATCTATAAAGTACCACCCCAAAATACATTTTGTACAGATGATTTCCTTTGATTTTCGGCCCTTTACAAAAGTTGTAGATCTCGTCGAAACAAGCAACATTCGTGTTGACTACTTTTTGATTTAATCCCTTTTGTTATTTCTTTTTTATTTTTGTTTCCATTTAATTTTTGAATTTTCTAGGAGCGACGTGGCTGCTCTTGGAGCTGCCGCATGTCACCCCTTTATTTTATTATTTTTGGATTTTTTTTATTATTTTCGCATTTATTATTATTATTATTATTTTATTATTACTATTTTAATTATTTTTAGTAGCCTACTATATTACTATTAGTTATTTTATTTCCCTTTTTACTTCTTCTCCTTACTTGACTTGTACTCCAAGCCACCATTATCCCCACTCCTTCCACCATTCCCTCCACCTTCTCCATCTCTTCTCCAACTTCTCCCTTCTCTTTATATTCCCATCTCCTCCTCCATTGTTCATCATCTGCCGTTTTCAAGAGAAGTGAGGTCGAGCACCTTTAACCTTCAGGTGACAGCTGTAGGAGACGAGTCGAGCGACGACAACCTCAAGGCGAGATCCGCGGCATCACCGTTGCCGTGTCGCGAGATCCAATTGGACTAGCTCAGCTTCGAAGGACTCCGCCATCCTTCTCGAGGCCACGACGGAAGCCGCACGATGTGGCTCCACTTTAAGCAATTCACAGGTAATTTCTCTATCTCCGCTTTGTCATTTTTTTATCTAATATTGTTTGTTCATCTTGTTTATCAAACAAAAAAACCACACAATCATTTTATTCACCAACCACCACTATCATCCTTGCACTCTCATTTCTTCATCAAATCACCATCACCACCATTACATAAAGAAACATCACCATTCATCACTATCAAACACCATCTCCACCATTTTTTTCCACATCCATTTCCTGTTTACAAAGAAAAGAAAAAAATTTGCAAAAGAAAAACAAAAAATAAAGCAGGAGCTTCTGGTTTCTGGCCCGAGCAACCCTGTACGGCCTGCTGGACCACCGCCTCCGCCGACGTCAACCACGCCGCCCAGGCGAGCGGTCCAGCAGCCCAGCTCCGTCGGGTCGCGCCACCGTTGGCTGCGCCCCACCTCCACCGCCAGTGGCAGTGAGCCCGCGCGCCACCGCTCCAGGCTGCTGTGACCCCGCGCGTGCGCTCCTCCAGGCCCCATCCGCTCCGCGCACCGATCAACCCCCACCTTCACGCTCTTGCGCCGGCCCCCACGCCACCGCAGAGAGGTCCGCCAGCGCAGCCGTGCGAGGCCGCCGCCCGTGCGCATCACAACCGTCCGTGAGCCGCCCCGAGCTCTCACGCTCCACCGCCCTGCCGTAGCGTGAACCATCTTCCTCCCCTTGGAGCCGCGCCGCCCGCCGCATGTATCCGCCAGTGCGCGCCCTCGCACAGCGGCCGCCGCTCTCTGCCTCATCAAGCCGTCAACGCCGCTCCTCGCACCCTCCACTCGCCCCGTGCCGCCGTCATCCCCATTGTGATGTGCCCTAGCCGCGTGAAGAAGGGGTGGGTTCCATTCTTGGAACCCACGTTTCCCACAAGAAGAGGACCACTTTTTTTGAAAAAAATTGCAAATATTTCCCTGCATATTTATATATTTCCAAAAGTGCCCTTAGGCACATTTCAGTTTGTTGTTTGTTAGTTCTATATTGCACGGATACCCCTGCATTCACACATCGATTTGGACCAGATTTTTGCATCATTTATTTTAATGAAAAATATTATGTTGATGAGCATTTCAATCTTTAACTTGTGACTATTTAATTGCATTTTTGTGAGCCTTGGATATTTTATTAAAAATCAGAGATTGAAAATCAGTGATATTTTGCCCATTTAAGGTCTGAAATTCGCACATAGTCATATATTGCTCCAAAAATTGTGAAAAATTGTGAATGATGTATCTAAGTGTGCTTTAATTACAGTCTAAATTTCGTCCAATTAGGAGTTGTCTTGTCATAAAATAAATCATAGAGTGGTTTCTGTAATTGATTTTTAATTAAATCCACGAAAACTATTTTTGAGAATTTTCAACTCTCCTGGATTCCTTATTAAAATATCTATTTGAGATAATTTATTCTCTGGATAATTTAACATCGTGGATTTATTAGAAATTAAATACTCACAGTTGCTATGTTTTCAGTAAAATTTTAAAAAAAAATCAAAAAGTGTCAAAAAATTCTAAATAAATTAGTGTAGCTTCATTTCATCATATTTATCTTCCAGTAAATTTTTTATAATTTTCCTTATCATTTGCACAAAAAATTGCTTAAAAACCCCAAAAAAGTTTACATTTTTCATCCGTGCATTTTAAACCCAAAAATTCCAAAAAAAAAATCCATTTTGCATTAATCATTGAATTAGGTTTAAAGAAAAAATACAATTAGGTCATTTTGGATTAATTTCATATTAAAATTAAATTCGGCTAAGTTGTTGATTTTCTTAATAATCTAGTTCATTCATATTCTGCATTTGGCATTTTCTACTGAATAAAAAAATTACAAAAAATCCCACTTGGAAAACTGTAATATAATCCCTCTAACTTAATCCCGAGTTGTTCCTTTGCCTCCTTGAGTCGACCCGGGGGCTTGCCCAGGATAAACAAACATAAAACCGCGCGATAATTCATTCGACGATTCATCGATCCGTATGGTTATTTTTGATCGACGCGGTTCTATCCGACTACAACGAAATAGTCAACTAGACACATTAGAAAGGGTAGGTCCGAGGTCCGTCAAATGGCACCATTGCCGGGGATAAAAACCGCGGCTCGT
Organism: Ottelia alismoides; assembly: GCA_037367405.1. NCBI lineage: Eukaryota > Viridiplantae > Streptophyta > Magnoliopsida > Alismatales > Hydrocharitaceae > Ottelia > Ottelia alismoides. Next base: position 181,761 of record JAZKJV010006049.1, on the reverse strand, counting down.
CAAATGGTGCCGTTGCTGGGGAGGCAAACGGCTTAGGATCACTTTAAAAAATTAGATTTAGATTTTCCAGTCACTCGCGTAGTCTGATCCCCGAACCACCTTGTAATTATTCCTTTTTTTCAATTATTTTTTTATTATTTTTCTCTCTCTATCTCTGACATTTTTTATCTTTTTGTGCGAGGGCCTGGTGGACTTGGAGCGGCTTTCTTGAAGTCGACGCATCTCGAAGTGCATCGGAGGCCGACGATTCGTGGATCAAGTCGGCTGTTGGACGTCAAAAAGATTTTTTTTTGTAACTTAAAAAAAAGTGTCTGCATTTCCAGCGGTTCCCATTTGGGTTCTCGCGTGTGTAAACATAGTGGAACCGTGTCCCTGTGTGCTGTGTGGATTGAATGGTAAATTAGGCTTGCACTAGAGGCTCCTCGAGCCACTCTAGGATTTGCTTGTGTTCGTAAATTTCTAGGACCACACAATACACTTAAAAGACGCACCTAGACCGCAGAATTAGTCAATCAATCTGTGCTTCATTTCGCTAATAGAACTGCTTGTCTAGGAGCGGATTTTGTCGCTTGCATTTGCATATAGTGTAAAAAGTTCTCAACTCTGTTTTGAATCCTGCATAAAAAAGCGAAGGGGTAAGTATTCCTTACTCAGCATACACATCATCATTTTTCGTGCATCAGCTTTTCTCGATTTCTCCATCTGTTTTTCAAACTTAAATTAAACGGAAATTGGGACTAGACGATAGGCGTGCTGTGTTGTTGGACTAACAATCATAACTAAACTTAAAACCGGGACTACTAACATTATTGACCTTAAAAAAAATAATAAAATTGAAAAATCTGTTTGCGGGAGACTAATCCCTGACCTTGTTTTCAGGTTGAGTGAGGGTACTTGAGTGTGTGTGAACACCTTAAGGCAGAGCCCAAATCCCCGCCTTCCATATCACGTTCCGATTAATCCTAGCAAATATCACAAGTTGAATTTTTAAGGTTCACTGACTAGTACCAAGCCTCTGCCTGCCATAGGTAGATAGGGGCGAAATTGCGGTACTTCGCGACAAGTTTCCAGTAACCCCCCGGGGTGAAGTTCCTGCCTTGTCAGCCTCCGCCTGCTTGCAGGTAGATAGGGACAGGTCTTTGAATCCATCAAATTGGGATAGGAGCGAAGAAAGGAAGGACCGACGCTATCTTAGGCGACAGGTTAAACATGGAAGACGCATCCAGCTCTAAACTGACTTCCCTCTAGGCCGTGTAATCCTTGCTATCTTTCTTGAAAAATTCACACTTAAAATCAACCAGACTAATCGGACTCAGTCTCGGGTCCTTCATCGTGTTGAGTGTAAACTCGGGGTTTGCTCTTGCGTTTGTCTTTGTGTTTGTCCGTGTGTGTTATCCTGTGTAATTGCACGTTTTCTACCGCAATCTTCTTACATTCATCCTTTCCTCTTCAAGATGTCGGGATATTGGTCCCCATACCTTGAGACCTCTGGTCATTCCTCATCGACCGTATACGGATCATCTTCACCTTCTCAGTCTTCCATGTATCCTCCGCCACCCACGGGAGAACCTTACCCGTGGTCGGCTCCACCTCAACCCGATTATGAAGTCAGAACGACTGACTTCTCCACTTCTTCGCATTTCTCACCCACTCCATATTCCAACACTCCGGATCCACTTCCATCTTGGGCTGACTGTCCTTATTATCGAGAGCTTGCAGGAATCAAAGAATCGAATGAAGAGCAAGCCACTGCTGAGACGGATGATTGACAAAACTATATGCCCCACATACTTCATCCTCATCTCAAGTAGGGACCATACAACAATTTACATATACGTATCCCGACTTGACCTTAGGGCATAACATGGTCGATCGAACAACCCGAATGGAGAGGCATGCACATCCTGATTTCCCAGACTTGATTGACTTTAGTGATCAAGCCTCCATTAACCAGCCTTCATTCGAAGAGCCTATACATTAAGAAGATTGGACTCATGACCTAGATTTCTCAGTCCCTGTTTCATTGACTCCATGATATGAGGCCCCGACCAATATTTTCCATTTAGATAGTCCATACTTGACCCAGCATTACATGCCAGAGTCTAGGTATGTTGAGTATGAGACCCCAATATCTCATCAGTATCCTCCAATTGAACAGAACTCTCCCTTGATTTGTCATGAGAATTTTGTGGAGGATGACATCTCTAGACTTATTAAGAAAAATGAATCATTTGGTACGAGTTGAGAGATGTCATGGAAATATTGCACTCAATTTCTGCCAGCCTATGTATGAAAGTGGAGAAGGAAGTAAGTAGATCTGATGTTGAAAACCAAGCGAACATTTGGGAACCCACACATCATGTACAGCTGGAGTCCATTCTATCTCCCTCTTCTACTAACCACTTACCCTCCAATCCAGAGTCTGATCATTCATCCACCAAAAACACCAAAAAATTGAAAAACCAAAAAATCACATAAAAATTGGAAATGAAAAAGACCTAAAAAAATTGGATCCTGCCATAAGGGAAGCACTCGATGAAGAACTGATTTTTAATATTCCCTTAATAAAGGCCATAGATCACTTTCCCGACCTCAAATGATTTGTGAGAAGTAAATTGATGCCCAAGAGGTCGGGCAATAAGAGAACAAGGACTGAGAGACACATAGTGTCTATGGCCACCTCCTTGGTGTTGGGAAGAAAGACCAAGAGCCGCAAAGTTAAGCAGTTGCCTAGGGTGGAATGTGAAATCAAAGACACCATCTTTACCCATGCAAGAATCGATGATGACTCACCGATAAATATCCTCCCGACCTCTGTGTTTGACAAGCTCAAACTCTGGCCACTTAGGAAGTCGAGAGAGATCGTTCAGCTGGCTGATTGATCCATCAAACGGTTGAGAGGAAATATTTCAGTCATCGTTACTTTCCAAGGTACTCTAGTCCAGGTGGACTTCACGATCATTGACAAAGAGAAGAAAAGAAAAAGGAATAAAATATTGAAAATATTTTATGACCCTAACCCCGAGACCAAGTCCAGAATGGAATTGGTCGACAAGGAATAAAGTAGGAGGAGATAAGGGCCAATAATACAATAAATACCTCATTTATTTATTCATTCATTTATGCATTTTTGACACCTATTTTGTATTTAATTATTTATTCATCAAATAAAAATATTTTGTACATGAAAGTTGTAGATAATAACGTTAATAAAAATACAAAATTGAGTTTGTACAAAAATAATACACAGTGTACATTTTATATATAGAATAAAAAGCCAGAATCTCCACTTCACAGACCCATATCTTGCAAATAAAAACTAAAAATCACCCAAAATCACCTTTAATTGTATATAACTTTCCAAAAACTATTTAATAAAATCAGTTTCATAATTTTTGGAATTCATCTGTGAAAGTTAGGTTTTTGGCCCTCATTGTATGTAGTACTGATTAAAATATTCATTCTATTAATTATTTATAAATTGATAATTTTAGAATCTTGTAAATAATATATACAATACACATACATATTTAAATTAGAATAAAACTCATAAGGAATTTGTGAAATAAAATAAGCTTATGCAACACATAGGCAACATACATATGTTGTATATACATATAAAATAAAAGGGGATTTCATTATTTTATTCTTTATTCATTTATATTTTTATAATAATGTACATATTACATATAATTTATTAAAAATACAAATCCAAAATAAAAACAAATAAAATACATTAAATAAAGTATATATAATATATAGGTAAAATACCTATAAGTATACCTACATATATATACACCTATTTATTTAAATATGTAAATAAACTCATAAAAATTAAACAAAAATATATTTACACACAAAGATAAGTTATAATTTTATAAAATAAGAAAATAAAATAATAAAATAAATATACAAATTAAAAATAAAATACACAAAATACATGTAAATACACTTATAAATACATTATTAAAATAAACCCATAATAAATTACATCAAAAAATTAAATAAAAATCATAAATAAATACTACATTAATTAATACACATTTTTTTATTTTATAAGTAAAATTTAGTAAATTCATTTATTAGGTTAAAATAATGAGTCAAATTCGGGCTGACATGGACCAATCACAGCCCTGCCAATGTTGACCGCGGTCAACTGTCCCCTCAGCCTCTGCAGCCCGTCAAATCTGTCCAGCCTTGCGTTTTCGCCAAATTTTCCCGATCAACCCGTCGCTCCAATGACATCGGTCCCTTCACAGAAATTACTCCCAAAACATTGTACATACACGCCCATGGCTTGTTTCCTTGGTATATAGCTTTGATTCCTTATTTTTGGCCAGTCAATAAGGGCTCCCATTATGTTCATAAATAATTCAGCCACCAGCCCATCAAATCTGTCAGATCCCCCGTCTTCTCCCATTTTTCCCGGCCGCCCTGTCCATCGATCGCAATTGATTCCTTCACAAGAAATGTTCCTGGCATATTGTACATCCACGCCCAAGGCTTGTTTCCCTTGTACATATCACTGATTCCTTATTATTTGCCGCTCAATAAGGGCGCATACACATGTTTATAAATAAGTTCCCCCTCCTCCTTGGCCGAATTTGGCCAACTTACTTCCCCCAAAACACCTTGAATCCGGTCCTAGACGAGCCCTTGTGATAGGAGGAGCTCCATAGCACCGTGAATCGGCCGGAGGAGGAAGAAATTTTGTCGCGGCGGAGCTCCGGAATCCGTCCTACTCCCTGGAGGCCCCCAGGTATAAGAGCTGCGCATTTACTCATTTTAGTTAGAATTTTATGTTAGCTTTTTATTCGTGCATTTAGATTAGTGTTTAGTTCTTAGGTGTAGCGTAAAATCGAGTACCCGTAGTTCGCCGGAGCCCCGCTCCGGCGAGCATTTCACGGTACCCCTGATGTTTTCCGACCACCCTCTCGCCTCCATTTTCCTGCCCTTTCATTTTCCCACGCCCCACGCACCTTCACTCATCCAGATCTTCACCGGATCTGGAGATCCGATCTCCATCCCCCACCCGTCACCGGTGATCTTCTCTCGAAGCCCCCCTCCATCCATTTTCAGTTCTAACGGGACGAGGCAGTTTGCCCACGTCCCTTGTTTCATTCTGTGCAGGTACAAGGTGCTTTGAGGCACCTGGAGATGTTCTTTGACGCTCGCCGGAGGTACCTGCAGCCATCTCGACATCGACCTGGTGGCGGCGCTCCGGTGACCTCCTAGCCAATCTGAGGCCTCCTGCGGTTAGCTGGAAGCACCTGCGACGTGTTGGGATCCTTGGGAGCAGCAAAGAGCGGCAGGGGAGGGAGAAATCGTCGGAGGAAGTTCGCCCAGGCGAACCTTCCTCCCTGTTCTTCCGGATGCCCTCCCCGCCGTCGGATGAAGGAGGAGTCCCAAGAGGAAGCTCAACCGTCCGATGGAGCGAAGCCTTCACCGTCAGATCAGCCCGGCTGATCTAATCTCCAGCGTTCATCGTCGAAGCGGCATCGGCAAACGTGGAGGCGCCACGTGGATAAGTCACGCGTATCAGCCATTGGATCAAGCGCCTTTGGGGGTAATTTTCATATTTATCCCCCACTCTTTTTGTAATTAATTTTTAATTCTGTAAATAAAATATAGCATTGTAAAATAATTGTAAATTTTTTAAAAGGACCAATGTAGTTTCATGTATTTACATTTAGGTCCTTCGACGCCTCACGTGCAGTCCCACGTGAGGCGCGTGAATTTTGCATATATCCCCTGGCGATTTTTGTATATTGTAAAATAATTCTGAAACATTAAATAAATGTTTATTACTGTTGGTATTTTTGCACATAGCCCCCTGTAGTTAATTTTATTTACAAAAATGCCCCTGCTAGGCTTTATTATTTTTATGTCTTTTATGTATTTATTAAAAATACCTATGTTGCTCCTAAAATTCCACAAAAATTAGGTTAGATGTTTCATGCCCCGTACTTTCACGCCACATGTCCATTTTGCATTTTTTGCATTTTACCTAATTATTAAAAATGAAAAAGGAGCCATTTTTGTAATGTCTACTTTATAAAATACCAAAAAAATATAAAATGTTTTTGAAAAATTCTAAAAAATTATATATGGTATATTTATATATATATTGAGTCCAGAAAATGAAAAACCCTAAAAATAGAAAAATGAATATAAAAATTTCAAGAAGCTCCAAAATCCTAAAAAAATATAAAAACCCTTGAAAAACACCAAAAATATGTTTTCTTATTTTATAATTATCTATATATTATTATTTACATATTAAAATTATTTTGGGTTATTTTTGGATTTATTTTATATTTTTAAAAAACCCAAATTAGTTTCGGCCTATTTAATTAGTTCCATATGAGGGATATTTTTGAATTAAAAATACATAAAAATTAGAAAAATCCTGAAAAATAACAAAAAAATATAAAAAAGACAAAAAAATTATATCTCATATATATATATTGAGTATTTACATAAATATATGTATATATATCCATTTACTATATTTCTCTCTCTTCTCTTATACATATCTCTTTATATATTAATATATATCTATATTATATAATTTAAAAAAATAAAATCTAAAAATTAAATAAAAATCATAAAACCAAAAATAATAATAATAAAATATATAAAATTAAAAACCCACAAAAACAATAAAGAATTGGACATGGTCATTGAATTGAATAATTGCACCACCAATTTTTACCACATCACCATTCGCCTCCCAGTGTTCGACCTCTACTCATGCTTACACCTATACACACTTGCATGTAAAGTTATAATAAATTTTAACTCCACATTTTTGATACTTGTTGCATATATTTTATTGTGGGTTAATTATTGATTGATTTGAGGATTATTGAGCGATCACCGCATCGACTATTGATCCGCCTTGTGGATTAATACGATCCTTAATTTTCCTCATTCATCAAATGGCGCCGTTGCCGGGGAGGCAACAGATTTTGTATGAATTTTGTGTGGTTTTTAATTCATTTATTTAATTCTTTGCTCATGTCTAGTACTCATTTATTTATTTGTTTTTATTGAGATTAATGATTGACTGTTCTGACCCATCTCTCCTATTTGTCTTTGATGCGAGGGACTGCCAAGAAAAGGAGGAACTCCTAGGAGGACCAATGCACCCAAGCGAGGCGGAGTTGGCTCTTCTACACCGGCCAACAGGAGAGAGCATCAAAAACAGATGGAGGGAAATTTTGGATGGCAGTCCCATTTTTGCATTTTCTTTTATTATGTATATTAATGTGAGAGAGTGACACTTGAATTGTAATAATACATGACTCTTACAGGTACACTCCGATTCCCGAGGTCCAGTGCCCGAGGGATTGTTCCCTTGGGGGCCTCGACGGTTTTGACGCTTTTCCTTTTCTATTTTATTTTTATTATTTTGTGTGAATGAGCCTTAGCCATAGGAATTGCTTGCTCGTAGAATTAGGTCCAAACACCTTAATATATTTGCATGTACCTATAGTGCGCTCTGGACCTAGATCAAATTCTAAACAGTCGCCTAACCATCTTCAAGCCTACGTGCCGCAGCCCACCCTGCCAAGCGCTGCTCCTGAACTCGATGTGTCGAGAGGAGGAGGGGTGAGCCTAGACCGGACTCTTGGATTGAAGATCGATGTGTGACTTGTGGTGCTTCACGATAATAGCAGTTACTATCCTAGGGCGATTTCTTCAGCTTGCATTTGCATATAGCATAGGTTTCAAATTCTGTTATGCATCCCGCATGGAGAGAGCTGGAGGCACTGTAAGTCTTCTTACTTAGCATGCATCATCGATTTCTGACTTGCATGGCTTTTCTGATCTTCTCCCCCCGTTTTTTCCAACCTAGGATGCTTAATGGAAATTGGAACCTCGATAGGCACGTGCATTGAAAATACCCAAAAAAAAGTGATAACCTAAATAAAATTGGGACTGTTAACTCTATTGGACTTAAAAATAAAACATAATGGATTTCCTTATCTTGGGGAGCGCAACCCCCATTGTATGTGTTTTACTTGCTCACGTACACACTAAGGAGTAGATCCCAAATCCCATCAAGCCTCCTAAGTGTTTGTACAACATTGTGATTCTCACCTCACTCTAAAACTGAAAAGATAAATGATCGTCACCTGACGTTCTTCACTGTGTCGAGTAGGTGAATTGGGGGTTTGCATTGTGTACTGATTGTGACTTGGAGTTCGTTGCATTTTTCATTCATTATTAGAGTAGTCGGTCCCATCGTGTGAGTCATGCATTTTTCATCTTTGAGTCTCTCTACCTCTCTTATACATGTCTCTCCTCATCTGCATCGAGTCATGATATTGGCGCTTGAGCTCAATCATTTCTTTGCCAAGTCTATTCATTCCCGACATCTTCTTCATCACCTTCCTCGTATCCACCGTACCATCCCCATCTTCTCAGGTTCGAGGGGAGCATGCTCTTCGGACCACCATTTTGACGGTGTTCCCGCCTTGTGTGGAACACCCAATTTTGTCTATGTCCCAATCTTCTCGCCCGCCCTCCTCGTCCCCTCTGTATCACTCTTCTTTCACCCGTGATATTGGCACGTAAGCTCAATCAGCTTCTCCACTCTAGTATGTTACCCTTCTTATCCACCTTCCTTGTGTCCCCCGTATCACTTTTCGATTACCCGGGAATGCTGTGCACATCGAGGAGGCCCGCATCGAGGATTTTATGATTACCCTGATTATTTGTGTAAGATGGGCCAATGATGTGGCGGATACTGAGATTGATATACCACTCTTGGTGGATCTGAATGGATACGCGCATAAGAGCTTATTGAGGATTTTTGATAATGCATGATCATAGGTGTGATGCATTATTGAGGAATTTTTGGTCTCGCACATCGGATTGAGGGTGTGATACATTTTGATGCTTCAATGAGGAATTCATGTGATCTGATTAATTGATCTACCCGAATGGGTTCGGCCCGTATGGATTCGGATTTTGAATTGACTATCTTGATATATGCTTCATGATAACGGTGCCCCGAACCCCCATGAACCTCCTCATCTTCTTCATTGACCCATCCTTGATCTCCCGACTCTTTACTCCACCTATGGCACTTTGAGGATTCCTGATTATCTTTCGTGCCATCTCAGCCAGATTGGATTGACCTGAGGGATGTTTTGTGAAAGACCTGATTATTTTCTCCCTCGCATGATCTTATGTCCTCCGATTGATAGAATGATTGAATGTTTTCGAGGACCTGAGATTTTATGCCAGCATTCCCATGACCTATATTGAGCTATCTCGCATCACCTCCCTGAGGACTATCTGTGGGAGGATGCGACAATTTCTAGGACTGCGGTTTCATTCACTACTTTTGTCGCCATTGTGATGGGACCCGAAACCGAGTCAGATAATATGCTTGATTGGCCTCCCCTCTGTGATCGCATACCCGACTTGTTGGTACATGAGGCCAACTGTCTGATTGCTCTCCTTGACAGTCCTCACAAGGACGAGCCTTGATATTCGAGTTGCTCACTGCCTAGTTTATAGCTCTCCGAGGGTTATCTGCGAGAGGCTATGACACATTTTAGCTCTCTTGGTCTCTTCTGCTAGTAGGCGGTCTGCCGTCTATCGAGACCAGATTCTCTGTGGATCCGTCTGATTGATCCGGCTCCTTTGAGCCTCTTTCTCTCCTTGACGACCCTCGCAAGGTAGAGACACGGTCTGAGATTTCACTTCTTAGTTTGCATTACTCCCCAAGGACTATCTGCGGGAGCATGCGACACTCTCTTTACGCTCGGTTTCCCCTGCTGACTGTGTCTCCGATCTGCGGAGCACAGAATCGAGTCATCTGATATATATGGTTTTGGTCCCATCCTAAGTTGCATATTCGATTTGTGGATCATGGGACCCATCTGTTTAGACTCCTTTGAGTCTGCTCGCCTTGAAGATCCTCGCAAGGTTGAGCTTCTGATATCTGTTATTTCCATGCCTAGCTGACAGCATGTTCCCCGAGGGTTGTCTGCGGGACGCTGCCACATTCTTTATACTTTCTGGTCTCTTTTGCTGGTAGCCGATATGTCGCCTACCGAGACCGTACCTGATGATCCGTCTGATGGATCACAGACGCCTTTGCGTCCATTCGCCTTGACGACCCTCGCAAGGTCGAGTCTCATTCTGATTATTCATTGATTAGCATGTACTACTCCTCGAGGGTTATCTGCGGGAGGGTACATCACCTTGTAGGTACTCGGTTTCACTTATGGTGTCTCCTATCTGTTGGAGCACGAAGCTGAGTCTTCTGAGCTATATACTTGAGTGGCCTCCCCCTGTGATTGTGTCTCCGATCTGCGGAGCACGAAGCCGAGTCTTCTGAGTTGTGTACTTGGTCCCCTATCTGATTGTGCATCCTATCTGCGGATCACTGGACCAAGTCTTCTGATTATTCTGTGATTCCCAGCTCCTTTGAGCCTGCTCACCTTGACGACCCTCGTAGGGTTGAGCTATGACTTACGGTATTCGGTGTGTCTCTTGTGATCTTCCGACCTCATGACCACCGAACGCCACGATGTCTCTTGTTCCTTACCTTTCCATATCTTGTTGAGACTCTGATTGACTGGAGGAATCTGTACTGTTCCCTCTTCCTCCCGATCTTATAGTATCGGCTCTGTTCCTTCATGTTGACCCTATGAGCCGATTGACTGCTTCACGCTACCGATCCCCGCTTTACTTTCTGATCTGATTGTCCCCAGTATCCGACACCCACCAGATTGCATATCCGGATGTCTTTTCACCTTCTGACTGTGTCACTGTTCTCACAGGGAGATGATGGCGCAAGTACGGTATTCACTTGTCCGATACCGTCCTGTACTTCACTAGTCTCTTTAACGCTTGTATATATGTGTACCTTGTTCATTCTTTCTCCCGCGTGTTATGTGTGCCCTAGATCTATCATCATATCTTTGTATCTACACTTTGGACGCACCTTATCCTAAGTATAGGGGGTACACACTGCATTGTTCTTTCCTCGTTCAGTTTCGTCACTCCGGTTGTTGCCTATACTTAGGGATATCTCACCTTAAGTATAGGGGGAGTGATGCGTATATTCTCCACGATCTTTTCGTCTATCTATATATATCTCTCTTTTCTTCTTTTCTTCTTTTCCTTTTCTATCTTCTGTATCTAAATAAAAGGTGTCGCCCCTTTGTGTCAGTTTTCTGTACTTAGGACGTACTTTGTCCTAAGTATGGGGGGGTGCACCCCTGATTTGTTAATTCTTTGATCTGTTTATTCCCACCCATGACCCTCCCTGCTTTGTGTATAGTCTGCTATACTTAGGAGTACTTGATCCTAAGTATAGGGGGGGGTCAACTTCTATTTCCTTCATCTCTTATTCGCATATTCTTTAGACTTGTCTATACTCAGTACGAGTTATGTCGTCTCTTTCTCTTTTCCGATCTATGAGGACATAGCTCATGCTAAGTATAGGGGGGTGGTATATATTCTGTATATACTTTAGCCATAACTCGTACTTTCGTATTCTCTTAATAATATGGATAATAATTCTTTAAACCCTAATAAAAAGATGTTATTATTCCTCAAATTCTTTGTATATGTACTGATTAATAAATCAGGTGAAAATGTTTTTTTTTGCAAAATGTTTGAAAAATAGTTTGAAAATCATTGTGAAAATCTTTTGAAAACTATTTTGAAAATGTTTTGTTACATGTTTTCAACCTTTGTAAAATCATTTTGGTTTGTAAAGTTCATTTTCTTTGTGTGAAATAAAATGTTTGAAAAATTATTTGCAAACGGTTTGAAAAATGGTTGCAAAAATATGTGAAAAATCTATATATGCTGTTTGGAAAACCTTTGCAAAATGATTTTCAAATGTGTGTACATGTTTGTAAAGTGATTGTAAAAATTATTTTGGACTATAGTCTTTCAAATTGATTGTAAAATAATTTTCAAATAAGTTTGAGGAATAGATACATCAAATCAATAAAATAATAAATAACACAAAATTCTTTAAATTGTATATATACCCATAAATAAAAACTAAACTACAAATCCTTATTTTTTGTAAATAAAGCGGCACACCCGTGTAAATAATTGTATGTACTTTTTGTATGTGTCAAGCTTTTTATTTGCAAAAATTCTTTGTGTAAAAAAGATTCTTTGATTTTTGTAAATTATTTATGAAAAATTGCATCATTCATTGTGCATAGCATTTGCATAGCATTCATATTCTTTCATTGAGCTTGATGATTGAACTAGTCCAATAAAGTCAAATATTGGAGCTTGGTTGGACCTTACCACACCTAACTGCACTGGAACCTTATGGGAACTAGGTTTAAGCTACTTCAGGTCTATTCAGACTTAATTCTTTGAGAAATCAGGGCTGGGTTCAAGTCACCTCAACTGACTAACTAGAAGTTTTCGAGACACCCGCATGACTCTTGCCGATCGTGACCTAACTTGGACACTTGCACCTTTCACTTGGCTCAACTCAGTTGGAGTGATGAGGCGGTTGGATTTGCCAGACTGAGACGCACACGAGTGGAAATATTCATCCTCGTCTAGGGAGGGAAGTGCACCCCAACCTGATCCAGTTTCAATGAAGTCGAATGACAGGAGAGTGTGGGTGTAATAAAGCTTCAAAAGAGGGACGATCTTCTGGCTCAAGAGGAAAAAGTCCTTCTGTAAATGCTGCTGTAAATAGTATGTTTGAAAAAAAAAACTCCAAAAAAGTGGACAGGCTTGAAAATAAAAATAAAAGTGCCTGCCGGAGTATGTATATATGTTGTATAGAAAATAAGCACGCTTGAGCATCAAAGTTATACCATGTGAGCCTGCAGCTGGATGACTTGACTACACTGGTCTTGCATCCCAGGATAGGTAGCTACACTGGCTACCATCCATTCTCTTCTCCACCTCCTCCTCTTGAGTTGGATGTCACTTGAACTTAGAAGGGAATACCCCGCTCCTCGACGTTAGAGGGCTGGATTGGGGAATCATTGGGTTGTCATTCTGGAGAAGTCAGTTCCTTTGTCATTTCAGTGGGGGCGAGCCACTATCACTTACACTGTACAAGTCAGCTTCATAGTCATAAGGGTTTGCGTATGATGTAGGCTAGTTCTGACCTGGCTATTGAGGTGATTTGAACCAAGTTCTGTGACTCTCGGAGGCTGTTGTGTTTTAAATTTGGTTCCCAACCAGGTTCCACACACATTTTCACACCAAGGTCTAACCTGAGGTCCAAACTTTGATTTTGTACAGATGAGTTTAATAATCATGATTAATTCAATTTATTCTTTATTTCTCTTTTTCTTTTCTTCTGATTCTTTATTCTTTTGTACTTATTGCATAAGTGTTTGCTAGGGACTAGCAAAGGCAAGTATAAGGGGGTGATGAATCTCCATTTCATCACCTTTATTCTATCATTTTGGCTTTAAAAACCCCAGCAAATGCATGTAAATACCATCAATTTGTCCATAATAGCATTCATTATTTATTGTATTTAATGTACATAAAATAAGGTTTTTAATGCCAAAATTATAGAATAAAGAGAAGAAAAGAAAAAGGAATAAAATATTGAAAATACTTTATGACCCTAACCCCGAGACCAAGTCCAGAATGGAATTGGTCGACAAGGAATAAAGTAGGGGGAGATAAGGACCAATAATACAATAAATACCTCATTTATTTATTCATTCATTTATGCATTTTTGACACCTATTTTGTATTTAATTATTTATTCATCAAATAAAAATATTTTGTACATGAAAGTTGTAGATAATAACGTTAATAAAAATACAAAATTGAGTTTGTACAAAAATAATACACAGTGTACATTTTATATATAGAATAAAAAGCCAGAATCTCCACTTCACAGACCCATATCTTGCAAATAAAAACTAAAAATCACCCAAAATCACCTTTAATTGTATATAACTTTCCAAAAACTATTTAATAAAATCAGTTTCATAATTTTTGGAATTCATCTGTGAAAGTTAGGTTTTTGGCCCTCATTGTATGTAGTACTGATTAAAATATTCATTCTATTCATTATTTATAAATTGATAATTTTAGAATCTTGTAAATAATATATACAATACACATACATATTGAAATTAGAATAAAACTCATAAGGAATTTGTGAAATAAAATAAGCTTATGCAACACATAGGCAACATACATATGTTGTATATACATATAAAATAAAAGGGGATTTCATTATTTTATTCTTTATTCATTTATATTTTTATAATAATGTACATATTACATATAATTTATTAAAAATACAAATCCAAAATAAAAACAAATAAAATACATTAAATAAAGTATATATAATATATAGGTAAAATACCTATAAGTATACCTACATATATATACACCTATTTATTTAAATATGTAAATAAGCTCATAAAAATTAAACAAAAATATTTTTACACTCAAAAAAATAAGTTATAATTTTATAAAATAAGAAAATAAAATAATAAAATAAAATATACAAAATAAAAATAAAATACACAAAATACATGTAAATACACTTATAAATACATTATTAAAATAAACCCATAATAAAATACATCAAAAAATTAAATAAAAATCATAAATAAATACTACATTAATTAATACACATTTTTTATTTTATAAGTAAAATTTAACAAATTCAATTATTAGGTTAAAATAATGAGTCAAATTCGGGCTGACATGGACCAATCACAACCCTGCCAATGTTGACCGCAGTCAACTGTCCCCTCAACCTCTGCAGCCCGTCAAATCTGTCCAGCCTTGCGTTTTCGCCAAATTTTCCCGATCAACCCGTCGCTCTAATGACATCGGCCCCTTCACAAAAATTACTCTCAAAACATTGTACATACACGCCCATGGCTTGTTTCCTTTGTATATAACTTTGATTCCTTATTTTTGGCCGGTCAATAAGGGCTCCCATTATGTTTATAAATAATTCAGCCACCACTCCGTCAAATCTGTCAGACCCCCCGTCTTCTCCCATTTTTCCCGGCCGCCCCGTCCATCGATCGCAATTAATTCCTTCACAAGAAATGTTCCTGGCATATTGTACATCCACGCCCAAGGCTTGTTTCCATTGTATATATCACTGATCCCTTATTATTAACCGGTCAATAAGGGCACATACACATGTTTATAAATAAGTTCCCCTCCTCCTTGGCCGAATTTGGCCAACTTACTTCCCCCAAAACACCTTGAATCTGGTCCTAGACGAGCCCTTGTGACAGGAGGAGCTCCATAGCATCGTGAATCGGCCGGAGGAGGAAGAAATTTTGTCGCGGCAGAGCTCCAGCGTCCGTCCTGCTCCCTGGAGGCCCCCGGGTATAAGAGCTACGCATTTACTCATTTTAGTTAGAATTTTATGTTAGGTTTTTATTCATGCATTTAGATTAGTGTTTAGTTCTTAGGTGTAGCGTAAGATCGAGTACCCGTAGTTCGCCGGAGCTCCGCTCCGACGAGCATTTCACGGTACCCCCGACGTCTTCCGACCACCCTCTCGCCTCCATTTTCCTACCCTTTCATTTTCCCACGCCCCAGGCACCTTCACTCACCCAGATCTTCACCGGATCTGGAGATCCGATCTCCATCCTCCACTCGTCGCCGGAGATCTTCACCTGAAGCCCCCCTCCATCCATTTTCAGTTCTAACGAGACGAGGTAGTTTGCCCTTGTCCCTTGTTTCATTCTATGCAGGTACAAGGTGCTTTGAGGCACCTGGAGGTGTTCTTTGATGCTCGCCGGAGGTACCTGGAGCGCCATCTCGACATCGACCTGGTGGCGGTGCTCCAGTGACCTCCTGGCCAATCTGAGGCCTCCTGCGGTTAGCTGGAAGCACCTGCGACGTGTTGGAATCCTTGGGAGCAGCAAAGAGCGGCGGGGCAGGGAGAAATCATCGAAGGAAGTTCGCCCAGGCGAACCTTCCTCCCTGTTCTTCCAGATGCCCTTCCCGCCGTCAGATGAAGGATGAGTCCCAGGAGGAAGCTCAGCCGTCCGATGGAGGGAAGCCTTCACCGTCAGATCAGCCTGGCTGATCTAATCTCCAGCGTTCATTGTCGAAGCGGCATCGGCAAACGTGGAGGCGCCACGTGGATAAGTCACGCGTATCAGCCGTTGGATCAAGCGACTTTGGGGGTAGTTTTCATATTTAGCCCCCGCTCTTTTTGTAATTAATTTTTAATTCTGTAAATAAAATATAGCGTTGTAAAATAATTGTAAATTTTGTAAAAGGGCCCATGTAGTTTCATGTATTTACATTTAGGTCCTTCCACGCCTCACGTGCAGTCCCACGTGAGGCGCGTGAATTTTGTATATATCCCCAGGCGATTTTTGTATATTGTAAAATAATTCTGAAACATTAATTAATGTTTATTACTGTTGGTATTTTTGCACAGAGCCCCCTATAGTTAATTTTATTTGCAAAAATGCCCCTGCTAGGCTTTATTATTTTTGTGTCTTTTATGTATTTATTAAAAATACCTATGTTGCTCCTAAAATTCCACAAAAATTAGGTTAGGTGTTTCATGCCCCGTACTTTCATGCCACATGTCCATTTTGCATTTTTTGCATTTTACCTAATTATTAAAAATGAAAAAGGAGCCATTTTTGTAATGTCTACTTTATAAAATACCAAAAAAATATAAAATGTTTTTGAAAAATTCTATAAAAACTATATATGGTATATTTATATATATATATTGAGTCCAGAAAATGAAAAACCCTAAAAATAGAAAAAGAAAATATAAAAATTTCAAGAAGCTCCAAAATCCTAAAAAATATAAAAACCCTTGAAAAACACCAAAAATATGTTTTCTTATTTTATAATTATCTGTATATTATTATTTACATATTAAAATTAATTTGGGTTATTTTTGGATTTATTTTATATTTTTAAAAAACCCAAATTAGTTTCGGCCTATTTAATTAGTTCCATATGAGGGATATTTTTGAATTAAAAATACATAAAAATTAGAAAAATCCCGAAAAATAAAAAATATAAAATATAAAAAAGCCAAAAAAATATTATATCTCATATATATATTGAGTATTTACATAAATATATGTAAATATATCCATTTACTATATTTCTCTCTCTTCTCTTATACATATCTCTTTATATATAAATATATATCTATATTATATAATTTAAAAAATATAAAATCTAAAAACTAAGTAAAAATCATAAAACCAAAAATAATAATAAAAAAACATATAAAATTAAAAACCCACAAAAACAATAAAGAATTGGACATGGTCATTGAATTGAATAATTGCACCACCAATTTTCACCACAACACCATTCGCTTCCTAGTGTTCGTCCTCTACTCATGCTTACACCTATACACACTTGCATTTAGAGTTATAATAAATTCTAACTCCTCATTTTTGATACTTGTTGCATATATTTTATTGTGGGTTAATTGTTGATTGATTTGAGGATTATTGAGCGGTCACCGCATCGACTATTGATCCGCCTTGTGGATTAATACGACCCTTAATTTTCCTCATTCATCAGAAGCCGTTCTTAGCCTTGGCTAAGGCGACTATAGATTGCGAGACTCGGGAAATCGATTTTACAGCATTGGGAGCGCTTCGACCTCATCCATTCTTTGATAAACTTTACTCTAAGGTAACCCGCACATCCGCTGACAGTCGTGACCATCAAGAGGAAGACGAGTCTCACCTCTATGCTACACCTGAGAGATCAATTGTCCGGACGACCATTGGATCAGAGACTCCCCACACCTCCACTTAATCAACTGCTTGCACCACCACCGTGACAGCTTCTAAGGAGGACTCACGACCAGAAGCTGACATTGAGTCGGACATGATTTTTGCTGATTGTCTTGACCATTTTGATGATCCAACACAAGAGCCCAATAATGTCAAGCCAACTGAGATCATTGGCACCTTCTCGAGACACATGCTGACCCTTCAGGAATATGCTAATCTATATGGTGACTCGTCTGATGAGGAACCCATGGTCAGTATTGCACCATATCCTGGATCTTCAAAGGAAACAACCAAGATTAAATTGACTCCACATATAACCACGATTGCTCCCTCTTCTAGTCGGCTATCTAGTGAGAGGAAGTCGAGAATTGATTCCTCGAGATGTTCCCCCGAACCTCTCAAGGCGCGTCGCTATCATCTCCCTCTCAATGATTCAGGTTCTCGAAAACCGACTAAGAAAGTTTCCTTCAACACATCGGAGAAGGAATTTTCAGAAGAGTCCTCATCTGGTCCGGATAAGGTGATTTATACGAGTGACCTCAGTTCGGCTGTTCTCAAGCCTTATCTAAGCAAGCAGCCGTGTGTCGACCCTCGTTGAACGATCCCTACACCTCACTATTATTCATCTGAGGACAATTCCGACAACGACACATATGTATATTATCCACCTCCTCGATCCTGCAAGAAGGTTCGTCACAAACCTTCTTGATACATGTATATTCTCAATTCTCCTTGTATATATTTTCCCTCCCTCCCCAGTGATTCGAATCACTCGCCCCGGCTCCATATCATTTCATTTTATGGCTATACTTAGGTTGATCAGATCCTAAGTATATGGGGGAGAGTGACTCGAGTCTCTTCACCATTCGTTGTATATTCTCTAGATCTCATCGGTTCTCACACTCATTCCTGTCCTATACTTAGGCTTACCAGAGCCCAAGTATAGGGGGGACCGATGCCCGCCCTGTATATACTCCTCTATTTCCCCTCTTAACCTCGCCCGCCCCATTTTTGATCTTCTTCTACACTTAGGCTGCCAGAGCCTAAGTATAGGGGGGCGGGACGACTTCTATACTTTTTGTTATTTTAGCTCTCTTACGCTTAGCACGAGCTATGTCTTTTTCCTCGCTTTTCGTGCTCCGAGGGCATAGCACACGCTAAGTATAGGGGTGTGTGTATATATTACGTATATACTTTACCCATAGCTCGTACTTTCACGTAATTTTGCGTATTTTTGTATATATTTTGCAATAATTACGGGTGGGTAAAAATTGAAAATTTTTTTTGTATACTTGTTGTATAATACTTATAACTTTTGTAAAAATTGAAAAAAATGTATACTTGTATATTGTATAACACTTGTAAAATTTGTATAATACTTATAAAACTCTTGTAAATTGTTGTAACATATGAGGTATACGAAAAAAAGGTTTTGAAAAAAAACAAACAAAAAAACAACAGAAAAATAGGCTTCTTATTTACTTCTACATATCATCCTTGCATTAAAAAAAGAGTCTTGCGTTTCATTCATCTACATAGCATGCCATATGCATCTCATCTGCATATCTTGCATATGCAAAGTGAAAAGCTAGTGGGTTCTGAACCAAGTTATGAGTAGATATTGAGGATGGACCTGATTTGACCTTAATCCACTTAAATTTAGAGGAACCTTATAGGAACTGGAGTTAAGATTTCTCAGGTCAAGTGACTTAATTCTTTCAGTCCGCAAGTCTATGTTCACATGTCATCTTGATTAGTCTAAGTAGAATATCTCGTGCACATGCATGATTCTTTTAGATAATGACCTAACTTGGACAAGCACCATGCACGTAGCTCTTCATTGATGAGGTTGTGAGGAGGTAGAATACATTAGCTTGGAGTAGCACACAAGTGGAAACATCCGTCCTCCTCTAAGGAGGGTAGTGCATCTCAACCTATCTGGTGGTGTTGACATCTAAGGACGGGATGCTGTGGGTTGCAATAATACTTCAAAAGAGGGATAGTCTTTGGCACAAGAGGAAAAACTCCTAATGTACATGCTGCACCTTGTATATAGTTCAAAAAAAAAAAGAAAAAAGAAAAAAATGCAAGAACTCCAAAAAAATCAGACATGTCCAAGTGAAAAAAAAATACCTGCCGGAGTATGTATATTAGCAAAGAGATGCAGCTGGATGACTTGGCTACACTGGTCGGGCATCCCGGGATAGGAAGCTACACTGGCTACCATCCATTCTTTTCTCCACCCCCTCCTCTTGAGCTGGTGATAACGAGCATTTTGCGAGGGTCAAAATATAGTGTCGCTGAGGCGACCGCTCACAAAACCCTTGTTGATCAGAAATTAACCCACATTAAAGAATAAGTCAATTAAGTCCCAAAATTGTGAATTAAAATTTATTAACTCTACCATGAAATGCATAGTGTATAAGCATGTAGAGGTCGAACCACAGAGAGCAATAAAAAAAGAGGTAGCCTATGGGTCTTCATGTACATCATAGTCATCCTTGAAAGATTCCTATTTTTGTGGGTTTTTGGGGTTTTCTATTTTTTATTTTTATTTTTAATTTTTTTAATTTTTGTTTGTTTTTTATATTTTACACATTCTTTTTAATTCCTTTTTATATTTTTAATTATTTAATATAGATATATATATAAGTACATATATATAAAGATATATATATATAAGAGAAAAGAGAGAGGTATATAATATATGGATATATAGTAATATATGAATATTCAAAATATATTACATATAGTATTTCTTTTATATATATATATATATATTTATATATCTATTTTTTTGGATTTTTTCTAATTTTTATGTATTTTTAATTTCAAAAATGTCCCTAATATGGGACTCATTAAATAGGCCGAAACTAATTTGGGTTTTAAAAATATAAGATAAATCCAAAATTTACCCAAATTAATTTTAATACATAAATAATAATATCTAGATAATTATAAAAGAGAAAAATATATTTTTGACATTTTTGTTGCATTTTTAGATTTTTTTGTTTAGTTTTGAAGTTTTCTAATTTTTTATTTTTCCTTTTCTTGTTTTTAGGGTTTTTCACTTTCTGGACTCATTAAATATACAAATATACCTTATATTACTTTTTTGTAATTTTCCAAAAACATTTTATAATTTTTTTGTATTTTCTCATTCAAACAGTGCAAAATTAGCTCCTTTTTCATTTTTAATAAATGGATAAAATTCTCAAAAATACCAAACAAAAATACAGCGTGCATCTACAAGGTACAAGGCATCTACCCTAATTTTTGTGAATTTTTAGGAGCTATCTAGGCATTTTTAATAAATACATAAAAGACATAAAAATTTAAACAGCCTGGTAGGGGCATTTTTGCAAATAAAATAAAATCTAGGGACTTCACTGCAAAAATACTAACGGAAATAAATATTTATTTAATTTTAAAGCTCTAAATTACAATTAACAAAATGCACCAGGGTTACATTGCAATTTTCACGTGCCTCACGTGGGACTACACGTGAGGCGCTGGAGGACCAAAATGTAATTCTATAAACTGCAGGGCCCTTTCACAAAATTACCATTTATTTTACAACGTGCTATTTTATTTACAGAATTAAAAAGTAAATACAAAAAGGTGGGGGTTAGGTTTGCAATTTACCCCCAAAAGGCGCTTCATGCGACGGCTGAGCTCTCTCTACTTGACACGCGTCGCCTTCTCCTTGCCCGATGACGCTTCGCCGATGAAGGGCTGAGATTAGATTAGCCGAGCTAATCTGACGGTCGGTGCAGGGCTTCATCGGACGGATCTGGTGTAATCTGGGGGCTCCTTCCTGATCGGACGACAGAGGAGTCCCCTGGAAGAACAAGGAAGAAGCTCGCACGAGGCAAGCTTCGATCGTGAACTGTAGGCTCCTGTGGGATTCTCCTTCGCGTCTAAGGTGCTCTTCTCATTGCTGTAGGTGTCCCGCGTCGGATGATGGTCTTAGCGTGGCTCCTGGAGGTCCGAGGAGGTCAGGCGAGGTAGGGGAAGCTTGGGACCTCCAGGAACCTCTTCCTGGTTCAAATCGAGTCCAAGAGGGCTCTTCTCTTCAGGTACCTGCACAGGAAGAACAAGGGGGACGAGGGCTTTCTCCTCGACCCTGGGTTTTGAAGCTCTGATGCACGGTGAGGTGAGGCGGAGGAGGTCCGACGAACAGCAGAGGAGGAGCTCCGATTCGTGAAGACAGGAGGTCTTCGGTTGAACAGGGTGATCGGGAGATGGAGAAGGCGATGGGAAATGAGATGGGATGAACGAGGTGGTCGGGAACGGTCGATAACAGTGTGAAGAAGTTGCCGGAGCGGAGCTCCGGCGAACTTCGATTTGATTAACCTAGGCTACACTACTGATCTAAAGCCTGAATTGAAAGCGGAATTAAAATGCTGGAAGTAAAATCTACCTAAAGAACACAGAATAACAGCTCTTATACCTAGGGGCCTCCAGGGAGCAGGACGGACGTCGGAGCTCCGCCGCGACAAAATTATCCCCTCCTCCGGCCGATTCAAGTCGCTGGGACACTCCTCCTGTCACAAGGGTTCGTCCAGGAACCGAGTCGAGGCTTTTAGGGGGATTAAAAGTGGCCAAATTCGGCCAAGGAGGGGGAGGTTCTTATTTATAAACATTCTAGGCACCCTTATTGCCTGGCGATTATCGACGAATCTGGTCTATGTACACGCAATCTCAGGTGTCGGCGTGAATCATCATGGTTCTGGGAGAAATTCCCGTGAAGAGATCGAAAGCTATCGAGTGAAGGTTCGAGCGGGAAAATGGCAAGAAAACACGGGAAAAGACAGTTCTGACGGGTCAGAGTCCCAGCTGGGACAGTTGACCGCGGTCAACTTTTGGCACGTCCTGACTGGTCCACCTAGGACACTACAAGACAAAACATGGAAAATTATTCAAAAATAATTTATTTAACATAATAAATGATTTTATTAGAATTTGCTTATAAAATAAAAAATGTTTATCAATTAATGTAGTATTTATTTATGATTTTTATTTATTTTTTTGATGTATTGTATTATGGGTTTATTTTAATAATGTATTTATAAGTGTATTTACATGTAATTTGTGTATTTCATTTTTATTTTGTACATTTTATTTTATTATTTTATTTTATTATTTTATTAATTTATAACTTATTTGTGTGAGTGTAGATATATTTTTGTTTAATATTTATGAGTTTATTTACATCTTTAAATAAATAGGTGTATATAGTATGTAGGTATACTCATAGGTATTTTACCTGTATTATATATATATATATTTTATTTATTGAATGAGTTTTATTGGATTTTATTTTGGGTTTACATTTTAAATAAATTTTATGTAATATTTACAATATTATAAAAGTATAGATGAATAAAGAATAAAAGAATAAAATCCCTTTTTATTTATATACATATAGATATTATAGGTATTTTGCCTATGTATTGCATAGACTCATTTTATTTTACAAATTCTTTTTGGTTTTATTCTAATTTCAATATGTACATGTATTATATACATTATTTACAAAATTCTGAAATTATAAATTTGTAAAAATAATGAACAATGAACAAATTGAATATTTTAATCAGGCAGACTGTACAATGAGGGCCAAAAACCTAACTTTCACAGATGAACTCCAAAAATTATGAAACCAATTTTATTAAATAGTTCTTTATAAGCTATATACAATTAAAGGTGATTTTGGGTGATTTTGAGTTTTTATTTGCAAGATATGGGTCTGTGAGGTTGAGATTCTGGCTTTTTATTCTGTGTGTCGAATGTGCACTGTGTATCATTTTTGTACAAACTCAATTTTGTATTTTTATTTACATTATTATCTACATCTTTCATGTAGAAAATATCTTTATTTGATGAATAAATAATTAAATACAAAATAGGTGTCAAAAATGCATAAATGAATGAATAAATAGATGAGGTATTTATTGTATTATTGGCCCTTATCTCCCCCTACTTTATTCCTTGTCGACCAAGCCAATTCTTGACTTGGTCTCGAGGTTCGGGTCATAAAATATTTGCAATATTTTATTCCTTTTTCTTTTCTTCTCTTTATTCTATAATTTTGGCATTAAAAACCTTATTTTATGTACACTTAATACAATAAATAATGAATGCTATTATGAACAAATTGATGCTATTTACATGCATTTGCTAGGGTTTTAAGGCCAACATGATAGAATAAAGGTGATGAAATGGAGATTCATCACCCCCTATACTTGCCTTTTCTAGTCCCTAGCAAACACTTATGCAATAAGTACAAAAAGAATAAAGAATCAGAAGAAAAGAAAAAGAGAATTGAAGAAGGATAAAGTGAATAGGGTTGCTTTCAGTGCAATATATGTCTTTACAAAATCAGAATTTGGAGCTTCTGCTAGACCTCGGGTGTGGATGTGTGTAGAACCTAGTCGGGAACCATCTTTAAAACACAACAGCCTTTGAGAGTCACAAAACTCGGTTCAACCCACCTCAATAGCCTGGTCAGAACTAGCCTACATCATACACAAATCCTTATGACTATGAAGCTGACTTGTACAGTGTAAGTGATAGTGGCTCTCCCCAACTGAAATGATAAAGGAACCGACTTCTCCAGAATGACAACCCAATGATTCCCCAATCCAACTACTCCATCCTCGAGGAGCGGGGTATTCCCTTCTAAGTTCAAGTGGCAACCGGCTCAAGAGGAGGAGATGAAGAGAAGAATGGACGATAGCCAGTGTAGCTACCTATC
Source organism: Ottelia alismoides (assembly GCA_037367405.1). Taxonomy (NCBI): domain Eukaryota; kingdom Viridiplantae; phylum Streptophyta; class Magnoliopsida; order Alismatales; family Hydrocharitaceae; genus Ottelia; species Ottelia alismoides. Next base: position 157,251 of record JAZKJV010006049.1, on the reverse strand, counting down.
CTAGGATGCAAGACCAGTGTAGTCGAGTCATCCAACTGCAGGCTCACATATTTGACTTTGGAATTCAAGCTTGCTTATTGGCTTTACAACATATGTACATACTTTGCAGGCATTTTATTTTTGTACAGGCCTGATCATCTTTTTTTGAAATACTATTCACAGCAGCATTTACATAAGGAGTTTTTCCTCTTGAGCCAGTAGACTATCCCTCTTTTGAAGCATTATCGCAACCCACACTCTCCTGTCGTTAGACCTCATGGCTACTGGACCAGGTCGGGGTGCACTTCCCTCCCTAGACGAGGACGAATGTTTCCACTCATGTGCGTCTCAGACTGGCAAATCTAACCCCCTCACCACTCCGACTAAGTTGAGCCAAGTGAAAGGTGCAAAGTGTCCAAGTTAGGTCACGGCCGACAAGAGTCATGCGTGTGTCACGAAAAGTTCTAGTTAGTCAGTTGAGGTGACTTGAACCCAGCCCTGATTTCTCAAAGAATTAAGTCTGCATAGACCTGAAGTACCTTAAACCTAGTTCCCATAAGGTTCCAGTGCAATTAGGTGCGGTAAGGTCCAATCCAAGCTCCAATTTGAGACTTTATTGGACTGGTTCAATCATCAAGCTCACTCAAAAAAGAATATGAATGATATGCACATGTTATGCACAATGAATGATGCAATTTTTCACCATGAAACTAAGAATCAAAGAATCTTTTTACACAAATAATTTTTGCAAAAAATAATTTAAGCACACCAAAAAGTATGTACAACTATTTACACGGGCGTTCCACTTTATTTTTAAAAGGTTAAAGAACTTCAAAGAATTTACAAGTATATATATGTTTACAATTGCTAAAGACTTTTTATTTAAAGGCTTCTCCAATCTGCCCATTTATTTCTGAGTGTTATTTTTATTTTTGTCATTTTTTCATTTTCATTTTTTTTATATTTGAAAACATTTTCAACACTATAGTACACAATAAATTTTGCAAGCTTTTACAAACATTTGAAGACTATTTTGCACAGATTTTGTCACACTATGTATATACATTTTCCACAATAGTTTTTACAAACATTTTTCTAAACATTTGCACATTGGTTTCCAAATCCTTTGTTTCACATAAAGAAAATTTTCCAAACAAAACCATTTTACACAGGTTGAAAATATTTCACAGCAAGTTTTTCAAATAGTTCACACCATTTTTCAAATCATACTGTAAAGGTAATTCAACCTGATTTATTAGTCAGTAAATACAAAGAAAAACTATAATTTGTGTACAACTTGGTTTAGGCTCTTACAAGTTTTATTTGGAATTATTGCTTATTTTTGTATGAGAGATTTTTGTGTAAACTCCTCAGACTTTGAGAATTATTTTCAAAAGATTTGAAGACTATAGTCCAAAATATTTTTACAAACCTGTACACGCATTTGGAAATGGTTTTGCAAAGGTTTTTCGAACAATACAGATAGATTTTTCAAAAAAAATGATTTCCCAACCAATTTTCCAACCATTTGCAAACCATTTTTCACACATTTTTATTTCAATCAAAGAAAATAAATTTTCTCAAACAAAACTATTTACAAAGGTTGAATACTCTGTACACACTATTTTCAAGCAATCTTCAAAAGATTTTACAAGGAGAACATTTTGCACAAAGCATTTTTCCTGACTTATTAATCAGTATGGACAAAAAGAATCTGATGAGCTCACAATCATCTTTTATTATTGTAATAGAAATACTTTTAGCAATACTTTTTACTTGAGGTAGTAGTTTATTTACAGTATGAGTTATGGCTTATAGTATATACATGGTATATACGACCTCCCTATACTTAGCTTGAGCTATGTCCCCATAGATCGAAGAGAAAAGAGAAGACATAACTCGTACTAAGTATAGACAAGTCGAAGAATGAATAAATAAAGAAATAAATGTAGGAAAGAATGAACGAACGAGAAGTTGACCGTCCCCCCTATACTTAGGATAAAGTAATCCTAAGTATAGTAGACTGTACACAAAGCAGGGAGGGTCAAGGGTGGGAATAAACAGATCGTACTCAGATTGTCTCCCCCTATACTTAGGGTAAGATATCCCTAAGTATAGAAGAGGAGACAACGGAGAGGATCGAAAAGAATAGAACATTCGGGGTGCACACCCCCATACTTAGGAAAAAGTGCGTCCTAAGTATAGAAGACTGTCAACAAGGGGCCACACCTTTAGATACAAAAAGAAGGTAGAAGAGAAAAAGACGAAAAGAAGAAAAAAATAAAATCAGATAAACGGTTTTTGAGGTGCAGCGTCTGAATCTTCTGATGCTGTCACTGTTGTGGATATGTCTTCATGGTGCGCGAGCTGAATGGAGTCGACAACGGCCAAGAATGTATCAGGCTCGAGGTAAGGTTTCAGGAGTTGACCGCTGACGACGAATGGTTGTGCGTCAGGAGACAATTCTGATATGGCAATACTTCCATTGTCACGCACTTCACAAACTCGGAATGGCCCTGTCCACTTACTCTTTAATTTGCCTGGGAAGATCCGCAACTTTGCATCGAATAACCACACTTTCTGTCCAACTTCAAAGGTCTTTCGTCTGATGTGCCGGTCATGCCAGCGTTTCACCTTCTCCTTGTACATCAATGTGTTATCGTATGCATAGTTTCGGAATTCCAAGAGTCTGTTCAGATCATCCTTTCTTTTCTGACCACTTTTTCGTGAGTCCAAATTACAGATGTTAATTTCCCATAAAGACTTGTGAATTAATTCGACGGGTAAATGGCACGGCTTCCCATATACAAGACGATAGGGCAACATGCCCTAGGGAGACTTGTAGGCGGTTCTGTAAGCCCAGAGAACTGAGTCCAAGAGTTGAGACCAGTTCTTTCTATCCGGCCGTACAAGTTTCTGCAAGATCGTCTTAATTTCTCTGTTTAACAATTCAGCCATGCCATTGGTCTGAGGGTGATAAGGGGATGCGACACGATGGTCGATGCCGTACTCCTTCATTAATTTCTTGACCTCTTTGTTGACAAAATGGCTACCCCCGTCTGATATGAGAATTTTCGATATCCCGAACCGCGAAATGATGCTTTTCTACAAGAACTGACACACTGTTCGGCTGTCGGCGGCTCGCACGGGAATAGCTTCAACCCAACGACTCACGTAATCGACAGCAAGAAGGATGTGCTCAAAACCTTGACTGTTAGGGAAAGGTCCCATGAAGTCAATGCCCCATGCATCGAAAACATCTGCTATCTGAATGATTTTCAGGGGCATTGAATCTTTGGCAGTGAGTGTACCCTTCAATCTTTGACAGTCAGTGCATCGTTTGACAAATTCTGCTGCATCCTTGAATAGTGTGGGCCACCAGAATCCACACTGAAGTACTTTGGCTGCCATATGGTCTCCAGAGTGGTGTCCATCAGATTCGAGCGAGTGACAATGCTCGAGGACACTAGAATGCTCCTCCTGAGGGATGCACCTACGCTAAATGCAATCCGCTCCTTCCCTGAATAAAAGAGGATCTTCCCATTGATAGAAGCGGATGGTCGACATGAATTTGTTCTTCTGATTCTTCGTCCAATCCGATGGTATTACCCTCGAGGCGAGGTAATTGACTATATCAGCATACCAAGGGAGGGAATCCACTGCTGAGATAGACTCATCAGGAAAGGTTTCTGTAATGGGTGCACTGTTCAGAGGAGGCTCATGTTGCTCAATTCTGGAGAGATGGTCTGCTACCACATTCTGAACTCCAGGCTTGTCCTTAATTTCCAAGTAAAATTCCTGGAGGAGAAGGATCCATCGAATCAGTCTCGGCTTGGCATCCTTCTTTTGCTGTAGGTACCGGATAGCAGAGTGGTATGTAAAAACGGTGACTTTCGATCCAAGAAAATAGGATCTGAACTTCTCAAGGGCGAAAACCACAGCTAGCAACTCTTTCTCTATCACGGTGTAATTTCTTTGCGCCTCATCTAATGTTCTGCTGGCGTAGTGAATGGCATAGGGCGCTCTCTCTTTCCTCTGTCCAAGAACAACCCCGACTGCAAAGTCTGACGCATCGGTCATTACCTCAAAGGGATGAGACCAGTCCGACGGCTGTAGGATTGGAGCCTGAGTAATAAGCTCCTTCAGCTGATTGAAAGTAAGTAGAACCTGTTGATCTACGTTGAACTCAGTTTCCTTGCATAGCAGTTCCATTAAAGGTCGGGCAATGCAGCTGAAATCCTTGATGAATCGTCTGTAAAATCCGACATGCCCCAGGAATGACCTTACATTTTTCACTGACTGAGGTGGCTCTAGATTGGCAATGACATCCACCTTCACTGGGTCGACTTCCATGCCACGTTTGGAAACGACGTGGCCCAGTACAATGCCTTCTGTGACCATGAAGTGGCTTTTTTCCCATGAAAGTACTAAATTGACTTCGCTGCATTTCTGAAGCACTCTGTCCATAAGAATCAAAACTATCACCATAGACAGAGAAGTCGTCCATGAACACCTCGAGAAAACTACCTACCATCTCGGAAAAAATAGCTAGCATGCATCTTTGGAAGGTTGCAGGTGCATTGCATAATCCAAAGGACATTCTCTTGAAGGCGTAGGTGCCGAACGGGCAAGTGAAGGTATCTTCTCTTGATTTCGGGAGCGATTGCCACTTGGTTGTATCCGGAATACCCATCCAAAAAGCAGAAGAACTCCTTGCCTGCTAATCTTATCAGAACTTGATCAATGAATGACAAGGGGAAGTGGTCCTTCTTAGTTGCTGCATTAAGACGGCGGTAGTCAACACACACCCGCCAGGATGTTGGTACCCGAGTGGATATTTCCTCTCCTTTTTCATTGATAACCACGGTAAGCCTGGATTTCTTTGGAACTACATGCAGTGGGCTTACCCATTTTGAATCGGAGATGTGATAGATGAAGCCTGCGTCACACCATTTTGTTATTTCTTTCATGATGACATCCCGGAGGTTTGGATTCAGCCTTCTTTGGAATTCGTGGGACGGCTTGACATCTTCTTCCAGATAAATGTGGTGTGAACACAAAGCTGGATTTATCCCGTGGAGGTCTGGTACGCACCAACCAAGTGCCTTGCGGTTCTTTTCTAGAATCTCAAGGAGGCGAGATTCTTGATCCGGATTCAGCCTGCTGCTAATGATGACCAGATACATGTGTTCTTCACCCGTAAGGAAAGCATACTTCAGGCCTGCAGGAAGTGGCTTGAATTCTGGTTTTGATTTGTCCAACTTGTTGGTCACTTCAAACACTATACTGGTGGTAGGATGTACTTCTTTGATGGAGCATCCATCCTCAACATTCTGTTGAGATCCTGGTGAGGTGCCGAACGGTTCTACACGACGCTCATTGTGTTCGGTCTGGAGTGAATTCTTGAAGTCACCTAATTGTTCCATCAACAGAGAATCAGTCTCCCAAGAATCATCGGAGCATAGGTCAACTGTGCTTTCCAAGTCCTCCTCGAGAGTGAGGATTTCTTGGGTCCATGAATCATTCAATGACAGTGATGAGTCTCTGATCTCTGCAACAAAGTCACAGTCTGCTTCTGATACTGCATGGCTCTCGTCAGTCGTGGTGTTTGGCTCTCTGATCATGTTTATAGTGATCTGCGTGTTGTTTGAGCTGAAAGTGATTTTACCGGACCCGTAATCAACCACGGCACCTGATGTACGTAAGAATGGCCGGCCAAGGATGATAGGGGTCTGGAGTAAGGGTACGGGCGAGTCCATATCAAGGACTACGAAATCAACAGGGAATCACATATCCCGCACCTTTACTACAACGTCTTCCAACAAATCTCTAGGCCGCTTGATGGATCTGTCAGCAAACTGAAGGATCATTCGTGTCTGCTTGAGCGGGCCCAGCCCAAATTCTTGCGTTATTGATGCCGGCAAAGGTTGATGGAAGATCCGCTGTCAAGGAGAGTACGCTCAAAGACCTGATCGAAAATTTCACAACTGATAAGAGGTGCTCCATTGTCCTACTTTTTCTGCGGGAGGTTACTGATGGCTACTACCGTGGTCAAGGTGAGGACGTGCTTCTCAACTTGCTGGTGTCTGTTTCTTCTTGATGGGTGACGCCTGCTGGTACATACCTCTTTCAGACCTTTCTTAATAGCTGACATGTACTCCACGGCCTTCAGTAAGGGAATCTCAACAGTTAAGTTGTCAATTATTTCCACAACTCCTGGATCAGACAATGCACTTTTTCTTTTTGCATTTTTTGGATTTTTCTATTGCGTGAGGAAAAGGAATATGTACATCTCTAGCAGGAAAAACAGAGTTCTTATTTACATCAAAATTATCGCCCACAGAATGTTGTACATCCGAACTACAAAAAGGAGTACAAACTGTTTCCTGACATGCTGGTGCTGATGGGCGAGCAAAAAGTATAGCATCTGCTCTGTCGGCTAGCGAGGGATCGGCTGCTGCTGGCGGCTCCTCCAAGGCTGGCGTGGCTTCGCTTCGGCTGCAATCTTCTTTTTGTTGTTTTTGATTTTTTTGAATTTTTTTGTATTTTTGGCTGGGGATGCTGGTACTGCATGACGGCTGGAATGGCTTCTCCTTCTTCTTCCTCCTCACCCGCCGCTGTAGCTGGCATGGCTGATGCGGAAGATGACGATCCACCTGTTTCTTTATTTACCCCATTCTTGATAGCAGGCGGAGGCAAGGCCCTACCGCTCCTGAGAGTGACATCATTAGAATAAACAGTAATATCATTTTCTGATTCTACAGACACAGACAGGGCATTACATTCTACCTGCTCTTTCTTCTTAAAATTATTGGGGTTGGCCTCGACCTGAGCCGGAAAGGTGGTCTTTGTGGCAGTCAGGTCGTCAAGCCTCTTGGTCATATCTGCCAGCCCTTTGACGAGTTGGGCCAGATAATCCATGGTCGGGTTCACGGGAGTTACCTCAGTGGGTTCAACGTGCAGACCACGTTGTTATTGCATGTGTGGGTGCTGAGGTTGTTGCTGGTGGTGCTGGGGTGGTGTAGGAAGTTGAAGTTGCTGATAAGAGGGGGAAGGATATTGCTGGCATTGCTGAGGTGGAGCAGTCGCATACTGATGAAAAGGCTGTGGGTGACAATATTGCGGCTGCTGGTATGGCTGATTCTGCCCCCACTGATTTGCATACTGGCGAGGCTGATGATACTGTTGCAGTGGCTGTGAGGACTGTCCAAAACGACCACCCTGAGGTTGGTGGTATTGCCGGTTGGCAGGTAGGTGACCCTGAGGTTGTCCCATAGGACGGGTCGGTGATGAATCTGTGATTCATCACTCTAAAAGTTAAAAATAGAGCTTTGTTCCCAAGTAAATAGAGGCATATTTCCCTTTAATAATGCATAAATAGCATCCATGTATGCATACATAAATCAAGCATTTTAGCACTCTCTTAGCATTTAAATAAGAAGCCAAAATCCCTTGTAAAATATCTACTTATCAAAATAACCCCATCCTTATAATATGTACTCCTTAGATAATAATATAGGGAAGAAAGCCCTAGAATCCCTGGATCATAAAATACCCATAGATCCCTCATACCAACTCCAAAATAGGTCTACTCACTTTTAGAATAATACACATTAAAAGACCTTTAAAACAAGACTAATTTCATCCAATTTGGAACTCGTATGAGAAAGTTGGGTTTTTGGGCCTCTTTGTATACTACATGTATGTATATTTGTATCTTTGTATTTATATATCATATTTGACCTCATTTCCGTCTTTGGTCAACATGAACTTGTAGATCTCATCGAGATCTACAACTTTCATGTTTTGAGTTTTTCCAAATTCGGTCCCCTCTTCTCTCTACCCTTATTTCTTTGTCCAGCCAACCACAGCAAGCCACGTGGCGCCCTCTGGTTGCGCCATGCGGCCCGCTCCCCTTGCCCAAGCCGCCTCTGCTCTCGGCCGTTGTATGACACTTTCAATCCAACGGCCACTGGATGACCACGTACGCCTTTCACTTTGACCGTCAGATCAAATCCCCCGCCTCATCTCCATCGCCCATTCGCGCCTCTTCCTCAGCGCGCCACGTGGCGCATTCTGCGCCATCAGATCACGCTCCAGTCTTTTCATCTGAGCCGTTAGCCCCACAAACATCTGAGCCACCCGATCAAACACCCTATGCTCATCGCAGCCGTCCACTGGCGCTTCGCCCACAGTCCGCCACGTGGGCGCTTCCTAACGCTCAGATCATCGCGCCAGATCTCCATCCACATCGTTCCATCCCGCCTCGATCACCACTGTTGGATTACAAGATCCAACGGTGGAGACTTCATCTTCCACCTCCAAGCGCCCCTCTCTCCCACGTTCTCCGCCTTGCGGGAGTGGCACCCCTTCCTATTCTTGGCCGCGCCTCCTCCACCGTCGACGCCCACCAACACTTCCACGATGAACCCCACTCGTCCATCATCCTCGCCAAGCACTCCACTACCCACATCGACCTCCATAAACGCTCCACTTCTCTCCTTGACCTCGTCCGCCCCACTTTTTGACTTTCTTCTACACTTAGGCTACCAGAGCCTAAGTATAGGGGGGCCGGTCGATTTCTCTACATTTTTCTTTCTCTTTAGCTCTCTTACGCTTAGCACGAGCTATGCATTTTTCTCGCTCTTCATGCTCTGAGGACATAGCACACGCTAAGTATAGGGATGTGTGTATATATTACATATATACTTTACCCATAAGCTCGTACTTTCGCGTACTTTTGTATATATTTTTTTGCAATAATTACGGGTGGGTAAAAATTAAAAAATTTTTTTTACTTGTTGTATAATACTTGTAAAACTTTTATAAAAATTGAAATTTTTTTGTATACTTGTATATTGTATAACACTTGTATAATTTGTATAATACTTATAAAGTCTTGTAAATTGTTGTAACATACGAGATATACCAAAGTGTTGAAATAAAAAATAAAAAAGGCTTCTTATTTACTCTTGCATATCATCTCTGCATCTAAAGAGAAAAGAAAAAAAGTCTTGCATTTTCATTCATCTTCATAGCATGACATCTGCATCTCATCTGCATATCTTGCATATGCAAAGTGAAAAGCTAGTGGGTTCTGAACCAAGTTATGAGTAGATATTGAGAATGGACTTGATTTGACCTTAATCCACCTAATTTCAGAGGAACCTTATAGGAACTGGAGTTAAGATTTCTCAGGTCAAGTGACTTAATTCTTTGAGTCCGCAAGTCTATGTTCACATGTCATCTTGATTAGTCTAAGTAGAATATCTCGTGCATACGCATGATTCTTATAGACAGTGACCTAACTTGGACAAGCACTATGCACGTATCTCTTCATTGATGAGGTGGTGAGGAGGTAGAATCCTTTAGCTTGGAGTATCACACGAGTGGAAACATCCGTCCTCCTCTAGGGAGGGTAGTGCATCTAAACCTAGTCTGGTGGTGTTGACATCTAAGGACGGGATGCTGTGGGTTGCAATAATGCTTCAAAAGAGGGATAGTCTACTGACTCAAGAGGAAAAACTCCTGATGTACATGCTGCACATTGTATAAGTTTGAAAAAAATGCAAAAACTCCAAAAAATCAGACAGGTCCAAGAGAAAAGAAAATACCTGTCGGAGTTTGTATATTAGTAAAGAAATGCAGCTGGATGACTTGGCTACACTGGTCAGGCATCCCGGGATAGGTAGCTACACTAGCTACCGTCCATTCTTTTCTCTACCCCCTCCTCTTGAGTTGGTCGCACTTGAACTTAGAAGGGAATACCCCGCTCCTTGAGGAAAGAGTTACTAGATCGGGTTATTGAGTTACCTTGTTAGAGGAGGCTGGTTCCAAGTCATTTCTGATGTGGAAAGCTATATCTCACTTACACAGTACATATAGTCATCAGAAATTTGCGTTTGAGGATTTGTTCTGATCTGACTATTGAGGCGTCTTGAATAGAAGACTTGTGGAACTTGAAGTCTGTTAGGCCTTAAGTTCCGGTCCGAATAAGGTTCCGCCACACAATTAATCCAAAGGTCAAGTCAAGCTCCATTTTTAACTTTTGTTCATGACCTTGGTATGGAACCCAAAATCATTTCACTCTTGCATTTCATTTAGTTGCTCGGGGACGAGCAAGGTTTAAGTATAGGGGGTTGATGAATCTGTGATTCATCACTCTAAAAGTTAAAAATAGAGCCTTGTTCCCGAGTAAATAGAGGCATATTTCCCTTTAATAATGCATAAATAGCATCCATGTATGCATACATAAATCAAGCATTTTAGCACTCCCTTAGCATTTAAATAAGAAGCCAAAATCCCATGTAAAATATCTACTTATCAAAATAACCCCTTCCTTATAATATGTACTCCTTAGATAATAATATAGGGAAGAAAGCCCTAGCACCCCTGGATCATAAAATACCCATAGATCCCTCATACCAACTCCAAAATAGGTCTACTCACTTTTATAATAATACACATTAAAAGACCTTTAAAACAAGACTAATTTCATCCAATTTGGAACTTGTATGAGAAAGTTGGGTTTTTGGGCCTCTTTGTATACTACATGTATGTATATTTGTATCTTTGTATTTATGTATCATATTTGACCTCATTTCCGTTTTGGTCAACATGAAACTTGTAGATCTCATCGAGATCTACAACTTTTATGTTTTGAGTTTTTCCAAATTCGGCCCCCTCTTCTCTCTACCCTTATTTCTTTGTCCAGCCAACCACAGCAGGCCACGTGGCGCCCTCTGGTTGCGCCATGCGACCCGCTCCCCTTGCCCAAGCCGCCTATGCTCTCGACCGTTGGATGACACTTTCAATCCAACGGCCACTGGATGACCACGTACGCCTTTCACTTTGACCGTCAGATCAAATCCCCCGCCTCATCTCCATCGCCCGTTCACGCCTCTTCTTCAGCGCGCCACGTGGCGCATTCTGCACCATCAGATCACGCTCCAGTCTTTTCATCTGAGCCATTAGCCCCACAAACATCTGAGCCACCCGATCAAACACCCTATGCTCATCGCAGCCGTCCACTGGCGCTTCACCCACAGTCCGCCACGTGGGCGCTTCCTAACGCTCAGATCATCGCGCCAGATCTCCATCCACACCGTTCCATCCTGCCTCGATCACCACCGTTGGATCACAAGATCCAACGGTGGAGACTTCGTCTTCCACCTCCAAGCGCCCCTCTCTCCCATGTTCTCCGCCTTGCGGGAGGGGCACCCCCTTCCTATTATTGGCCGCGCCTCCTCCACCGTCGACGTCCACCACCACCTCCACGATGAACCCCACTCGTCCATCATCCTCGCCAAGCACTCCACTACCCACGTCGACCTCCATAAACGCTCCACTTCCTCCATGAACCTCGCTCCATCGTCAGCCTGGTCGAGAACTTCGACCTATAAATAATCGAGCACCGGCCATCGTCGCACCTATCCGCCACCCCTGAGAGACACTCCGAGCTCGGAGCTTCCGATTGGTGACAGTAATTGTAAGTTTCCTCGAGCGAGGACGGTCGTCTTCTCCGGCGAGATCCTCGGCCACCGCCGAGTCGCAGCCCTCCTCCGTCGAGCCGCTGCTTGAGCTCAGGGACTCACCGCCCCTTCGAGCGACGATCTAGAACTCAAACTCGAGCTCCAAACCCCAGTGAACACCTCCATCCCCGATTGATCTTCATTTTATTTTTTTTGCTTCGTTTTCTCGCATTTTATTCGCCGTCCACGTTCATCATCTCGCCTCGATTTCACTCCGCCGAGCTCCGCATCGGAGCTCTCATCCTTGCGGACCCCTTCACGTCCTCCGACGCTTCATTTCACTTTCCATCAATCTCCAGCTCCGCCACTTGGCCGGAGCACCTCCTCCAGACCCGTTTCGATCCACCTTAGGCCTCGCCAACCATCCCTACGTCTCCACAAGTGCACCTAATGCTTCGTCTATCCTTCTAACATCTGCAGGTACCATCTTGTCACTGATCGGAGCTTCGCCAGAGTCATCCTCGAGCTTCGTCGCCAACGACCTCTGTAGGCCTTCTCTAGCTCCTGAGACCACCGTCGCCTTCGCCGCATCGCCGTGCTTCTGCTGGGATACCTCCGAGGCCTCGGAGAGCGTCACCGACACCGGTAGGGAATGGCGGAGCAGAGGCCCAGTCGTCGGAGCTCCACCATCTCCTCCGCAGGCGGCGGAGGCCCGTTGAAGGAGAAACCCCAGCCACTCCGCCAACCCTCACAGGTGCCGTTGGATCCTTCCAGATCTAACGGCGCTTAGTGAGCCACGTGTCCCACCTCTGAAGCAGCCGAGAGCCGTAGGATCTATCTCTGATCCAGCGGTCCACATTCAGCCACGTCGCCCCCCCTCCATCGCGATCCAATGCCCGTTGGATAAACTTAGATCTGAAGGCTTTAGATTTCGCCACGCGTCTTCACCGACATCCGTTGGATCGAGCTTGATCCAAGGGTCCGCAGCACGCCACGTAGCCCTGGTTCGAGCCTCTTCCCTGAGCATAGGCTCGGACCACCCGAGGCTAGCCGAGCCTCCAGCCGAACCTCCAGGAGCATCCGAGCCGAGCCCCGAGCCTTCGAAGCCATCCGAGCCTAGGCCGACCACGTGAGGAGCACGTGCGGCCTAGGAATTTTGCACCGAGGCCCTGGAAGCTTTTCATATTTGCAAAAAGGTCCCTGTGAAGCAAACCCCATGTGAGGAGCACGTGCCCTGTGGAGAATTTGCACATCTTTCCCCTGCATTATAGGTAATTGCATTTAAGTCCCTGTCATCATATTTGTTTTATGTAATTTTATTTTCTTGTATTGCAAATACACCCCTGTCTTTACGCGCATCCCTAGGTCGCATTTTACATTATTTTTAAATTCCAAAAGTTGCATTTTTTGAGTAACTTGTCCTCTATCTATTGTGCCACGTGTCACATTTTTGTAATTACAGTAGATTTTTAAATGAATTAATTGGTTGATTTGTGTAATATTTTGCCTAGTGAGACCTTTTAATTTATAATTAATTTTCTGTGATTCTAAAAATTCTCAAAAATTCATAGTAGCTCTAGGATAGTGAACTTAACCTTCCATAAAAATTTCCTGTCATTTACACACATATCGAGGCCTTAATAAATTGTATAGTGATTTCCTTATTTTTATTTTAATAAATTCATTTCACATTGAAATTAAGATTTGTCAATTTTCCTGGATTCTTTATCATTAGAACTATCTAAGATAATTTCCTTTCTTGAAAAAGATGTGATTTGTTATTTATTAAAAATAAATTATTGAAAATCACCCTGTCTGCATGTTTAATTCATTGTAAATTCATTTAGTGCCTAAAAATTCCCAAAAATTAGGGTAGCTTAGATTCATCATAATCCATAATCTGGCCAATTTTCATAATTTTTGGACTTCATTTGATATCTTAATTGAATTAACTTTGAATTGGCTTGATTCCTGCATGTGTCTTGCATAGAAAACAGAAAAAGCCCAAAAAAATAATTCCTTGAAAATCCAACACTTGATCTTTGCTAAAATTTACCTAAGAAGACAGATGCCTCCCTGAGTTCGACCTTGGAATTCCACCAAGTAAAAAAATTTGCCGCTTGAAATTAACATCGAATATAACTAAAGTGGTTTTTGATTAGCCCCACGTATCCGACTGCAATGAACGACTTTAACTTAATTTGGCCAATTATTTTGCTCGAATTAACTATGGGTGCGGGGAGGTTATCAGTCGGCTGTGCTTCGTTACTCCATACCCCGTTCACTTCCTGAATCATGGGTGGTGGTGGGAAAACTGGATCGGATCCTGAAAGAAACTCTGGTTGGTACACAACCATCTTCTGCTGCGGCTGGCCCTGATCGGGCGCCTGCACGTAGTACACGTGCTGGACTGCCGGTGGCTGCTGGCTCAGCTGAGGCTGATGCGGCGGTGGTTGCTCGTCTTTCCTCTCAGCTGGAGCTTCTGATGGTGCTGCCGGTTGAACAGAGTTGATGGTGCCCACCAGCAGTTCTAGCTGCTTGTTGATCTAATCAAGCTTGTCTAGATTCTGAGTCCTCTTCTCGATCACAATAAGTTTTTCAAGGTCCTGTGATTGCTTCTCAATGATATCAACTTTCGAGAGATGGCCCCCGATGATACTTAGGTTGGAGCTCTCATCTCTCTCCGCCTCTCGGGACGTTGCCATGTGTACTTGTTTCCGGAGGATCTGGGGTTGCTTCTGGTATGCTTTTGATGAAGAGAGGGCGGCCTCTCCTTCGACCATTTATTCGGATATCTGCCAGACCACGTCTTCATCCTTGTTAAAGTGCGAACCCCCACATGCTGCGTCAACGAGCCTTTGGCTCTCGATGTTTAGGCCCTCAAAGAAGTGTTGGACCAAACTGGTCTTCGGGATCTCATGGTGGGGGCATTTCTCCTGCAGATCGGTGAATCTCTCCCATGCTTCATGTACGGACTCATGGGCTCCTTGGGAGAAATTGCTGATTCGGGCTCGCATCTGGTTGAGCCGACCGAGAGGATAAAACTTATGCAGGAAAGCTGACTTCAGTTCCTCCCAGGTTGTCACAACCTTCCCCAGATGGTTGACCCAATAAAGGGCCTTGTCTTGTAGGCTGAAGGGGAATGCCATCATCTTGACAATGTCCAAAGGGACATTGGGATAGTGAGTGGTGCGGCAAATGCGCGAGAACTGCTGCAGGTGGATGTATGGCTCTTCACTGGTGTTTCCATGGAATGCTGGAAGAAGAGCAAGGAACTGAGGCTTCAGCTCAAAGTGAGCGTGCACCGGTGGAATGAGGATCCACTCGGTCATCTGGCTGTCTCCAGGATTGTACGTCTCTTTTAGTGTAGGCTTGGGTGGCGGTAGTTCTGGTTCTTCATCATCAGGTGGACCACCACCTCCACCTCCGCCCCCACCTCCTCTTCTGCCTCCTCCTCCCTCGGCTCTGTTCATCACATCGTTCAACATATCCTGAAAAGCTGTCTGCGCTAGGGCTTGCTCTGTCAGCTGCTGTTGGATAGCCTGGATAGACGCCAGCAGTTGTGTATTAACCTGATTCTTATCTGGCAACTGTCCTTCTGGTTGGGGTGGCTGCTGACCCTTGCCCTTTCCTTGAGGAGCCATATCAGGGTCTGAATCTGACGAAATGAATTCTAGAGTAGACTCCAGGGCTTGATTTGTCATCTATCTGTAGAATGAGAGAGTCCTGATCAGACCACTAGCAATATTGTTCACCTGTCATGATGAGGCTGGAATTCAGGTCAACCCCAGCATGTTGTGAACGGAAAAAGATGTGGACTGTAATCGACTTCCATTCACAACGACGAAAGTGGGACAAAAGTGATCCCGGCTTATTAGGTGGCCAAAAGAAAGGTAGAAGACGAGGAGTCTGGAGATCGATCCGCAAAGTCCGGATCGGGTTCTCGGGAATCGCCTCAAATTTATTAGCGGAGTCGAGTTTATGGAATCGATGTGGGTGTCGGCGGGGCCCGACGGAAACCATCCATGGATCAACTTCGCGAAGCACAAAAAGAGGATTGGATGTTGGAAGAAGGATACCATGGTCAAGAGGAATAAAAAGGAGTGCAGAACGGTAGAAAGGCTCGGCTGAGCGGGGGGGGGGGTCAAAAGAGAATGACACAAATTTGCGCAAAGGCGCATGACTCGATCTTTGAACCTTAATCTAGATCCGAGCAAACACAATACAAAAATTGGGTTCACCAACTCATGCCATGTGAAGCCGTCAAGGTTTGGCTATTTATTATCTTTTCGGTTTTAGAGTTGTTCTTTCAGGCAAATCTTTTAACAAGTCCTTAGCACGCTAACCCTATAGGAGAGAGAGTACTGCCAGAAAAGAATCCCGTACTTGTCCTCCTCCTTTGTAACCTGCAGTCTGTACTTTTTGAGGTCCTTATAACCCTTATTGGATTCCTACTCAGCCAAAGAAATAGAGAAAGGAAGCCGATAGGCGAAACCAATACTTCGGTTCTTGCTCGCAACGGAATCACCCGTGAGCGTACAAGAACCTACTCGGACGCAAACCGATGAGACAGACGCCCCCGTGAGGGTGTGGCCTATGCTCAGTACTTCAGACCATGTCAATGTTCCACACAAGGCGGGAACACCATCGTTGACAAGGCCCTACTCGGTCACGTATGATAGAAGCACCATTACTTTGGAAATCCAGGCGATACACAAGGCAGTTGCAGACTGGGTTTTTGGCTCTATTCCTTATGGGACGTGCCTCGCTCATGGGAGTAGGGTTTTTGTCCCCCTCCAAAGGTAACTGAAAACAATGAGGGCTTTATGAACCCGGTACAATGATAGTCCATTACGGATTTTAATTAAGGCCAAAGTTGATTTAGCAGTCCCCTTGTTTTAGTTTTTGTGTTTTCACTTTTTTTTGAGTCTGTTTTCATACCAGCGCCTAACGTTTTTGTAGATTTTCATTTAAGTCCTAGGTGCTCAAGATCAGAGGGAGATAGCGGAAAAGCCGTGCAAGTGGTTCCATGACGGAAATCTCACCATTGAACCGAATGATGCATGCGAGTTAGAAGACTTACAGTGCATCCCAGCTCTCTCCATGTGGTGTGCAAAACAGAATTTCTAAACCTATCTACATGGCGGTATGCAAGCGACAAAATCGTCCTAAAAATTAGCTGCTATTAGCGTGAAGAACCACAAGTCGGTCACCGCCCTTTAATCCAGGAGTCCGGTCTAGGCTCACTCCTCCTCCTCTCAACACATCAAGTTCAGGAGAAGCGCTTGGCAGGGAGAGCTCGCGGCACGTTGGCTTGAAGGTGATGAGGTGATTGTTTAGAGTTTGATCTAAGTCCAAAATCGTACTATAGGTGCACGCAAGATTATTAGGGTGTTTGGACCTAGTCTACTCGATCAAGCAAGCCTATGTCTAGGGGCTCCATGCACACAAAACAAAATAAAATAAAAGCAGAAAACTCAAAACAACAGGAAACAAAGAAAATAAGACGGAAAAACACGAGAAAGCCGCGACGAGGCCCCCATGTGAACAGACACCCGGGTACTGGACCTCGTTGTGAAGAGTAGAGTCCAAGTTATATTACATGCCAAAATTTCTCT
Source organism: Ottelia alismoides (assembly GCA_037367405.1). Taxonomy (NCBI): domain Eukaryota; kingdom Viridiplantae; phylum Streptophyta; class Magnoliopsida; order Alismatales; family Hydrocharitaceae; genus Ottelia; species Ottelia alismoides. Next base: position 140,183 of record JAZKJV010006049.1, on the reverse strand, counting down.
CTCTCACAATAAATTACAAAAATAATCCTAATTGCTTGAGGCATATCTAATTCTCATCCCCATGCATCCTTGGTGCTCTCTCCAGCTGGTCGTGAAGTGAAGACCAACCTCCTCCAAGCTCGGCTGCCTTGGCTCCCTAAGAAACCATCCTCGCGTGGCGGGCCCTCGCAACAAGGTCACAAAAAGATAGTATTAATATAAGCTCAATCAATGGAATAAAGCATGAAGTAATTCATCACAATTGCAAATAAATAGATATTCACAAAATAAATGATAAATAAATGACTTTCAAATCAAGAATGGCAAAATGTGATAGGCTACGCTCATTGCTCCCCGGCAACGGCGCTATCTGATAACGAGCATTTTGCGAGGGTCAAAATATGGTGTCGCTGAGGCGACCGCTCACAAAACCCTTGTTGATCAGAAATTAACCCACATTAAAGAATAAGTCAATTAAGTCCCAAAATTGTGAATTAAAATTTATTAACTCTACCATGAAATGCATAATGTATAAGCATGTAGAGGTCGAACCACAGAGAGCAATAAAAAAAGGGGTAGCCTATGGGTCTTCATGTACATCAGAGTCATCCTTGAAAGATTCCTATTTTTGTGGGTTTTTGGGGTTTTCTATTTTTATTTTTAATTTTAATCTTTTTCTACTTTTTTTGTTTGTTTTTTTATATTTTATATATTCTTTTTAATTCCTTTTTATATTTTTTAATTATTTAATATAGATATATATAAGTACATATATATAAAGAGATATATATATAAGAGAAAAGAGAGAGGTATATAATATATGGATATATAGTAATATATGAATATTCAAAATATATTACATATAGTATTTATTATATATATATATATATATTTATATATCTATTTTTTTGGAATTTTTCTAATTTTTATGTATTTTTAATTTCAAAAATGTCCCTAATATGGGACTCATTAAATAGGCCAAAACTAATTTGGGTTTTAAAAATATAAGATAAATCCAAAAATTACCCAAATTAATTTTGATACATAAATAATAATATCTAGAAATTATAAAAGAGAAAAATATATTTTTGACATTTTTGTTGCATTTTTAGATTTTTTTGTTTAATTTTGAAGTTTTCTAATTTTTTTATTTTTCTTTTTTTGTTTTTAAGGTTTTTCACTTTCTGGACTCATTAAATATATAAATATACCTTATATAATTTTTTTTGTAATTTTCCAAAAACATTTTATTATTTTTTGTATTTTCTCATTCAAACAGTGCAAAATTAGCTCCTTTTTCATTTTTAATAAATGGATAAAATGCTCAAAAATATCAAACAAAAATATAGCGTGCATCTACAACTACAAGGCATCTACCCTAATTTTTGTGAATTTTTAGGAGCTAGCTAGGCATTTTTAATAAATACATAAAAGACACAAAAATTGAAACAGCCTGGCAGGTGCATTTTTGCAAATAAAATAAAATCCAGTGACTTCAGTGCAAAAATGCCAACATAAATAAACATTTATATAATTTTAAAGCACTAAATTACAATTAACAAAATGCGCCAGGGTTACATTGCAATTTTCACGTGCCTCACATGGGACTGCACGTGAGGCGTTGGAGGACCAAAATGTAATTCTATAAACTATAGGGGCCCTTTCACAAAATTACCATTTATTTTACAACGTGCTAGTTTATTTACAGAATTAAAAAGTAAATACAAAAAGGCAGGGGTTAGGTTTGCAATTTACCCCCAAAAGGCGCTTCATCCGACGACTGAGCTCTCTCTACTTGACACGCGTCGCCTTCTCCTTGCCCGATGACGCTTCGCCGATGAAGGGCTGAGATTAGATCAGCCGAGCTGATCTGACGGTCGGTGCAGGGCTTCATCGGACGGATCTGGTGAAATCTAGGGGCTCCTTCGTGATCGGACGGCGGAGGAGTCCCCTGGAAGAACAAGGAAGAAGCTCGCGCGAGGCGAGCTTCGATCGTGAACTGCAGGATCCTCCGGACTTCTCCTTCGCATCTAAGGTGCTCTGCTCGTTGCTGAAGGTGTCTCGCGTAGGATGATGGTCTTAGCGTGTCTCCTGGAGGTCCGAGGAGGTCAGGCGAGGTCGGGGAAGCTTGGGACCTCCAGGAACCTCTTCCTAGTTCAAATCAAGTCCAAGAGGGCTCTTCTCTTCGTGATACCTGCACAGGAAGAACAAGGGGGACGAGGGCTTTCTCCTCGACCCTGGGTTTTGAAGCTCTGATGCATGGTGAGGTGAGGCGGAGGAGCTCCGACGAACGGCGGAGGTGGAGCTCTGATTCGCGAAGACATGATGTCTTCGGTTGAACAACGGTGATCGGGAGATGGAGAAGGCGATGGGAAACGAGATGGGATGAATGAGGTGGTCGGGAACGGTCGATAACAGTGTGAAGAAGTTGCCGGAGCGGAGCTCCGACGAACTTTGATTTGATTAACCTAGGCTACACTACTGATCTAAAGCCTGAATTGAAAGCGGAATTAAAATGCTAGAAGTAAAATCTACCTAAAGAACACGGAATAACAACTCTTATACCTGGGGGCCTCTAGGGAGCAGGACGGACGCCGGAGCTCTGCCGCGACAAAATTATCCCCTCCTCCGACCGATTCAAGTCGCTGGGACACTCCTCCTGTCACAAGGGTTCGTCCAGGAACCGAGTCGAGGCTTTTAGGGGGATTAAAAGTGGCCAAATTCGGCCAAGAAAGGGGAGGTTCTTATTTATAAACACTCTAGGCACCCTTATTTCCTGGCGATTATCGACGAATCTGGTCTATGTATACGCAATCTCAGGTGTCGGCGTGAATCATCATGGTTCTGGGAGAAATTCCCGTGAAGAGATCGAAAGCTATCGAGTGAAGTTTCGAGCGGGAAAATGGCAAGAAAACACGGGAAAATACAGTTCTGATGGGTCAGAGTCCCAGCTGGGACAGTTGACCGCGGTCAACTTTTGGCGCGTCCTGATTGGTCCACCTAGGACACTACAGGACAAAACAGGGAAAATTATTCGAAAATAATTTATTTAACATAATAAATGATTTTATTAGAATTTGCTTATAAAATAAAAAAATGTTTATTAATTAATGTAGTATTTATTTATGATTTTTATTTATTTTTTTGATGTATTTTATTATGGGTTTATTTTAATAATGTATTCATAAGTGTATTTACATGTATTTTGTGTATTTCATTTTTATTTTGAACATTTTGCTTTATTATTTTATTTTCTTATTTTATAAATTTATAACTTATTTGTGTGAGTGTAGATATATTTTTGTATAATTTTTATGAGTTTATTTACACCTTTAAATAAATAGGTGTATATAGTATGTAGGTATACTCATAGGTATTTTACCTATATTTTATATATATTTTATTTATTTAATGAGTTTTATTGGATTTTATTTTGGGTTTACATTTTTAATAAATTTTATGTAATATTTACAATATTATAAAAGTATAGATGAATAAAGAATAAAAGAATAAAATCCCTTCTTATTTATATACATATAGATAGCATATGTATTTTGCCTATGTATTGCATAGACTTATTTTATTTTACAAATTCTTTTTGGTTTTATTCTAATTTCAATATGTACATGTATTATATACATTATTTACAAAATTCTGAAAATATAAATTTGTAAAAATAATGAACAATGAATAAATTGAATATTTTAATCAGGCAGACTGCACAATGAGGGCCAAAAACCTAACTTTCACAGATGAACTCCAAAAATTATGAAACTAATTTTATTAAATAGTTCTTGAAAAGATATATACAATTAAAGACGATTTTGGGTGATTTTGAGTTTTTATTTGCAAGATATGGGTCTGTGAAGTTGAGATTCTGGCTTTTTATTTTGTGTGTAGAATGTGCAATGTGTATCATTTTTGTACAAACTCAATTTTATATTTTTATTTACATTATTATCTACATCTTTCATGTACAAAATATCTTTATTTGATGAATAAATAATTAAATACAAAATAGGTGTAAAAATGCATAAATGAATGAATAAATAAATGAGGTATTTATTGTATTATTGACCCTTATCTCCCCCTACTTTATTCCTTGTCGACCAAGCCAATTCTTGACTTGGTCTCGTGGTTCGGGTCATAAAATATTTGCAATATTTTATTCCTTTTTCTTTTCTTCTCTTTATTCTATAATTTTGGCATTAAAAACCTTATTTTATGTACACTTAATACAATAAATAATGAATGCTACTATGAACAAATTGATGCTATTTACATGTATTTGCTGGGGTTTTTAAGGCCAACATGATAGAATAAAGGTGATGAAATGGAGATTCATCAGCTGGTCGCACTTGAATTTAGAAGGGAATACCCCGCTCCTCGAGGAAAGAGTTACCGGTCCGGGTTATTTGAGTTACCTTAATAGAGGAGGCTGGTTCTGAGCCATTTCTGATGTGGAGAGTTACATTTCACTTACACAATACAAGTAAGAATCATTGTCTTCGGAAATTTGTGTATGAGGATTTGTTCTGACCTGACTGTTGAGGCGTCTTGAATAGAAGACTTGTAGAACTTGAAGTCTGTTAGGTCTTAAATTCAGATCCCAATAAGGTTCCACCACACAATTAATCCAAAGGTTGAGTCAAGCTCCGTTTTCAACTTTTGTTCATGACCTTGGCATGGAATCCAAAATCATTTCACTCTTGCATTTCATTTTAGTTGCTCGGAGACGAGCACGGTTTAAGTATAGGGGGTTGACGAATCTGTGATTCATCACTCTAAAATTTGAAAATAGAGCTTTGTTCCCGAGTAATTAGATGCATATTTCTACTTATGTTGCATAATTAGCATTCATGCATGCAAGCATAATATCTGCATTTTAGCATTCATATTTGCATAAAATAAGAAGCCAATTTCACTTGTAAATATTTACCTGTATACTAGATAAAATACCTTATTTGTAAATATTTTATACTAACTCCGAATCTAATAAAACCATCTCTATTGTGTATATATAACTAACACTAATTAAAGAAAAATATCAAAAAAATACTAACTAGCAAAATTGACCAATAAACCCTCAATATAAGTTTGAAACTAGGAACCTTAAAATGCACATATCTCTCTCATACAACCTCCAAATTAGGTCTACTCACTTTTAAAGTAATATACATTCAAAGACCTTTGAAACAAGACCAATTTCATTAAAATCAGAGCTCGTATGCAAAACTTTGGTTTTGGGCCCCTTTTGTATATGAGATTAATGGGGCTCCCCCTTGCGGGCAGCCAAGATGGTTGCCCCCGTGCCGTTTCAGCGTATTTTTTGTTTTTATTTTTGAAAAATATCGACATGTATATTCATCCCTATATCCCTCCTATATGTCATTCGAATTTTGTCAGAAACAGAGGCTCCTACAGCCTCCATCGAGACAGTCATTTTTTAACGGTAACATGATTTTTAAATCGACACCATCTCGATGGAGGCCGTAGTAGTCTCTGTTTCTGATGAAATTCGAATATCATATAGGAGGGATATAGGGATGAATTTACACGATGAGATTTTTCAAAAATAAAAATAAAAAACGGCGCGGGGGCAGCCATTCTTGGCTGCCCGCAAGGGGCAGCCCCATTATTCTCTTTGTATATTGTACATATTGACCGTTTTGCCCCTACATTTTATCATTTCATTTTCCTAATTATAAAAATCCAAAAAAATAGATTAAATTGTAAATATTTTTCTCATATTTTTTTCTATTTTTGTTTTGATTTTTCTCTTAATTAAAAATGACAAAAAAATTAGAAAAGATAAAAGGCGGTATTTTATATCTATAAAGTACCACCCAAAAATACATTTTGTACATATGATTTTCTTTGATTTTCAGCCCTTCACAAAAGTTGTAGATCTCGTCGAGACGAGAAACTTTCGTGTTGACTACTTTTTGATTTAATCCCTTTTGTTATTTCTTTTTTATTTTTGTTTACATTTAATTTTTGAATTTTCTAGGAGCGACATGTGGCCGCTCCTGGAGCCGCCACATGTCACGCCTTTATTTTATTATTTTCGGATTTTTTTTATTATTTTCAGATTTATTATTATTATTATTTTATTATTAATATTTTAATTATTTTTAGTAGCCTACTATATTACTATTAATTATTTTATTTCCCTTTTTACTTCTTCTCCTTACTTGACTTGTACTCCAAGCCACCATTATCCCCACTCCTTCCACCATTCCCTCCACCTTCTCCATCTCTTCTCCAACTTCTACCTCCTCTTTATATTCCCATCTCCTCTTCCATTGTTCATCATCTGCCGTTTTCGAGAGAAGTGAGGTCGAGCCCCTTTAACCTTCAGGTGACAGCTGTAGGAGACGAGTCGAGCGAAGACAACCTCAAGGCGAGATCCACGGCATAACCATTGCCGCGTCGCGAGATCCAATTGGACTTGCTCAGCTTCGAAGGACTCCGCCATCCTTCTCGAGGCCACGATGGAAGCCGCACGACGCGGCTCCACTTTCGGCAATTCACAGGTAATTTCTCTATCTCCGCTTTGTCATTTTTTATCTAATATTGTTTGTTCATCTTGTTTATCATACAAAAAAACCACACCATCATTTTATTCACCAACCACCACTATCATCCTTGCACTCTCATTTCTTCATCAAATCACCATCACCACCATTACATAAAGAAACATCACCATTCATCACTATCAAACACCATCACCACCATTTTTTCCACATCCATTTCCTGTTTACAAAGAAAAGAAAAAATTTTGCAAAAGAAAAACAAAAAATAAAGCAGGAGCTTCTGGTTTCTGGCCCGAGCAACCCCATACGGCCTGCCGGACCACCGCCTCCGCCGACGTCAACCACATCGCCCAGGCGAGTGATCCAGCAGCCCAGCTCCATCGGGCCACGCTACCGTTGGCCGCGCCCCACCTCCACCGCCAGTGGCCGCGAGCCCACACACCACCGCTCTAGGCTGCCGTGACCCCGCGCGTGCGTCCCTCCAGGCCCCATTCGCTCCGCGCACAGATCAAACCCCGCCTTCACACTCTTGTGCCGGCCCCCACGCCGCTGCCGAGAGGTCCGCCAGTGCGGCCGTACGAGGCCGCCGCCCGCGTGCATCACAGCCGTCCGCGAGCTGCCCCGAGCTCTCACGCTCCACCGCCCCACCGTAGCGCGCACCATCTTCCTCCCCTTGGAGCCACGCCGCCCGCCACGTGTATCCGCCCGCGCGTGCCCTCGTGCAGCGACCGCTGCTCTCCGCCTCATCAAGCCGTCGACGCCGCTCCTCGCGTCCTCCGCTTGCCCCGCGCCGCCATCATCCCCATTGTGCCGTGCCCTAGCCGCATGAAGAAGTGGTGAGTTCCATTCTTGGAACCCACGTTTCACACAAGAAGAGGTCCATTTTTTTGAAAAAAATACACATATTTCCCTGCATATTTATATATTTCCAAAAGTGCCCTTAGGCACATTTTAGTTTGTTGTTTGTTAGTTCTAAATTGCACGGATACCCCTGCATTCACACATCGATTTGGACCAGATTTTTGCATCATTTATTTTAATGAAAAATAACGTATTGATGAGCATTTCAATCTTTAACTTGTGACTATTTAATTGCATTTTTGTGAGCCTTGGATATTTTGTTAAAAATCAGAGATAGAAAATCAGTGATATTTTGCCCGTTTAAGGTCTGAAATTCACACATAGTCATATATTGCTCCAAAAATTGTGAAAAATTGTGAATGATGTATTTAAGTGTGCTTTAATTACTGTCCAAATTTCGTCCAATTAGGAGTTGTCTTGTGTATAAAATAAATCATAGAGTGGTTTCTGTAATTGATTTTTAATTAAAACCACGAAAACTATTTTGAAGAAATTTCAACTCTCCCGGATTCCTTATTTGAGATAATTCATTCTCTGGATAATTTAACTTCATGGATTTATTAAAAAATAAATACTCACAATTGCTATGTTTTCAGTAAAATTTTTTATAAAAATAAAAAAGTGTCAGAAAATTCTAAATAAATTAGTGTAGCTTCATTTCATCATATTTATCTTCCAGTAATGTTTTTTTATAATTTTTCCTTATTATTTGCACGAAAAATTGCATAAAATCCCCAAAAAAGTTTACATTTTTCATTTGTGCATTTTAAACCCGAAAATTCCAAAAAAATCCATTTTGCATTAATCATTAAATTAGGTTTAAAGAAAAAATACAATTTGGTCATTTTGGATTAATTTCATATGAAAATTAAATTTGGCTAAGTTGTTGATTTTCTTAATAATCTAGTTCATTCATATTCTGCATTTGGCATTTTCTATTGAATAAAAAAATTACAAAAAAACCCTACTTGGAAAACCATAATCTAATCCCTCTAACTTGATCCCGAGTTGTTCCTTTGCCTCCTTGAGTCGACTCTGGGGCTTGCCCAGGCTAAACAAACATAAAACTGCGCGATAATTCATTCGACGATTCATCAATCCGTGCGGTTATTTTTGATCGACGCGGATCTATCCGACTGCAACAAAATAGTCAACTATACACATTAGAAAGGTTAGGTCCGAGGTCCGTCAAATGGCGTCATTGCCGGGGTTAAAAACCACGGATTGTCAAATGACGACGTTGCTGGGGAGGCAAACGGCTTAGGATCACTTTAGAAAATTAGATTTAGATTTTCCAGTCACTCAGGTAGTCTGATCCCCGAACCACCTTGTAATTATTCCATTTTTTTCAATTATTTTTTTATTATTTTCTCTCTCTATCTCTAACATTTTTTTATCTTTTTGTGCGAGGGCCCGGTGGACTTGGAGAGGCTTTCTTGAAGTCGACGCATCTCGAAGTGCATCGGAGGCCGACGATTCGTGGATCAAGTCGGCTGTTGGACGTCAAAAAGATTTTTTTTGTAACTTAAAAAAAGTGTCTGCATTTCCAGCGGTTCCCATTTGGGTTCTCGCATGTGTAAACATAGTGGAATCGTGTCCCTGTGTGCTGTGTGGATTGAATGATAAATTAGGCTTGCACTAGCGGCTCCTCGAGCCACTCTAGGATTTGATTGTGTTCGTAAATTTCTAGGACCACACAATACACTTAAAAGACACACCTAGACCGTAGAATTATTCAAATCAACCTGTGCTTCATTTTGCTAATAGAACTGCTTGTCTAGGAGCGGATTTTATCGCTTGCATTTGCATATAGTGTAAAAAGTTCTCAATTCTGTTTTGCATCCTGCATAAAAAAGCGAAGGGATCACTGTCAGTATTCTCTACTCAGCATATGCATCATCGTTTTTCGTGCATCAGCTTTTCTCGATTTCCCCATCTGCTTTTCAAACATAAATTAAACGTAAATTGGGACTGGACGATAGGCGTTCTGTGTGGTTGGACTAACAAGTGAGAACTAAACTTAAAACCAGGACTGCTAACATTATTGACCTTAAAATAATAATAAAATTGAAAAATCTGTTTGCGGGAGACTAATACCCGACCTTGTTTTCAGGCTGAGTGAGGGTACTTGAGTGTGTGTGAACACTTTAAGGCAGAGCCCAAATCCCCGCCTTCCATATCACGTTTCGACAAATCCTAGCAAATATCACAAGTTGAATTTTTAAGGTTCACTGACTAGTACCAATTAGCCTCCGCCTGTCCCAGGTAGATAGGGGTGAAATTGCGGTACTTCGCGACAAGTTGCCAGTAACCCCCCGGGGTGAAGTTCCGGCCTTGTCAGCCTCCGCCTGCTTGCAGGTAGATAGGGGAAGGTCTTTGAATCCATCAACTTGGGATAGGAGCGACGAAAGGAAGGACCGACGGTATCTTAGGCGACAGGTTAAACATGGAAGACGCATCCGGCACTAAGCCGACTTCCCTCTAGGCCGCGTAATCCTTGCTATCTTGCTTGAAAAATTCACACTTAAAATCAACTAGACTAATCAGACTCGGTCTCGGGTCCTTCATCGTGTTAAGTGTAAACTCAGGGTTTGCTATTGCGTTTGTCTTTGAGTTTGTCCGTGTGTGTTATCCTGTGTAATTGCATGTTTTCTACCTCAATCTTCTTACATTCATCCTTTCCTCTTCAATATGTCGGGATATGGTACCCATACCCTGAGACCTTTGGTCATTCCTCATCGACCATATACCGATCATCTTCACCTTCTCAGTCTTCCATGTATCCTCCGCTACCCGCGGGAGAACCTTACCCGTGGTCGGCTCCACCTCAACCCGATTATGAAGTCAGAACTTCGACTGACTTCTCCACTTCTTCGCATATCTCACCCACTCCATATTCCAACACTCCGGATCCACTTCCATCTTGGGCTGACTGTCCTTATTCTCGAGAGCTTGCAGGAATCAAAGAATCGAATGAAGAGCAAGCCACTACTGAGACGGATGATTGACAAAACTATATGCCCCCACATACTTCATTCTCACCTCAAGTAGGGACCATACAACAATTTACATATACGTATCCCGACTTGACCTTAGGGCATAACATGGTCGATCGAACAACCCGAATGGAGAGGCATGCACATCCTGATTTCCCAGACTTGATTGACTTTAGTGATCAAGCCTCCATTAACCAGCCTTCATTCGAAGAGCCTATACATTCACAAGATTGGACTCATGACCTAGATTTATCAGTCCCTATTTCATTGACTCCATCATATGAGGCCCCGACCAATATTTGCCATTTAGATAGTGCATACTCGACCCGGCATTACATGCCAGAGTCTTGGTATGTTGAGTATGAGACCCCAATATCTCAGAAGTATCCTCCAATTGAACAGAACTCTCCCATGATTTGTCATGAGAATTTTGTGGAGTATGACATCTCTAGACTTATTAATAAAAATGAATCATTTGGTAACGAGTTGAGAGATGTCATGGAAATATTGCACTCAATTTCTGCCAGCCTGTGTATGAAAGTGGAGAATGAAGTAAGTAGATCTGATGTTGAAAACCAAGCGAACATTTGGGAACCCACACATCATGTACAACTGGAGTCCATTCTATCTCCCTCTTCTACAAACCACTTACCCTCCAATCCAGAGTCTGATCATTCAACCACCAAAAACACCAAAAAATTTGGAAAACAAAAAAATCACATAAAAATTGAAAATGAAAAAGATCTAAAAAAATTGGATCCTGCCATAAGGGAAGCACTCGATGAAGAACTGATTTTTAATCTTCCCTTAATAAAGGCCATAGATCACTTTCCCGACCTCAAACGATTTGTGAGAAGTAAATTGATGCCCAAGAGGTCGCGCAATAAGAGAACAAGGATTGAGAGACACATAGTGTCTATGGCCACCTCCTTGGTGATGGGAAGAAAGACCAAGAGCCACAGAGTTAAGTGGTTGCCTAGGGTGGAATGTGAAATCAAAGACACCATCTTTACCCATGCAAGAATCGATGATGACTCACCGATAAATATCCTCCCGACCTCTGTGTTTGACAAGCTCAAACTCAGGCCACTTAGGAAGTCGAGAGAGATCGTTCAACAGGCTGATCGATCCATCAAATGGTCGAGAGGATATATTTCAGTCATCGTTACTTTCCAAGGTGCTCTACTCTAGGTGGACTTCACGATCATTGACATTGAGCACCGACAAGAGTTTACTTAGTCTCCGATTATTCTCGGGAAGCTGTTCTTAGCCTTGGCTAAGGCGACTATAGATTACGAGACTCGGGAAATCGATTTTACAGCATTGGGAGTGCTTCGACCTCATCCATTCTTTGATAAACTTTACTCTAAGGTAACCCGCACATCCGCTGATAGTCGTGACCATCGAGAGGAAGACGAGTCTCACCTCTATGCTACACCTGAGAGATCAACTGTCTGGACGACCGTTGGATCAGAGACTCCCCACATCTCCACTTAATCAACTGCTTGCACCACCACCGTGACAACTTCTAAGGAGGACTCATGACCAGAAGCTGACATTGAGTCGGACATGATTTTTGCTGATTGTCTTGACCATTTTGATGATCCGACACAAGAGCCCAATAATGTCAAGCCAACTGAGATCACTGGTACCTTCTCGAGACACGTGCTGACCCTTCAGGAATATGCTAATCTATATGGTGACTCGTCTGATGAGGAACCCATGGTCAGCACCGCACCACATCTTGGACCTTCAAAGGAAACGACCAAGATTAAATTGACTCCACATATAAACACGGTTGCTCCCTCTTCTAGTCGGCTATCTAGTGAGAGGAAGTCGAGAATTGATTCCTCGAGATGTTCCCCCAAACCTCTCAAGGCGCGTCGCTCTCATTTCCCTCTCAATGATTCAGGTTATAGAAAACCGACTAAGAAAGTTTCCTTCAATACACTGGAGAAGGAATTTTCGGAAGAGTCCTCATCTGGTCTGGATAAGGTAATTTAAATGATTGACCTCAGTTTGGCTGTTCTCAAGCCTTATCTAAGCAAGCAGCTGTGTGTCGACCCTCGTTGGACGATCCCTACACCTCACTATTATTCATCTGAGGACGATTCCGACAGCGACACATATGTATATTATCCACCTCCTCGATCCCGCAAGAAGGTTCGTCACAAACCTTTTTGATCCATGTATATTCTCAATTCTCCTTGTATATATTTTCCCTCCCTCCCCAGTGATTCGAATCACTCGTCCCGACTGTATATCATTTCATTTTATGGCTATACTTAGGTTGATCAGATCCTAAGTATAGGGGGGAGAGTGACTCGAGTATCTTCACCATTCGTTGTATATTCTCTAGATCTCATCGGTTCTCACACTCATTCCTGTCCTATACTTAGGCTGACCAGAGCCCAAGTATAGGGGGGACCGATGCTCGCCGTGTATATACTCCTCTATTTCCCCTCTTAACCTCGCCCGCCCCATTTTTGATCTTCTTCTACACTTAGGCTGCCAGAGCCTAAGTATAGGGGACGGGACGACTTCTATACTTTTTGTTATTTTAGCTCTCTTACGCTTTGCACGCGCTATGTATTTTTCCTCGCTTTTCGTGCTCCGGGGACATAGCACACGCTAAGTATAGGGGGAGTGTGTATATATTACATATATACTTTACCCATAGCTCGTACTTTCACGTATTTTCACATATTTTTGTATATATTTTGCAATAATTATGGGTGGGTAAAAATTGAAAAAAAATTGTATACTTGTTGTATAATACTTGTAACTTTTGTAAAATTGAAAAAAATGTATACTTGTATATTGTATAACAATTGTAAAATTTGTATAATACTTATAAAACTCTTGTAAATTGTTGTAACATATGAGGTATGCTAAAAAAAAGGTTTTGAAAAAAAAACAAACAAAAAAAAACAACAAAAAATAGGCTTCTTATTTACTTTCGCATATCATCCTTGCATTAAAAAAAGAGTCTTGCATTTCATTCATCTACATAGCATGCCATCTGCATCTCATCTGCATATCTTGCATATGCAAAGTGAAAAGCTAGTGGGTTCTGAACCAAGTTATGAGTAGATATTGAGTATGGACCTGATTTGACCTTAATCCACCTAATTTTAGAGGAACCTTATAGGAACTGGAGTTAAGATTTCTCATATCAAGTGACTTAATTCTTTGAGTCCGCAAGTCTATGTTCACATGTCATCTTGATTAGTCTAAGTAGAATATCTCGTGCACATGCATGATTCTTTTAGATAATGACCTAACTTGGACAAGCACCATGCACGTAGCTCTTCATTGATGAGGTGGTGAGGAGGTAGAATCCTTTAGCTTGGAGTAGCACACAGGTGGAAACATCCGTCCTCCTCTAGGGAGGGTAGTCCATCTCAACCTAGTCCGGTGGTGTTGATATCTAAGGACGGGATGCTGTGGGTTGCAATAATGCTTCAAAAGAGGGATAGTCTACTGGCTCAAGAAGAAAAACTCCTGATGTACATGCTGCACCTTGCATATAGTTAAAAAAAGAAAAAAAAGAACAAATGCAAGAACTCCAAAAAAAATCAGACAGGTCCAAGTGAAAAAAATACATGTCGGAGTATGTATATTAGCAAAGAAATGCAACCGGATGACTTGGCTACACTGGTCGGGCATCCCGGGATAGGAAGCTACACTGGCTACCGTCCATTCTTTTCTCCACCCCCTCCTCTTGAGCTGGTCGCACTTGAACTTAGAAGGGAATACCTCGCTCCTCGAGGAAAGAGTTACTGGACCGGGTTATTTGAGTTACCTTCTTAGAGGAGGCTGGTTCTGAGCCATTTCTGATGTGGAGAGTTACATTTCACTTACACAATACAAGTAAGAATCATAGTCATCAGAAATTTGCGTATGAGGATTTGTTCTGACCTGACTGTTGAGGCATCTTGAATAGAAGACTTGTAGAACTTGAAGTCTGTTAGGTCTTAAATTCAGATCCCAATAAGGTTCCGCCATACAATTAATCCAAAGGTCGAGTCAAGCTCCATTTTCAACTTTTTTTCATGACCTTGGTATGGAACTTAAAATCATTTCACTCTTGCATTTCATTTTAGTTGCTCGGGGACGAGCAAGGTTTAAGTATAGGGGGTTGACGAATCTGTGATTCATCACTCTAAATGTTGAAAATAGAGCTTTGTTCCCGAGTAATTAGATGCATATTTCTACTTATATTTCATAATTATCATTCATGCATGCAAGCATAATATCTGCACTTTAGCATTCATATTTGCATAAAATAAGAAGCCAATTTCACTTGTAAATATTTACCTGTATACTAGATAAGATACCTTATTTGTATATATTTTATACTAACTATAAATCTAATAAAACCAACTCTATTGTGTATATATAACTAACACTAATTAAAGAAAAATATCAAAAAAATACTAACTGGCAAAATTGACCAATAAACCCTCAATCCAAGTTTGAAACTAGGAACCTTAAAATGCACATATCTCTCTCATACAACCTCCAAATTAGGTCTACTCACTTTTAAAGTAATATACATTCAAAGACCTTTGAAACAAGACTAATTTCATTAAAATCGGAGCTCGTATGCAAAACTTGGATTTTGGGCCCCTTTTGTATATTGTACATATTGACCGTTTTGCCCCTGCATTTTATCATTTCATTTTCTTAATTATAAAAACCCAAAAAATTGTAAATATTTTTCTCATATTATTTCTATTTTTGTTTTGATTTTTTTTCTCAATTAAAAATGACAAAAAAATTAGAAAAGATAAAATGCGGTATTTTATATCTATAAAGTACCACCAAAAAATACATTTTGTACAGATGATTTCCTTTGATTTTTAACCCTTTACGAAAGTTGTAGATCTTGTCGAGACGAGCAACTTTCGTGTTGACTACTTTTTGATTTAATCCCTTTTGTTATTTCTTTTTTATTTTTGTTTACATTTAATTTTTGAATTTTCTAGAAGCGACATGTGGCCGCTCTTGGAGCCGCCACATGTCACTCCTTTATTTTATTATTTTCGGATTTTTTTATTATTTTTGGATTTATTATTATTATTATTTTATTATTACTATTTTAATTATTTTTAGTAGCCTACTATATTACTATTAATTATTTTATTTCCCTTTTTACTTCTTCTCCTTACTTGACTTGTACTCCAAGCCACCATTATCCCCACTCCTTCTACCATTCCCTCTACCTTCTCCATCTTTTCTCCAACTTCTCCCTCCTCTTTATATTCCCATCTCCTCCTCCATTGTTCATCATCCGCCGTTTTCGAGAGAAGTGAGGTCGAGCCCCTTTAACCTTCAGGTGACAGCTGTAGGAGACGAGTCGAGCGACGACAACCTCAAGGCGAGATCCGTGACATCACCATTGCCGCGTCGCGAGATCCAATTGGACTTGCTCAGCTTCTAAGGACTCCGCCATCCTTCTCGAGGCCACAACGGAAGCCGCACGACACGACTCCACTTTCGACAATTCACAGGTAGTTTCTCTATCTCCGCTTTGTCATTTTTTTATTTAATATTATTTGTTCATCTTGTTTATCTAATAAAAAAAACCACACCATCATTTTATTCACCAACCACCACTATCATCCTTCCACTCTCATTTCTTCATCAAATCACCATCACCACCATTACATAAAGAAACATCACCATTCATCACTATCAAACACCATCACCACCATTTTTTTCCACATCCATTTCCTATTTACAAATAAAAGAAAATATTTTGCAAATGAAAAACAAAAAATAAAGCAGGAGCTTCTCGTTTCTGGCCCGAGCAACCCCGTACGGCCCGCTGGACCACCGCCTCCGCCGCCGTCAACCATGCCGCCCAGGCGAGCGGTCCAGCAGCCCAGCTCCGTCGGGCCGCGCCACACCTCCATCGCCAGTGGCCGCGAGCCCGTGCGCCACCGCTCTAAGCTGCCATGACCCCGCACGTGTGCCCCTCCAGGCCCCATCCACTCCGCGCACAGATCAATCCCCGCCTTCACGCTCTTGCACCGGCCCCCACACCGCTGCCGAGAGGTCCTCCAGCGTGGCCGTGCGAGGCCGCCGCCCGCGCGCATCACAACCGTCTGCGAGCCGCCCCGAGCTCTCACGCTCCACTGCCCCGCAGTAGCGCGCACCATCTTTCTCCCCTTGGAGCCGCGCCGCCCGCTGCGTGTATCCTCCAGCGTGCACCCTCGCGCAGCGGCCGCCGCTCTCCGCCTCATCAAGCCATCGACACCGCTCCTCGTGCCCTCCGCTCACCCCGCGCCGCCGTCATCCCCATTGTGCCGTGCCCTAGCCGTGTGAAGAAGGGGTGGGTTCCATTCTTGGAACCCATGTTTCCCACAAGAAGTGGTCCATTTTTTTTGAAAAAATTACAAATATTTCCCTGCATATTTATATATTTCCAAAAGTGCCCTTAGGCACATTTCAGTTTGTTGTTTGTTAGTTCTATATTGCACGGATACCCCTGCATTCACACATCGATTTGGACCAGATTTTTGCATCATTTATTTTAATGAAAAATAACATGTGATGAGCATTTCAATCTTTAACTTGTGACTATTTAATTGCATTTTTGTGAGCCTTGGATATTTTTATTAAAAATCAGATATTGAAAATCAGTGATATTTTGCCCATTTAAGGTCTGAAATTCGCACATAGTCATATACTGCTCCAAAAATTGTGAAAAAATTGTGAATGATGTATTTAGGTGTGCTTTAATTACAGTCCAAATTTCGTCCAATTAGGATGTCTTGTGCATAAAATAAATCATAGAGTGGTTTCTGTAATTGATTTTAAATTAAATCCATGAAAACTATTTTTGAGAAATTTCAACTCTCCTGGATTCCTTATTAAAATATCTATTTGAGATAATTCATTCTCTGGATAATTTAACTTCTTGGATTTATTAGAAATTAAATACTCATAGTTGCTCTGTTTTCAGTAAAAATTAAAAAAAAAATCAAAAAGTGTCAGGAAATTCTAAATAAATTAGAGTAGCTTTATTTCATCATATTTATCTTCCAGTAATTTTTTTTATAATTTTTCCTTATCATTTGCACGAAAAATTGCATAAAAAACCCCAAAAAAGTTTACATTTTTCATTTGTGCATTTTAAACCCAAATATTCCAAAAAAATCCATTTTGCATTAATCATTGAATTAGGTTTAAAGAAAAAATACAATTTGGTCAGTTTGGATTAATTTCATATTAAAACTAAATTTGGATGAGTTGTTGATTTTCTTAATAATCTACTTCATTCATATTCTGCATTTGGCATTTTCTATTGAATAAAAAAATTACAAAAAAAATCCCACTTGGAAAACCGTAATCTAATCCCTCTAACTTGATTCCGAGTTGTTTCTTTGCCTCCTTGAGTCGATCCTGGGGCTTGCCCAGGCTAAACAAACATAAAACCGCACGATAATTCATTCGACGATTCATCGATCCGTGCAGTTATTTTTAATCGACGCGGATCTATCCGACTGCAACGAAATAGTCAACTAGACACATTAGAAAGGGTAGGTCCGCGGCTCGTCAGTCATCATGGTCAATTCCATTATCAGCAGTACCACACCCCTCCTACCCACCACCAGAAGCAAACCCCACCATTGAGTGATATGGGGTTCCTTTCCTTGGTAGTCCAATCACTTAGTGACCCGGCTAAGTAGATGAGGAATGATTACCATTATAAGAGGACATATCTCAACCACATCTTCTATTTCCAAGATGAGAGACAACTTCGAGGACTCCAATTCTAGCTCAGGTCAAGGGTAACCCCAACAACTTAATCTAAGTTAGCCTAGACTCAGAGATCAAGTATACCCTTCATATTCTTATGAGTTTGAACACGAGATATTTTTGCATGATAATGTGATTCATATGTCCCTCAAGAGTGGAAGGACAATGATCATACCTGATCAAGCAAAGGAAAAGGAGGAGGACATCCTCAATGCTCTACCTAATAAGAAATTGAAGGAAGAAGAGAGGCATCACTGCCACAAGTACTTACAACAACATGATCACCTTCAATACCACCAGGGGATTTGAATCCCCAAAAATCTTCAAAAGAATTACAAAAATAAAAATACAAAAAGATGGAGAGCATCACCAACATTGATAATAGAAGCAAGCTCAAGGAGTAGGAGATTGCACCTTTAGAGGACGCACCACCAGCTGCATGATCCCCACACTTTCTTTTTAGCATTTTTTTTATTTCCAATCTACATAATTAGAGTCAAAGTCCAGAATGTATAAAGAACTTAATTTATAGAACGCCCGAGAATTATGATGTTTTTATATCTGGATTTGAGTTAGAATTACCCATCCAAGATATTATTAATAAGGGAAGAAAGAAAAACCAAAAAATCAAAAAGATGATGAAGATATGACCAAGCTATGTAGAGAGCATATTGTTGGACATGTGAGCCCACTGTGAGCTATTATGCAATAATTGTTATTGCAGTTCACTCCTTAATCTGAAATGAAGAATAACTAATTTACGTAATAGGTCCCTTAATACAATTAGTATTATGTATCATGGCTATATTAATAATCATATAGCTGTTGATTCAATGATTGAATCATAGAGACTAGTACTTGGATGAAATCTAAAGAGTTATATTGAGGACTCATCAAGCACCATCAAATTATTATTAAGAAAAGATCTCCAGCCTAAGAAGGAGGTGGCAATCCTTCTCTAAAGGTTGATATCTAACCGACAACCTGATGCATGTCCTATACATAGGAATAGAGATTTGGAGGTGTTAGATAAGTTAGGTAAAAGAGTTGACTTAACGAGATCAAGATAACCAAGACCTATGTCGTATACTATCACAATATAGGCACACATCCTTTGACCAAAGACATATGTGTTACTACATGTCTGAGTATGGACATTTGGCAGATCAATAGGTTGATGAACTATCACTGGTGTGCATACAAGGGCATATGAGTAATATGGTCTCTCAAAGGGATCATACAGGTTCATTATTGAATTGGAATACAAGAGATCACTCTTGAGATATTGGGATCAAATTCCATGCACGGTCATTTTTCTTTGGAAGCTTAATTGAATTTGTAGGTATGATATATGCTTTTGGAAAGTATATGATTAATACCTAGATATGATATATGCTTTTGAAAACTAATGATACAATCCTAAAGAAGACAGTCTAAAAGTGATATAAAAACTTCGTGTTTATTCTAGGTTTTACAGTATGTAGGATGTATGGGTATTAGGAATACTTGAGGGTGATGTGATCATAAATGATTATATAACCATGACGCTTCCCCTCTGAGGGAGTGATGAAACATATTTGGATTTTAATGACTCCTCTCAATAAAGAAGTAATCTGATCTTAGTCCAAATGTTGGACATTGATCTGAATACGATTAGATAAAATGATAAGATTAGATTTACAGCTTTGATTTAATCAAACATCTTTGAGAGGTTTCCGAGATCTGGATTTGAGACATGATCTAAACATCCAAGTCACTATACATGGAATGTACAATCACCATGTCCTTATCTCCAAGTATCCATGGAGAAAGCACATTATTCTTGAAGGAGTTTGAGAATAATTTCATAGTCGATAACTTATCTGAGCATTGAGAAAAATTAATAATTAAATATGACTTAATTATTATGAATAATATAAATATGATTCGTATTATTTAAACACATGAGAATGAAGATCCAAGATAATTAAATATGACTTAATTATCAAGGATATGAATAATGTGGATATCACTATCCATATTAATCATATATATATATATTATAAATGTGATTTTTAATATATTAGAGAGAGTTAATTGGATGAGGAGTTCACCTTCATAACATGGAGGGTAGACGGTGTCAAGTTGTGGCCGCCCACTCTATGTAAGGAAGGATGCATGTCCTTCCAAGTCCTTCCATGTTTATTATTTGATTTGAATTAAATAATATTGATGATACTTCAATATATTTAATTTATTTTAAAATAATAAATTTTTGTTGCAAATTATTATGCAAAAAAATCATGGCCATTGATTGAAAGTACAAAACAATCTTAATCATTGGATTTATGTGCACATAGAATGTGCTGGATATCCAAAATATTATAAAAGAAAGTGTAGCCCTAGCCTTTCTTTTTTGGACACACTACATGAATTTCAACAAAATCTCTCTCTCTCTCTCTTGTCATATTTCTCATACACACCCACTCTATGTCTCAACAATGTGTCCATCCACAATGTTGACTTAGAGAATCTCGTAGTCGTAGTGATGTTGTTGTGCTGTTGGATCGATATGGTCGTGGATCTCATCCATCTTTGATGCTTTTTTCTTGTGAAGAAGGCCTCAGATTTTGGGAGATGAAAATAGGAGAATCCTCACTCGGATCATCAACTTGGATTGCAGGAAGCACGCATCTCGTCCACGTGCCCGCAAGGTGACCTTCATTGGGTCGGACAAGAGACAAGAGGTCTCTTCGTTTAGAGACACGATCACAAACATGCTTCAAGAGGTAATAATTGTACTTGTTTGTGTTGTTGATGAAACTATTTGATAAGTGTTCTCGAATCATGTGGTTCCATCTATTTTAAAATTTTAATTTCCACTGGCCGATGCAACTAGTATGACTAGTTACCCTAGGTTGTATGTGATGCGACCTACACGCTTCCATGATATGCTAAGGTCTAAATCCTAGCCTTCAAGTGGTATCAGATCTAGGTTAAAGGTCTTGTATGTGATTCAAAACTCAAGGGAACAAGGTTTTACATATTGATTACACATGGACTCATGGTTTTTGCATATGATGAACGTTTCGAATTATTTTTCGCTAAATTGAAAAGAACCTATTTATGCACTGTTTGGACGTGTTTTTTTGAATAATAAAATATATTTAGATTGTCTAAATATGTTCCCTAGAATAGTAGCCAATTGTTGGCACCAAAAGTGTATGAATTAAAATTTGAAAAGTTCCCGCAGATGAAATTATTTTTTGCATGTATTCTTAGATCTATAAGAAATTTATTTTTGCTTAATATTTTCCTATCATGAAACATGAAATAAATAAATTAATTAAGTAAAGAATTAAATCAGATCGCTTGAATTTATTTCATGTGATCCTGACTCTATTTGCCCTAGATATTCCATATTTAGTGGAGATGGGTCGGATAATGATTGGATCATCAAGGTCTCTTTCTTAATGTATTTATCATTTGATGAAATCAAAGAAATTATGAACTTACTCCGATTAATTTGATGCTTTATATTTATGAAATATTTGATTAAACATCAACGACAATTGAGTGAGATTTTCATGACAAAATCTTAGTTTATCCTGCAATAGTTGTGGGACAATTTTTACATGTAAAACCAAGAACATGTTCGCTTGATGTGCTTAGAAATTTAGGATCTCAAAAGTATTTTTAAATGCCTAATATTTATGAGTGAGTACTATATATAGTATAATGTCGGTCATCAAAGTTGATTGATAAAACTACAAGTACATTTATATTATTTTGTGTTGTTCTCAATTGGAATGGTGAAGGTGTCTAGTCCAGGTATGCTGGCTTGGTAAGACATTCCCTGACGGTGCTGTGATGATACCCGACTTGAGGCCTCTCTGAAAATTGGCATTTATGTGACCTAGAGACCTATGACCAACTTCTTTTCCTCCCCTTCTCTATACGGGTTATTTAAATAGCTCACGACTGAGATTATAGAACCGCTATTTGTGCGAGGTGCTGGGATGGAGGGCCTAGCTTGACAGAGGTGTCCGCATGTAGCATGAGACCGAGTAACCTACCCTAGGAAAATGCTTTATCCCTTCACTCACTAAACCTGACTGATGATGCGGGCAAGGTCTCATAGTCGTGTGCTACTTTATTAGTGCCTTGCATGTCAAGGAAATGCTCCCTCCCAGCATAACTTGAGCGTACTGGTCGGATTCATTTTTAAAGAAAGAACAATATGACTAAGTCAAGTTGTACTCTAATTATTAAATACAAAATAATATGTACTTGTGAGAGCTTATAGTATATGACAATATTAAGCAAACCCTAATTGTTTGTTGGTTGATTAAATTGGATTTTTGATTAATTTAATATGATTAAATTAATTAGATCCAAATAAAAAACACTTCATTATGAATTGAGATGTAATTCCCTTAGAATAATTAATCATAATGAACATGATTTATAATGATTAATTAAAATTTGATGGGACATAGGGGATCGTATAAATGACATCCATGGTCTCCCGTCAAGATAAAGGGTTCCGTCCCCATGGATTGTATGCTGGAGATACTTATCCAAAGTGATAGCTCATGCATACAAGCACAAATGTATCCAGCTCTTTGCTTCTCGGAAGAGTAAGGTTATATGCGTAGTGACCCCAATACTGATTCCCCCATATTATTGAGGCAATATTGGATTGCACATAGCAAGTTCTATTCATGTTGACGATTTGTTCAATTAGCAACGGGTCAACACCATCTTAGGGGTAGTGGGTGGGGTGTTAAAGATTTAATTGGGAAATGCAAGTTGAACTTGCAAGGTGGAATGAGTTCCCACTTCTTTTTATCCAAGTTACAGTTTCTCAAATTATTGAGATGTAACAAAGGTAAAAAGGAGACCCCAAATCTTGCTAGAGATATGTCTCTTGCTTTGAAAGTTTAATAAGGGATGGAATTTTAGAGTTTAAAAGGAAAGACAACTTTGATTTAAAATATTAATATCCTTAATCAAAGTAAAATATATTTATGCAAATTATCATATTTCAGATAACCTTCATTAAATCCACTCAACAATCATAACCAGTATAATATCATGGATTGGATCCATGATCAAGTTGTAGTACTTGCAGTTGGACACATAATATATGTGGTTGTAATGTACAAGTTTCCTCATATTGATGAGGAATGACAACTAAATAAACAACAAGACAACAATCTATGGTTTCTGTGTCTCTAAAGTCTTGATCTCTCATCGATTATGCTTTGGAAGTAACATTTCGATGATAATCGTAATTATCATGATCATTCTTAAAACCGAAGAAGTTATTTTGGAAAAGATATGTTCTCTCAACATTTAATCTCGAATGACATAGTTCGATGCATTATGTAGAATGGTGGCTCAATCCTGCCTAAACCTAAGTCTTTTTTTAGTTAAGATGGACATGGATATGATGAATGCCACCATTCTGTTATCTCTACTCAGTTCATTCATGAAGCATCATAATATTCATATTTTATAAATGGATGAAGCAAGAATAAATGTTGAAATACTCTTATATTGAAGTCCTTTGAAGACTTGTTCAATTAAAGAAATCAATTATCTTAAGCAATGATTGTGTAAGTGTTAAGAAAGAAGTGAAGTGGAAGCATGGGTCTGACCCATGTAAGAAGGAGAGTCAAAGAGTTGATTGTACTTCTGTGACTTCCACACATATGACATCCAAAGAGTTGGATGAATGCCAATACTGCAACAAGCTGATATATTGATATCATGACTATTTATACTATCTGAAATCCTTAGAGAAGAACCCGAATAGTGCATTGGGATATTCTACATCTACATATCTTCATTGAAATTGGCTTACTTATTAGATAAGATTAAAAGTCTGATAATTATATCTCCCTTTTTAAATACACTTGCAATTGGTTGCATATGTTTTAAAAGACTGGAAAATTTGATCTTAAGGTTTAACAACCATCTACATGGGAGTTTATGCAATTGTTGCAACAATCTCCATTAGATGGAAAGACTACATATTTTCAGTGGGAGAGCCATCAGTCTTAGAGAATGTTTCCATGACTTAGATATTAGAATTCAATAACTGTTTATTTCTAAACTTATTAGAATTGGACATACATTCTTGAATAGACCTATCATAAAGAGTTATGATGGATATATTTCAGATAGTAATCTAACATCTAGAAATTAGAATGTTAATAAATGGCTATTAATTTATAATATTAAAATTTTAACCCTAAAAGATCAACATGAGAATGAAGATCATTTAACAATGATATGGCATCAAGCCTTGGATATTTGTTTATTGATAAGAATAATATACTAGTAATAGATGGAACTTTGGATTGTCTAAAAGTTCAAATCTTACATACTTGTGAATACAATACTCAAAGTTAAAATGTCTAATGAACCCTTCTCTGGGAATGGTGTAAGATGCCGAGGTATTCAAGGCCTCATACATATTAATGTATGTGGTCTCTCTATACCATAATGAACATTAATGATATGTGATATCCATTAATGATTATTCATGATATGAAATTTCTTCCTTTACATATTAGAACACGTTGAAATGTTCAAAGATTTCATAATTTTATTTGAAAACCAAAGTTAGAAGGAAGATGAAATGAATTTGATCTAACCCAGCTAGCCAGTACCTATTAGATGAATTCAAGGAATACCTTGTAGAGAAAGGAATATCATTCCTATCTCACTCCTCCTAATACATCTCAGCTCAATGGAGTTGTAAAGAGATGCAATCGGATCATATTGGACATGATCTGATCAATGATGACACCTAGCATAATTACCTCTTAATTTCTAGGTATATATGTAGTAGAGAGTCCAATATATATCCTCAATAAGATTCCATGCAAATATGAACCCAAAACTCCCAGAGAGCTATGATTTGGAACCAAGCTTATTGTCAGGCACTAGAGGATTTAAGGATTGCTTGGTCCTTGCTATAACATGGATGCAAGAAAGTTGGAATCTAGCACTTGAGAGTGCTACTTCAATAAGAAAATAAAGGATGGTATTGGAAACCTACTTTATGACCTT
Organism: Ottelia alismoides; assembly: GCA_037367405.1. Classification (NCBI taxonomy): domain Eukaryota; kingdom Viridiplantae; phylum Streptophyta; class Magnoliopsida; order Alismatales; family Hydrocharitaceae; genus Ottelia; species Ottelia alismoides. The sequence goes on along the minus strand of JAZKJV010006049.1, from coordinate 114,979 downwards.
GAGATTATTAAAAGATTTCATCTCTAAGAATATGATTCTAAGAGGATGACTTTCTTGAGAATCAAGATAACAATGAAGTAGAGGGACTCATTGACTCCTAAATGGATAATAAGGCTCCTAGAATCAAGAACTAAAAGGATAATTAGAGATAAAACACTCCTACCTCTTCAAATTAGTTTGAGCATTATAAGGCCACCTAGAGGGTATGGATTCCATGTGTCAGAGAAATCTGACAATGATAGAAATGCATATGATGAAGCTTATATAGATCATGACATGGAAAGATGGATTATAGTAATAAAGTCTAAAGTAGACTTTATACACAAGTGTTGTGTATGGAACCTCGAGGTTCCACCTATAGGGGTCAAACCTAGTGGGTGTATATGGATCTTCAAGAGAAGGAGGGAACCTAATGAGAAGGTAGAGACCTTCAAAGCATGGCTTGCAACCAAGATCTACCCATAGAAAGAAAGTCTCATTGCAAGTAACGATACTTGCTTTCTAGTAGCCATGCTTAAACCCATCAGAATATTGTTAACTGTAGCTACAGAACTTTACTATGACATCTGGAAGATGAAGTCAAGATTACATTCTTTAATGAATACGTCAATGGGGATATTCATATGAAGTAGCCCCATGGCTCCATTGTTGAAGAATGCAAAGTGTGTGAGCTAAGGAACTCCATCTACGGAGTCAAATAAGATTCTTGTATTTGGAACATTGATGAATCCACGATTCATCACTCTAAAAGTTGAAAATAGAGCTGTGTTCCTGAGTAAATAGCATCATATTTCCCCTTATCTTGCATAATTAGCATTCATGCATGCAAGCATAATATCTGCATTTTAGCATTCATATTTGCATAAAATAAAAAGCCAAATTCACTTGTAAATATTCACCTGTATATTAGTTAAAATACCCTTTATGTATATATTTTATACTAACTCCAAATCCAATAAAACCAACTCTATAGTGTATATATTAGTAACACTAATTAAAGAAAAATATCAAAAAAATACTAACTTGTAAAATTACCCAATAAAACCCCAAACCCATTTGGAGACCTTAAAACGTGCATATCTCTCTCATACAACCTCCGAATTAGGTCTACTCACTTTTAAAGTAATATAAATTCAAAGACCTTCGAAACAAGATCAATTTCATTAAAATCGGAGCTCGTATGCAAAACTTGGGTTTTGGGCCCCTTTTATATATTGTATATATTGACCGTTTTGCCCTTCATTTTATCCTTTCATTTTCTTAATTATTAAAAATCCAAAAAAATTAGATTAAGTTGTAAATATTCTTTTTATATTTTCTCTATTTTTATTTTGGTTTTTCTCGTATTGAAAAAATGACAAAAAAATTACAAAAGATAAAATGCGGTATTTTATATCTATAAGGTACCACCCAAAAATACATTTTTGTACAGATGATTTCATTTGATTTTCGGCCCTTCACGAAAGTTGTAGTTCTCGTCGAGACGAGCAACTTTTGTGTTGACCACTTTTTGATTTAATCCCTTTTGTTATTTCTTTTAATTTTCTTTACATTTAATTTTTGAATTTTCTAGGAGCGACATGTGACAGCTCCTGGAGCCACCACGTGTCACCCCATTTTTTATTATTTTTATTAATTTCGGATTTATCTTATTATTTTCGTATTTATTATTTATTATTATTTTACTATTTTATTTTAATTATTTTTAGTAGCCTATTATATTATTATATTATTTTATTTATTTTACCCCCTTTTACCTCTTCTCCTTACTTGTCTTCTACTCCAAGTCTCCACTTTCTCCACCACTCCATTCCCTCCACTCCTTCTTCAACTTCCCTTTACTCCTCTTTATATTCTCCTCTCCTCCTTCATTCATCTCCATCCGCCATTCTACAAGTAAGAAAAGCTCCAGCTCCGCCAACAGTCCGAGGTGACAGTTCGTCCATTGGTGTTGAGCGACGACGAGTCCAGGCGAGATCCGCGAGCCTTGTTCGCGTAGCATTCTCCACAAGGTGATTGCCTAGCTTCTCGGCTTTTCGCCAAGCTGATCGAGGCCACCACGACGGAAGCCACACATCGTGGCTCCCAACTTTCGACGAACCACAGGTAAGTACCCTATCTTCATCTTGTCAATTTTTTTATCTAACAAATTTTTCCCTTGTTGTTCACCAAACACCATCACAAACAAATTATTTTCATCACCATCACCACCACAATCACCATCACCACTATTTTCTTTCCACATCTATTTTCTTGTTCACAACAAAAAGTAAAAAATTACATCAAAAAAATTGTAAAAGAAAAAAAAACAAAAAAAATAAATAAAACCGGAGCTTTCGCCGCCCCCTTGGGCGAGGCCGTCGCTCCTCGACCCCTCCAGCAAGCCGCGCCGCCCACGACCGCCTTCCAGCCGCGGCGTCGCCTCCTCCCTCCGCCCATCGGTGCTCCGCCCGCCGGGAGCCGTAGGCCCGCCGCCCTCCGCACGGGACGGTCGTGCGCCCCCAGCCGCGAGCGCAGCCTGCGCCGCTGCGTCCCTCCGCCGCGAGCCACCCGCGCCACTGTGCTCCGTCTCTAGCCGCGCCGCCCTCTTGCGGCAGCCCCGCCGCCCCCGCAGTTGGCAGCCCCGCCCTCTCCAGCATCGGTCAGCGGCAGGACGGCCGTACGCCCCTCCCACGGACACCGTGCTCCCCCTCCACGCCACCTCGCACCACACCCCTCGCCCTTACCCGTGCCTGCCACGTGCTCCCAGGCCGCCGCCTCGTCTCGCACCTCCAGCTGTGCCCCGCGCGCTGCCCCCGTGCGCCAAAGCTGCCTTGTGCCCCTTACTCCCATGCCCTATCTTGGGGGAAGGTCATTCTATATTTTTTTATCATGTGAAAATTGCATTTGATTCTTTTTAAGTTTTTAAAACTACAAAAGTACCCTTGTGCATATTTTTAGTTAGTTTTACTTCAATTCTGTATTGCATTTGATACCCCTAACTTTGCATGATTATTTGGACAGTCATTTCGTATCAATTTTTAATACAAAAATAGCATGTTGTTGATGAATTAATTATGGACATTATGGCTATTTATTTGCATTTTTGTGAGCATTAGATTATTTATTAAAAACCAGGGATTGAAAATCAGTGATATTTTACCCAATTATGCTCTGAAATTTGTCCATAGTCATTTATTGCTCTAAAAATTGTGAAAAAATTGTAAGTGATGCCTCTAAGTGTTCTTTAATTACTGTCCAAATTCGTCCAAGTCGGAGTTGTATTGTGAATAAAATAAATTGTAGAGTGATTTCTGTAATTGATTTTTTATTTAATTCCATGAATAATATTTTTGCGAAATTTCAACTCTCCTGGATTCTTTATTGAAATATCTATTTGAAATAAATAGCTCCTTGGATAATTTGATTTCGTGGATTTATTAGGAATTAAATACTCGTTATCGCTCAATTTTAAGTAAAAAATTCATAAAAAAATCAAAAAGTGTTAGAAAATACTAAAAAAATTAGTGTAGCTTCATTTCATCATATTTATCTTCCAATAAAGTTTTCATATTTTTTGCATATAATTTGCATGAAAAATTGCATAAAAACCTCAAAAAAATTTGCATTTTTCATGTGTGCATTTTAAACCCAAAAATTACAAAAAATACATTTGCATTCGTTATTGGATTAGGTTTATAGAAAAAAATATAATTTGGTCATTTTGAATTAATTTCACATTAAAATTAATTTTGACTAAGTTGTTGATTTTCTTAATAACCTAGTTCAACCGCATTTCTGCATTGGCATTTTTATCGCATAAAAGAATAACAAAAAAACCACTTGGAAAACCACGATCTAATCTATCTAACTTGATCCCGAGTTGTTCCTTTGCCTCCTTGAGTCGACCCTTGGGCTTGCGCAGGCTAAACAAACATAAAACCGTGAATTAAATTCATTCGTTGATTATTCGATTTGTGCGGTTAATTTTTGATCGACGCGGATCTATCCGACTGCAATGAAACGTCAATTATACGACATCAAAAGGGTAGGTCCGCGACGCGTCAAATGGCGCCGTTGCCGGAGAGGCAAACGGCTTAGGATCATTTTAGAAAATTAGATTTACGTTTTCCATTCACTCGGGTAGTCTGATCCCCGAACCACCTTGTAATTATATCATTTTTTCCAATTATTTTTTTCTCTTTATTTATTTCTCTCTCTCTTTATCTGACATTCTTATCTTTTTGTGCGAGGGCCCGGTGGACTTGGAGCGGCTTTCTTGAAGTCGACGCATCTCGAAGTGCATCGGAGGCCGATGATTCTTGGATCAAGTCAGCTGTTGAGATGGCAAAAAGATTTTTGTAACTTAAAAAAAAGTGTCTGCATTTACAGCGGTTCCGTTTGGGTTCTCGCGTGTTTAAACATAGTGGAACCGTGTCCCCATCTGCTGTGTGGATTGAATTTCTAGACTAGGCTTGCACTAGCGGCTCCTCGAGCTACTCTAGGGTTTGCTTGTGCTCGTAACTTTTAGGACCACACAACCACTTAAAAGATGCACTTAGACCGTAGATCTAGTCAAATCAACCTGTGCTTCACTCGCTAATAGAACTGCTTGTCTAGGAGCAGATTTTGTTGCTTGCATCTGCATGTAGTGTAAAAGTGATCAATTCTGTTCTGCATCATGCATAAAAAGTGAAGGGATCACTGTAAGTCTTCTTAACTCAGCATACACGTCATTGTTTTTCGTGCATAGACTTTTATCTATTTCCCCCTCTGTTTTCAAACTTAAATTTAAACGGAAATTGGGACTGGACGTTAGGCGTGCTGTGTGGTTGGACTAACAAGTGATAACTGATCTTAAAACTGGGGCTGCTAACATTATTGACCAAAAAAAATTTAATAAAAATTGAAAATTCTGTTTGCGGGAGAGTAACCCCAACATTGTTTTCAGGCTGAGTGAGGGTACTTGAGTGTGTGTCAACACCTTAAGGTAGAGCCCAAATCCCCGCCTTCCATATCACGTTTCGACTGATCCTAGCAAATATCACAAGTTGAATTATTCAGGTTCACTGACTAGTACCATGTAGCCTCCGCCTGTCTCAGGTAGATAGGGGCGAAATTGCGGTACTTCACGACAAGTTGCCAGTAACCCCCCGGGGTGAAGTTCCGGCCTTGTCATCCTCCGCCTACTTGCAGGTAGATAGGGACATGTCTTTGAATCCATCAACTTGGGATAGGAGCGAAGAAAGGAAGGACCGACGGTATCTCAGGCGACAGGTTAAACAGGGGAGACGCATCCGGCTTTTAGCCGACTCCCCTATAGGCCACGTAACCTTTGCTATCTTGTCTGATAAACCCACACTTAAAATCAACCAGATCAATCGGACTCGGTTTCGGGTCCTTCATCGTGTTGAGTGTGAACTCAGGGTTTGCTCTTGCGTTTGTCTTTGTGTTTGTCCGTGTGTGTTATCCTGTGTAATTGCACGTTTTCTACCTCCATCTGCTTACAATCTTCAAAGATGTAGGGATATTGGTCCCCATATCATGTGACCTATGGTCAATCCTCCTCGACCACATACCGTTCATCTTCTCCTTCTCATTCTTCCATGTATCACCCGCCACCCACGGGAGACCCTTACCCGTGGTCGACTCCACGTCAACCCGATTATGAAGTCAGAACTTCGACCGACTTCTCTACTTCTTCGCATTTCTCACCTCCTCCATATTCTAACACTCCAGATCCACTTCCATCTTGGGCTGACTGTCCTTATTCTCGAGAGCTTGCATGAATCAAAGAATCGAATGAAGAGCAAGCCACTGCTAAGACAAATGATTGGCAAAATTATATGCCCCCATTCTCACCTCAAGTAGGGACCATACAACAATTTACATATACACATCCCGACTTGACCTTAGGGCATAACTTGGTCGATCGAACTTCCCGAATGGAGAGGCCTGTATATCATGATTTCCCAGACTTGATTGATTTTAGTGATTAAGCTCCCATTAACCAGCCTTCATTCGAAGAGCCTATACATTCACAGGATTGGACTCATGAGCTAGACTTATCAGTCCCCGTTTCATCATATGAGGCTCCAACCAATATTTACCATCTAGATGGTCCATACTCGACCCAGCATTACATGTCAGAGTCTAGGTATGTTGAGTATGAGACCCCAATATCTCAGCAGTATCCTCCACCTGAGCAAAACTCTTCCATGATTTGTCATGGGAATTTTTTGGAGGATGATATCTCTAGACTTATTAAGAAAAATGAATCATTTGGTAACGAGTTGAGACATGTCATGGAAATATTGCACTCAATTTCGGCCAACCTAGGTATGAAAGTGGAGAAGGAAGTAAGTAGATCTGATGTTGAAAACCGATCAAGCATCAGGGAACCCACACCGTTTGTACAGCTGGAGTCCATTCTATCTCCCTCTCCTACTAACCACTTACCCTCCAATCCAAATTCTGATTACTCATCCACCAAAAATACCAAAAAATTTGAAAAACCAAAAAACCCGCATAAAAATTGAAAATGAAAAAGACCTAAAAAACTGGATCCTGTCATAAGGGAAGCACTCGATGAATCATTGATTTTTAATCTTCCCTTAATAAAGGCCATAGATCACTTCCCCAACCTCAAGAGATTTGTAAAGAGTAAATTGATGCCCAAGAGGTCGGGTACTAAGAGAACAAGGACTGAGAGACACATATTGTCTATGGCCACCTCTTGGTGATGGGGAGAAAGACCAAAGCCGCAGAGTGAAGCGGTTGCCCCGAGTTGAGTGTGAAATCAAAGACACCATCTTTACCCATGCGAGAATCGATGATGACTTACCGATAAATATCCTCCCGACCTCTGTGTTTGACAAGCTCAAACTCAGGCCACTTAGGAAGTCGAGAGAGATCGTTCAGCTGGCTGATCGATCCATCAAACGGTCGAGAGGAAACATTTCAGTCATAGTTACTTTTCAAGGTGCTCTACTTCAGGTGGACTTCATGATCATTGACATCGAGCACCGAGGAGAGTTTACCCAGTCTCCGATTATTCTCGGGAAGCCGTTCTTAGCCTTGGCTATGGCGACTTTAGATTGTGAGACTCGGGAAATCGATTTTACAGCATTGGGAGCGCTTCGACCTCATCCATTCTTTGATAAACTTTACTCTACGGTGACCCGCACATCCGCTGACAGTCGTGACCATCGAGAGGAAGATGGGTACCACCTCTCTACTACACCTGAGAGACCGATTGTCCGGACGACCGTTGGATCAGAGACTCCCACACCTCCAATTCATCAACTGCTTGCACCACTACCGTGACAGCTTCTAAGGAGGACTCACGACCAGAAGCTGACTTTGAGTCGGACAGGATTTTTGCTGATTGTCTTGACCATTTTGATGATCCGAAACAAGAGCCCAATAATGCCAAGCCAACTGAGACCACTAGAACCTTCCCATGACATGTGATGACCCTTCAGGAATATGCTAATCTATATGGTGACTCGTCTGATGAGGAACCCATGGTCAACACTGCACCATATCCTGGACCTTCAAAGGAAATAACCAAGACTAAATTGACTTTACATAAAAACACGGTTGTTCCCTCTTCTAGTCGGCTATCTAGTGAGAAGAAGTCGAGAATTGATTCCTTGAGATGTTCCCCTGAACCTCTCAAGGCGCGTCATTCTCATCTCCCTCTCAATGATTCATGTTCTAGAAAACCGACTAAGAAAATTTCCTTCAACATTCTGGAGAAGGAAGTTTTAGAGGAATCCTCATCGGGTCCGGACAAGGTGATTTATATGAGTGAGCTCAGTTCGGCTGTTCTTAAGCCGTATCTAAGCAAGCATCCGTGTGTCGACCCTCGTTGGATGATCCCTTCACCTAACTACTATTCATCTGAGGACGATTCCGACAGCGACACACTTGTATATTACCCACCTCCACGATCCTGCAAGAAGGTACGTCACAAACCTTCTTGATCCATGTATATTCTCAATTCTCCTTGTATATATTTTCCCTCCCTCCCTAGTGATTCACTTGCCCCGGCTCCATATCATTTCATTTTATGGCTATACTTAGGATGATCAGATCCTAAGTATAGGGGGGTGAGTGACCCGAGTATCTTCACCATTCGTTGTATATTCTCTAGATCTCATCGGTTCTCACACTCATTCCCGTCCTATACTTAGGCTGACCAGAGCCTAAGTATAGGGGGGACCGATGCCCATCGTGTATATACTCCTCCATTTCCCCTCTTAACCTCGCCCGCCCCATTTTTTATCTTCTTCTACACTTAGGCTGTCAGATCCTAAATATAGGGGGGCGGAGCGACTTCTATACTTTTTGTTATTTTAGCTCTCCTACGCTTAGCACGAGCTATGTCTTTTTCCTCACTTTTCGTGCTCTGAGGACATAGCACACGCTAAGTATAGGGGTGTGTATATATTACATATATACTTTACCCATAGCTCGTACTTTCGCGTATTTTCATGTACTTTTGTATATATTTTTGCAATAATTACGGGTGGGTAAAAATTGAAAAAAAATTGTATACTTGCAAACCTTTTGTAAAAATTGGAAAAAAAATATGTATACTTGTATATTGTAGAACACTTGTATAATCTGTATAATACTTATAAACTCTTGTAAATTGTTGTAACATAGGAGGTATACCAAAGTTTTGAAAAAAACAATAAAAAAACAAAACAAAAAAACAAAAAAAACAAAAAATTAGGCTTCTTATTTACTCTTGCATATCATCTTTGCATTAAAAAAAAAGGAAAAATAGAGTCTTGCATTTCATTCATCTACATAGCATGTCATCTGCATCTCATCTGCATATCTTACACATGCAAGGTGAAAAGCTAGTGGGTTCTGAACCAAGTTATGAGTAGATATTGAGGATGGACTTGATTTGACCTTAATCCACTTAATTTCAGAGGAACCTTATAGGAACTGGAGTTAAGATTTTTCAGGTCAAGTGACTTAATTCTTTGAGTCCGCAAGTCTATGTTCACATGTCATCTTGATTAGTCTAAGTAGAATATCTCGTGCACACGCATGATTCTTTTAGATAATGACCTAACTTGAACAAGCACAATGCACGTAACTCTTCATTAATGAGGTGGTGAGGATGTAGAATCCTTTAGCTTGGAGTAGCACACGGGTGGAAACATCCGTCCTCCTCTAGGGAGGGTAGTGCATCTCAACCTAGTCTGGTGGTGTTGACGTCTGAGGACAGGACGCTGTGGGTTGCAATAATGCTTCAAAAGAGGGATAGTCTACTAGCTCAAGAGGAAAAACTCCTGATGTACATGCTGCACCTTGTATATAGTTCAAAAAAAAGAAAAGAAAAAGAAAAAATGCAAGAACTCCACAAAAAATCAGACAGGTCCAAAAAAAAACCCTGTCGGAGTATGTATATTAGCAAAGAAATGCAGCTGGATGACTTTGCTACACTGGTCGGGCATCCCGGGATAGGAAGCTACACTGGATACCATCCATTCTTTTCTCTACCCCCTCCTCTTGAGCTGGTCGCACTTGAACTTAGAAGGGAATACCCCACTCCTCGAGGAAAGAGTTACTAGATCGGGTTATTTGAGTTACCTTGTTAAAGGAGGCTGTTTCTGAGTCATTTCTGATGTGGAGAGCTATTTTACACTTACACAGTACAAGTAAGAATTATAGTCATCAGAAATTTGCGTTTGAGGATTTGTTCTGACCTGACTGTTGAGGCGTCTTGAACAGAAGACTTGTGGAACTTGAAGTCCGTTAGGTCTTAAATTCAGATCCCAATAAGGTTCCACCACACAATTAATCCAAAGGTCGAGTCAAGCTCCATTTCAACTTTTGTTCATGACCTTGGTATGGAACCCAAAATCATTTCACTCTTGCATTTCATTTTAGTTGCTCGGGGACAAGCACGGTTTAAGTATAGGGGGTTGATGAATCCACGATTCATCACTCTAAAAGTCAAAAATAAAGCTTTGTTCCCGAGTAAATAGCAACATATTTCCCCTTATCTTGCATAAAATTAGCATTCATGCATGCAAGCATAATATCTGCATTTTAGCATTCATATTTGCATAAAATAAAAAGCCAAATTCACTTGTAAATATTCACCTGTATATTAGTTAAAATACCCTTTATGTATATATTTTATACTAACTCCAAATCCAATAAAACGAACTCTCTAGTGTATATATTACTAACACTAATTAAAGAAAAATATCAAAAAAATACTAACTTGTAAAATTACCCAATAAAACCCCAAACCCATTTGGAGACCTTAGACCTTAAAACATGCATATCTCTCTCATGCAACCTCCGAATTAGGTCTACTCACTTTTAAAGTAATATACATTCAAAGACCTTCGAAACAAGACCAATTTCATTAAAATCGGAGCTCGTATGCAAAACTTGAGTTTTGGGCCCCTTTTATATATTGTTCATATTGACCGTTTTGCCCTTCATTTTATCCTTTCATTTTCTTAATTATTAAAAATCCAAAAAAAATATATTAAGTTGTAAATATTCTTTTTATATTTTCTCTATTTTTATTTTGATTTTTCTCTTATTGAAAAATGACAAAAAAATACAAAAGAAAAAATGCGTTATTTTATATCTATAAGGTACCACCCAAAAATACATTTTTGTACAGATGATTTCATTTGATTTTCAACCCTTCACAAAAGTTGTAGTTCTCGTCGAGGTGAGCAACTTTTGTGTTGACCACTTTTTGATTTAATCCCTTTTGTTATTTCTTTTTAATTTTCTTTACATTTAATTTTTGAATTTTCTAGGAGCGACATGTGGCAGCTCCTGGAGCCGCCACATGTCACCCCAAATTTTTATTATTTTTATTAATTTCGGATTTATCTTATTATTTTCGGATTTACTATTTATTATTATTTTACTATTGTTATTTTAATTACTTTTAGTAGCCTATTATTATTATATTATTTTATTTATTTTACCCCCTTTTACCTCTTCTCCTTACTTGTCTTCTACTCCAAGTCTCCACTTTCTCCACCACTCCATTCCCTCCACTCCTTCTTCAACTTCCCTTTCCTCCTCTTTATATTATCCTCTCCTCTTCATTCATCTCCATCCGCCAGTCTACAAGTGAGAAAAGCTCCAGCTCCGCCAACAGTCCGAGGTGATAGTTCGTCCATTGGTGTTGAGCGACGACGAGTCCAGGTGAGATCCGCGAGACTTGTTCGCGTAGCATTATCCACAAGGGGATTGCCTAGCTTCTCGGCTTTTCGCCAAGCTGATCGAGGCCACCTTGACGGAAGCCACACACCATGGCTCCCAACTTTCGGCGAACCACAGGTAAGTACCCTATCTTCATCTTGTCAATTTTTTTATCTAACAAAATTTTTCCCTTGTTGTTCACCAAACACCATCACAAACAAATTATTTTCATCACCATCACCACCACAATCACCATCACCACTATTTTTCTTTCCACATCTATTTTCTTGTTCACAACAAAAAGTAAAAAATTACATCAAAAAAATTGCAAAAGAAAAGAATAAAACAGGAGCTTCCGCTGCCCCCTTGGGCAAGGCCATCGCTCCTCGTCCCCTCCAGCAAGCCGCGCCGCCCACAGCCGCCTTCTAGCGGCGGCGCCACCACCTCCCTCTGCCCACCGGTGCTCCGCCCACCGGGCGCCGTAGGCCCGCCGCCCTCCGTGCGGGACGGTCACGCGCCCCCAGTCACGAGCGCAGCCTGTGCCGCTGCGTCCCTCCGTCGCGAGCCACCCACGCCACCACGCTCCGTCTCCAGCCGCGCCTCCCTCCTGCGGCAGCCTCGCCGCCCCCGCAGTTGGCAGCCCCGCCCTCTCTAGCATCGGCCAGCGGCAGGACGGCCGCGCTCCCCTCCCACGGACGTCGTGCTCCCCCTCCATGCCGCCTCGCGCCGCGCCCCTCACCCTTCCCCGCACCTGCCATGCGCTCCCAGGCCGCTGCCTCGTCTCGTGCCTCCAACCGCGCCCCGCGCGCTGCCCCCGTGCGCCAAAGCTGCCTTGTGCCCCTTACGCCCGTGGCCTTGCTTGGGGGAATTTCATTCTATATTTTTTTTATCATGTGAAAATTGCATTTGATTCTTTTTAAGTTTTTAAAAATACAAAAGTACCCTTGTGCATATTTTTAGTTAGTTTTACTTTAATTCTGTATTGCATTTGATACCCCTAACTTTGCATGATTATTTGGACAGTCATTTCTTATCAATTTTTAATACAAAAATAGCATCTTGTTGATGAATTAATTCTAGACATTGTGGCTATTTATTTGCATTTTTGTGAGCATTAGATTATTTATTAAAAATCAGGGATTGAAAATCAGTGATATTTTGCCCAATTATGCTATGAAATTCGTCCATAGTCATTTATTGCTCTAAAAATTGGGGAAAAATTTTAAGTGATGCCTCTAAGTGTTCTTTAATTATTATCCAAATTTCGTCCAATTCGGAGTTGTCTTGTGAATAAAATAAATTGTAGAGTGATTTATGTAATTGATTTTTAATTAATTCCACGAATAATATTTTTGCGAAATTTCAACTCTCTTGGATTCTTAATTGAAATATCTATTTGAAATAAATAGTTCCTTGGATAATTTGATTTCATGGATTTATTAGGAATTAAATACTCGTTATTGCTCTGTTTTAAGTAAAAAATTCATAAAAAAGCAAAAAGTGTCAGAAAATTCTAAAAGCATTAGTTAGCTTCATTTCATCATATTTATCTTCCAGTAAAATTTTCATAATTTTTTGCATATAATTTGCATGAAATATTGCATAAAAACCTCAAAAAAGTTTACATTTTTCATGTGTGCATTTTAAATCCAAAAATTACAAAAAAATGCATTTGCATTCGTTATTGGATTAGGTTTTTAGAAAAAAAATACAATTTGGTCATTTTGGATTAATTTCACATTAAAATTAATTTTGACTAACTTGTTGATTTTCCTAATAACCTAGTTCAACCGCATTTGTGCATTGGCATTTTTATCGCATAAAAAAATATCACAAAAAACCACTTGGAAAACCACAATCTAATCTATCTAACTTGATCCCGAGTTGTTCCTTTGCCTCCTTGAGTCGACCTTGGGGCTTTCCCAGGCTAAACAAACATAAAACCACGCATTAAATTCATTTGTTGATTATTCGATTTGTGCGGTTAATTTTTGATCGACGCGGATCTATCCGACTTCAACGAAACATCAATTATACGACATCAAAAGGGTAGGTCCACGACGCGTCAAACATCAGATTTGATGAGATTATAAAGGTTATAATTTCAGATAGAATCTTGATAAAATCATGTGAAACTTAGTGGGAGTGCCATTGTGTTCATCATGCTAAGTGTAGATAAAATCCTGATCATTTGGAATGATATAAGGATATTAATAAGTGTTTTATGATCTGGTTGTTCTATACCTTGATATATATTCTCAAGGATGCCTCTTAGTATCTTAGTTCTGAAGTTCTTCATAAGAAAAGAGAAGAGGGCATTGGGACCATTACATTAGCAGTACACCTTGGACACATTTCATTTTTAGGAAAACTCCAAGGAAAGCTTCTTTCCCTTAAGATATAGAACTTACCTATCTAAAGGGATAGCACCTCAAAGAGTTGAGGATGTGAATTCCAGAGCTACATTCCCTAGTGCATCTGCTATTGAAAGTTCAATGTATGCTAGATGTGTACAAAAGGCCATATGTCTGCCATATAGTGGGAGTAGTACAATGTTATAGAGATAAAAAAAACTAAATTGCAGTAATAATAAACATCTTCAAAGGTACATGATTTTTGAGATAGTGATCTCGAAGTCTCTAAGAAATTAAAACTTAATAGATAATGATCTAAAATGTCTTACTAAACTTAAGACTATACCTTAATATAAGGAGATAGAGATCTCCATGCATAAGGGTATCACTTACTAGTTATAATATTTATGAACTCGTTGTGAAAAAGGCACAATAACTACTTTAACAAGATTGAGTATTGGTTGCATAAGATGCAATGTTCGCATTGTATGCAAGCACTATTATTGGGATATGCAAGTCTGTAAAAGGACTGAGCATAGACTCTCGAGAACAGACTGACTAGTCAGCCTACAAAGCTATTTTTATAAATAGCTTATGATTAGCATGCAAGTGTGCATTTAAAGGTTAACCCATTAAATGTCTCTTTGGGCTAGTAGGAGATTGTTGGACATGTGAGCCCACGACGAGCCATTATGTAATAAATGTTATTGCAATTCACTCCTTAATTTGAAATGAAGAATAACTAATTTTCATAATAGGTCCCTTAGTACAATTAGGGTAATGTACCATGTCCATCTTAATAATCATACAACTGTTGATTCAATGGTTGAATCATAGAGTCTGGTGCTTGGATGAAATCTAAAGAGTTAGATTGAGGAGTCATCAAGCACCGTCAAATGATTACTAAGAAAGGATCTCCAGCCTGAGAAGGAGATGGAAATCCTTCTCCAAAGTCTAATATCTAACCAACCTCTTGATGTAGGTCCTCTGCATAAGAATAGAGATTCGGAGGTGCTAGATAAGTTAGGTCAAAGATTTGACTTAATGAGATCGAGATAACCGAGACCTATGTCGTATACTATCATGATATATGCATGCATCCTCTGACTGGAGACAAATGTGTTACTATATATCTAAGTATCTACATTTGGCAGACAGAATGGTTGATGACCTATTCAAGGTCTATACGTCGATGAGCTGGTGTGCATACAAGGGCATATGAGAATGCGATCTCTCAAAGGGATCATACAAGTTCATTACTGAACCGGAAGACATTAGCTCACTCGTGAGATATTGGGATTCAATTCCTGCACGGTCATCTCGCTTTGGAAGCTTGACAGAATTTGTAGGTATGATATGTGATTTTGGAAAGTATATGATCAATACCTAGGTATAATATATGCTTTTGGAAAGTATATGATCGATACCAACTCCCAATGATCAAATGAGAAACTTAATGATAAAACCATGAAGAATACAATCTAAAAATGATCTAAAAACTTCTGGTTTATTCTAGGTTTTCCAGTATGCAGGATGTACGAGTATTAGTAATACTCGAGGGTGATGCGATCATAAATGATCGTATAGACATGGCGCTTCCATTCTGAGGGAGTGATAAAACACATTTGGATTTTAGTGACTCCTCTAAATAGAGAAGTAATCTGATCTTAGTCCAATTGTTGGACACTGATATGAATACAATTCAGATACAATGAGAAAATTAGATTTATGGCTTTGATTTAATCAAACATCTTTGAGAGGTTCCCGAGATCTAGATTTGAGATATGATCTCAACCTCCAAGTCATTATAGATGGAATGTACAATGTCCTTATCCTTTTCTCCAAGTATCCGCAGAGAAAGCAAATTATTCTTGAAGGAGTTCGAGAATAGTTTCATAGTTGATAACATAACTGCATATTGAGAAAAATGATGATTAAATATGATTTAATTACTATAAGTAATATGAATACAATTCATATTTTTTCTACTCATGAGAATGGAGATCTAAAATAATTAAATATGATTTAATTATTAAGTATATGAATAATGTGGATATCACTATCCATATTAATCATATGTATTATAAATGTGATTTTATAATATATTAGAGAGAGTTAATTATAATTGGTATTTACGAATTAAATGTTGATATGAATTGTACTCACATTGAACAATTAATTGTAAATACAATTTACATTCTATTTTGAATGTGTGAATATTATTCACAATTCATCACTGGCATGATTGAATTTATCCCAAAATAATTTGGATTTATTTTGGTGAATAATTATGCAATAGAAGTTGTTGCATATGTCGAATATGTGAGATATGAGATCACGTTTATTTGGAATGAGGAGTTCACCTTCCTAACATGGAGGGTGGATGGCCACACTTGATTTGTCAAGTTGTGGCCGTTGACTCTATGTAAGGAAGGAGGCATGTCCTCCTTCCAAGTCCTTCCATGTTTATTGATTTGATTTGAATTAACTCATATTGATTATTCTTCAATATATGTAATTTATTTTAAATTAATAAATTTTTGTTGCAAATAATGCACCAAAATCATGACCATTGATTGAAAGCACAAAAAATCTCAACCATTGGATTTGTGTGCACATGGATTCTGATCCATGGACTACCAAAATAGTGTAAAAGAAAGGGTAGCCCTAGCCTTTCTTTTTTGGACACACTGCATCAATTTTAATAACAAATCTCTCTCTCTCTCTCTCCATATTTCTCATACACAACCACTCTATGTATCAACAATGTGGTCATCCATAATGTCGACTTAGAGAATCTCGTAGTCGTTGTGATGCTATTGTGCTACCAGATTGACTGCTCGTGGATGATGGCATAATTTTCTGCTATACAGGTTTAAAAATGATCCTTACGGAGTGCGAGGATAGAGTATCGATTAGGCGACCCACAAAGAGAAGCCATGACCTACCAACAAGTACTCACAATGTAAAAATAAGCAATGAAAATCCAAAAATGTGAGGAACAATTTGTTATACTCTACAAACAAAATGCATAGCATGTAAGCATGTAGAGATCAATCTACAGAGAGCAAAATTAGTTAGCATATGATTATTGCTAATCAATGGTATTAGCTACATACTTGTCCTTTAGTTTTTGCGGATTTTTGATTTTTAATTATAGTAATAGTGAATATAAATATATAATTTAATAATATATATATATGCTAATATCTATATCTACATATGTATATACATATAGGAAACGATATAAGAAAGAAAAGAGAGAATCAAATATAACAAAAGTATATACATATATATTTATTTTTATATTTGTACTTTTTAATTTCTTTTTTATTCTGAAAATAAATCGAAAATATATTTATATATCATATATACTAGTACATAAAATAAGTTTATAGAATATGTATATAAATATATACCAATAGATAGTATATGATACATATACCTATACATAGTCTAAAAGCATAGGGAAGATTTTTTATGTTTTTTTATTTTTCTCTTGTTTTTAAATTTTTAAGGATTTTTTTGCATATTTTTAGGTATTTTTAGAGTCAAAAACATCCTGAAACTGGGATTATATAATTAGGCAGAATTGATTTGCAGATTAAAAATAGTAATTGAAGTCCAAAATTCTCCAAATCAATTTTAATACATCCTATATAATATAAAGAAATTCAGAGATATAAATGAATATTTTTGGATTTTTAGGAATTTTTTAGATTTTTATAAAGGATTTTGGAGGTTTTTATTTTTTAGTCTTTTTTTTTTCATTTTTAGGGATTTTTGGTCTAGAGTTAATATAAGACATAATAAACAATATATAATTTGTTTTTATTTTTTAGGGCCTTATAATATTTTTTTGGCATTTTTAAAGCTAAACATGGACAAAATACCTACAGTTTGAATTTTAATAACTACATAAAAGCCAGGAAATCCAAAATAAAATTAGAGCATAAAAATATGGCATCCTGGGCATTTACATGCATTTTTGCAAAATTAAATCCAAACAATAGCTCTTTTTAGCAGAAATAAACAAGCAACAACATTTAGTATTCTGACAAGGACCTATTTGCAATTTAAAAGAAATATTTCTTTCATTTCTAAACCCTATTAAAAAAATCCAGGAGCATACATGTAATTCTTCGCAAAATAAATAAATTTAAAATGCCCGGGAAGGGCCTTTTTATAATATACATATGTCCAGGGTCCCATGTACAATTTTTCCAAAAACCTTAACAATAAATTTACAATTTTGTGTATTAAAACTAAATATACCAACGTGGAAGGGTATCCTTGCAAATTACCAAACTCACGTGGCTAACCACGTGAGCTGAGCTGGCATGGACACGCGAGCGAATACTCGAAAACACAAGGGTCTGTACGTAATTTTTATGCATTTATTTACACTCCAGACAAATATTTGTGTACTAAAAATAAATACAAAAAGGCAGAATGAGTTAAGTGCAAATTACCCCCACTAAGCGCCACATTGTGTGGCTGAGGATGGGTCACTTGACGTGTGGCGGCAAGGGACAACTTGATGACGGTTCGGCCATGGACGTATGAGATTAGATCTCAGGTTGAGATCGAACGGCTGAGGGTTATGATATTCAACGAATGCAGATGAATCTGGGGCTCCTTCTTCATTCAACGGCTACTGCTTTGCTTGAAGAACATGGAAGAAGGTCCCTACCTCCGAGCTTCGATCTTCGATTCCTTCACCCCGAGCTTCTTCTTCATCGCCGAGGTGCTCCATAGGCTCAGGGAGGTCTTCCGCAGTCGAGGGTGCCTTCACAATGCCCAAGACCTCGAGGAGAGGTCCATTAAGCTTAAGAAAATGCAAGACACCTAGGATACTGATCCTGGAGTCGAATAGGCCTCGAATGACCTTTATTCCATCAGGGGCCTGCATGGTTAGAAATGGGGAGCTCGAGCCGAGGTCCCTGGGCTATTATTGGGCGAAATAGTCAATGGTGGAGGGGAAGTGGCGACACTCCAACGAGGGGCAGAGGATGAATGTTGATTCATTGATCTGGGCAAGATCAGGTTGGTTGGATGGGTCGGAAATGTAGAGAAATGAAGGAGCTAGATGATGGAATGGTCGTGGGAGTCAGAACAAGGGTGATACAGTGTGAGCGATGGCCGGAGCTCGAGAGATCCAATGAACTAAGATCTAAAGATTGCTCTAATGCATATGATTAAACATGAAATAAAAAGGCAGAATCAAACACTATGACTAACTACTACCTAGAAATAGTAAAGAGCACAACTCTGACCTGGTAAAAGACTAGGGAGCATTACGGTCGTCAGATCTCCACCTGGACCTCCTCTCCTCCTCATGCGGTACTCCAAACCTCGGGGAAAGGTCCTTTGTCACATACTAACTCTCATGCACACGATTGGGGGCACTACAGGGCTCAAAGAGGGATCAAACATGTATAAAAGAGGAGAGGAGTTATTTATAAGCACGAAGAAGGGTCCTTATTAACCGGTGATTATGGGCGAATCAAGTTTATATACAAGAGATCCAGGATTGGGCGATGATCAAGATTGATTGAAGTAGAGGTTAGCGTGAAGAATCGAAGAGAACTGGCGGTGGATCACGCAGGAAAATGGAGGAAATCAGGGGGCGTGGCGCTTCTAACAAATTAGTGAGACTGGGGAACCAATTGACTTGGCTCAACAATTGAAGTGTTCTGGTTGTCCACATGGACCGACCAGAAAAATAGAGAGCTGAAATGCTTTATGAAATAAATAATAAATACTAAATGAATTGTTTAATTTTAGGTTATAAAATAAAAAAATGTTTATTTTTTATGTGGTATTTTAATATGATTTTTATTTATTTTTATGGACTTATTTATTACAAGTTAATTTTAAGGGTATATTTATAGGTATATTAATCTATGTTTTTTTATATTTTATTTTTTTGTATTTCTGATTTTATTATTTTATTTCTCAATGTATATATTTATAACTTATTTTTATATACATAAATATGCTTTTATTATATTTTTCTGATATATTATGTTAATTTAAATTAACAGGGCTATTAAATATATATGTATAAGTGTAGGTATTTTATCTATGTATTTATATATACTATTTTATTTTTGTGTGTTCTTTATATTTTTATTCTATTCTTAATATGCATATATACTATAAATAATATTTACAAAATTATAAAAATATAAAATTACAAAAATAATAAAGAATAGATGAAATGAATATTTTATTCGGGTATATTGTACAATAGGGGTCCAAAACCTAACTTTCACACCTTAATTCCAAATTAAGTGAAACCACCTTCATTAAATAGCTTACTATATGCAATTAAAGGTGATTGTGATGCATTTTGGGTTTTTATTGAGGAGATATGGGTCTGCGAAGTTTAGGGTTTGGCTTTTTATTCCAAGTATAAATTGTACACTGTATGTTATTTTTGTACAAACCAAATTTTGCATTTTTCTATACATTTTTATCTACAACTTTTTTGTACAAAATTTATTGATTTGAGGTGTAAATAAAAACGAATAAAAATGGGTCCCAAACATGCTTTATTGATGAATGAATAAATGGGATTCTTATTGTATCTTTGGCCCTTATCTCCCCCTACTTTATTCCTTGTCGACCACATCAATTCTTGACTTGGTCTAGGGGTTTAGGGTCATGAAATACCTTTGGCATTTTATTTCGTTTTCATTTTCTTTTCTTTCTTTCTTATTTTATTTTGACATCAAACAATACAATTTATACAATAACTATTCAATGAATAATGTATGTTAATTTGTACAAAATAATGATATTTACATGCGTTTGGTTAGGGTTTGAATGCCAAAATGAAAGAATAAAGGTGATGAAATGGAGATTCATTAGTGGATCTCCTCCATCTTCGGTGCTTCTTGCTCATGAAGAAGGCATCAGATTTCGTGATACGAAATCATGAGACTTCTCACTTGGATCATCAGCTTGGATTGTAGGAAGCACGCATCTCATCCACATGCCCGCAAGTGCGACCTTCGTTGAATCGGACTTGAGACAAGAGGTCTCTTCATTTAGAGGCGTGATTACAAACACGCATCAAGAGGTAATCCTTGTACTTTTTTGCGTTGTTGATGAAACAATTTGAGAAGTGTTATCGAATCGTGCGGTTTCATCTATTTAAAAAATTTAATTTCCTCTTCCCAATGCAACTAGTATGACTTGTTGCCCTAGGTCATATACGATGTGACCTACATGCTTTCGTGATGCTCTAAGGCCTAAATCTTAGCATTCACATATATAGGTGACCATCCCCTTGGAAAGTTTTGTGGATATGACATATTACTACAGAAGTACCTTAAGGTGAGATGCACATCGACAAGGGCTAGCAGGAAACCGAATTCCCATGTTGATAGACATATTTTTTAGTGACCTCAACCTACATCATTCGTATAATTACACAGGAAGAAGAGAGACATGGATGCTCATTATGTTGCAAGTTATGTTGACAACATTTCTTTTGATTACGCTCACCTCAACAATGGTTCTTCATTTAATCTCGTACAAACTTCTTATTTGAGATATTGAATCGAAGTCCCCTGAAACACTCTTGGGTTCTTTTGTACACAAGTCCACCAAAATGCTTCATGTGAATTGAAGAACGTTGTCATTTCTATAGAGGGAAAGGATCATCTTGTGTACTTCAATGTCCTAGACATGGAGACCCCTAAAAATTGGAGAGATTCCCATATTATACTTGCCCATCCTTTTCTAAGGACAACCGATGCCAAGTTTGATTACAAACTCTTGAAGATCGAGTTCCAATCTCCAAGTGGAGGTGTAGAACTCAAGATGCAGCATACTAGATGGCAACGACCTTACTTCGAATATAGTACATAGTTGACAGGTTGCTAAATACGTGATATAATTTGTACTTGTTGTAATACTTGTACTTAGCGAATCATGCAGAACCGAATCAAATGTCTCTGTGAAGAGGACTTGGCTTAAATTTATATCCCGGGCAAGTCCGTGATCGAACATAGGGAGGCAAAGGAACAACTTTGGATCAATTCAGATTAACTAGGTCTAGGTTTCCAATGTAGATTTTTTTATATTTTTTATATGCAAAAAATAAATGTGAATGCAAAATGAAGGTGAGTTAAGTTAATAAGAAAACACACAACTTAGCTAAATTAATTTTAATGTGAAATTAATCTGATTTAGGTAAATTATATTTGTCCTAAAAACCTAACCAAGTGATGAATGCAAAACATATTTTTTTGAAACTTTAAGGGTTAAAACGCAACAATGAAAATGCACACTTTTTATAGGGTTTTACACAATTTTTCACTCAAACATAATGCAAAAAATTATGAAAATTTTACCGGAACATAAATGATGGAAAAATAGTTTTTTTTGGAATTTTTCAAGAATATATGATTTTTAATGGAATTTTTAATGAAAAGAGAGTAACTGCAAGTATTTAATTTCTAAAAAATACACAATATCAATCTATCTAGAGAGATATCTCAAAAACATATTTATAAGAGTAATCCAGGAGAATTGGAATTTTGCAAAAATAAATGTGTGAGGATTTAAATAAATATCATTTCTAAAATCACTGTATAATTTATTTCAGACACAAGATAACTCCAATTTAGATGAAATCTGGAAAGAAAATAAATCACATTTCAAGGCATCATTTCTGATTTTTGAGGAATTTTTGGAGCAACCATGAATGAAATATGAATTTAAGACCACTAATGGGGTAAAATATACAATTTTCACGAAATCAATTTTAGTTAATTACCCAAAACTTACAAAAATCCAAATAAATATCTAGATGATAGAGAATTAATTGCTCACCAAAGTGACATTTTCATTAAATAAAATGATGTAAATCAGACATCTAAATTAATATGCAAACATAGGGGTATCCGTGCAATTCCAGAAATTGAAAATGTCAATGCAAACTGTGCACATGTGCACTTTTGTAATTGAAAAAACTTAACGGGGTAAATGAGCATCTTTTACAAAATAAACAAAATAAAAAAAAGAAAAAAAGGAGGATTCCTTCTTCTTCAACGGTTAGGGCGTAGAGGGGGCGACGTGATGGTGGCCAACGACGTTGGCGCGGAGGCCGCACACGTGGGAGGAGGCGGAGTGAGGAGGCGGAGCAACCTGGAGTGGGCGGAGGGAGTGGCGATGGGCAACGATGTGGCTCGCACGAGCAGCGTGCATTGGAGGACTTGGGGTGGAGGAGCCATGCACGGTTACTCATGTGCGGTTAGCCGCACATGGGAATGCGACGGTTGAGGGAGAGAGCGGTGACACGCCACTAGCCATGGAGGAGCACGACAAGCGGACAGGTAGCGGGGAGGGTCGGTGGTTGGGCGGGGTGGGCGACAACTACTATCACTGCAATTTTTTTTGTTTTTCTTTTTTTGATTTATTTGTTGTGTTGTGATTTTTTTATTATTGTTAATTTTTGTAATCTCATGAAATCAAAACAAGAAGAGATGATTTGGTGGTGGTGGTGGTGGTATGATGAAGTTGGTAAATTGTGGGGAAGATGTGGTGGTGTTGTACTATAAAAAACAAAGAAAAAAATGTTAGATAAAATAAAATAACAAGGGAAATGAGAGGGAATACTTACACAAGATTCACCGGATTTGCGGAGAAGCTATGCTAGACTCCTGTCGTGGCCTCGATCCGATTGACGAAAAAAATCGGAGAAGCTATGCGACCTTGATGGAAAAGCTCGTGACACGACAATGATGGTTGCCACAGATCTCGCCTGAAAGGAGGTCATCGCTTGAGGATGATGATCAGCCGCTGCTGAAGATATGGGGAATCCTCAAGCGCATCACGGAAGCGTGATGATCGCATCGCATGCAATCAGGGCGACTAGTCGCACTAGTCGCTAGGTGCAGCAGATTTTTTTAAAATTTTTAAAACATATTCACAAGAGAGTTTCTTGGATCATTTCATCTAACCACAAAGTATTAGAAATACCTCTCGAAGCGTGGTTGCGATCACTGGATCTCTAAAGCAAGAGATTCTCCTGACTCAAGTCCGATCTACGAAGATGGCACTTGCGGATGCGATGGTGAGACACGTCCTTCCTACAATCCTCGATGAATATCCAAGCCTTGAATCTGCTGATTTCATCCAATAAAATCCGACATCTCCTTTTAGAGCAAGAATCCCTAAAGAATATGGAGATCCTCGAGCAATCGAAGCGACAACGCGACGACGTAGAAGCGATTGCTATTCCCTCAAAATCACAAGGTGGACGACCACCTTTAGAGAGAGAGATGTCTAGAATGAGAGATGAGAGAGAGAGAGAGAGAGTAGACATGTGCTATGAGTTGTATTTCAAAGGGCTAGGGTTGCCCTCTTTATATACTAGTTTGGTAGCCCATGGATCACAATCCATGGCATACAAAATCAATGGTTGGATTGATATATGTACTTAATCAACGGCCATGATCATTGTTGTTTAAAACAACAATATTTATACTTTATATTAAATCAAATATGTGTTGCATTATCATCAACATAATTTAATTCAATAAAAATAAATTATCACAAGATAATAAGATAAAGAAAAGATAATAATACATCCCCAAAAATATGGGGCGTCACCTATGACTAAGTCATTGGTGACACCACCTAATTTTGGTGGTGGATTAGCTCCTTTTTATTTTATCTCATTATCTCTTAATAATTTGCAATAACATTTATTGCAAAATTATCCACTAAATTAATTCCAAATTAATTAGTGAATATTTCAATCATGCCATTGAAAATATGTGAATCATATTCACAACCTAAACTAAATTGTAAATTACATTTCCAATTAATTGCTTAATGTGAATCCAGTTCACATTAACAATTAACAAATGCTATTTACAAAGCTGCTCTCTCTTTAATATATTACAAATCACATTTATAATATATATATAGATATTATGGATAGCACTATCCATAATCTGCACTTCCTTGGTAATTAAATATCATTTAATTATCTTGGATAATCATTCTCACAACATGAATCTTATTCATATTATACTTGATAATTAAATCTCATTTAATCATCAACATCTTGTTGCTTGGATACAAAATTCATCACAGGATTTATTCTTGAATTCCTTCAAGAATAATGCACTTTCTCCGCAGATACTTGGAGATAAGGACAGGGCGATTGTATTTTTCCACGTATAGTGACTTGGATGTTGAGATCTCTTCTCAATTCCAGATCCCACGGACCTCCCATAGATGCTTGATTAAATCAAGATCGCAAATCTAATCTTCTCATTGCATCTGAATCTCATTCAGACCAATGTCCAACACTTGGATCAAGATCAGATTGCATCTCTACTGAGAGGAGCCACTAAAATCCAAACCTGTTTCATCACTCCCTCGGAATGGAAGCGTCATGGTTATACAATTGTTTATGATCACATCACCCTCAGGTATTCCCAATACCTGTACATCCTGCATACTGGAAGACCTATGATCAACCTGAAGATGCAGATCAATTTTACACTGTCTTCTTCAGGGTTTGATCACCAAGTTTCTCAATCTTGGTCATTGGGAATTGATATCGATCATATGCTTTCCCAAAGCATATATCATACCTTCAAATTCTTGTCATGCTTCCAAAGCACGACGACCATGCATGGAATTTGATCGGTCCCAATACCTCATGAGTGATCTCATGTCTTCCGGTTCATAAGTGAACTTATATGATCCCTTTGAGAGATCGTAATACTCATATGCCCTTACATGCACACCAGCTCGTCGGTGTGTAGACCTTGGTTAGGTCATCAACCTCTTGGTCTGCTAAATGTACACACTCAGACATATAGTAATACACCTGTCTCTGGTCAAAGGATGTGTGCCTATGTTGTGACAGCATTCAACATAGGACTTAGGTTATCTCGATCTCGCTAAGTCAACCCTTTGACCTAACTAATCTAACACCTCCGAATCACTATTTCCATGCAGAGGACCTGCATCAAGAGGTCGGTCAGATATCAGCCTTTGTGAGAAAGGATTGCCATCCCCTACTCAGGCTGGAGATCATCTCTTAATAATCATTCGACGGTACTTGATTAGTCATCTATCTAACTCTTTAGATATTCATCCAAACAGCAGCCTCTATGATTCATTTAATGAATCAACAGCTATATGATTATCAAGACGGCCATGGCACATAACCCTAATTGTACAGAGGGACCTTATAGTGCATTCATTCATTAAATTTCAGAAATGGGGTGAAACAATCAATAACTTTTATTGATAAAACATATTTATTACAATAACATTTATTGTAGCAATGGTTCGCCTCGGGCTCACATGGCTAGCAGCTGCCACCGACAAAACACTTCAAGCTCTCTCCTTTTTTATAAGAATGGTGGATGGTGAAAAATGATGGAGAGAAGAATAAAAAGAGAAAAAAATGTAAGTTGGAAATATGGTGGAATGGTGGAGTTGAATGAGAGGTTAAAGAAAATGGTGGAGTTGAATGGGAGGTTAAAGAAAATGGTGGAGGAGATGGAGTGGAATGGGAGGTTATTGTAGAGATTGAAAAATAAAAAAATAATAGAAAATAAAGTAGGAAACTAAAATAAAAATACAATTAAAAAGAAAAGAGAGTGGAGAATTTAGAAAAGTAAGTCCACAAATAAAACAAACAATATGTACATGTTTTTTTACTTTTCTAATTATATATATTTTTTGTATTTTTAATAAAAGATATTTAAAAAAATAGAAATAAAATAAAATACTAGAAATAAAATAAAATACAACAATGACATTTTTGGATTTTTTTAGTAAATAAAAAAGTAAATAAAAAATGAGAAAAGAAGAATATGTAATTATATATAATTTAAACCTAGATCCCAAAACTCAAATTTTGCAAATGATCTTTGATTTTAACAAAGCCAGTTTCATTGGATAGATAATTTTCAAACTTAAACTTTAAAAGTGAGTTTGGTGAATTTGGAATTCATACGGAGCGAGAATTTGGCCAGGAAGTTGGACTTTACAGCTTTTTCTCTTTAGGATCTATGAATATTTATTTGAGGTGAAATTTATTTTGTATTTTTGTATTTTTATACACAATTTTATAAGCAAGTTAGAGAAAGATAGTCGAAAAGGAGCTGAAATGAAATTCTTAAAAATACATGAAGTTTTGGGCTATTACAGGTGAAAAGCTGCTTTATTTACGGTTTTTTATTATTACTTTATTTTTATACAATATAATATATAATAATTAGTGTATTTTATTTACAAGAGTTATTTTATTATTTTATTGATTTTATGGACATTTATTTGTGATTTTACTCTGGGATTTTGATAAGATCAATATATTGAGATGATGAATCGTGGATTCATCACCCCTATACTTAAACTTTGCTAGTCCTCGAGCAAATAAAGAATGAATAAGTTGGGTTAACCCATGACTGTACATGTGAATACAAGACATGATATGTTCAAGAACTCTTGGTTTTAAAGATCTTAAAATTCTAAGCTGAACCAAGCTCTAGTCAAAAGGTTTCTAATTTCCCTAATAATCATACTCTCTCTATATACATATATAATAGAGATATGACTTTAAGTGCGGAATTCAGTCACAAGAGTAGAGTCGCAATGTCACCTAAGGTTCTAATTCAAGAGACTCTCCTAAGAATCTGATCCTCAACACTAGGGAATAAATCATTTCTTGCATCCAATCCACCGTCTCTTTAGTTGTCAGACTTAAAAGTGTAGATGGAAGGTTAGTTGATGGAGGGCATATGTTTGTGTCATTTCTTCTCTCCCTCTCAATGGAACAAGGATCCTCTCGTGTGCCTTCTTAACTCAACACATGTATTTTTTGGTTGTTGATCAGTGTGTCCGTCAAGAGAATTTAGAATCGTCTGCACTTATTTTCCTAGGAGTACATCGAGGTGTGTCTTTTTTAAGTATCTAAGACACCTTCGACACCCAGACTTATATCACTATATGATGCAGAGACCTTTTTGGGTGCTAGCCTGACTCCTTGGTCCTAATAGCGGTGGTCCAAGTGGACACTTTGAAATGTTTGGGAGCGCTCTCCTTTGGTGGAAGCTCTTTGATATTTGATTTTATATGGTGAGAGATTTTCTTTCAACTTTTCTTCTTCCTTTTTTTGAAATTTTGGCTAGCTCCACTGATTTTACCAAAAGTTGGCACACACTGATCAACAATTTTTTAGATTTCATCACACCCTGAAACATAGGTAAATATCAAGAGATAGTACAAGAACCATGTTCTTATACTGGCTAATGGTGCTGACACTCATGTTTCATGAAGCCTTCATTGATTTTATCCCATTTGCGAGCATCATAAAATCATGTCCAAAATCAAATCCCTCATCCCAGCTCCTCAAGTGAAATTTCAACTCATCTCATCACAACTGCAATCGTGTATGTGAGGTGCCGATCATATTCTTAAGGTAGAGATTAAGCATACAATATAGCACACAAATATTTCAAACTAGGGAAATGTGAATAATTAAGTCAAAGGCCCTAATAACTAAGGCTGGTTAACTCAAAATCTCAAGACCTCATAAACCAAGTATTCTTGAACATCACAAGTCTTGTGTGAATGTGTAAGTGTCAGGGATTAAACCAACTCGTTAGTTAGGTTTTTTTTATTTTTTTGAAAAAGAAAGGAAAATAAGAAAGAAGTTTTTTAAAATGTTTTTATTTTTTTTTCAAAAGTTTTTTTTAAAAAAGAAAAGGTAAATAAGAAAGGACACGAAATTATTTGTGAAAAAGATTTTTTGGAAAGAAAGAGGAAGATTTTTTTTTGAAAAGTTTTTTTTTTGATTTTTTTGATTTTTTTCAAAAAGTGTATTTTTTAAAGGAGAGTTTTTAGTTTTTTTTGAAAAAGTTTTGTCTTATGGAAAAGTTTTTTTGTTATAACTCTTATATACAACAATTTATCCATAACCCCTTATTTAAATTACAAACAAGTCAAAGTACGAGCTATAGGTAAAGTATATATGTAATATATACAAGCCCCCCTATACTTAGCATGTGCTATGTCCTCTGGCACTAGGTGACAAAAATCCATTGCTCGTACTAAGCATAAGTGTGTGAAAAGAATAGAAGAGAAAAATAATATAAGAGAGTTGGAAAATACACAACGAGCATCGACCCCCCTATACTTAGACTCTGGTCAGCCCAAGTATTGGAGAGAACACAAAATTAGGGGACCGATGAGGGTGGAAAAGAATATACAAAAAGAAAAAAGCAAAAAAAAAACGAAGCAACTCGAGTCACTCACCCCCTATATATAGCCAAAAAGTGAAAATGATATGGAATTGGGGTAAGTGATGTGAATCACGGGGGATGGAGGGAAACAAAAGAAAGAAAAAGCTATACAGGGAGGAGTGAGAATATACATAGATCAAGAAGGTTTGTGATAGTCCTTCTTGTAGGAGCGAGGGGGTGGGTAGTATATATATATGTGTCGCTGTCAGAATCGTCCTCGGAGGAATAATAGTGGGGGGTAGGGAACATCAAATGAGGGTCCACACATGGTTGCTTGCTTAAATATGGATTAAGAATAGTCGAACTGAGCTCACTCATATAGATCAACTCATCCGGAACTGATGAGGACTCCTCAGAAAATTCCTTCTATGGTATGTCAAAGGCAACTTTCTTGGCCGACTTTCTAGAACCTGAAGCATCAAGAGGAAGAGGAGAGTGATACGTCTTGAGGAATTCGAGGTAAGACATTGAGGAATCAATACGCTTATTCTTCTTACTAGATGTCCAACTAGAGGATGGAGCAATCAATTTATCAAGATTGGTCAGTTTGGTCCCAGTTGTCTCTTTTGGTGTAGGTCCTCGATGTAGTATGTGTGAGGTGCTGATCAGAGGTTCATCATCATATGAGTCACCATATGCATTGTAATACTCTTGCAGGGTCAGCACACGTCTCTAGTATGACATAGTGTTCTCAGTGGGCTTGGCATTGGTCGGCTTTTATGTCAGATCATCTAAATATTCAAGGAATTCAGAAATAATTATGTCCGACTCAGGGACAAATTCTAGTTGTGAGTCCTCTCTAGAAGCTGTCATAGTGGCAGTGATGCAAGTAATGGGTGATGTAGAGGTGTAGGGAGTCTCTGAACCAATGGTCATCTGGACAACTGGTACCTCAGGTGTAGTAGAGATACATGACTCAACTATATCTCGGAGGTCACAGCTGTCTGCGACTATAAGAGTTACCTTAGGATATAGTGTGTCCTCAAAGATTAGGTGAGGTCAGAGTGCTCCCAATGTAGTGAAATCGATCTCCCGAGTCTCGCAATCTATAGTTGCCTTAGCCAATGCTAAGAACAGCTTCCCAAGAATGATCGAAGACTGGATGAACTCTTCTAGGTGCTCAATGTCAATGATCGTGAAGTCTACCTGTAGTAGAGCACCTTGGAAGGTAATGATGACTAAAATGATTCCTCTTGACTGTTTCCGATCA
Organism: Ottelia alismoides; assembly: GCA_037367405.1. Classification (NCBI taxonomy): domain Eukaryota; kingdom Viridiplantae; phylum Streptophyta; class Magnoliopsida; order Alismatales; family Hydrocharitaceae; genus Ottelia; species Ottelia alismoides. The sequence goes on along the minus strand of JAZKJV010006049.1, from coordinate 84,941 downwards.
GCCAACTAAATGATCTCTCTTAACTTTTTGGCAGATCCGAGTTTGAGCTTGGCAAACACGGAGGTCGGGAGGATATTTATCGGTGAGTCATCATCGATTCTTGCATGGGTGAAGGCAGTGTCTTTGATTTCACAGTCAAATCTAGGCAACCGCTTCACTATGTAGCTCTTGGGGTTTCTCCCTATCACCAAAGATGTGGCCATAGACATTATGTGTTTCTCAGTTTGTCCTCTTCTTGCCCGAACTTTTAGGAATCAATTTACTTTTCACAAATATTTTGAAGTCGGAAAAGTGTTCAATGGCCATTATTAATGGAATTTCAAAAATCAACTTTCTATCAAGTGCTTCCCTAAGTGCAGGATCCAATTTTTTTAGGTCTTTTCCATTTTCAGTTTTTATGGTTTTTTCTGGGTTTTTCAATTTTTTTTGATCTTTTTGCTATGTGAAGGAGGAATAGGAGAATGTACAGCCTTTAGTTTGGAGGGAAAGTGGTTAGTAGAAGAGGGAGGTAGAAGGGACTTCAGTTGTACATGACGTGTGGTAAATCCGGTGTCTTCCAGGTTTTCAAAATTCAATTCGTAAAATCCTTGATCCACTTTCATACCTGGAATCTTGGTCGGTCTAGAATTTTCATCCTCCAATACGTTCTCACGACACATCTTGAGAAAAGTCTGCTCAGTTGGAGGACACTGCTGAGAACTCCAGATCTCATACTCAACATATCTTGACACAGGCGTGTAATGCTGGGTTGAGTATTTCCCATCTATATGGCAGATGTTAATCAGAGCCTTATTAGGTGGAGTCAGTAGACAGGGGGTCTGTAGATTGGTTGCATAAATCTAATCCCCTATATATTCCGGTTCTCCGAATATGTGATATGTAGGCTGGTCAATGTGGGCTTGATCACACAGGTCAATCAATTCAGAAAGGTCATGCAGTGCAAGCCTCTCCATTCAATCTGTTTGGTCGACCATGTTGTATCCTAAGGTCAAGTCAGGATGTGTATAGGTGAATTGTTATTTGGTCCCAACTCGAGGTGAAAATGAGGTCTGTAGGAGCAACTGATGCTTCCAAACATTCATCTTAGCAGTGGCTTGCTCATTGGTTTGCTCCTTGATTCTAGCAAGCGGACGAGAATATAGTGAGTCAATCCAGGGTGGATGTGGGTCAGGGATGTAAGAATGTGGAGTAGGTGAGAATGATGAAGAAGTGGGGAAGTCAATCGGAGTTCTGACCTCGCGGTCAGGGTGGGGGTATGAGGAGGAATAAGAGGGTGGAGATGATCAGAATATGGTCGAGGAAGAGTGACCTAGATATGATGACCAATATTCTGACATCTTTGAAAGGAGGTGGGGGTATGAAGCAGATCGAGGAAGAAAGTGTGCAAATGCACCGAATAACACACAAAATAGACAAACAAAATAGAAAACCCTGAGTTCACCTACTCAACATGGTGATGGTCACAAGAGTCCGACCGTTTATTTTTTCAATTTTAATTAGGTGATAAATCAAGATATAAGTCCAATTATGCAAGACTTAAAAGTAGTTTTGGGCATTATCCCAGGGATGTGTCCTTACCTCTCAACGATCATAATAGCACAAGTATAATGAGGGTTTTGCTCTCCCAAAAACAAGTGTTAATTTTAGTCATTTTTTGATCAAATCTAATTAGCAGTCCTGATATTAAGTTCGGTTAACACTTGATTAATCCACCAACATGGCACACTTAACGATCAATCCCGATTTCCTTTTAACCTAAGTTTTAAAACCAAGGGGAAGGGAGTCAAGAAAAACCAATGCAAATAGTGAAATCAATGATGCATACCTAATTTAGAAGACTTACAGTGATCCTCGTACTCTATATGCGGGATGCAATGAAGAATTGCAATTTTATACTATATGAGATGCAAACGAGAAAACCATTCCTAGACAGGCAGTTCTACTAGCGAGTTATGAACAATTTAATTTGGACTAATATCTCTACGGTCTAAGTGCTCGTTAAATGTGATGTGTGGTCTTAAAGATTACGAGCACAAGCAAAAAATATTCTAGTAAAAATGCTCTAAAAGCCACAAGTACAAGTCCTATTCTACGTCAAGCAACTACACGACCATGAACGTGTCAAATGTCTAGTCCTGATACACACACGAGCTCTCAAACAAGAGCCACTGTAAAGCGAGAATAACCTAAATTACTACAACATAATAATTACAAAATTTTACAAAAATTAAAATGTTCACAAAATAAATTAAATTTCCTTGCTCTTCAGCAGCCGACACGCGTCATGTCCATCGACCTTTGATGCACTTCAAGTTCACTGAGCCCTCGCAAGGAAAATAAAATTTATATTAGAGAGATAAACAACAATATATATACAAAAATGAGCAGAGAAATAATTGAGAGAAAAGAAAGGGAAAACAGATTAATTACAAGGTGGCTCGAGGGTCAGACTACCTAAGTGAGAGAAAACATAAATCTAATTTTCTAAATTAAACCCTAAGTTGTTTGCCTCCCCAACAATGACACCATCTGACGGGTCACTAAATACATGATATAATTTGTACTCGTTGTAATACGGGTACTTTGCAAATCATGCATAACCAAATCAAATGTCTCTGTGAAGAGGACTCGACTTATTTATATCCCGGGCAAGTCCGGGTCGAATACGGAGAGGAAAGGAACAACTTTAGATCAATTCAAATTAATTAGGTCTATGTTTCCAATGCAGATTTTTTGTATTTTTATATGCAAAAATAAATGTGAATGCAAAATAAAGGTGAATTAAGTTAATAAGAAAACACACAACTTAGTTAAATTTATTTTAATGGAAAATTAATTTGATTAGCTAAATTATGTTTTTCCTAAAAACCTAATCCAATGATAAATGCAAAACATAATTTTTTGGAATTTTAGGGTTAAAATGCAACAATGAAAAATGCACATTTTTATGGATTTTTACGTAATTTTTCACTCAAATAGAATGCAAAAATTATGAAAAATTTTACTAGAATTTAAACATGATGAAATGAGGCAACAATATTTTTTGGAGTTTTTTTGTGAATATGAATTTTTTAATGAAAACAAACTGACTGCAAGTATTTAATTCCTAATAAATCCACAATATCAATTTATCTAGAGAGAATTTATCTCATAAAGATATTTATAAGAGAAATCCAGGATAAATGGAATTTCGCAAAAATAATGTGTGAGGATATAATTAAAAATCATTTACTAAAATCACTCTATAATTTATTTCAGGTACAAGACAACTCTAATTTAGATGAAATCTGGAAAGAAAATAAATCACATTTCAAGGCATCATTTTTTATTTTTGAGGAATTTTTGGAGCAACCGCGAATGAAATATGAATTTAAGACCACAAATTAGGTAAAATATACACTTTTTCACGGAATTAATTTTAGTTACTTACCTAAATTGCAAAAATCCAAATAAATATCTAGATGATAGAGAATTAATTGCTCACCGTAATGACATTTTCATTAAATAAAATGGTTCAAAATAGACTTCCAAATTAATATGCAAATATAGGGGTATTCATGCAATTCCAGAAATTGAAAACGATAATGCAAACTGTGCATTTGGGCACTTTTGCAGTTAAAAGAACTTAATAGAGAAAATGAGGAATTTTTACAAAATAAATAAAATAAAATAAAGAAAACAAAAAGGAGGATACCTTCTTCTTCAACAGCTAGGGCATAGAGGAGGCGGTGTGATGGTGGCCGGCGACGTTGGGGTGGAGAACACACACGTGGGAGGCAGTGGCTAGGCGGACTGGAGGCGCGTGGGGAGACAGAGCGACCCGGAGTGGGCAGAGGGAGCAGTGTTGGGCGGCGGCGTGGCTCGCGTGAGTAGTGCACGGTGGAGGACCTACAGATGGAGGAGCCGTGCACGGGGGAGCAATGGTGGAGGGGAGAGGGCGGCGACGCGCTGCTGACTGTGGAGGAGCACGGTGGGTGGACGGGGAGCGGGGAGGGCCAGCGCTTGGGCGGGGTAGGCGACGGCTACCAGCGCTGAGATTTTTTTTTATTTTTTTGAGTTTTTTGCTGTGTTGTGATTTTTTTAATTTTTTTAATCTCATGAAACCAAAATAAGAAGAGATGATTTGGTGGTGAAGGTGGTGATATGATGAAGGAGGTAAATGGTGGGGATGATGATGTGGTGGTGTGATATAAAAAACAAAAAATGTTAGATAAAATGAAATAACAAGGGAAATGAGAGGGAATACTTACCTGAGGTTCGCCGGATTTGTGGGACAGCTACGCTGGACTCCTGTCGTAGCCTCGATCCGAATGATGAAAAAAATCAGAGAAGCTATGCGAGCTTGATGGGAAAGCTCATGACACGACAATGATGGTCACCACGGATCTTGCCTTAAAGGAGGTCGTCGCTTGAGGATGATGCTCTCGCTGTCACTGAAAAAACACTCCAAGCTCTCTCCTTTTTCTATAAGAATGGCAGATGGTAAAAAATGTGGATGAAGAGAAGAATAATAAGAGAAAAAATTGGAAGTTAGAAACATGGTGGAATGGTGGAGTTGAATGGGAGGCTAAAGAAAATATTGGAGTTGAATGAGAGGTTAAGGAAAATGATGAAGGAGATGGAGTAGAATGGGAGGTTATTGTAGAGAATAAAAAATAAATAAAAGAAAATAAAAGAAAATAAAGTAGGCTACTAAAATAAAAATACAAATCAAGAGAAAAGAGAGTGGAGAATTTACAAAAGTAAGTCCATAAATAAAACAAACAATATGTACAGGTTTTTCTACTTTTATAATTATATATTTTTTGTATTTTTAATAAAAGATATTTACAAAAAAGAATAAAATAATTTACTAGAAATAAAATAATACACAACAATAATTTTTATTCGTAAATAGGAAAAGTAAATAAAAAATGAGAAAAGAAGAATATGTACATTATTTACAATGTACACATAGGTCCCAAAACTCTAATTTTGCAAATGAGCTCCGATTTTAATGAAATAAATTCATTGGATAGATAATTTTTAACTTAAACTTTAAAAGTGAGTTTGGTGAATTTAGAGTTCATATGGAGTGGAATTTGACCAGGAAGTTGGACTTTGTGACCTTTTCTCTTTGGGATCTAGGAGTATTTATTTGAGGTAAAATTTATTTTTCTATTTTTGTATTTTTATATACAATTTTATAAACAAGTTAGAGATAGAATTAGCTGAAAAGGAGTTCAAATGAAATTATTAAAAATACATGAAGTTTTGGGCTATTATAGGTGATAAATTCCTTTATTTTACGACCTTTTATTATTAATTTATTTAGTATAATATAATATATAATTAGTGTATTTTATTTACAAGAGTTATTTTATTAATTTATTGATTTTATGGAAATTTATTTGAGATTTTACTCTGGGATTTTGCTACGATCAATATATTGAGATGATGAATTGTGGATTCATCAACAGTCTTCGTCTTCTTCAGATGCAAAGTGCATCAGCTAAACATAGTAGGGTCTTGGATAGAAAATTCCATGGATTCAAATGAGTAGCTCTTACTTGGAGAGGGCAGTGTTAGTAGTGCAGTTTGCGAGATTGTATGGAGCCAGTACTTTAGTATCGAGTAGATGAGAGATGCATCCCTTACACCGTTGATGGCATAGAGGTCCATCTAGGCCTACCGGTCTCTTTTCTCTTGGGACAAGTAGAGGGTGAGAATGTTGAGTTGGAATTGGCTTTTGCCAATTGTTTGGTTCAAATTAACGATTCGACTCCAGAGACAGATTAGTTGGTGGTAGCAAATCACACAGAGACAAATCCAACCACATGTAGCACAAACTAGATTCAACTTTGATTGAGCCAGACCTCTTTGATGACTAAGATATTCTTGAGGTCAAACGACTACCTCCAACAATCAAGCATGCCTTCCTTGCAAGCTAACCAAGAAGTTCCTAGTCATTATCAATTTGAGCTTGACTATAGAATAAAAACAACCCTAGAAAAATAGGCTGGAGTGTGTCGGATCTATATGGGATAAACCCAGCTCTTTGTTCACACTAGATTTACTTGGAAGATGAAGCTAAACCCTCTCATGAGTACCATCATAGGCTAAATTTAAACTTATGGAAAGTGGTGCAGAAAGAGATTGAGAAATGGTGTGGACTGGTATTCATTTATCCCATTTATAAATCCAAATGGGTGGTGAAGAAGTTGGGAATTTAGAATGTCACCAATGAGGAGGGATAAGAGATCGTGATACAAGTACCCATATCGTGGCATGTCAGTATGGATTACAAGTTCCTAAATGCTGCGACAAAGAAGGATCACTTCCCTTTGCCATTTTTTAATCATATCTTGGAGAGGATAGCATGTAAGGAGTATTTCTGCTTTTTGGATGGATACTCAGCCTACAATATTGCTCCAGAGGATCAAGAAAAGACCATATTTACATGTCCCTTTAGAACTTATGCATTCATGTGCATGCCCTTTGGGTTATGCAATGCACCTAGGATTTTCTAGAGGTGCATGGTGGTTGTATTTTCTGAGATAGTTGGTGATTTCCTTCAAGTTTTCATGGATAACTTCTTAGTTCATGGTGATTTATTTGATGTGTTCCTTTCTCACCGCACTAAGACCTAGGAAGGCTAAGGAAGCGATCCTAGGTAGGAGTGTTGTGCTCATAAAGGATCCTTAGTCAGACTGGAATTAGCCGGAAGAGAGCCTCCTGGAGCAAAAAAATGCTCGAATATCTAGTTTGGGCGGTCTGCGATACCGGGTGGTGCACAAAGGGAAGTGAAAAGGCCACTATATATATGGAGGCTCGAGTGGAAGGGAAAGTACATACATTACCAAAAGGAAGCCTTGTCAAAAAAAAAGATCTGTAGTCCTCAGGCCTCCCAGAGCGCTAGGCCGAGCCTTTAATGAGATATTTAGCGAATTGGACTGAGCTTGCCTATAGAGAAAGGAGCCAAGACTAAATAGACCCTAGGGTTGAGCGATGCGAGTCATCAAAGTGCAGAGAAGTGTATTTGGTGCTCTCTTGGGAAAGAGTCACTTCATGGTGACAAAGGGCATTATGTTATAGCATGTCATATCCAAGAGGGGAATGAAGGTCGACCCTACCAAGGTAGATGTGATAAAGAGACTCGAGCTGCCGACCAACATCAGGCAGTTACAGTCATTCTTGGGGCATGTTGGATTTCATCACATATTCATTGAGGATTTTTCGAGGACTGCCCAATCGTTAAATGAGAAGTAAAGACATTGAGTTCCTTGTTAAATCACATATGTCTTGAAGTTTTCGAGCCATTGAACAGAAAGATCATAGATGCTCCTATCCTATAGTCCCCTGATTGGTTTCTTCCCTTCATGATAGATGCTTCAGATTTTGCAATAGGGTTCGTGCTAGGACAAAGGAGAGAAGGGAAACCAATTTCATGCACTATGTAAGCAAGGTATTAGAAGTATAATAATGGAATTACACCATTATTGAGAAGGAAATGCTTGCAGTAATGTTTGCCTTGGATAAGTTCAGATAAGATCAAGTCACGTCTTCTTAGATCCAAGGAGTCTGTATTCACATACCATTTATCCATCAATTATCTCATGGAAAAGAAGAACTCGAAGGTGCATCTTCTTAGGTGGATCTACTTCTCTAAGAGTTCAACTAGCAGATCAAAGATAAACCTGGAATAAAGAATGTTGTTGTTGACCATTGTGCTGAATTGAGCAACAACATAGTACTCTTGAGACTGAGTCGATTAGAGAAACCTTCTCAGACGAATCGATCCTTACTATTGATTCACTCCAATGGTATGCTAACATTGTGAACTACCTTGTCTACATGCAAGTTCCCTAGTGTTGTCATGAGAGAAGCATTGACTGATTTAAGTATGATTCACAAAATCACAACTGGGAGGATCCGTTCCTTTTCTTTGAAGGAACATATTGTGTTTGGAGGAGATGTATTCCTCAGGAGGACTGCAAGAGTGTCCTCGAGCACTGCTATATGTTGGAAGCAGGAGGACACCACTCCAAGAGGAGGACCATTTGAAAAGTGCTCCAATGTGGATTTTATTGCCCGACCTTACTTAGATATGCCTATGTATTTGTTAAGTCATGCCCATTTTATTAGATAACGGGAGGGACCATTGGTTCCAAAGATGAGATGCTCATGCAATCTGTGATCATTTGTGATGTGTTTTATGCATGGGGGCATGGATGTCATTGGCCCATCCTTTAACTACTACGACTATGAGCACATTCTCCTAGCGGTAGATTACCTTTCTAGGTGGGAGGAAGCTATACCTGATATGCAGATAGTAGGATTGGTTGTAGATTTCTGAAGGATCATATAATTTCCTGGTTTGGGGTCCCCAAAGTCATCATTTCGGATGGGGGTATCCATTTTGTGGATAGGGACATGAAGATTTTAATCAAGTAATATGGGATCTTCCATCAAGTCACAAGTCTCTACCATCCACAGTCCAATGGCATGACTGGGATTTGAAATAGGGAGGTGAAAGGTATCTGCAAAAGTTAGTTTTCCTTGACCTAAAGAATTGGTCCTAGCTCTTGGACCAAGTTCTATGGGCCTATAAGACAACTTATAAGACCCCACTTGGGACCTTCCCAATCTGCATAATATTTGGGAAGCCTTTCCATTCACTCATAGAGTAGTGCATAAATCAGAATGGGCAATTAGAAAGGTAACTTGGACCAATTACCAAGGATAGAAGACAAAGAGATGGAGCTGAATGAATTGATAGAGATCAGAAACAAGGCATTTGAAAATAACATGATTTATAAGGAAAAGGTTAAGAGATTACACGATTTGTATATCCAAACCAAAAGCTTTGTCCCTGGGCAGAAGTATGGTTATAAACACTAAGTTGAAAATCTTCCAAGGAAAGTTAAAGTCAATATGGGCAGGTCCCTTCATAGTCCGAGTGGTGCACAACAATGGAATTGTAGGGATATCTGATCTCAAAGAAGGTGCACCGTCTTTCTGGGTGATTGGACAACTGCTTAAACATTATATGGAATCAAATGGATAAATGGATAAATTGAATCAAATGAGCAACTGATCCATAAAGAGGTGATATCATAAGCATGAGGTACATATTCATATGACATCCTTAGTCACTCCGTGTGACACCTTGAGCTCCATGGCCATCCACAACATCAAAAGATTCAACAGCATGTGAAGATTCATCGACTACATCTAGTTTATTTTTCATTTCATCCATTAGTCTCCCGCTTGTGAGTATTCTTCCATACTTAGGCTGACCAGAGCCTAAGTATAGGGGGACCGACTCCTGCTGTGTATATATCCACTTCTATTCTTTTTCCCTATCCTCGACCACCTCATTTTTTCTCATCTTCTGTACTTAGGCCCTTAAAAGCCCAAGTATGGGGGTAGTCAACTTCTCTTCTTTTTCACCACTTATACGTAGTACAAGCTATGTCTTTATTTCACTTTGTGCCACGATGACATATCACAACTAAATAGAGTGGGGGGGGGGTTATGTACATAGTACAATATACTTTACCTATGGATCGTGCTTTAATTGGATTGTAAATAAATAATGGGATATGGGTATCCTTGTTGTAAAATTGTATATTTGGTGTACAATATGTATATTTGTAAAATCTGGTGTAAAGTTTTTTATATATGTACATAATACATGTTTTGAAACTTTTTGTCAAAATAAAAGGAATAGCTAAAAAAATCCATTTGATAATGAATTCTAAGGTTATACTCCTAACATTTTCACTTGCACACAATACTTATTGTACATCATGCTTCTGGATTCAGAGAACTCTCATTCTCAAGTATCGAGTACTCTTGGTCATTAGGATCGAAGACTTAAAGTACTTGAAATGCTAGAGTCAAGGATATATGTGCTATATTAAACATAGAATCTCAATGCTTAAACTAAATATGACCATAACCTTACTTGCAAGATTGCTTGTATTTAGTGATGAGTCAAAGTCTCACGTATAGCTAAGATTAGAGTGCTTGAACTGAGAGCCGATCTTACGAAAATCAATGATGGGAATGTCTTGGGATCGACTCATGATCCCTGAGTGTTAGCATTTAGCCAGTATGTGGACATGGATCCTTATGCTATCTTATCTTAATCTAGGTTCCAATGTGTGTTAAAAACAAAAATTATGGATCAACATGCACTAACTTGTAAGAGTTGAGGAGCTATCTAGACCTTCTACAACATTCCCAAAAACTCTAGATAATGCTGAAAAAATTATAAAAAAAGTTTCCACAAAAAGACCTTCAGAATAACTGGCAAGTGCTTCCAAATATTTTGAGAGTCCACTCAGACCAAGAGGAAGCATGCCTCAATATTGCCTCTTCCCACTATTATTAAGTCACCAAATAAGAAGCATGCTAACATGAGAAAGATTCTACGTTGTAAATACTATAAGCCTGATTGTAGAAAGTATGTTAGATAATAAGAAAAGTACACCTTGGTGCATCCCAGAAAAACAAGTGCAGATGATTCGAACTTCTTGACGGACATATTGATCCACACCAAAAACAATAAATTAAGTGCATGTTTGGAATTCGAGCAAATCCCTTATCTAATGAAATAAGAGAAGAATTAGACACATCCTACTCATTCCATATTGGCCTACCAGTATCACATCTTTTAATTCCGATAACTAAAGAGATGGAAGATTAGTTGTGACTAGATACTGGAACTAGAGTGGATGATTAAGTCTCTGGACTAGCCTCTTAGACTCAACCCTTGGGTGAAACATTGATTGTACACTTATGCAACAATCCACACTTAATGGAATACCAACTATATACATATTGTATCCTTAGAGAGTTCGAGACTCGGGTAATTCAAGTTCCTTTTGATTAAGAATGAGAGAGTCTTAAGTTTGTTGTTGTGCACGAAACCAAGAGCTCAATCAATGAGTCTTGTATGTTCACTTTACAATCAAGAATTACGTATAAGATCCCACGATAAATCTCTTCTTAATAATTCATTTATTGCTCTGGGACGACTAAGGTTTAAACATGGGGGGTGATGAATCATGTACCCATCTACTTTTGCTCCGTCATAGCTCATTCCCCTAAGCAAATTGACACAATAACCCCTTAAAATCTTAAAAAAATATTTTATGCCTTATTTTTGAATTAGGTTAGTCATATTAACTTCACAATAAAACACTAATTTGGTCTTTGTATATATTGTACATAATGCATATATTCTTCTTTGTTTTTATCTTATTGAAAATCCCTAAAAATGAGTTTAATGTGCACACATGTCTTTGTGTAAATGGAATCCTTATTAAAAATAAAAAAACCAAAACAACAAACATGGGTAGTCAATATACATTAAATACCAAAAAAAGTTTGTACAAATGAGGTCTTTGTATTTTTGTCCTTTATAAAAGTTGTAGATCTCATCGAGATGAACAAATTTAATGGTGAACACTAATTATTTAGAGACATTTACTATCTATTTCTAATATTTTATTTTCTTTTTTATTTTCTTATTTTTACATTCGTCCATGTGGTTGCTGATGAATGTCAAATTTGCCTCTTTACTTATCTAAAATTATCGTAGTATAGGAGGCAAATTCGGTTCAGCAAAAACCACACTCTTTGAATGTTGTGGTGTATTTATACTTGGCAAGTCTACCAAGGTCGAACACAGGGACATGAGCTACTCTATTTATTTATTGATTTTTTTATCAATTAAGAGCAATGTGAATAAATTCTCAATTTCAGGTCTTCGAGGAAATGCTGCACCCTGCAGATCACAATGCAATAAAATGATGCATGCATTTTTAGTTGAAATTTTTGTATGTAATTATAAGATGATGAATGAACAATAATACAAGGTTAAATATATGCTATGAGAATGCAAATAATTATGTCGAAGAAAGATTACATAAATGAGCAACAAATTATGAATTGAAATTAGGGTCGAATTGAGCACAACAGTATGAACAGACATCTATTCAAGACAAAGACGAGTGGAGCAAGTCATCATCTAACCCAAAAATTCACTTCATTTAAAATGGTGGCATATGAGAAAGTTAAACATGTCATGATGTAGATGAAGAAACAAGGATCAAAACGACACTAAAATCATGCAATTTGGACCTACGATGTTCAAGTTATGAAGAAAACAATGCAGGGGCATAATTGTAATAAAAATGCAGGGAAAATAAAAAGATAAATATTACATTTAGGTCCCTAGAGAGACCTAAATGTAAATACCAAAAACCGCCTGGGCCCTGATGAAATTTTTCCATGCACGCAGGGACCTTTTTGTAATTTTGTAAACTTGTGAGGGCCTCCCTGTAAAATACCCAGGCATGCATGTAAGGCACAAGCCTTGGGACTAAATTGTAAATATCAGAACTCTCAGGGTCTTTCGTGCAAATTACCCAAGCCCTCACGGGCATCGCACGTATGGGACCTAGGCTCAGAGGCGCCTCTAGTTAGGGACACGTGGCAACACTTGGTAGTTCGGCTCGAGGTTTGGTGGACCCGAGCCTGTAGGTTCGGCTGGAGGATCGGTCCACCATGTGTCATCATCACATCCGTCCGATCCATATGATCGGACGACACCTTTAGCGTCGTCTCCTCCGCAAGCCACTGGGGAAGGTGGGGCTCCGGCGACTGGCCCTTTACTCCTCCTTGATCTAGGTCCGCATTTGAATGTCGGGGAAGACTGCTGGTAGGCTGGCGAAGATCCTGGAGGTGCGGCGAAGCTCCGGAGTTGATCGGAGGTGAAGGAAAGTGAAGCCTCGCCGGAGTAGAAGAAGATTGATGAATCTCAGATTCATCACTCTAAATCTCATTAATTAAGCTCAAATCCCTCAAAATCATTGTCATTTCTTCACTTATTGTGCATAATTAGCATTCATGCATGTTTTAATAAGAACTACATTTTATCCATTATTTATGCACAAAATAAGAAGCCAAAAATCCTCGAAAAAAATGACCTGCAAATAGCCTAACTTCCCTATTTTAAACTCATTCGTGCTAACTCCGAATGACACAAAACCACCTGCACTGTGTACAGATCACTAACAAGAATAAATGAAAAATATCAAAAAGTTACTAACCCAAATAAGTGGACCAAAAATCGAAACCCCAATTATAGGATTCCCTGACTAAAATCCTCATATCTCCCTCATCCAGTGTTCGTTTTGATCCTACTCACTTTTGAACTAATCTACATTCAAATACCTTCAAAACAAGACCAAGTTCAAGTGAATCGAAGCTCGTATGTGAAAGTTGGGTTTTGGGCCTCTTTTGTAAATTTTGTATTTTAGCGGTTTTTGACCTATTATTTTATGTATATAATTAACCTATTTTATTTTATTTCTTTTTCATTTGTCTTCTTTGATAAAAGTTTTATTAAAATGCGCAAAAATACAAATCCAAATTTAGCTTGAAATCAAAGAAACAAATTGAGTCCAAGTCTTCACTAACTGTCTGTACAAAGTTGGTCATTTTCGTATTTTATTTTATTTCTTCTTTTTTCTTAATTAATAAAAATAAAAAAATTTAAATTAATGTGCAAATATTTATTTCTGATTTTATCATATTTTCCAGATTTTTATCTGGTTTAAAAATGATAAAAAAATTATAAAACCCAAAAATTAGGGTATTCTATGTACATGGGATACTCTAAAAATATCACTTTATGCCAATGATCGATTATGGTTTTGATGTCTTCATGAAAGTTGTAGATCTCATCGAGACGAGCATTTTTTGTGAAGAAACTTTTTCGATCTGAGGCTATTTGCTATTTATTTTAGATTTTACAAAGTTTTTATTTTCTGAATTTTATGGTGCTGACACTCGGCCGCTCTTGGAGCTGCCACATGTCAGCCATTTTTTGAGGTTTTATTAATTAGTTTTTATACAAAATTAAATTCCCCAGCACGTGCAAGGCACGTGCCTCCCAGGCACGTGCCACGCACGTGCCTCGCCTCTGCCCCAAATATGCCACGCGTCACCCAACTGGTCGTCTGATCTCGGCCGATCGGACGGCTCATGGCCTTCGTTCCCGGGTCGCCCACTTTCCTAATTCATCGATGCGCTGCCTTCCCGTGATTTTCGCAGTCAGAGATCTCCTCCGTCATCTTCGATCTCGTCTCCCAAAACCAAATCACGCGATTGAATCCTCGTCCGATCGCCGCATCTCCGTCTTGCAATCCGACCGCATCTCTCCAAACAAATCCCCATTCGACGATCTCCAGCGAACCCCAAATCAAATCACCCGACCGTGACCTTCCATCGCCGACCCTGCTCCCCATCCTATAAAACTCCGACCACCGCGACCGAGTCCCTCATCCGCCGACGTGCATCTTCTCGACCTTGCCGGCGGTGACAGCCTAGCATAGCCACCTTCGCGGCGAGATCCGAGGCTCCATCGACCCTCGTTGCAGAAGCGGTTCTCCGCCGCACTGCCTTCACTCCGGTGGTCTATCGTAAGAGCCAACAACGATCATCTTCAACCTTCAACATCATGCCTTTGACTTCATCAACCTCGCAAGCTCCAGATTCGCCTACGACCTCCATCAATGACGCGATTTGATTTGGGGTTCGCCGGAGATATATACTTTGTATATATTTTGCCCATATCTCATTCTTTCACGTAAGTCTATATGTATTTATGGGGTGGGTAATTAATTTGTCAAAAAAACCCTTGCATAAAAAAATGTGTGTCCGCATTTCACTCACCTGCACTTCGTCCAGCATCGCATTCATTCGCATCTGTGAAAAGTCTTTGGGTTTTGAACCGAGTTATGAGAAGAAACCGAGAGTGGTCTGGACTTGATCTTAATCCACCTAATTTTCAGAGGAACTTCACCGAGAAATAGGATTTTTGAAACTTCGGGTCTCTTTGACTTAATTCTTTGAGTTCCACATGACAATGTAAATGTTTGACTCTTAGTGTCTAACCTGGTCTCTTCATTCTGGGTACGACTCTGGAATAGGGAATTAATTTGTACTCTCGCACTATGCACTTAGCTCAACTCAGACGGTATGTTGGAAGACTGTGTGAGTTTCTTTCTTTTCTGGTAGCGTGGAAATCTAAAGACTGAGGTACGGGTTGAAATAAAGCTTCAGAAAAGGGATGTACGGATTGGCACAATTTTTTCTAAGACCCCAATAAATGTACGGAAACAAAAAGATTCTATATCCATATGGGCACAACAAGATCCAAGCAGAACCACCAAAAATTACAAATACAAAGAAGCCACTACCAAATAAATATCTAACCAAAAAAGGTCCAAGCTTCAAGAAAACCTGCAGATCTTGGTGGAGACTCGGCTACACTGGCTAGCTTCACAAGGAGAGGTGGCTACACTGACCACCCTCCAGTTCTTTTCTCCTTCTTCTAACTTCTCCCCCCAATTCGATTGTGAACACAACGCGACAGACCTTAGAAAGCAATACCTGACTCCTCGAGGATGAGTTACTGGAGAGGAGGTTTGCATGGTAGTCCAACATTCTGGATGGGAAGAGATAAAACCTTTTACACACATGAGTCGATTGTTCAATGTTCATAGGGTATGCTTTGGGAAGATGATTGATCTAAGATGACTTCTGAGCCGAAACTGTGACAATGATGTGTAGAACTTGAAGGTTGTTGATTGTAAATTGTAAAATTCTAAGTCTCACAGAAGTTCCGCCAAACTAATAATCCAAAGGTCGAGTCTTGTTTCATTGTCACCTTTAGCTCATGGTCTTGGTATGGAACCCAATCTCATTTCACCTCATGGCATTTTTTTGATGCTCAGGGACGAGCATGGTTTAAGTATAGGGGGACGATGAATCTCAGATTCATCACTTTAAATCTCATTAATTAAGCTCAAATCCCTCAAAATCATTGGCATTTCTTCACTTATTGTGCATAATTAGCATTCATGCATGTTTTAATAAGAATTGCATTTTATCCATTATTTCTGCACAAAATAAGAAGCCAAAAATCCCAGAAAAAAATGACATGTAAATAGCCTAACTTCCCTGTTTTTTAACTCATTCATGCTAACTCCGAATGACACAAAACCACTCCACTGTGTACAAATCACTAACAAGAATAAATGAGAAATATAAAAAATCACTAACCCAAATAAGTGGACCAAAAACCCAAACCCTAGTTCTAGGACTCCCGAACTAAAAACCATATCTCCCTCATCCAGTGTCTGTTATCATCCCACTCATTTTTGAACTAATCTACATTCAAATACCTTCAAAACAAGACCAAGTTCAAGTGAATCAAAGCTCGTATGTGAAAGTTGGGTTTTGGGCCTCTTTTGTACATTTTGTATTTTAGCGGTTTTTGACCTATTATTTTATGTATATAATTAACCTATTTTATTTTACTTCTTTTTCTTTTGTCTTCTTTGATAAAAGTTTTATTAAAATGCGTAAAAATCCCAATCCAAATTTAGCTTGAAATCAAAAAAACAAATTGAGTCCAAGTCTTCACTAACTGTCTGTACAAAGTTGGTCGTTTTCGTATTTTATTTCTTCTTTTCTCTTAATTAATAAAAATCTAAAAAATTAGATTAATGTGTAAATATTTATTTCTGATTTTATAATATTTTTTCCAGATTTTTATCTGGTTTAAAAATTATAAAAGATTATAAAACCCAAAAATCAGTGTATTCTATGTACATGGGATACCCCAAAAATATCACTTTATGCAAATGATCGATTTTGATTTTGATGTCTTCATGAAAGTTGTAGATCTCATCGAGACGAGCAATTTTTGTGAAGAAACTTTTTCAATCCAAGGCTGTTTGCTATTTATTTTAGATTTTATAAGGTTTCTATTTCTGAATTTTGTGGTGCTGACACGTGGCTGCTCGTGGAGCCGCCACGTGTCAGCCATTTTTTGAGGTTTTATTAATTAGTTTTTATAAAAAAACAAATGACTCAGCATGTGCAAGGAACGTGCTTCCCAGGCACGTGCCACGCACATGCCTCGCCTCTGCCCCAAATATGCCACGCGTCACCCAACTGGCCGTCCAATCTCAGCCGATCGGACGACCCATGGCCTTCGTTCCTGGATTGCCCACTTTCCCAATTCGTCACCGCGCTGCCTTCCCGTGATTTTCGCCATCAGAGATCTCCTCCGCCATCTCCGATATCGTCTCCCATAACCAAATCACACGATCGAATCCTCGTCCGATCGCCGCATCTCCGTCACGCTATCCGATCGCATCTCTCTAGGCAAATCCCCTTTCGTGATCTCCGACGAATTCCTACTCGAATCATCCAACCACACATGACCACCTACCATCTTGGACTGAACCATCTTATTCTCGGTTTCTCGCTAATGAACCATTTCAAGATCAAAATATCTTTGAGTCTCATGACTGGCCGAGAAACCAAACTCAGATGGAAAGACCCGCACTTAATAATCATCAGCGTTGGATTGACCGCAACGATCAAATCCCTATTGACCAACCCGAATATCACTCATTTGATCAGCCTATATGTACAGAGGACCACATGGATGATATCGACACATATGCACCCAATATGACCCCATTATTTGAGGATACAATCAATCATAACCATGGAAGTAGACTCCACTCAAACCAGGATGACATGCCCGAGTCACGACATGTTGAGTATGAGACCTACACATTCTCGCAAAATCCTTCCACTGAGCAGCCTCCTTCCATAATTTTTGAGGAGAAATTTCCAGAAAATAATGATCATATATCAGATATTCCAAGAAATTTTCCTCTCAGTACATACAAGAAAATGGAAGATGAAATTATTGAATCTCGAATGCATAAACACACACCGACTGCTCCCATGATTGATCATGAACAGAATTTTGAGGATGATATTTTGAGGATAAATAAAAGATTCGAATTAATGGAGGATAGATTTCAAAAATTTGCCAACCGACTAATTTCACTCTCTGGGAGCTCAGACATAAAAATGAATGAGTAAATGATTGGATCTCATTTTGACAATTTTGAGGATATCCAGAAACCTAGGGATGATTTGACAGCAGCACTTCTGCTTATTATTCCCCTAGACATGACTACGCATCTGACTCCTTCTCGGAACATCAAAGCCCCTTCTCATCTACGGAAGACACCACATGACCACACCAAACATAAAAGACCAAAACAATTAGAATATTCGAAAACCACAAAAAAATGAAAATCTCGAAAAATACATAAAAATTAAATCTGAAGAAGATCTGAAGAATTTGGATCCTGCTTTACGGAAAGTATTGGAAAAAAGATTAATTTTTGAACTTCCCTTTATAAAGGCCATTGAACACTTCCCCGACCTCAAAAGATTTGTAATGGACAAATTAATGATGAGAAAGTCAGGAAGGATAAGAACAAAGACTGAAAGACATATCTTATCAATGGCCTCCTCCTTGGTGTTGAGGAGAAAAACCAAGAGCCACATAGTGAAGTGGTTGCCCTGATTTGATTGCTTGATTAAAGACACAATTTTCACCCATGCTCGGATTGATGACGACTCACCGATCAATATCCTCCCGACCTCTGTATTTCACGAACTCAAACTCAGACTGATCAGGATGATACGAGAGATTGTTCAATTGGATGACCGATCAATAAAGAGGCCGAGAGGAATCATTTCTGTCATCATGACATTCCAAGGTGCTCTGCTAAAGTAGAATTCACGATCATTGATATTGAGCATCAAAGAGAATTCACCCAGTCTCCAATTATTATCGGAAAGCCATTCTTAGCATTGACTAAGGCAATTATTGATTGTGAGACACGAAAAATCAATTTACAACAATGGAAGCACTTCGATCTAACCCTGTCTTTAAGGAACCACGATTTTCTGAGGCAACCCACGAAGCCCCCGACAGCTGTAACCATGAAGCGGTAGAAGAGCCCTACCCCGCTGCTACACCTGAGATAACGGTTGTTGATGGGACTATTGGTTTAGAGAATCTCCCCCCTGCTCCATTCCCAGTTGCTCTTACCATGGAGAATCAAGTATATGAATCATATGATGCGGAGACTTATGCATAGGCACACCTTGGGTCAACCTATTCTGACTACATGGATCACATCAACTTGACACAGGAATGCTCCAATGTCAAATCAGTTGAGAACGAACATGTAGAGACTCTCTCCAGTTTTTCGTTTCACGTAGATCTCAAAATGGATGAATGTTTTTTATATGATCCTGAGACATATGCATGGTCGCATCCTGGAGCAACCTTCTCTGAATACCTTGACCAAATCATCCCAAATCAAGAGTGCACCAGCATTAAGAAGACTAAGAACAAACACGCAGGACGAACATCGACCAAGTAGAAGAATTCCAATGGTTATTCATCTGGATACTCAAGTGAACCGACACCTTCATGAAACAAGAAAAAGAAAGTTACCTTTGACCTTTCGGAAGAGGAATCAGATCATGATCCCTCATCAGGCCCAGAAAAGGTAATCTACATGAGTGAAGTCTGTTCGGTAGTTCTAAAACCATATCTTCGCAAGGATCCAAAATTCGATTCTCGTTGGACAACTCCAGTTCCTAACTACTATTCATCCAAAGATGATGCTCCTGCCCTCATCAAGTACATTGGAATTATTTCTTATGAGCTGATTGAGACCGGTGCTTCAGAGTATTCATCCGAGGACAAACTGCCTTAATCATCGGCTACCCACCCTACCTCCCGACCACATCGGTCTCCTTATATAGCTTCTTCTTCTACTTAGGCCAAGGCCTATGTATAGGGGAGGACCGATGCCATTTGTATATACCATTTCCCTCATCACACTCCTCATCACGATCGCTCCATTTCCACCCTTCTCCTATACTTAGGCTGACCAGGGCCTAAGTATAGGGGCAACCGATGCTGATTTGTATATACTCTCTTCATCCACATATCTCGACCGCTTCATTTTTTCCGCTCTTCTTCTATACTTAAACTATTCACAGTCTAAGTATAGGGGGAGCGGACCTGTATATCTTGTTCTTTTTCTTTTCCTTATGCTTAGCCCGAGCTATGTCTTCTTTACGCTTCTTGTGCTATGCGGACACAACACTCGCTAAGTATAGGGGGGTTTGTATATATACTTTTTATATATTTTACCCATATCTCGTACTTTTGTGTAAGTCTATATGTATTTACGGGGTGGGTAATTAATTTGTCAAAAAAAACCCCTCGCAATAAAAAAATCAAAAAATATATGTCTGCATTTCACACACCTACACTTCATCCAGCATCGCATTCATTCGCATCTGTGAAAATTCTTTGGATGCTGAACCAAGTTGTGAGCAGAAACCGAGAGTGGTCTGGACTTGACCTTAATCTACCTAATTATCAGAGGAACTTCATCGAGAAATAGGATTTTAGAAACTTCAGGTCCTTGACTTAATTCTTTGAGTTCCACATGACAATATACAACATTTGACTCTTAGTGTCTAACCTGGTCTCTTCATTCTGGGTACAACTCTGGAATAGGGAATTAATTTGTACTCTCGTACTATGCACTTAGCTCAACTCAGAAGGGATGTTGGAAGACTGTGTGAGTTTCTTTTCTGGTAGCGTGGAAATCTAAAGACCGGAGTACGGGTTGAAATAAAGCTTCGGAAAAAGGATGGACGACTGGGCACAATTTTTTCTAAGACCCCAAAAAATGTACGGAAACAAAAATATTCTATATCTGTAGGGGCACAACAAGATCCAAGCAGAACCACCAAAAATTCCAAATACAAAGAAGCAACTACCAAATAAATATCTAACCAAAAAAGGTCTAAGTTTCAAGAAAACCTACAGATCTTGGTGGAGACTCGGCTACACTGGCCAGCTTCACAAGGAGAGGTGACTACACTAGCCACCCTCCACTTCTTTTCTCCTTCTTCTAACTTCTCCCCCCCAATTCAATTGTGAACACAACGCGACATACCTAAGAAGGAAATACCTGACTCCCCGAGGACAAGTTACTGAAGAGGTTTGCATGGTAGTCCGACATTCTGGATGGGAAGAGCTAAAACCTTTCACACAGATTAGTTGATTCTTCAATGTTCATAGGGTATGCTTTGGGAAGAGGATTGATCTAAGATGACTTCTGAGCAGAAACTGTAACAATGATGTGTAGAACTTGAAGGCTAATGATTGTAAAATTCTAAGTCTCACAGAAGTTCCACCAAACTAATAATCCAAAGGTTGAGTCTAGTTTCATTTTCACCTTCAGCTCATGGTCTTGGTATGGAACCCAATCTCATTTCACCTCATGGCATTTTATTGATGCTCAGGGATGAGCATGGTTTAAGTATAGGGGGATGATGAATCTCAGATTCATCACTCTAAATCTCATTAATTAAGCTCAAATCTCTCAAAATCATTGGCATTTCTTCACTTATTGTGCATAATTAGCCTTCATGCATGTTTTAATAAGAATTGCATTTTATCCATTATTTCTGCACAAAATAAGAAGCCAAAAATCCCAGACAAAAATGACCTGTAAATAGCCTAACTTCATTGTTTTTTAACTCATTCATGCTAACTCCGAATGACACAAAACCACCTCTACTGTGTACAGATCACTAACAAGAATAAATGAAAAATAAAAAAAAATCACTAACCCAAATAAGTGGACCAAAAACCCAAACCCTAGTTATAGGATTACCAGACTAAAACCGTCATATCTCCCTCATCCAGTGTCCATTTTTATTCTACTCATTTGAACTAATCTACATTCAAATATCTTCAAAACAAGACCAAGTTCAAGTGAATCAAAGCTCATATGTGAAAGTTGGGTTTTGGGCCTCTTTTGTACATTTTGTATTTTAGCGGTTTTTGACCTATTATTTTATGTATATAATTAACCTATTTTATTTTATTTCTTTTTCATTTGTCTTCTTTGATAAACGTTTTATTAAAATGCGTAAAAATCCAAGTCCAAATTTAGCTTGAAATCAAAGAAACAAATTGAGTCCAATTCTTCACTTGCTGTTTGTACAAAGTTGGTCGTTTTCGTATTTTATTTTATTTCTTCTTTTTTCTTCATTAATAAAAATCCAAAAAATTAGATTAATGTGTAAATATTTATTTCTGATTTTATCATATTTTTTTTCAGATTTTTATCTGGTTTAAAAATGATAAAAAATTATAAAACCCAAAAATAAGGGTATTCTATGTACATGGGATACCCCAAAAATATCACTTTATACAATGATCAATTTTGGTTTTAATGTCTTCATAAAAGTTATAGATCTCATTGAGACGAGCAATTTTTGTGAAGAAACATTTTCGATCCAAGGTCGTTTGCTATTTATTTTAGATTTTACAAAGTTTTTATTTTTTGAATTTTGTGGTGTTGACACGTGGCCGCTCCTGGAGCCGCCACGTATCAACCATTTTTTGGGGTTTTATTAATTAGTTTTTATAAAAATTAAATGCCCCAGCACGTGCAAGGCACGTGCCTCGCCTCTGCCCCAAATATGCCACGCGTCACCCAACTGTCGTCCGATCTCGGCCGGTCGGACGACCCATGGCCTTCGTTCCCGGATCGCCCACTTTCCCAATTCATCGTCGCGCCGCCTTCCCGCGATTTTCGCCGTGAGAGATCTCCTCTGCAATCTCCGATCTCGTCTCCCATAACCAAATCACGCGATCGAATCCTCATCCGATCACCTCATCTTCGTCACGCAATTTGATCGCATCTCTCCAGACAAGTCCCTTTCCGCGATCTCCGACGAACCCCAAATCAAATCACCCGAACGTGACCTTCCATCGCCGACCCAGCTCCCCATCCTATAAAACTCCCACCGCCGCGACTGAATCCCTCATTCGCTGACGTGCATCTTCTCGATCTTGCTGGTGGTGACAGCGCGACATAGCCACCTTCGCGGCGAGATCCGAGGGTCCACTAACCATTGTTGCAGAAGCGATTCTCCGTCGTACTTCCTTTTCTCCGGTGGTCCGCCGTAAGAGTCAACGACGATCATCTTCAACCTTTGACGTCACACCTCCGACTTCATCAACCTCGCAAGCTCTAGATTCGCCTATGACCTCCATCAAAGACGCGCCATCTTCTTCGACTTCCTCCATCGCCATCTACCAGCAGCATCCATGCCGGTCGCATCTCCTTCACCAGCAACGCAATAACCGCCCCCCTCCGCCACACTACGCCTCGGCTGAGAGCACTGCTTCACCCGACGCCTCCCCTTGCTGGACTGCGTCTCCTCCGCCACACGACCACTCTCGCAGTCGTACGTCAGCCCCACACCTGGAGCCACCGCCTGGTCTCCGCCTCTCCACCTGAAGCGCCAGCACTTGGCTCCAGTCCCGAGACCCCCCGTACGTGCTCCGCACGTACGTGGGGGGATGTTAGCTAACGTCACCAGGGGTCACGTGCGACACACGTGACCCACTGGGAAAATTACACTGGTGCCCATGGTCCTCCTCGTATTTGCACCAAAGTCCAGTTCCAGAGGGTCGTTCCATGCACATGCCCCTCTAGCAATATTGCAAAGAAGCTCCCAACCATCTCCATATTTACAGCTTCGTCCAGCCTTCCAAGGAACATGCACGGTGCACGTGCTCCCTTGGAAAATTTGCAGATTTCCCCCTCTTTATCGGTAATTAAACATAGGCCCCCACTGCATTTTTATTTATTTTATTTACTGTAATTGTAGAAATACCCCTGTCTTACCCCTTCATTTTAAACCTCTACATTGCATTATTTAATTATCCAAAAAATAACATTTTATTTGTCAATTAATTCTCTATGTTTTGACATATTGTGGATATTTTTGTGATCAATGGTAAATTGATAATTAATCGTTTTGTGGAAAATTGCATATTTTACCCAACTTGTGCTCTTATTTTTTAATTGATTAACCGTTGCTCTAAAAATTTCTGAAAAATCAAAGATTGTAGAGTTAAGTGTGTTTAACATTATGCCAAAAAAGAATTGCATTTACAAGCATAGTTTGCCTCATAAAAATCATTTTGTACATTTCGATGTTTGATTTTTAATAAGTATTTAATCTAAAATTTTCGAGGTTTAGGATTTTTCTGAGATCCATCACCTATTGATAGATTTTAGATAATTTTATCCCTTGAAAATAAGTAGGTTAATATTTATTATAATAAAATATTGAAATTCATTTTGTTTGCATTTAAAAATTTACAAAAAAATCATCTTGCATCGATAAAATTCCAAAAAAATTACAGTGCATACCTTTCTTCATAATTTGCATCTTGGCCAAGTTTCATATTTTTCAGACATCGTTTGAGCGTAAGTTACATTTTAGTCCCTAAAATAGGCCGAAATTGCATTGGGCATCCTTTATTGCCTTAAAAATTACAAAAAAGGACCGCCTCGAAAATCACGTACAAATTTTGATAGACATAATCCTAGGTTGTTCCTTTGCCTCCTTGTATTCGATCTTGGGACTTGCCCAAGTAAAATAAACATAAAAACCACATTAATTAAAATTGACAAATCCTTTGTGTGGTTATTTCTTGACCAATTCCGATTTCCGCCTACAACAAAACATTTTTTAAGCAAACGATAATACACGATCAAATACATTTCATTAACACTCGCAATTTTTGAATCGTCAACGATGAAGGAGCGCTAATGCAAACTTCGGCCATTGAAGCCTTGAGCACCTTCAACTATCAGATAACCGAAGCGTGCGGTGAATGATGAGTGAAGTGAGGTGAGTGGAGGGCCTGCGATAATGGAGAAGGCGGTGGCCCTTGGGAATCCTCTGCCGTGACGACGAAGGAGTGGGTCAGAATGTGGTAGGGTTCTGGAAGAAGGAAAAGATGGGGCGAGGATGAGGGTGAACTTGAGGAGGTGTGGGGATCGTCGGATGGAAGTGGACGATGGTGGAGATGATGGGAAAATTAGGAGAAGTAGAAGGAAAAATCACCATGCCGGAGCAAGGTGTATGTAGTGGAGGAATTGGCTTGGGTTGAGCCCTGGAGGCGCTCGGGTCGTTGCCTGGCGAGGTCAACCGGACCTCGGAGCTCGGCGGTGGCTGAGCCAGCTGCAACACGGCCATGGCGGCCGTGGGTCAACATCGGGGCAGAGAGGCCATCGTCGCCTAGCTAATATCGCCCTCCGCTGTCACCTGAGGGGCGACGGAGGCTGGCCTCAGCCCGTGGATTGGTGGACACGGGTTCAGGAGGCGGGGAAAAGGCTTTTATAGGCGGAGGAAGTCCGACGGTTACGTGGTGGGGGCGGGGTTTTGAATTATAAGTGAAGGCGGGGCAGTAATGGAGTAGGGAGGCTGGAGGTTACGTGAAGATGTAGGATCAAAGGGTTATGCAAAGGTGTCGTTATGGAGCGGAGAGAAGGTCGGTAGGCGGCATAAAAAAGGAAAGGGGGCGGCGATCGTAACATCTGAAGAGAGGGGGAGATATGAAGGAAGAAGACAAGGCCTGGGCCATTGGATCATGTGATCCAACGGTCCAGATGGCAGTGCGGACGGAGAGTAGGGATCAGATCATAGAATCTGATCCTACGGTGGATAGACAGAAGCTAAAGAGTGGACCAGATGAAGAGTTTAGCATGATCGGATGGCTGGGAAGAACTGGGTGACGTGGAGTACAGTGGTACGCAGGATACAAGTGTGATAGGGTGGCTGAAGTGAAAGAGCGACATGGAGAGGTGCTGGTAGTCGGATCAAAAGAATATCGAACGGTTGGTAGTAAGGCGCGATGCAGTGGTCTAGATGCGATCTGGGTGATGATCTAACGGCAGTGGATGGAGCGGTACGCGCGGTTGAGATGGAGGCAGAATGAAGGGCATCCGACGGTCCAGGGGGGAGCCAAGTGGCGGAAGGAGGTGGGGGCCATGTGGGCGGCCTAGGAAACGCCATGCGACCCAATCAGAAAATTCGAAAATGTATATACAAAGAAAAATACTAAAGAAATAAGTAGAGGTAAAAATAGGAAAAGGTCAAAACATGAAAGTTGTTCGTCTCGATGAGATCTACAAGGTTCATGTTGGACAAAAAGCCAAAAGAGGTCATTTATATAAAAAGTATTTTTGGAGGTATTTTTGAGAGGGTAAAAACACCGAATTTTATCTTTTGAATTGTTTTTGTATTTTTAGTCTTTTTAAGGGTTAGTGATGTTATGGACAATTAATCTACCTAATATTTAGGGGTTTTAATGAGAAAATAATTACAAAGAAAATAATGATATTTAAATACAATTAATTAAGGGTTAATTATACATAATATAATACAAGATAAAAATAAGGAATTAATGATTATTTTTATTGGATTGATTAAGCCAGGGGTTTAATTAATGAATTTTAGCATGATGAATTCGAGAATCATCATACCCCTCTACTTAAACCATGCTCGTCCTCGAGCATCTAAAGAATGAAGGAGTCGGATTAATTCCTGATAGTGCAAGCGAAGATTTCAAGGCTCAATCTTTCGAAGACCCTTAATTTAAGTGATCCTAAAATTCTGGGTTTATCCAAGCCTTTAGTCAGAAGGAATCCAACTTCTCTAATTACCAGACTCTCTTTTTGTACATATAGTATAAGGATATGAAATTAAGTGTACCGCATTTCATGAGACTCGAGTTGAGGCATCACCCAACATTCCAGTCCCAAAGACTCTCCTCTAGACCTCATCCTCAATACTAGGGAATAAGTCTATTCTTGCTTCAGTCAACCGTCTCTTTAGTTCGTCAGACTTGAAATGTGTATGAACGGCCATGTGATGGAGGGCATGGGATTGTGTCTATTTTTCTCTCCCTCACATTGGAACAAGGGGCCTCTCGAGTGCCTTTTTACTCAACACATGTAAAATTTTAGATTGTTGATCAATGTGTCCATCAAGAGAATTTGGAGTCGTCTGCACTTGTTTTTCTGGGAGTACACTGGGGTGTGTCTTTTTTGAGTATCTAGCATACCTTCAACACCCAGACTTGTATCGCTTATGATGCAGAGCCTTTTTTATGGTGTCAGCCTGACTCCTTGGTCCTAATTAGCGCTTGGTCCAAGTGGACACTTTGAAAATGTTTGGGAGCGCTCGCCATTGGTGGAAGCTCTTTTTGTGTAATTTGACTTTGGCATTTAGAGCTTTTCTTTGACATTTCTTTTCTTTTGTTGGCTAGCTCCACTGCTTTTACCAAAAGTTGATGCACATTGATCAACAATTATCTTTAAGTTTTATCACACCTTGGCACATAGGTAGATATCAAAGAGATAGCATATGAATCTTGTTCACATACTAGCTAGGGTTTTGCTGACACTCAGGTTTTCTGAAGCCTTCGTTAACTTTATACCATCCTCAAATATCATTAGATCGGGTCTAAACTCAAATATCTAGTCTTAGTTCCTCAAGTGATATCTCAACTATTCTCATCAATCATGCAGTTGTGAAAGTGATTGTGTTGATCATATTCTTTGAAGGTAGAGATGAAGAGTGCAATATAGCACTCAAATCTTTCAAACTAGGCCAGTGTGGATAAATAAGCTTACAAACCCTAATGACTAAGGCGTGTTAACTAAGACTCTTTATATCACAGAAATCCAGTGTCCTCAAAATCCTCAAGCATTGATTGAATGTGTTTGTGTCAGGAATACACCAACTCCTTAGTTAGTGACTTTTTGGTGTGATTTTTTCTTTTGCAGATTTTTATGGATTTTAATTTTGACTTTTTTATTAATTCTTTGGAGAGACAATGACTGGCCCAGGCTCAATTGAATAAAAGTATTTACTCTCAGCCAATATGGGTGTAAATACGAGCCGTTAGACGGACCCGTGTTACTTGAGGACGGAGCCATATACAGTATCCACTAAACCACCCACTCTGCTAAGGGAGACCGAAGTTCCCTCACTGAAAGTGTCTACTAAGCCTAGTAGTCAGAGTCTAATTCAAAGAAAGGTTTTTAATTTTTCATTTTTTTGAAAAGGAGTATGTACACAAATTAATCCCTCAAATTTTAAGAAAACATTTTACAAGGTTTTTACAAAACTCAGTTCAAAAGAGTACTAAAACCAAGCCCGAGAAAGAATTTTCAAAAAGTTTTAAAAATACGAGCTATGGCTAACATAAATATACAGTAATATACGGTATACCCCCTATACTTAAAGTCTGCTATGTCTGCATAGCACAAGTGATATGAAGCCATGGCTTGGTCAAATATAGGGTGATATAGCAAAACTGAAGAGGAGGGTCCCCCTATACTTAGGCCGAAAATTGACCTAAGTATTAAGAAGACAACACGAGGGATGGATGACAAGGAGGGTCCCCCCTATACTTAGGCTACAAATAGCCTAAGTAACGGATCTGAGTTGGGGGGGGGGATTATTGTGTTTGGAGGAATAATTACACTACGATACAAGGGTGGAGGGGTTGTTTTTACAAAAGATGGTGATCGGGGAGAGAGAGAGAGAGACAGAGAGAGAGAGAGAGAGTGAGTGATTGTGAAATATACAGGGGGGTGAGTGTATATGTGCAAGTGTGTGTGTGTGTGGGGGTAGATCATCAAGTGATCTACTTCTTCTTCTTTTTTCTTTTTTTCATTTTACAACATGCAAGCCCTGAGGAAAAAAATAAATATGCACATGCAAGTTTTTTTTACAGTATGCAAATGCAGGCTGACTGATAAAAGATCCTAAAATTTCTTTGCCAATTCTTTTGCGGCCTCTTCAGCGGAAGCTCTCGACTTCACGCCTTCATGAAGATCAAGCGTCCTTGATTTTCATGGGCCCTGCCACAAAAGAGAAAAGTTAGAAAAATACGGAGGAAATTAATCAGCATACATGATGCAAAAAATGATGCATGAAATGATGACCTGTAAATCTTGAAAATATTCAACAAAGGTAAATCAAAATTTACAAATAAATTAAGTTAAGCAGTGTCCCTGACAACGGCGCCACTAATGAATGCGAAATCTGTCTCTTTAATAATCGATAATTGTCAATAGGAGGCGAAAATCGGTCGATCAAAATACCACAAACTTTGAATGTTGAGGAATATTTTTACTTGGGAAGTCTACTAAGGTCAAACACAAGGAACGAGATACTCTATTTATTTATTTATTGATTTTTGATCAATTAAGAACAGTATGAATAAATTCTCAATTTCAGGTCTTAAAGAAAATGCAGGATGCACTCTACAGATTACAATGCAATAAGATGATGCATGCATTTTTAGTTGAATTTTTTATGAAATTATAAGATGATGAATAAACAATAATGCAAGGTTAAATATATGCTATGAGAATGCAAACAATTATGCCGAAGAAATATTACCTAAATGAGCAACAAATTATGAATTGAAATCAGGGTCGAATTGAGCACAACATTATGGACAGACATCTATTCAAGACAAAGACGAGTGGAGCAAGTTATCATCTAACACAAAAATTCACTTCATTTAAAATGGTGGCAGATGAGAAAATTAAACATTTCTTGATGTAGATGAAGAAACAAGGATCAAAATGTCACTAAAATCATACAATTTGGACCTACGATGCTCAAGTTATAAAGAAAATAATGCAAGGGCATAATTGTAATAAAATTGCAAGAAAGTAAAAAGATAAATATTACATTTAGGTCCCTGGAGAGACCTAAATGTAAATACCAAAAACCGCCTGGGCCTGATGAAATTTTTCCATGCGCACGGGGACCTTTTTGTAATTTTGCAAACGTAACTCCCTGTAAAATACCCATGCATGCACGTGATGCACGTTCCTGGGGACCAAAATGTAAATACCAGAACATTCAGGGTCTTTCATGCAAATTACCCAATCCCTCACGTGCGTCGCACGTGAGGGACCTAGGCTCAGAGGCGCTTCTGGTTAGGGACACGTGGCAGCACTTGGTGGTTCGGCTCGAGGTTCGGTGGACTGTTGAATCTCGGATTCATCACTCTAAATCTCATTAATTAAGCTCTATTCCCTCAAAATCAACAGTATTTCTGCATTTATTCTGCATAATTAGCATTCATGCATGATTTCATAAGAATTGCATTTTAGCATTAATCTCTGCACAAAATAAGAAGCCAAAAAATCCAAGCCAAACTGACCTGTAAATAGCCTGATTCCCCAGATTTTTAACTCCTCCATGCTAACTCCGAATGACACAAAACCACCTCCACTGTGTATACATCACTAACAAGAATAAATAAAAAATACAAAAAAATAACTAACCCAGATAAGTGGACCAAAAACCAAAACTCTAGTTTCAGGATTTTCGGACTAAAAGCCCCATATCTTCCCCATCCAGTATCCGATTTGATCCTACTCACTTTTGAGCTAATGCACATTCAATTACCTTCAAAACAAGACCAAGTTCAAGTGAATCAGAGCTCGTATGTGAAAGTTGGGTTTTGGGCCTCTTTTGTACATTGTGTATTTTAGCGGTTTTTGACCCGTATTTTATGTACATATTTTCTTTATCAATAAAAATCCAAAAAAATTAGATTTAGATGTCTTTTATTTATCTTCAATTTCTCTATATTTTTCCGGATTTTTTATCTTGTTTAAAAATGACAAAAAAAATAGAAAACCCAAAAATCAAGGTATTCTATGTACAT
The DNA here is from genome assembly GCA_037367405.1 of Ottelia alismoides. Classification (NCBI taxonomy): domain Eukaryota; kingdom Viridiplantae; phylum Streptophyta; class Magnoliopsida; order Alismatales; family Hydrocharitaceae; genus Ottelia; species Ottelia alismoides. Next base: position 54,394 of record JAZKJV010006049.1, on the reverse strand, counting down.
GGGATACCCCAAAAATTCACTTTTTACATTTGATCGATTTTGGCTTTGACGTCTTCATGAAATTTGTATATCTTGTTGAGACGAGCATTTTCGTGAAGGAACTTTTTCGATCCGAGGTCATTTACTATTTATGTTTGATTTTACAAAACATTTTTTTACGGTTTTTTTGGTGCTGACACGTGGCCGCACCTGGTGCCGCCACGTGTTAGCTATTTTTTGCATATTTATTATTCGTTTTATATAATTTTTAAAAAAAAATAGAAAAATAAAAGACCGAGCACGTGCAACGCACATGCCACCCCCGCACGCGCACTGCACGTGCGCCCCGCACCCTCTCTCCTTAACCTCCTGCGCCACGTGGCCAAAGCAGGGCCGTTCGATCAGCAACTGATCGAACAGCCCCTGCGCTTCATCTTCTTCCCCGAAACCTCTGCAACGACCGTCGCCCCTCTCCGATTTCTCCGCCGCTGACTTTGTCTTCCTCCCCTCGCTTCTGCACCAGCCACCCACCTTCGCGAGTCACCCGCATATCTCAACTCCCTCCGCTCTTCTCGCGATCACTTTCCCTCTCCGGCGCCCAAGAACCCATCCTATTTAAGTCGACGCCACCCCCCCCCATCTAACTCATCCGCCGATTGAGGACGACTCCGGGGTGACAGACCGGAGCTCCGCTCGTCTACGGCGAGATCCGAGCTCCAAGCTCGTCGCAGTCCCACGATCGAGAGCTCCTCAGTTGTTGTTGCCCCTGCTCCGATCCTCGTGCCCGTTGAGCCTACGCTTCCACTACAAATCGCCGCTCGTCTTCTCCGATAAACCGCACCGACATCGACACCTCCGCCTCGACAACGACAACCTCCCTCTACGTCCACGTTCATCTCCATCAACGCAGATCCTCCGGCCACTCTCCGCCTTGTATCTCCATCGCCTTTCGCTCGCCGGCCGCCCATGACAACGTCGTCGCCAACGCTTCTTCACCGACTCATCCGCACTTCACTGCTTCACGTCGTCTTCTCCGGGCTTCACCACCAACCTCACCTCCCTCCACCGGAGCCCCGCTCCTTCATCTCCTCCGCGAAGCCGCCATCGGAACAGCGCTCCGCCGCACCCTCAGCCATCCAGCAGGCGTTTCCGCCACGAGCTCCATCAGCCGGGCCGGGTCCAGGTCCCGAGACCCTCCTTACATGTTATGCACGTGAGTGAGGGGACATCTTGCAAAGGAGCCCTCAGAAGTTCCCCCATTCTCAGAAGCTCTAGGGTCACGTGTTTGGCACGTGACCACTGGTCAAATTGCAGAAGCCACCCCGGAGGATTGCATATTCGCACTACAATCCACCTCTAGAGGGCACGTGCCACACACGTGCCCCTCTGGACATTTTGCAGAATTCTCCCCCCAATTTTTGGTAATTGCACTTAGGTCCCCCTCTTCATTTTATTTATTTTATTACTATTTGCATTTGTACCACCGTGTTCTCCCTCTGTCTTGCACCTCGTCTTTACATTATATTATTTATCTAAAAATAGCATGATGTTTGTTGCTTAATTCTCTACATTTTGACATATCGTGGTTATCTTTATGATCATCGGTTAATTAATAATTATTTGTTCTGTGGAAATTTGCATATTTTACCCAGTTTGTGTTCTAAAATTCATAGTTGATTAACCGTTGCTTTAAAAATCCCCGAAAAATCACATATTGTAGAGTTAATTTTGATTAACATTGTGCCCAAAAAGAATTGCATTTGCATGCATACCTTGCCCTGTAAATTTTTTTTTGCATATTTCAGTGTTTAATTTTTAATAGGTATTAACCCCTACATTTTCGAGGTTTAGGATTTTTTTGAGATCCATCACCTAGTGATAGATCTTAGATAATTTTATCCCCTGAAAATAAGTATGTTTAATATTTATTATAAAATATTAAAAATAATTCTGTTTGCATTTAAAAATTCATAAAAAATTCATATTGCATCCAAAAATTCCAAAAAAATTACATGGCATTTATTTCATCATAATCTACATTATTGCCAAGTTTCGTATTTTTCGGACATCGTTTGATCGTAATTGATATTGTAGTCCCTTAAATAGGCCGAATTTTCCTTTTGCATCTCTTATTGCATTGAAATATTCCAAAAATAAACCGCATAGAAAACCGAACACGAAATTGGATAGACATAATTCTAGGTTATTCCTTTGCCTCCTTATGATCGACCTTGGAACTTGACCAAGTAAAATAAACATAAAAACCACTTGATTTAAATTGATTAAAAATTTGTGGTTATCTCTTGACTGTTTCCGATCGCCGCCTACAACGAACGACATTATTCTTTTTGACACGAACAAGATAAAAACAACTTCTTAACGTTGCGTTTTCGGACACGTCATGGACCCGAGCCTATAGGCTCGGCTGGAGGCTCGGTCCACCACGTGTCGTCATCACAGCCTTCCGATCCATATGATCGGACGACACCTTTAGCATCGTCTCCTCTACAGACCAACAAAGAAGGCGGGGCTCCAACGACCTGCCCTTTGCTCCTGCTTGATCTAGATCCACATCTGAATGTCGGGAAAGACTGCTGGTAGGCTGGCGAAGATCCTGGAAGCACGACGAAGCTCCGGAGCTGATCAGAGGAGAAGGTCTGTGAAGCCTCGCCGAAGTAGAAGAAGATGAAGGAGCGCTGAAGCAAACACCGACCATTGAAGCCATGAGCACCTGCAACTGTCAGATAGCCGAAGCCTGCGGTAAATGATGAGTGAAGTGAGGTGAGTGGAGGGCCTGCGATGACGGAGAAGGAGGTGGCCCTTGGGAATCCTCCGCCCTGACGACGAAGGAGTGGGTCGGAATGTGGTAGGGTTCTGGAGGAAGGAGAAGATGGGGCGATGATGAGGGTGGACTTGCGAAGGTGTGGGGATCGTCGGATGGAAGTGGACGATGTGGAGATGATTGGAAAATTAGGAGAAGTAGAAGGAAAAATCACCTTGTCGGAGCAAGGTGTGGGTAGCGGAGGAATTGGCTTGGGCTGAGCGCCGTGGAGGCGCTCGGGTCGTCGCCCAACGAGGTCAGCCGGGCCTCAGAGCTCGGTAGTGGCGGAGCTAGCCGCAGCACGGCCATGGCAGCCGTAGGTCGACACCGGGGCGGAGAGGCCATCGTCGCCTAACTAATGTCGCCCTCCGATGTCACTGGAGGGGCGACGGAGGCTGGCCTCAGCCCTTGGATTGGTGGACAAGGGTTCAGGAGGCGAGACGAAGGCTTTTATAGGAGGAGGAAGTCCGACGGTTACGTGGTGGTGGTGGGGTGTTTGAATGAGAAGTGAAGGCAGGGCAGTAATGGAGTAGGGAGGCTGGAGGTTACGCGAAGATGTAGGATCGAAGGGTTGTGCGAAGGTGTCGTTATGGAGCAGAGAGAAGGTCGGTAGGCGGTACGAGGAATGGAGTAGGTGCCCTCCTCTTCACGAGAGGGCTGGTACAAGGAATCATCTTGCTGATGGAGCCTTTGCTCCAATACCTCCTAACATTGTTGTATGGCCTGAACTAGTAAGGCCAACTGTCGTGCAATATCAGGGTCAACACGAGGCGGCATGATTCCCTGGGAGAATCATTATATTAAAAATCATTTCCATGGTTAGAGAGATAATGGAAACTTTAAACAGAACTTGAATTATTCTCCTTACTAATGACAAAGTCAGAAAACTCTATCGCTATATTTATATCTCAAATATTGTTAAAAATTTTAATATGCAAAAGAGAGAATGGAGTATCGGGCTTTGATACCATATGAGACGTCCCGCCCCTCCGGCTACCGAAACCGACGAGACGGGAGCGTCGGACCTACGGTCCAAATACGCCCATGATCTACGATACTCAGCAAACCATCTTATGCACATTAGATTAATATTTGAAATACAAATAATAATAGTAGGAGAATAATATGAAATGGAAAATAAAATGCAGCATCCATTCTCATTGATAACAATCATCTGGTTCATGTCCATAGAATGAGATACATCACATAATCTTAAATTCTGTAGAAAAATCTCTTCACATATCTCACTATATTATCTCTCAATAATAACATAAAATAATGCGGAAGTAAATAAATTACTCTAAGTAGAACGCACCCTGTTTGGTGCAAGTATGACGTCGAAAGTCTGATCTCCTCAAAAGACAGCTACTGTGGCGGTTGCTGCTCAGGTACACCTGTTGGGTTCATGCAAGGTAACGTTATGAGCAATTGCCCAGTAATGAGACGAATGTTATAACAACTAATGTAGGGGTAAGAAAAGAATGTATACTCAATTTTATTTAATGCAATATGCATGTAATGAAAAAAAAAATCAGAAAGAACGCCAAGTCATTCAAATTCACATTCGATCACATTGATTTTATTTATTTATAAAAAATGTTGTTTAAGTATTACCGCAATGATCTTGATATTTCTGACATCAGGTCATTTATCATTACTGGTATTATTTTAGCACACGCAAGTACGCGACTTGCAGGCCTCCGCTATGCGGGAACTTATTTGTCATCTTAGATAAACCTCCAAGTTTCTCTGTCCAGCTAGAACAGGAAAAAGGGTCCAAACCTCAAATTCTCCAACTTCAAACCACGTCCCGAAACACCTCTCACAATAATAATATTCAAAGTAAAATTCGATGCGGCCACATCTAATTTTAAATCAAGTATTAAAATCGTGTATAAGTGAGAAACCAAGAACGTCAACCGTTGCCAACTGCCAACTCCGTCGAGCGACTCTGGATACAACCATGCTGCTAGGTGCAATGTCACCCAACTCGTCTGTTGGGGTCGCGACCTTCATGGCATCTATCCAGGACCCAAAGGTGCATGCCCAATCCCTTGAGGTGCCTAACTCCGTCTACCCAAACATTGTATCAAAAGGTTGTACAAAGATAATGGCCATTGCAGTATAACTAACAAAGTATCGAAGGTTGAATCCCTTGTCGTAGTAACAATGTACTCTCCATTTCCACAAACATATACATATACACCTGACCAATTATATGATAGATTTATTTGATGATTTTCATGTATGTATCGTATCTCAGCAAGCAAGCTTTTTTTCCACACTTACCACTTCACCAATGTGGTCTGCATAACTCATTAAAGCGTAAATTTAATTTGCATGACTCCATTAAAAGAAGTACTTTACATTCTTTTATTCAAGCAAAGCTTATCTGCGAAAATGTATAATTGTTATGTGAAAGAAAAATAAAACTACTTTTGTAAACTTTCCAGATGACGAAGAGAGCCTTGCGTAATATATGTAACAGTCAGTTCCTAACTATTATACCATTATGTGTTAGAACTAATATGCACCTCCTATTTATAATTAAAAGCCAAATTATGCGTATTGCTTTTGAAGTGATAAAGTTTATACTGTCTCATTCCTTTCAGACTCAATGCATTAAAAGACCATCTCAAATAATTTCAACCAATAAATTACTCTATTTTCATCTTTACAATGACATAAAAGAAATATAAACGGCAGCACATGAATATTGATAGACCTGAATTAGTGGTTGAAATTCTTTCAACCATAAGGTATGCATGTAGGAGTTGTACCATTTAAGGCTTTCATGCCTTACATGTCCTAATTCATAGTTAAGCCCGGATCATATATTATGTGTAATATTTCAATTTTTTCCAAAAATAACTATAATAACTCGTCTATATCCAATGACATTATGCATGTAATCTCATCTGTTGCCAGCCTATGTGCGTGGAGTCATATATTGCAAATCTCACATCAATTTTCATCCGTTCTTGTCAAATCTGCAACCTCTCATGTCACACTATTGCAAAGAGAATAACAACAATTATAATGGTCTGTCTCTAGATTTTGGGCCATAAAATAATGAGGACAAAATCCGATATTTTGATACTGAAATCGTTGTGCACGGTAAGGATTGATTCATGATGTGCATACACGATCAAAATACATCGTAAAAAATACATGCTTCACGAGATATGATACAGACAACCAAGCATCTATCGATCACATGACAGAACACTTGAAAGCTCTAATGGTGTTTAAAGCATAGAATCGAAGATCACGTAGAAAGCCATAGCCAGGAGGGAAGGGAACATCATTACTAGTATATGAATCATATAATAAGAAAAACCAAGGTTCTAAGTATGTTCGAGCAGATGGGATCACAATATGTGCAAACCAATAGCAAGAGGGAGGTATTCATCATTACGAAGTAAGATTCATGGTATAAGGATATCCAAGGCTCAAAAAAATATTTAAGCACACAGGAATGAGAATCGCGTGAAACCAACAGCAAGAGGAGGGTATAACATCGTTACCTCCGAGGATGTTCCCTCGGGATCTCCGCTCAGATGGAAATGATATTTCCGTCTCTCGATTGTATCGGCGAATGTGTGTACGAAGGTGACCTCGAGCTTTCCTACGTGATGGTGGTCGCGGATCTTCGATCGGAGCTCCTTCTCCGACGTCGACGACGGTCCTCCGGCGACCAAATCCGGCCAAGGTGGTGGTGCTCTAATGAGAGGGAAGGATGGTGGTGGCTAGGGCTTTGAGAGAGTAGCCTATCTCCTTCTATTTATAGAGGGAGAGATGAAAATGGGTGCAAATTTCGGATATGGTTCGGATCCATATATGGGTCTCAACTATTATACCTAAAACATCGATAATTTGAGCTAGGAATATCGGAATTGGGTGTTCTTGGGCTCGTTGGAAAGATCTCGACGAGACCTACGTAATGGCGTGATTATTTGAATTTTTTTTGGATGTCAGAAATACTCCAGATTTAAAAAAAAAAAAGAAAATACGGGGTTTCACATCATAAAAATCTTAAAGGAAGTCTCATCCTCGAGACGTAGGATTTAACGTGTAAGTTTTGAATGTGAAGTAGTTTCAGGCATAAAAATCTTAAAGTGGACGAATCCCTTAAAAAATCTTAAAGAGGATTGGAAAAGGGTCTCGTGAACATACCTTCAAAAAGATAGGGGTATTTCTGTTGCATATCTGCCTCAGGCTCTCATGTGGCCTCCTCAACATTCTGACTTTGCCATAATACCTTGACCAAAGGGATGTCTTTCCGTCGTAGCCTCTTGACTGCTCGGTCTAAAATCTGCATGGGTGCCTCAGGAAAAGACATATTCGGTTAAACCGCGAGGTCCTCATAGCTAATCACATGTCGAGGGTCTCGAATATACTTCTGAAGGTTTGACATATGGAATACGTCATGCACGCCTGCCAAGTGAGGAGGGAGTGCTACTCGGTATGCTACCTTCCCAATACGAGATAAAATCTCGAAAGGGCCAACGAACCGTGGTGCCAACTTTCCCTTGACACCAAATCTTTGAATACCTCTCATTGGAGATACTTTTAAGAATACAAAGTCTCTGGCATCAAATTCAAGATCGCGACGTCTCTGATCAGCATAGATTTTCTGGTGGCTTTGTGCAGTCAATAATTTCTTTCTAGCCATCTCTACCGCCCTTATTGTATCCTCGATTATCTGAGTAGAATAAATCTCCTTGTCACCTACTTCCTGCCAACACAAGAGAGTGGTGCATCTCCGTCCATACAATACCTCAAAAGGTGCTATGCCAATACCAGCATGGTAGCTGTTGCTATAAGTGAACTCCACCGAAGGAAGGTGGTCCTTCCAAGATCCTTGCCACTCAATGGCACATGCTCTGAGTAGGTCTTCAAGGGTCTGAATTGTCCTCTCTGATTGCCCATCAGTCTGCGGATGATAGGCTGAACTAAGACATAGTTCGATTTTTAGGGCCTTCATGAATTCTCCCCAATAATGCGATGTAAAACGAGAGTCTCTATCAGATACAACCTCCTTGGGAATCCCATGCAAGCGAATAACATGCTGAATATATAACTTGGCTAGATCTACCGGAGTGCATGTCATGTTCATGGGAATGAAATGTGCGGACTTGGTCAACCAGTCCACAATAACCTAAATAGCATCATATCCCCAACCGTACGAGGTAAGGACGTCACGAAATCTATAGAGATACTTTCCCATTTCCACAACGGAATAGGAAGTGACTGTAATAATCCAGGAGGGCACTTGTGCTCTGCCTTCACCAATTGACAAGTAAGGCAACGACTGACATGTTCTGCAACATCTCTCTTCATCCCTTCCCACCAGAAGTATTGACGGAGGTCTCTATACATCTTGGTGCTTTCTGGATGGATAGATAATCTAGAACAATGAGCCTCATCTAGGATGTCTCTCCTTAACTCATCATCATCAAGGACACATACACGGTCTCCCTTCCATAAGATGGACTCACAAACTCTGAATCCATCACACTCCTCCTTCAGACATTGATGGAACAAGTCTTGTAGTTTCTGATCTGTCTGCTGGCCATGCACAATCTTGTCCCATAATCCACTGTACTTAGCAGGTACAGTTACGACATCTGCAATACTATCAAAGGGGTGCCACTCACTAAGTGAGGTGAGCATATCCCAAGTCTGTAGCTATGCTGCGGTACCCTCGGTATGTGCTCTTCTACTCAAAGCATCAACTACTACATTTCCCTTACCCGGATGATAAGAGATCGTGCAGTCGTAATCTTTCAATAGTTCCATCCATCGTCTTTGCCTCATATTCAACTCCCGCTGGTCAAAGATATATTTGAGACTCTTGTGATCTGTAAAAATCTCAAACGTGACCCCATATAAGTAGTGACGCCATATCTTCAATGCGAAGACTATAGCTGGCAACTCCAAGTCATGAGTAGGGTAGTTCCGTTCATGGTTCTTTAGTTGTCGCGATGCATATACCACAACATGACCACGTTGTATCAACACTGCTCCTAAACCCTCCTTTGATGCATCAGTATACACCGTAAAATCCAAAGTGCCTGAAGGGAGGGTGAGAATCGGGGCGCTGGTCAGTCTCTTTTTCAACGTACGAAAGCTCAGCTCACACTTGTCGCTCCAAATGAAAGGGACGTCTTTCTGTGTCAGATGAGTAAGTGGTAGAGCTAGATGCGAGAAGCCCCTAACAAAATGTCTATAGTAGCCAGCAAGGCCTAAGAAAATGCATATCTCGGTAACTGTCTGGGGCTGCTCCCAAGACATTACTACCTCTATGTTGGCTGGATCAACTGCCACACCTGCTCCTGAAATTACATGACCGAGGAAAGCTACTTCAGTAAGCCAAAATTCACACTTGCTGTATTTTGCATACAACTTGTGTTCTCTGAGTGTCTCAAGAATAGTATGCAGATGCTGCTCATGCTCATGCTCATCACGTGAGTAGATCAAGATATCATCAATGAACACCACCACAAAACGATCCAAGTATGGACGGAAAATTCTGTTCATCATGTCCATGAACGCGGCAGGTACGCTCGTGAGTCCAAACGGCATAACCACAAACTCATAGTGACTGTATCTGTTGTGAAAAGTAGATTTAAGAACATATATGTCCTTAATTCTCAATTGATGATAACCCAATCGTAGATCATTCTTTGAGAATATTGTTGCACCTTGCAACTAATCGAAAAGATCATCTATTCGTGGAAGTGGATAACGTTTCTTAACCGTCCTTTTATTCAATTGCATGTAATCGATACACAAGCGCATAGACCCATCCTTCTTCTTTACGAAGAGGACATGTGCTCCCCAAGGTGATGTACTAGGATGTATAAATCCCTTTTCCAATAACTCCTGCAGTTGTACTTTGAGTTCCCTGAGTTCGGCTGGTGCCATTCTGTATGGAGGAATGGAGATCGGTTGTGTGTCCGGTATCAAAGTAATCTCGAACTTGATCTCCCTCTCGGGCGGTAGTCCAGGTAATTCCTCTAGGAATACATCAGGAAAATCTCATACAATTTTGACGTCTTCAATCATATGATCTTCGACGGGCAACTCCACAACATGGGCGAGAAAACCTATGCAACCAGGATCGAGCATGTGTTGGGCCTTCAATGCCGATACATACATGACCTCATTATCTGAGGTACGTCCATCAAACTGAAAGGTAGGTATGCCTGGGAGGCGGAACACTATCTTCTTCTCGAAGCAATCAAGGCATGCTTGATATTGCTCGAGCCAATCCATACCTAAGATGACATCAAAATCTTCTAACCGAATGAGTAAAAGATATGCGGGCAATATGTGCCTGCCGATCTGCACTGCTACATTCTCCACTGCTTGTCGCACTATGAATAATTGGCCCTCTGGGCCCTTGATGTAGTAAGGAGATGGAACACAAACTGGCTCTTTATCTAACATGGGCACTAATCGATGTGCTAGAAACGAGTGCGTAGCTCCCGAACCAAATAAAGCATGTAAGGATATACCATGCAATGAAATCATACCTCGTACTACAGCTCCTGAGGCGCGGGTCTGCTCCTGTGTGATTGCATTCAATTGTCCCTGCGGGTGTGATGGGGCATTAGAACCTGCAGCACTGAAGGTTGGTCGTGGTGGAGAACGTTGAAAGCCTCGACCTCTACGATGAGAAGCTAATCCATGTGACTGTACGGGTGAGAAAGTTGGTCGTACACTTGATTGATGACTGCCTGAGCTGCCGACAAGTAAGGGACACTTAGCCTTGAAATGGCCCAGCTATTGGCAGTGGAAACACCTACGATCTCCTGGCTGAGAAAAGGAGCCTCCTGAGACAAGGCTAGCACCTCCTTTTTTGCAACTCTGCGAGTGTGCCGAAAAGCGGAAGGAAGTAGTACAGCGACCCGCCAAGCCCTGCCCCAAAGTAGGTGTAGGGGCAAATCTGTTAATGGTAGGAGTGGTAGCCGCTGGGTGGAAACGACGCTCTCTACGAGCTCTGTAGAAATCTCGATGAGCAGATCTCCCGGGCTGAGGTGGTTGGAAATGTGATGGACTCCCCTGAAGCCGACCCTGAGTTGCCTCCATCTTGGTAGCTTTAGCAGCTACCTCCTTGATGGAAGTGAAATCTAATGCAGATAGCTGGTGTTGCACATCGTCACACAGTCCTCGAATAAACTTCTGTAAATTCTCCTCAGGAAAAGGTAGTCGCTGGTGAGTGGTGGGAGAGTTTAGTGTAACGAATGAGGTATTCTTAGGCCGTCATTGACCCCTGCTTCAGCTCAACAAATAACCTCCTCTGATCCTCAACCTAGTGATCAGGATAGAACTGACTATGGAACTTGTCAAGAAAAATTTCCCACGTTATGGGATCCTCCAGATGTTCCTTGGTGGCGAACCACCAACGCTCAGCATAACCTGCTAGTGAAAACTCCACAAATGTAAGCCAAGACTCTTCAGGAGCATGAATCATCCTCAACACTTTAGATACGTGATCCAGCCATAGCTCAGCCTCATCTGGCATGCTGTGCCAAAGAATTGTGGCACCTTAGATCTCTGATATGTTGTGTAGGTCGTTTGATGTTTTTGCAGCGTCTCTAGGTCATCTGATCCTTCCGGGTCCAAAGACACCGAAGGGTGAACACTGCCCTCCTCCTCACGAGAGGGCTGGTACGAGGAATCATCCTGCTGAAGTAGCCTTTGCTCCAATACCTCCTGGCATTGTTGTATACCCTGTACGGCCTGAACTAGTAAGGCCAACTGTTGTGCAATATCAGGGTCAACACGAGACGGCATGATTCCCTGTGAGAATCATTATATTAAAAATTATTTCCATGGTTAGAGAGACAATGGACACTTTAAACAGAACTTGAATTATTCTCCTTACTAATGACAAAGTCAGAAAACTCAGTCACTATATTTATATTTCAAATATTGTTAACAATTCTAATATACAAAAGAGAGAATGGAGTATCGACTCTGATACAATATGAGACGCCCCGCCCCTCCGGCTACCGAAACTGAAGAGACGGGAGCGTCGGACCTATGGTCCAAATACGCCCATGATCTACGATACTTAGAAAACCATCTTATGCACATTAGATTAATATTTGAAATACAAATAATAATAGTAGGAGAATAATATGAAATGGAAAATAAAATGCAGCATCCATTCTCATTGATAACAATCATCAGGTTCATGTCCATAGAATGAGATACATCACATAATCTTAAATTTTGTAGAAAAAGCTCTTCACATATCTCACTACATTTTCTCTCAATAATAACATAAAATAATGTGGAAGTAAATAAGTTACTCTAAGTAGAACGCACCCTGTTTGGTGCAAGTATGACGTGGAAGGTCTGATCTCCTCAAAAGACTGCTACTGTGGCAGTTGCTGCCCAGGTACACCTGTTGGGTTCACGCGAGCGTAACGTTATGAGCAATTGCTTAGTAACGAGACAAATGTTATAACAACTAATGTAGGCGTAAGAAAAGAACGTATACTCAATTTTATTTAATGCAATATGCACGTAATGAAAAAAATTCAGAAAGAACGCCAAGTCATTTAAATTCACATTCGATCACATTGATTTTATTTATTTATAAAAAATGTTATTTAAGTACTACCACATTGATCTTGATATTTCGACAAGTTGGTTAGAGTCCAAACGGTATAAAAATTTCTGACACCAGGTCATTTATCATTACTGGTATTATTTTAGCACACGCAAGTACGCGACTAGCAGGCCTCCGCTACGCGGGAACTTGTTTGTCATCTTGGATAAACCTCCAAGTGTCTCTGTCCAGCTAGAACAGGAAAAAGGGTCTAAATCTCAAATTCTCCAACTTCAAACCACATCCTGGAACACCTCTCACAATAATAATATTCGAAGTAAATTCGATGCGGCCACATCTAATTTTAAATCAAGTATTAAAATCATGTATAAGTGAGAAACCAAAAACGTCAACCGTTGCCACCTGCCAACTCCGTCGAGCGACTCTGGATACAACCAGGTTGCTAGGTGCAATGTCACCCAACTCGTCCGTTGGGGTCGCGACCTTCATGGCATCTATCTGGGACCCAAGGGTGCATGCCCAATCCCTTGAGGTGCCTAACTCCGTCTGCCCTATCATTGTATCAAAAGGTTGTACAAAGATAATGGCCATTGCAGTATAACTAGCAAAATATCGAAGGTTAAATCCCTTGTCGTAGTAACTGATGTACTCGCCATTTCCACAAACATATACATATACACCTGACCAATTATATGATAGATTTATTTGATGATTTTCATGTATGTATCGTATCTCAGCAGGCAAGTTTTTTTTCCACACTTACCACTTCACCAACGTGGTCTGCATAACTCATTAAAGCGTAAATTAAATTTGCATGACTCCATTAAAAGAAGTACTTTACGTTCTTTTATTCAAGCAAAGCTTATCTGCGAAAATGTACAATTGTTATGTGAATGAAAAATAAAACTACTTTTGTAAACTTTCCAGATGACGAAGAGAGCCTTGCGTAATATATGTAACAGTCAGTCCCTAACTATTATACCATTATGTGTTAGAACTAATATGCACCTCCTATTTATAATTAAGAGCCAAATTGTGCGTATTGCTTTTGAAGTGATAAAGTTTATACTATCTCATTCCTTTCAGACTCAACGCATTAAAAGACCATCTCAATTAATTTCAACCAACCAATTACTCTATTTTCATCTTTACAATGACATAAAAGAAATATAAACGGCAGCACATGAATATTGATAGACCTGAATTAGTGGTTGAAATTCTTTCAACCATAACGTATGTATGTAGGAGTTGTACCATTTAAGGCTTCATGCCTTACATGTCCTAATTCATAGTTAAGCCCGGATCATATATTATGTGTAATATTTCAATTTTTTTCCAAAAATACCTATAATAACTCACCTATATCCAATGACATTATGTGTGTAATCTCTTCTGTTGCCCGCCTATGTGTGTGGAGTCATATATTGTAAATCTCACATAAATTTTCATCCGTTCTTGTCAAATCTGCAACCTCTCATGTCACACTATTGCAAAGAGAATAGCAGCAATTATAATGGTCTGTTTCTAAATTTTTGGCCATAAAATAATGAGGACAAAATCCGATATTTTGATACTGAAATCGTTGTGCACGGTAAGGATTGATTCATGATGTGCATACACGATCAAAATACAACATGAAAAATACATGCTTCACGAGATATGATACAAACAACCAAGCATCTATTGATCAAATGACAGAACACTGGAAATCTCTAATGGTGTTTAAAGCATAGAATCGAAGATCACGTAGAAACCCATAGCCAGGAGGGAAGGGAACATCATTACTAGTATATGAATCATATAATAAGAATAACCAAGGTTCTAAGTATGTTCGAGCAGATGGGATCACAATATGTGCAAACCAATAGCAAGAGAGAGGTATTCATCATTACGAATTAAGATTCATGGTATAAGGATATCCAAGGCTCAAAGAAATATTCAAGCACATAGGAATGAGAATCGCGTGAAACCAACAGCAAAAGGAGGGTATAACATCGTTACCTCCGAGAATGTTCCCTCGAGATCTCCGCCCAGACGGAAATGATATTTCCGTCTCTCGATTGTATCGGTGAATGCGTGTACGAAGGTGACCTCGAGCTTTCCTACGTGATGGTGGTCGCGATCGAATGTGGTCGCGGATCTTCGATCGGAGCTCCTTCTCCGACGTCGACGACGGTCCTCTGGCGACCAAATCCGGTCAAGGTGGTGGTGCTCCAATGAGAGGGAAGGATGGTGGTGGCTAGGGCTTTGAGAGAGTAGCCTACCACCTTCTATTTATAGAGTGATAGATGCAAATGGGTGCAAATTTCGGATATGGTTCAGATCCATATATGGGTCCCAACTATTATACTTAAAACATCGATAACTTGAGCTAGGAATATCGGAATTGGGTGTTCTTGGGTTCGTTGGAAAGATCTCGACGAGACCTACGTAATGCGTGATTATTTGAATTTTTTGGATGTCAAAAAAACTCCATATTTTAGGAAAAAGAAAATACGGGGTTTCACATCAGCCCTCCAACCGCCATAAATCGCCCAACGCTTCACCTACGTGTCTGCCCCTCAGCCCTCCATCTCGCGCCCATCCACTGATTGAGGGGCATCATCTTCCTGCGGTGCCATCTCTCTCCCACATCTCTTACGTCACCGGCTCAACTTCTCTCCCTTCTCCCTCACTCGCCATGCTTCCTCATACCATCCCAAGATGATCGATGATTATCCAAGTTGTCCCTCACCCTTGTCAACCACTCATTCTATGCCAACTAGTCTCCTCCAACTCATCCCACTCACTCAAAATCACCTTTCCACTCACCATCCATCTCCATAAAGACCACCTCCCTCACCCTTTTCCGGTTGATCTACCTTTAGGCAAGAGACACCCGAGCCCCCTGAGACCCCAGGGGGCAACTGAAGCCAACCAGGTCAAGAGAAGACCATTGTCTTCTCTAGTGAGATCTGACAGAGCACCTCCACCACTACAACACCTCCATCTTCGTGCTTCTCGAGCTCAGGCATCGTTGCGGCCTCGAGCGAAGACCAGGAACCTCATAGCTCTTATCTAGGAATCTTCTCCACTACTTATTCTTCAGCACCATCACAAGTAATTCTTGATTTTCTCCCGCTCATGATTCCTTTAAGCTTTATTCCAAACACATATGCAATCCGATCGATAGAACCCTCCATCACCATCACCACACGTCGGAGACTTTTTCCAACAATTTGACGATTGCCTCCCTATCTCCACACCTCCAACCACCTTTATTTGCCTCCTCCTTACATAGAATGAGAAACTTGATAGGCCCCCACTTTGACCATCTAACTTGGTCCTCTATTTTGCCCCTTCTCACTTCACTTTTGTCTTCTAACACTTGCATGTGTCACTCATCTTCTTTGACTAGACGTTGTGTCCACCCTCCTATCAACTTTTCCTTCTAGGTGAATCCTTATCACTGTGCTTCCATGACCCATGCAGCAGCTCCACCTCACCTCCATCTCCTTTGGGAGTAGCCACCTTAGCCGTTTGATCACCCTGCATACGTATCTTCACTGCCTGCTCAGCTCCATCCACCACTATTGGATCTTTACATTCAACAATTGAGCCTTCTTCCAGAGCCTCTGTCCATGCCTCCATGCTCGATCCCACGAGACATCTACACCACTTGGACCGTAATTCGCCTTGAGCTAACCCCCTCACATGTAGGAGGCACGTGGGTGGGTAAACAGCAATGCCTGCCCCTAGGTTCTTCAATGTTACGTAAAGGTTCCCAACATGCCCAAGACATGGATGCCTACTGTTTATTTGCACAGAGTCTTTTCCGCTTTCCTTTAATTGAGGAAAAGGGGCAATCGGTAATGGATTTAGTGGGAGGACCCTCTGAGTTTTAATTATTGTAGATAAGCTCTTATTTGCATGCTTAAATTAGTTTTTAATTTATTTTAATTATGTTTTTATTTGAAAAATGTCCTTGGACATATTGTCTAATATCTTGAGCTAAAGAACTTTGATTTTCATGAAATTAGTCTTATTGGAAATCTATTTTAATGCCTTTTCTAGTTATGCACTTATTTCTCTGATGTGATTGATGTGAACTTGATCTTTAATCAGAGAAGTTCTCTAGTTCTCAAGGCTTGTTTGATATATAACTAATTGTTCTTTAACCCATTAGTTGCATTTAAATACACCATGGATAGCTTAATTCACTTAGGATGTGATTAGGGAATCTTCATTCATTAATTTGACTTATTATTTCCTAACTTTTATGAGAGCTGGTAAGTAAGCCATTACTTAGGAACATTGATGCGTTGAATTAAAATTTATACTTGGAGAATTAAATGGGACCAAATTTCGGTAACTTGGAGCTTAAGTATCAACACATATCTTAGGAGATTGATTGCATTGTTGTGTGAACTTTTTATTGCTTAGCATCAAATTCAATTTGTATCATTTATAACTTGCATAATATTAAACAAAAATTTCATGCAATGCACCATGCTTGACTAATTAAAACGAAGATCGATTAAATTGGCTATTAGACCAGATAATAGTCTAAGCATAATCATGTTTCCTTAAGTCGATGTTGGGGCTGCCCAGGTTAAAGAAACAATCACCGACCATACCTCCTCGTAGAGATATTTAAGCAATCAGTTCTAAGGGATCGTTGAATACCTGACTACAACACAGTTATGACATTTTAACCAGTGTAAACATAGAAACACCAGATGGCACTGTTCCCGAGGAGATGGTAACTTGCTTAGTATATTTTTGGGTGTAATAGGTTGTTAGTCGATTTTAAGTTTCATTAACATGCTTGCATTGCACTTGAATTTTGTTTTGCATATCACTTTGCGTGTTTAATTTTTTGACTGCATTCTTGCATCTATCCCTCTTTATAGTTATTTGATACTTATTTTTTGTTGGAATGTCTGGACAACTCAGTATACATGACTAAAGCTAGAGGTGTTCGAGCTTGGAGTCGACAGTTGTAAAGAGTCGATATTAATTTAGTTTAAGTAATTGTGAGAGAATGTATTTATTTTTATTTTCTATTTATTATTTATTCTTATAAAGGTTTGTAATAAAGTAGGTAATTACTTTGCACCGGTCTTCGATCAAAGACTCGTGACTGTACGTGGACATTGAACACTTTCTTAGGCATATTTCGACCAAGTGTAGTTGGAACCTCGTGGTTGTGGGAATTGACGTAGAAGTAGGATTGCACTTGCGGCTCATAGAACTACAAAGGTTATCCTTCTTGTGCTCGTATTGCTTAGGACACACCCCATAGTAAAGAATTTTAATTTGAGAACTTCTCTAGTTCTCAAGGCTAGTTCGATGTGCAACTAGTTATTCTTTAACCCATTAATTGCATTTAAAAAGTCTTGCATAGCTTAATCCACTTGGGATCTGATTAGGGAATTTTCATCCATTAATTTGAATTATTATTTCCTATTTTGGTGAGAGGTGTATTAAGTGAGTCATTATTTAGGATCATTGATGCATTGAAGTGAAATTGATACTTGGAGCATTAATTGACTTATAAATTGGATCAAATTTCTTTAGTTAAGAGCTTAAATAGCATCATTAATCTCAGTATCTTTATTGCATTATTGTGTGCATGTTTTGTTGCATAGCATCATATTCCTTGGTATCATTTATAACCTGTAAAAAAATAAACCAAACTTTCATGCATTGCACCAAGTCTAATTGATTGAAACCTAGATTGATTAAACCAACAATTTTACCAGATAATAGGCTAGGATAAACTCATCTCCTTTAGCCAACTATGGGGCTTCTTGAGTAAAAGAAACAACCATTGATCGTACCTCCCATAGAGATACTTAAGCGGTCAGTTTCGAGTGACCATAGAATACCTGACTACAATGTAACATTTTAAATAATGTAAACCGACGAATACCATGGATATAGATATGCAGACTGATATCACAGAGCTATCTCTCATCAAGTATTTCAATGGTTTCATTGTTTCATATCATATGAATAAATCTAAATTAGCGAATGTTGATTTACTTTCTTCATTGAAGACCACATAGGACATCATGAAGAAAGAGAATCTCCCTAGCATTGTAATGGTTGCACATGTTAAATGGAAGCTCGATAGGAAACATGGATCCCCGAAAGGTCTAGTCCACAAGAAGAAGAAGAAGAGTCGAGCTGTTTGGCCAATCTTTAACGGCTTCTACACATCATACATTCAAGAGGAAGGATCTCTGCCATCACTGCAACAAGCTGGGACACTAGAAGTGCAATTGTCCAGAATATATGAAGACCCTTGAGAAGGGAAAAGGTATAGCTTTGGTAGGCAACTCATCTACTTTCATCAATGAAACCAACTTACTCAGAGGACAAGAAGGAAGCTGATTATTGATCGTGGTGCATATGCTCATGTATTCAATTTGTTGCATATTTTTCAGAAAACAAGAAGCTTGATAAAGGAGAGATAGTCATCCCTATGGGATCTGATACAACGGTTGCATCGGCCACCATTGGGATGTACTGACTATCTCTATCTAGTGGAAGAGTTTTAATTATTAGGAGGTGTCTTTATGTTACAGATGTTAGAAAGAAACTCCTATATGTATCTAAATTAGATAGAAATAGATATTTTTTTCTGTAATAAACTTATCATAAGTCATTTTGGTAATTTTATGATGGTTCTCTAGAAGTCGATGGACTCTATGAATTAAACATGCATGAATGTTTCGGGAATGTTAATACCACTAATGATGATAAAACCCCTAAATATCAAGAGAGGATGGAGATCATTTAACTATGATTTGACATTAAAGACTTGAACATATGTCTGTTGATATGATCAATAGACCCGTAAAGGATGAACATTTAGATTTTCTAGAAGTATGTAACTTCCCCACCTACAAGCATTATATTCAAGGTAAAATGTCCAGGGTGCCTCTCTAAGAATGGTGAAAGATGCAAAGGTATATTTGACCTAATACATACCATTGTATGCGGTCCATTTAGCACTGTTACTTGTACTGGACATGAATATTATGTGATATTTATAGATGACTATTCATGGTATGGTGTTATCTTCCTATTACATCATAAATTTGAAACTTTTAAAAAGATTAAAGAATTCATGGCTTTGGTTGAGAACCATATAGAAAAGAAGATGAAATGAAAGTGGTTTGATCGAGGTAGTGAATATCTCTTAAATGAATTCAAAGAATACCTTGAAGAAAAAAGAATGCTACTTCATTGGATACGTTATAGAGAGACGTAACGTATGGTTGGATACGATACAAATGATTTCTAATTTCACTCCTCCAAGTATTCCTAAACTCAACGAAGTTACATAGAGATGTAAATAACCATGTTGGGCATGGTTAGATCAATTATAAGTAAAATCAATTTTCCTCTTAATTTCTAGGGGCATGCAATAGAGACTACAACTTATGTCCTTAATAAAATTCCAACTAAATTTACACCTAAGACCCCTTGCGAGCTTTGGTATGGTACCAAGCCTACTATATGACACTTAAGAATTTGGGGTTGTTTATTTCATTCTAAAAACATGGATGAAAGCAAGGTGGAATCTCATACTAGAGAATGCTACTTTATTGGATATGTTAAGGATGGTATTTGATACCAAAATTGTGGTCCTGAGATATGAAAAGTATTTATTTCTGGAGATATAAAATTTCTAGAAGACGAATTCCTAAAGAGTCAAGATAATAATGAAGTCAATGAACTACTTGAGTCTAGTGAGACTAATAACGTTCCCACACCAAAAACATAAGAGATAATAGAAAATGACACATCCATACTGCTTAGAAAGAGTCCTTGGGTGGTCAGACAACCTGAATGCTATGGATTCCTTGTATTAAAAGAGTCTGATGATGATCCGGTTTCATATGATGAAGCGATATCAGATCATGACATGGATCTATAGATGCTAGCAATGAATTTCGAAATAGATTTCATGCATAAGAATGATGTATGGACCGTAGAGGACTCGCCTAAAGGGGTCATACCCATTTGGTGTAAATGGATCTCCAGGAGAAAGAGGGGAACCAATGAGAAGGTAGTTACCTTCAAAGCATGACTTGTAGCTAAGGGCTACACCTAAAGAGAAGGCATCACTCATGGTGAGACATTCTCTCCCGTGGACATTCTTAAATCCATCAGGACATTGCTTGCTATAGATGCACATCTTGAGTACAACATCTGGAAGATGGACATCAAGATCGCATTCCTCAATGGATACCACGAGGAAGATATCTATATGGAGCATCCTCATATCTTCATAACCGAGGAAGGAAAAGTATGCAAGCTGAAGCAATCCATTTATGGTCTCAAACAAGATCCACGTAGCTGGAACATCCAATTTTATGAAACCATAAAAGGTTATGATTTCATTCAAAATGCAGATGAAACATGTGCGTACAAGAATCTTAGTGGGAGCATCACCATGTTCATTGTGCTTTACATAGATGACATATGATCGTTGGAAATAATGTTGGGATGATGATGTGTTAAGATCTGTTTGTCCCATGTTGGTGACATAGATTTTACTAATGACTCAGTTGCATATCTGTTTTATAGCTTGATTAACTTTTCTGGTAGAAGCTCTCTGATGAAAGTGTAGAAAAACTAGAAGTCAACTCAAAGCCTGAAAGTGACTCTAAAAGACTATGTTTGAAGGCTCAAGATTTCGAATCAAAGAATCACATAAATTCCCTTTTCTAAAAGCTTAAGTTTTGAAGACTTTGGATGTTGATGTGATAGATTTTGCTTATGATCAGCTAGCAAACTTAAGCCTGACTCATCAATTTCACAGAATCGATTTTTGGACTTGTGATCGATCACCTTGACACCGATGATCGATCACCGTTGATCGATCATCTTGTTTCTCATGATCGATCAACCCTGATCGACCATTCTTTTGAACATGGCAGATCACTTTTTGAATTTTAGACCAACGTTCAAATATGATCGGTCACTTTTGTGACATGATCGATTATCCATGATCAATCACTTTTTTCTATGATTGATCATTTCACTCGAGTGATCTTCATGCCGAGAATCTGACTTGCATGCCCCAAGTCCTTCATAGCAAAGGACTTGCTCAACTCCTTCTTCAATCCAGAAATTCCCTCTCCATTATTGCCTACAATCAACATGTCATCAACATAAAGCAACAAAATGATGGAATCATCACCTGAGAATTTCTTTACAAACAACCAACTACTCCGACTGGACAAACCCCATATATATATATATATATATATATATGCAGTCCATAGATTTCAAGATGTAAACATGTACAACAAAGACCTTCATGAAGCCAGTGCTGAAGGAAGGTGTAGAAGAACTCACCGACGGTGGGACCAATGATCTAGAGAGGAATGCTTAAGCCATGAATGTGTTGTATTATACTCTTTATATAGACGAGTACAATCGTGTCCCTCAGTCCAAGACAACTCATGAGATTTGAAAGATACTTCTGGTCACATATGAAGTATGTGTAAAGTAAAGAGTTCTAAAGTTACAATGCTAACTAAGGAGTATGAGAATTTTGAGATGAAAGAAGGAGAAACTATCAAGAGATGTATACAAGGTACAAAACCATTGTTAACAACCTCAAGGCTCTAGGAAAGAACTTCATGAATGGTGAATTGGAAAGGAAAGTCATCGATTAACTTTCAAGTGAATGGGAATAAACAGTGATGGTGATAGAAGAAGCAAGATGGCCTATGAAATCAAGAAGAAGAAGAAGAAACAAAGAAGCCGATCGAGGAAGCCAAGAAAAAGTCTCTTGATTTCAAGGTCAACTCACAAGATCCATCAAATAAGAGATGAATGATAAAGATCTTGTCATACTCGCTAGAAACTCTAGAAGTTAATAGGAAATAAGAAGATCTTCAACTCAAAGAGAGAAGACAATGAAGATGCACCAACCTGCTATAAGAGAAAAAAGAAGGGACATCTAATAAGGGATTGTCCTTTACTGAAGCAAAGAAGGAAAATAAGAAGGAGTGATTCAACAAGAAGTTCAAGAAAGTTCACAAGAACAGAGCATTGCAATCCACGTGGAGTGACTCAGATTCAAGCAACTCCAACTCAGACATAGGCAACGAGGAACCAACATGCTTCAGATTAATGACTCTAGAAGATGAGGCAACTCAAGAAATTTATGCTGAACTTTTAGATGCTTTTCATGAAAATCAAAATTTAGTAAAAAGATAAATAAATTAGTTCGAAAAAATAAACCTTTAGTGATGAATCATCTTACTTAAAAGAGAATATTATCTTTCTTGAAAATAAATTAATAGTCTTAAAGTGAATTGTGATAAGCTTGTAAATGATCTTGCTGGGTTTACAAAAGGAAAAGAGAATTTGGATAAACTGTTTGGTTCTAAAGGAAATTCTAGAGATAAAAATGACATAGGATTTAGTGATAGTTCATCACATCTTAATAAATTACTTAGTCAAATTGGAGAGAGAAGTCTAACCATGTGGGCCAAAAAGATGGGTACCAAAAGATCATCTCAAGACTTGTTTTGTAGGTGGAGAGATTGTAGATCACAAGAAGTAGATGTATACACTATCTCAAACTGGATTAAATTCCACATAGCCTATTGGAACAAGAATGACACCAACCTCAATTGTTGTAGGGAAAAGATGGAGGAAGTTGATGGATCACACACTTAGGATGTTCCAAGCTTATGACAAGAGACAAGAAGCTGTTTACCACTCTAGAACACAAAGAATGAGGTCCGATCATATTTGAAAACAACCACAAGGGTTGTATCTTAGTATTGGTCAAGTTGGTAAAAGCAAAGCTATTTTCTACCATGTTTCTTAAGTTAATGATTTAAAACACAACCTACTTAGTGTAAGCCAAGTTTGTGATAAAGGTTTTAATGTTTTGTTTTCATCAAAATGCTTTAAAACTCTTGATGAATCTAGTAATGAACCTTTGTTAATTGAAAAATGGGTTAAAAGATATTTATGTTGTTGAATTTAACAAAGAAAATGATTATGATTGTTTAGTTGCTAATAATAATGAATTTAATCTTTTACACATAAGACTAGGTCACTTACACCATGGGTACTTAAACAACTTGATTAAGAATAACCAAGTAATTGAACTACCTTTCAATAGAATAAATCCTAAAACACCTTGTAATGCTTACTCTTTAGAAAAACTCCACAAAAGCTCACTCAAAAGTAAAAACTTAATATCAACATGTAGATACATAGAACTATTTCATTTAGATCGGTTTGGACGAATAAGAGTAGGAAGCCTTCGTGGGTGTAGATACTGTCTTGTAATAGTAGACGACTACTCTATGTTCACTCGAGCGATCTTATTAAAAACTAAAGATCAAACTATAGAATCTTTTATAAACTTTTCAAAATTAGTTCAATAAGAAAGTAATGACGAAATCCTTAAAATTCATGCATATCATGGAGGAGAGCTTGAAAATGAACAATTACCTAAATTTTGTGAAAAACATGAAATAAAACACGAATATTCATTTCCGAAAGCACCTCAACAAAATGGAGTTGTAGAAAAAAAATAGAACTTTTACAAGAATGCGCTTGAACTTTATTAATAGAATTTGGTCTACCTAAATACTTCTACGCAAAAGATACTAATACTGGCAGTTATGTACTAAATAGGGTATCAATACGACCAATCCTTAAAAAGACAAGATATACACTTTACAGAGGTAAAATTCCCAAGATAAGCCACTTTAAAGTTTTTGGAAGTAAATGTTTTACATTAAACACAAAAGATAATAAGTTTGATGCTAAAAGAGAAGAATGTATATTCATTGGTTACTCAAACTATAGTAAAGCAGAGTTTTTATAAGAACACACTAGTCGTGGAAAAATCACTGCACATAAAATTTGATGAATAAATAGTCAAGAAAATATTATTGAAGATGAAGAAGATGAAGAACAAACATTCATTGATATTACTAAGATAAAAGATACTAATACACAGAACCCACCTAAAGAATGATTCTTTAATAAGGAACATCTTAAAACTCAAGTAATTGGAGAAGTATCAGATAAAGTTAAAACAAGATCTCAACTTAACATTGACTTTGTACTTGATGCTGAACCTAATAACATAGAAGATGCATGAAAGATTAATAGCAATAATAACAATGTAAGAAGAACTAAATCAATTCACAAGAAATGAAGTTTGGGAACTTGTACCTAAAAACATCTCAATAATTGGAACTAAATGGGTTTACTGAAATAAATCAAATGAGGAAGGTCAAGTGATTAGAAACAAAGCTAGACTAGTTGCACAAGGTTACAACTAATAGGAAGGTGTAGACTTTGACAAAACCTCTGCACCTGCAGCTAGACTAGAATCAATTAAGATGCTACTTGCTTATGTTGCACATTTAGATTAAAAACTGTATCTATTGGATGTAAAAAGTTATTTTCTTAATGTTTATATGAAAGAAATAGTTTTTGTTAAATAACCACATAGTTATGTTGATAAAGATAAACATGAGTTTGTTTATAAATTGAACAAAGCTGCAAATGTAAAATAAGCACCAAGAGAATGGTATGATAGATTAAAATCTTTTTTGTTATCTACCAATTTTGAAATTGGAAAAGTAGATTCACTTTGTTTATTAAAAATTCAAATGGTCTTTTAATAGATTAAATATATGTTGATGGTATTATTTTCAGAGCTGCTTATGAATATTTGTGTATAGATTTTGATAAATTGATGCAAGAGAAGATTGAAATGGGTATCATGGGAGAACTCGCTTTCTTTCTAGGCTTGCACATTCAACTACTTTCTCAAAGATCTTCATAAATAAAATGAAGTACACTTAGGATCTTCTGAAAAGATTTGGTATGGAGAGTACAAAAGGAAAGACACCACTAATGGGAGCTTAAGCTTATCTTGATGCACATTAAAAGGGGAAGGATATTGATGAGACTCAATACAGAGGTAATGATTTGTTCATTGTTGAATCTTACTGCTAGTGGACCAGACATACTTTTTTTAGTACTTGTCTATGTGTTAGGTTTCAATAGACCATTAAAGAAATTTAAAAAAGGATCTTAAAATACTTGAAAGATACTTATAATCATTGCTTGTTTTACCATAGATCACCACACTCTGATTTAAAATCTTATAGTGATGTTGATTGTACTGGAATTAGAACTAATAGGAAGAGTTTTAGTGGGACGTGTCGTTTCCCAGGAAATGCAATGGTCTCTTGGTTCACTGAGAAGCAAAACTGTGTAGCGCTATCAACAATAGAAGATGAATACATATCTACCTCTCTTGCATGTTCGCAAGCGTGTGGATGAAGCAAACCTTAAATGACTTTAATTTAAAGTTTGAAAAAAATGAAAAAATCTTTATTATAACACAATTGCTATAAACCTTTCTAATAATTGAGTATTACACTCCATGACAAGTTACATCGGCATTAGACAACATTTCCTAAGAGAATGTGTTCTAAAAGGATAAATTGTCGTAGACTTTGCAAATAAAGTAGATCAACTTGCTGATATATTTACCAAATCCTTAAACCTTGATAAATTTACCTATCTCAAAAGACATTTAGGTTTATGCCAACTTAGCTACATCTCCTAAAATCCACCTTTTTAGAAGGAGGAGCAAGTAAACCTTTTACAAAAGGGGAGCTATGTAATCCTTTTATTTCAAGAAAAAAAGGAGAGAAAAAGAAGGAGCAATAACTCATTAAGATAGGAAAAGAGGTTTACTCATAATATCCTTTTTAATAATGACAAAATGGTGGAGAAGAAGTGTTGTTGTTTTATTGAGGTATTGAAATAAAGGGAGAGAAGAGTTACAAAAGAAGTACACTGTTTGAAGAAAGATTAAAAGCAAAAACAAAGGGGGGGCTAATACTTGGGATCAAATAACAATAATTATAGCTGGAAAATTTTGAAAAAAATAAGTTTTATCATTAACAAACAGGGAGGTATTACTAGTGTCTTAGATTTCGCTAATGACTCGGCTGCATATTGTTTTTTAGCTTTGATTAACTTTTCAGGTAGAAGCTCATTGAAGCTCTCTGATGAAAATTGTAGAAAAACCAGAAATCGACCCAAATCCTAAAAGTGATTCTTAAAAAAATAGGCTTGAAGGCTCAAGTAACAGAATAGATCGATGGAAGAATCAAAGAAGGACTCTCTTTTCCAAAAGCTCACGTTTTGAAGACTTGGAATACTGATGTGGCATATTATATAGTTTTTATTTTATGCTTAAAAATGGTCTAATAGTTTTTGGATATTCTTGATTAGCAAACAAACTTAATCCAAAATCATCAATTTCACAGAATCAATTTTTAGACTAATAGTTGATCACCTTGACACCGATGATCGATCACCATTGACCGACCATCTTGTTTCTTATGATCGATCAACCCTGATTGACCATTACTTTGACCATTATCGATCAATTTTTAAATTTTAGACCAATTATCAAACGTGATCGATCACTTTTGTGATGTGATCGATCATCCATGATCGATCACATTGTTTATATGATTGATCATTTCATGGATTTTGCAAATAAAACTATTAGACTTTCTATTTTTGGACACCGACGACTCTTTTGAGGCCAACCCTTAATAGGGGATCATATGGCTCATTGTTTGAGATACTCAATAAAGAGAAACATTTTCTACTCTTAGAAGAAAAGAAAGAGTGATCATTTATGTGATATTCAAGTTCTTACAACATTTTTGCGCTCTCGAGCTCTCTTCAATCCAAAGCTTCTTACCAATGAGGATGTTTGTGCTCTATGTGCTCTATTGCGATCATCTTCATCATTCTAGAGCATATTCTTGTGAATTCAAGTTTATTGCTTAACTATATTTTCTATTTAGCATTTGCATATATGTATTAAGTTGCATATTTCTCTCTCCAAGAGATAAAATCTTCCTTTGAGAGTTGTCCAAGGAAGGGTACAAGTTATACGATAGATTGCGCTACCCTTAGGTTAAAGTTATGCTGGAATAGTGAAAACAAGCTTCGACGAGAGAGCTAAGGATAATTCTGGAATAGGGTTTCTGGTTGTAGTTTTCATCCGCTTAGGTTTCCACGTCAAAATCATTGTGCATTTGTGGTTTGTTATTCTTCTATCTCTATGATTTGTGAATTTATTTCAATTAGATATTGTTATTAGGATAATTGTTTATTGCACAATTCACACCCACTTGTGCCGGACTCACATCATGTACCATTCGAGATGAATGATCTTATAGAATCCACTTAAATATTTGGTATAAGATTACTTAGAAACAAAGAAAAGAGGATATTGGAACTGTAACAATAAGGACACATCAAAAAGATCTTGGAAAGATTCAAAATCAATAATTTTAAGAAATGATTCCTTCTATTAAGACATGGTATAAACCTATATAAAGGAATGACTCCTTAAATGGTCGAGGAAACAAAAGCCATGGTCATATGCCCTTATGCATCGATTGTAAGAAGTCTGATGCATGCCATGATGTGTACCATATTTGATATCTACCATGCATCGGGAAGGGTAAACCGTTACCAATCCTGTTATGGAGAGAAACACTGGACCCATGTTAAACACATCTTCAAATACCTAAGAACAACTCAACATAATATCTTTGTTTATGAAGATAATGATCTCCAGGTCTTAGGATACATAGATTCGAACTTCTAATCAGATGGGGATGATAGGAAGCCAACCTCAAGTTTCATATTCTTATTGGACAGTAGTGCTATGAGCTAAGTGTAGCAAGAAGTAGGATACTACGACTATTCTGACGAAGTCAAGTATTGGTTGCATGAGATGCATCGACTACATTGCATGTTGTTACTGTTTAATTGGGAGACACAAGTTTGTAACAAGACTTGGCATAGTTTCTAGTAACAGAGTAATTCACCAGCTTACCTAGTTATTTGACTAAATATTCAATGATTAGGATATGAGTACGGATTTAAGAGTTGTACTTGAATGGCTCTGAAGGCTAGTGGGAGACTGTTGGACTTGTAAGTCCTTGGTAACCCGTTAATACAATATAATTTATTATTTTTCATCTTAATTGAGTGATTGTGTTTGCACTTAATTAAGGTCCCTTTATATAGTTAGGGTTATGAACCATGACAATCTTTTATACCATGCAGTTGAGAGGACATAACTAACCTCATCGTCTGATATTCACGATTGATATCTAGTCTGAGAAAGAGGTGGTAATCTTTTTTTTAGGCTGATATCTGACTAACATATTAATGCAACTCCTTTGATGGGAATTGAGAATGCATAGGTCTTGGAGGAGTCCAGCTAAAATGTTGACCTAATAGTCAACATATTGAGTCGAAAAGTAAATGTTGACAACGAGTCATGTTTCGATACAAATGATCAAATGTTCACCAAAAGTCAAAATTTCTACCAAAAGTCAAAATGTTGATCAAAATGTCAAAATGTTTACTATTTGGGTCCAAGTTTTGGCTTAACGAAGTCAAGATAAATTAAGACATGAATCGTAACTATCAAGATCAGGTGCACATCCTTTGATGTGAGACATACAAACATTTATATGTCCAAGTATGTGCACTAGACAGACAGTAGGTTGATGACCTAACCAAGGTCCATACATTGGCACGTCAGTGTGCATATGAGGATATATGATGTGTATGATCTCTTAAGGGGATCGTGCAGATTCATACTTCGTGAACCAGGAGATATAGCTAACTCGTGAGATATTTCAGGTCAAATAGAATTCCATGCATGGTCATCTTCTTTATAAGTAAGACACAAATTTGAAATATTAAAATATGCTTTTGGAAAGTGTTTGATTAATATTGTCGCCCAATTATCTATTGAGAAATCTATTGATGTACCCTGAAAGGAGATAATCAAACAAGGTTTGAGCTTTAGGTGTATCAAAGTCATCTGATATGTAGGATGATAGAGTAACAGGAATACTTTGGGTTGATGCATTCCTAATAGATCATATGCCATGACACTTCCATTACAAGGGAGTGATGAAACCAGATGGATTTTGCTGCCTCTATTTTATGTCTTAATGATATGCGAACTAATTGTATGATGTCTCATATCATAGGATCCAAATCTAATGTCCAATTCTAGGTCCAAATTTTGGAAATGGAAATGGAGGTGGATTCACTTCCAAAGCTAATTTCTAGTGTCCAAATGGTTTGGATAGTGATTAGAAATGTAAATGAAAGTTGAGCTCATAACAATGAGCCATTTCTAAGCTCAAATGAGCTAGAAATAGAGTGTGATATGTCTCGCTGCAAATGGTTTAAACCCTAAAATTTTATGTCCAAATTTCAAGTCACTATACGTGGATAGTATGATCTCTCCAACATCATCTCCAAGTATCCTTGAAAGCTATTCACAAGTCCTAAATGTATTAGGACTCTTACATTATGATATAAATATTATGATAATAAATGTTTTTATCATGTATATAACTATCCATTGATAGTGCGAATTTGATTCACAAGCTGTCATTAATTAATATGGATAATGATTTATATTAATTAATATTTATGTAAATATGATTAATATAATAATTTAAGGTACATGTGAATAGAATTCACATTGGAAAAATTAAATGTCAATTGAATTTATATTTATATTGGGTTTATGAATTAGATTCATAAATTGAGAGATTATTCTCATAAATAATCCAATTGTGACATTTGTTATTTAATTAATTAAAGTATAATTGAATTAGAATATCATGGTGGTTATGGAATAAATAAAATAATAAATACATGACAATGTTGATGTATAACATTGGCTCCATGTGGACGTCCACCATGGAGAGCCTAATTAGATTGGGAATCTCCTTTTATGTATTTATTTTGGATGATAACTATGGGATGTTGTTAGTCATTTTTTTAAGGTTTAGGAAATGATTTTATCCTTTGATCCATCATCTAATGGGCCATATGAGGATGCCCACATAGAGAGTTGGACTCTCCATGGGCATTTACTCCTAGTATATAAGAGAGAGCTTTGACTCTCTCTTATGGTACATAACATCAAAAACAGCATTATACCATGATCAAAAGTACTTTATAATTGCCTTGAAAGTTGAGAGAGGACATAGTGCAAGACTCCCTGCTTGGTCATCCCTTTCTCTCAAAGACTATTTGGACGTCTTCGATAAAGTTCATGGTAGACAACGTGAGGCATCGTTGCGCCCGCGAGAAAAGCTTCATCGGATTGGACTTCATTCTACGGGTCTCTTCATTTAGGGACTCACGCATTAGGGGCAACCCTATTACTCATGTGGATATGCAAAATGGCTTGGAAATTTTTTCTTATATCATGTGGTTTCACAATAAATTTTGTTGTTATGCACTGTATCAATGTTCTACGTTGAACATCCCTTTCTGTAAATTTGATTTAAAAATTTCCGCATCCATGATATGCGAGTTATGAACTCCTTCAGAATTATTGCAAGAAGCACCAAAGAAATAATGGCTCGAAACATTTACATATGGATGACTTGCTCAAAGATCTTCAATCCTATGAAGTTAAAAAGCAACAAGAAAAGGAATCTAGTGACAAAGTCAAAAAGATGAACAAAAAGCCTTTCTATACAAGCATAGATTACCTCTTCAAAGGATGATTTGGACAAAGAAAACATTCCTTGTACGTCTTTAAGATTCAATAAATTCATGAAAACTAGAATATATGCAAAGAGAAGAGAGAAAGATGTAGTATGTTACAACAATAGGAAAAAATGCCACCTTAGTAAAGAAAATAGTGCTATTATTGAGGACAGGTTGGCGAGGACTAGGTGAGGACTATATTCCCAAGTCACCTTGACAATTGGAATTTAGAATGGCACGTGAAATGGTGTCTTCGTCAAAAGTGGGCATGGAGAGGGAGAGGACCTAGAGATGACGTAAGTGTCCTTACCAATAAAAAGAAATTGGGCTCTCTTCTTCATTTATCATAGCAAACCCTATCTACCTATATACTATGTACCTCCTATCCTCTGTTGTTGCATGTCATTTTCCTCATCTCCGCCCACTCATCGCTTCATAGATATATTTTAAATCACACTATCCTCTATCTTTTTTTGTTTGGTTATTAGTATGATATGAATGGTTTCTTGTGTTGTATTTTTTTGTGAAATGATATGATTTATATTTATAATTAGATTGTACATTTAGGATAATGTATATTAACTTTCAAACATAATATAATAGTGATCTTTGATTTGATTTCGGAACAAGTCGTCATACTCTAATTGAAGATGCATTGGATGTGTTTGATGAAATGCATAAGTGAAAAAAATAATAAAATGAGAAATATATTTGTGATATGCATTGCGATATGCACATATGCTTATTTATCTATGAATACCCAAACATATCACAAGTAGAGGCCATATATTTAAGTCTTTCAATTTTAATGTGTTTGTCTGTATGTGTATTTTGTGTGTGTTATGTTATTGTACATGTTCGTATTTTATGTATGTTATGTTCGCGTACAATTGTAGTGTGGATGTATTTGTTTGTTTGTTTGTTTGTGTATGTGCTTGTGTGTGTTAGTATATGTGTGTGTGCTCGTATGTATCTACGGTAGTCTGGTAATATGTGTATGTGTATTGATAGAGAGAGAGAGAGTGTGTGTGTGCGTGTGTGATCGCGACATATGTAGTCTGTTAGTATGTGTTTGTGTGTAAGAATGTGCAATGTATGTGCATTATCAGTATGTGAAATATGAGAGAGAGAGAGAGAGAGATTTTGTTGTGTATATGATTGTTAGTCTGTGTGTGTTACTGTATGTACATATGTTTAAGTATGTATAGCGTGACAATAGGATGTGTATGTGTATTAGTAATGTAATGTCTGTGAGACACATAGAAAGAGAGAGAGAGAGAGAGAGTTTACCATTAATTTTCATGCTAGTATTTATGTGTATTAGTATGTATGTGTGATTATGTGTAGGGTGTTAGCACGCATGCGTGCGTGCTGCACATACATGTATGTGTTAGCATGTGTCATGTGCTAGCACATGTATGTTTGTGTTACAATATGTGACATATAGATAGAGTTTGTGTGTTCTAGTGTCATGTGCGAATGTGTGTGTGTGTCGGTGCATGGTATTGTGTCCATGGGAAGGGTGTTAGTGTGTCTGTGTTATATTTTTATGTGTTTTAATTTGTATGTGTTAGTATTTGTAGAATAACTTTTGGTGAGAAAATATTTTCTAACAAAATATTTGTTATTATTGATCACATAAAATACTAATTAAGTCAATATGTGATTAATTTTTAGTTAGTTAGTTTGTTAATAAGATTAAAAATACTAATTATATATAAAATCACACAAAACAAATCCCACGATGTATGTTGCTCTACACTAGGTGGTGTGTAACCCTACACACTGGGAGGCGTGTCCAATACTAGACAATTTGATCACTTCTCACTGTGTTATTTTTCTATTTTTAAACAAACTATTGGACAAAATTCCAGATGAGATATCACGATCTAATTGTTGTGGATTTTGTTATATGCAAGTACATGAGAATTTTTACAATTACAATCCTACAAACACATATAGAGTACCAATTACCTAGGTGCAATATTAGGATAAATTAGGTCCATATCTTCCCCATGAAAAAGTCAAATTTACGTAAATGCCTAATCAACATTTATTATTATATTTTACATACATCTTATAATGATCATATGGAACACTTAAACTTATGTAGTAAATAAGGTGTCTACATAATATAACCTAAATGTTGAATTTCCTTAGTTCGGATAACCTGAAATAAGGGATCTATGAATATTAGAACCTAACTATAAGGTGGTTTTGTTACATATAGATTTATATTTGAATAAATTTTGAAAGCATATATCCTTCCTCTTCGATATATCAAATCAATCTTATAAGAACTTGATTGATGTCAATTTTGTGACATTTTAACAATTGTAATTAAGGTTGATTTATGGGTATATTGAAGGGGCATGGAGATATGTTAGATTACATGCAACAAAGATTGTCTTATAGTTAGGTTTGAATAATCATGGACATGCTCAAATGATAATTTAAAAAGTAGTTCTTCTCTCATCCCTTATATATATTGTAGAAGTTCAGGTAAACTTTGAGTTTTACATTCAACCATAACCCGAGGCCATAGTTATATTCTTCAAGAGATTATGATAAGTCATTGAGAGTGCATGCACAATCACATGGAAGATGATCATGTATAGGAGGCCTTTCACAAAGGTGTCGATGAATTTGTCCACTTTGCATATGTTCATGATCCAAATGTTGTATTGGATGGTATTATTATATGCCCCTATATGAAGTGTCGTCTTTTTAAGAAGAAGGTGATAAAGTGGAAATCCAGTGGTCTAAAATGAGCATCACAAGGTGAGGGCTCAATCACTTTGACGACCTCTCAACACCCATGCTTAATCAGCAATCAACCCACACAATGTATAGAAAATCAATGCAACTAGTGTGAATCAAAATTTATTATACCCTACAATAGATTGTATAGTGTACAAGTATAGAAAGGGTCGAACACAGGAAACAACTGAGAATAGACAATCAAAAATTGGCAAAGAAAGACAATAAATGATTATGGGCTTTTTAGGGTCTTGGAGTTTTTGTGGGTTTTTAATTTTATTTTTTATGGATTTTGACTTTTATATTTTTCTAATTATTTTTAATTTAATATTTTTCTTCTTGTATTTTTTTATTTTTAATTTCTTGGGTTTTATAAAATTTTCTTCCATTTTTGTGATTTTTGGGAATTTTTGTTAATTTTTATATATTTTGAAAGTAAAAAAATCCCAAAACAAGGATTAAATAAATAAGTCTAAATAATTTGAGATTTAAAAATAGCAACAACCTCATAATTTTTAAATCAATTTTAATATAATATAAAATAAAGAAAATTTAGAGATAGAAATAAATATTTTTAGTTTATTTGTGAATTTTTATATTCTTATAAAGAATTTTGGAGCTTTTAATTTTTAATCTTTGACTTTTTATACTTTAAGTGATTTTTGGTCTGGCATTACAAAATACCAAAATAAACAAAATAATTTTTTGTTGGAATTTTTCAAAAAAGGTTTTATATTTTCTATGGGTTTTTTAACTGTAAGCAGGGACTTTCTATGTTATTTTTTATTTTTAATAAACAGATAAATGCTAAAATGCAAAACTAAAAATATGGTGTGAAATTGTATGCAAGCAGACACATGATGAATCTGTGATTCATCACTCTAAAAGTTGAAAATAGAGTCTTGTTCCTGAGTAAATAGATGCATATTTCCCTTTATATTGTAAAATTAGCATTCATGCATGCAAGAATAATATCTGCATTTTAGCATTCATACTTGCATTAAATAAGAAGCCAATTTCACTTGTACAAATCACATGTATATCCACCATATTTCACCTATTTGTATTTATTTTATACTAACTCCGAATCCAATAAAATCAACTCCATAGTGTATATGACTAACACTAATAACGGAAAAATATCTAAAAAAATACTAACTTGTATAATTACCCAATAAAACCCCAAACCCAATTGGAGACCTTAGACCTTAAAATGCGCATATCTCTCTCATACAGCCTCCGAATTAGGTCTACTCACTTTTAAAGTAATATACATTCAAAGACCTTCGAAACAAGACCAATTTCATTAAAATCAGAGCTCGCATGCAAAACTTGGGTTTTGGGCCCCTTTTATATATTGTACAAATTGACCGTTTTGCCCCTGTATTTTACCATTTCATTTTCTTGATTATTAAAAATCCAAAAAAATTAGATTAAGTTGTAAATATACGTCTCATATTTTCTCTATTTTTATTTTGATTTTTCTCTTATTGAAAAATGACAAAAAAATACAAAAGATAAAATGCGGTATTTTATTTTTATAAGGTACCACCCAAAAATACATTTTTGTACAGATGATTCCCTTTGATTTTCGACCCTTCACAAAAGTTGTAGATCTCATCAAGACAAGCAACTTTCGTATTGACCACTTTTTGATTTAATCCCTTTTATCATTTCTTTTTGATTTTTATTTACATTTAATTTTTGATTTTTCTAGGAGCGACATGTGGCAGCTCCGGGAGCCGCCACATGTCACCCTATTATTTTATTAATTTCGGATTTATTTTATTTTCGGATTTATTATTATTATTTTATTATAATTATTTTAATTATTTTTAGTAGCCTTTTATTTTATTTTATTACTTTATTTATTTAATCTCCCTTTTACCTCTTCCCTTACTTGCCTTCCACTCCAAGCCACCACTATCACCACTTCCTCCATCTTCTCCATCCCTTCTCCAACTTCCCTCTCCTCTCTCTTTATATTCCTATCTTCTCCTCCATTGTTCTTCATCCGCCGTTTTCGAGAGAAGTGAGGTCGAGCCCCTTTAACCTTCAGGTGACAGCTGCAGGAGACGAGTCGAGTGACGACAACCTCAAGGCGAGATCCGCGGCTTCACCATTGCCGTGTCGCGAGATCCAATTGGACTCGCTCAGCTTCGAAGGACTCTGCCATCCTTCTCGAGGCTACGACCGGAAGCCGCACAACGCGGCTCCATTTTCGGCGAATCGCAGGTAAGTATACTCTATCTTAATCTTGTCACTTCATTTTTTATCTAACGATTTTTTTCTCTTATTTCATCCACAAACCATCATCACAACAATCATCACCACCACAATCACCATCACATAACCATTTCATTTTCATCATCATATTATTTTCACCATCACAATTAACCTCTTCACATTTTCCCCTGTTTACAAAAGAAAACAAAAAAAACAAAAAAAATAACAGGAGAAGCAGTCCCAGCATGCCGTCCACAGCCCGGCAGCCGCCTCCATCCACAACCACCTGCGGCACCGCGGCCAGCCCATTCCCTCAGGCAGCCGCGCCCTCCAACAGTCAGCACGGCCGCACCCTCCGCCGGACCACCGCCTCCGCTGCCGTCAATCAGCTCCCAAGCACCAGGCTGCAGCCGCGCTCCACGCATCCAGCAGGCGCGCCCTCCTGTTCGCGGCCTTCGCCGTTCCCTGCCGTCCTGTAGCGCCCCGCGGCTGTTAGCCGCACTGCACACGGCCTCACATCCAGCAGCAGGCTGCTCCAGCCCCTCCCTCGCCACCTGCGGCCACCCTCCAGTTGCACGGCGTCAGTGCCCTCCTGCTCCACGCGGCGCCGCCCAACGCGCCGCCGCTCGCCCCTCAGCGCCGTGCCCGCGCCACCCGTGACTCCTCCAGAACGCCTTCACGCCATCCCGCGTGACCCCAGGCCCCCACGGCCGTCCACCTCCCAGCGCGCCCTCACGCACCGCCCTCCTTCCGCTCCAGGCCGCCCTCCCTCGTCGCGCTCCACGCGGCCGCCGCCCTCGAGCGCCGCGCTCCCCACCGCCGGCGCAGTCCTCCCACGGGCGCGCACCCGATCTCCGCCAGCCCGCCTTCACAGCTCCAGTGGCCAACGCCTCCTCTCCGCGGTGCACGTCTACCTCGCACCGGCTGCAACCACCGCCGCCAGCAAGCGGCCCCGCCATCCTCGCCTGCGCGGCTGAGCCCTTGACGCCGACCGCCTTGCGTGCCTCCTTTGCGCGTAGCCGCCTCCCCTTGAAGTCCTCCTCTTGCCCTTGCTTGCGTAAGGAGGAAAGGAAAAGGTCCATTTATTTTTTTATTATATTTGTGAAAATTGCAAGTTCACCCTGCATGTTTACGAATTTCCAAAAGTGCCCTTGTGCATCATTGTAGTTTGTTTATTTCGTTTCAGTAATTGCAAAGATAACCCTGACTTTGCGTAGTTATTTGGACTATCATTTCGCATCATTTATTTGAATGAAAAATATCATGTTGTAGAGAAACAAAATCTTTATCTTGTGGCTGTTTAGTTGCATTTTTTTTAGCCTTGGTTATTTATTAAAAATCATAGAGTGAAAAATCATGATATTTTACCCATTTACACTCAGAAATTCGCACAGGCCTATTTATTGCTCCAAAAATTGCGAAACAATTGTGAATAATGCCTTTTAGTGTGATTTAATTACTGTCCAAGTTTCGTTCAATTCAGAGTTGTCTAGTGCATAAAATAAATTCTAGGGTGATTTCTATAGATGATTTTTAATTAGATCCACAAATCATATTTTTGAGAATTTTCAACTCTCCTGGATTACTGATTGAAATATCTATTTGAGATAAATAGCTTGTTGTATAATTTGACTTCGTGGATTTATTAGGAATTAAATACCCGCAGTCACTCAGTTTTCAGTAAAAAAGTCATATAAAAATTATAAAATTTCAGAAAAATCCAAAAAATTTAGAGTAGCTCTCCTGCATCATATTTAACTTCCAGTAAAATTTTCATAATTTTTCCATACCATTTGCATGAAAAATTGCATAAAAACTCTAAAAACGTTTGCATTTTTCATTTGCGCATCTTAAAGCCAAAAATTCCAAAAAAAATACATTTCGCACTCATTGTTGGATTAGGTTATTAGGAAAAATATCACTTGGATAATTTGAATTAATTTCACATTAAAAGTAAATTTGGCTAAGTTGTTGATTTTCTTAATAACCTAGTTGAACCGCATTTGTGCATTGGCATTTTTATCGCATAAAAAAAATACCAAAAAAAATTCCACTTGGAAGACCGTAATCTAATACATCTAATCTGATCCTGAGTTGTTCCTTTGCCTCCTTGAGTCGACCTTGGGGCTTGCCCAGGCTAAATAAACATAAACCGTGCGTTAATTTCATTCGACGATCTAATCGAGCCGTGCGGTAATTTTTGATCGAAGCGGATCTATCCGACTGCAACACACTAGTCAATTATACGACATTAAAAGGGTAGATTCCCGGTTCGTCAAATGGCGTCGTTGCCGGGGAGGCAAATGGCTTAGGATCACTTTAGAAAATTAGATTTAGGTTTTCCAGTCACTCGGGTAGTCTGATCCCCGAACCACCTTGTAATTATTCCATTTTTTTTCTCTTCAATTTTTTTTTTAATTTTTTATCTCTTTGACATTTTTATATCTTTTTGTGCGAGGGCCCAGTGGACTTGGAGCGGCTTTCTTGAAGTCGACGCATCTCGAAGTGCATCGGAGGCCGACTATTCGTGGATCAAGTCGGCTGTTGAGACGCCAGAAGGATTTTTCATTTTTTTTAACTTGTAAAAAGTGTCCGCATCATTTCCAGCGGTTCCCGTTTGGGTTCTCGCGTGTGTAAAGATAGTGGAACCGTGTCCCCGTGTGCTGTGTGGATTGAATTTTAGACTAGGCTTGCACTAGCGGCTCCTCGAGCCACTCTAGGATTTGCTTGTGCTCGTAATTCTTTAGGACCACACATTACACCTAAAAAAACGCACTTAGACCGCAGAACTTAGCCAAAAATAATCTGTTCTTCACTCGATAATAGAACTGCCTGTGTAGGAGCGGCTTTTCTCATTTGCATTTGCATATAGTGTAAAATTTCAATTCAGTATTGCATCCTGCATTGTAGAGAGCTGGAGGCACTGTAAGTCTTCTTACTCAAGCATTCATCATCGTTTTCTCGATTGCATCGGCTTTTTTCCGATTCTCTCTCTCGGTTTTCTAACCTAGGATAAAGGAATTGGGACTGGACGGTAGACGTGACTGCTTGTGTGGATTAATATCAGTGATAACTAATCTCTAAAATCGAGACTGCTAATTGAATTGGACCAAAAAAATTAACTAAAATTAACCCTTGCTTGCGGGAGAGTAACCCCGACCTTGTTTTCAGGCTGAGTGAGGGTACTTGAGTGTGTGTGAACACCTTAAGGCAGAGCCCAAATCCCCGCCTTCCATATCACGTTCCGACTAATCCTAGCAAATATCACAAGTCGAATTTTTAAGGTTCACTGACTAGTACCAAGTAGCCTCCGCCTGTCTCAGGTAGATAGGGGAGAAATTGCGGTACTTTGCGACAAGTTGCCAGTAACCCCCTGATGAATCCACATTTCATCATCTTTATTCTATCATTTTGGCACCAAAAACCCTAGCAAATGCCTGTAAATACCCTTAAATAGAGCATCTTAGCATCCATGCATGTGCATTCAGATAGTGTATAAAATACTGTAATTAAAGCCAAAATTATAGAATAAATAAAGAAAAGAAAAAGAATAAAATATTGTAAATATTTTATGACCCAAAGCCCCCGAGACCTAGGCATCCTGATGAATAGGTCAACAAGGAATAAAGTAGGGGGAGATAAGGGCCAAAATACAGTCCAAATACCTATACATTCTATTCATTCTTTATTCATTTTGGGACCCATTTTTGGTTCCACTTTTTATTCATCAAATAAAGAAACTTTGTACATGAAAGTTGTAGATAATTTAATGAAGAAAAATACAAAATTGATTTTACAGAAAAATAATGTACAGATAGAAAGTTATGGTCTGAATAAAAATCCAGAATCCCAACTTCCCAGACCCGTATCTCACAACTGACAACTCCAAATGTATCAAACTCACCTTTAATTGTATATAGCATAAAATAATCTAATTAATGGTGGTGGTTTCGCATTTGGCAGAGCTACGGTTTGAAAGTTGAGTTTTGGACCCCCGTTGTATAGCTATACTGAATAAAATATTCAATTTATTAATTATTTCTTCTTTTTATAATTTTATATTTTTATAATATTGTAAATATTACTTATAATAATTATGTGTAGTGAAATCAGAATAAAAATGCAAAGAAAAATAAAAATAAAAATGAACATATATAGAATACATAGGTACACTACCTATATCCATACCTATACATTATACCTTTATATTTTATTTAATATACAAAACTTTTCATAAAAATAAAATAAAAATATATTTGTGTAGATAAAAGTATTTTATAATTTTATAAAATCATAAATAAAATTAATAATAATAAATACCTAAATAAAAATAGAATACTTAAATATATAGATACATATACTATAAAGGGCATAAATGCAAACTTGTAAAAATACGTCTCATAAAAATAAATAAAAATCACCATAAATTAATTCATAAAATAATAAACATTTTTTATTTTATAATTAAAAATCAATAAATTCGTTATCTATTTTTTATAGATTTTAGATATCTTTTTCTCCAGGTTTTTCCTGGTTGGTCCACGTGGACCAACCAGGGGGCTAGGAGAGTTGACCTCGGTCAACTCTCTGCCCAACACCTGGGTTGTGTCAGAACAAGAGTTTTTCTTGGATTTCGCGGATTTTTGGAGGCCGATTCTTTCACCGATTGAGGTCGGTCTCTTTACGAGATATGTTCCCCTACCATCCAGCTACCACGCCCTATCTTTATCTTGGGTCGAGCATCATCACAGCACCCGTGATCGCGCCTCGAAGAGAGCTCCTCGACCATTTTTTTTAAAACACCACCCAGTCCTCCATTTGGCTTTTGAACCCTTTTGACCCGAGTTTTCCCCCGTGCCTTGGAGCTCTGGACCGGAGGCGGTGACAACGCTCCTCCAGCTTCTTCGCGCGAGGCCAAGCGACGGCCGAGGAGCTTCCATTCACCTCTGGTGGCCGCCGCCGTTGAGGTTCCTATCTCTTGGTTGTCTAAACCAATCGAGGTCAACTCCTGATCACTTTCTTGTCATTTATTTATCTTGTAATATTAGGTTGCGTTTGGTGTTTTTATTTGGTCGTTTTATCGAGTTCACCACCCAGGTTCCGCATCCGAAACTCGCCGGAGCTCTTAGGCTCCGGCGACCATCTTCACCAACCCCACGCACCCCACTCTGTCGCCAATAAAAGCCAAGCTTTTTCTGCATGCCTCTGCCGTGTTTTTCTCCTATTTGCAGGGCTTGAAGGGGGCTTCTGTGCCCCAGTCGGAATCTGAGGGAGGATTTTGGAGCCGCAGGTCAACCTTGACCTCGTGGCCGTGCTTCGACGATCACCAAGCTATCTCGCCCCCTCCAGTGAGTAGAGCGCCACCCCTGGATGATTTTTGCACTACCCGAAGCCTCCGCAGATAGTCAGCTCGCGGGGATTCGTCGTTCGAAGCTCGTCGGACAGTGGTTCTTTGCGTGTTCTTCCAGACGACGTCGCAGCCGTCCGATTGAGGCCATCCGTCCAGGCGCACAGGTGCCGTAGATCGTGCGCCCCCTCCAGCCGTCAGATCACGGCTTAAGGATCTAATCCTAGCCGTCATAACCGAAGGGGTATCGCCTCCCAGGGTGACGACACGTGTCATAAGTGAGCCCATACCATCCGTCGATCGCCCTGCGGCTGGGTAATTTGCGCGCCCAACCCAACTATTTTTTTGTATTTACGAAATAACAATTAATCATTCCTCTGCAGTTATGAACTTTTTGTAGTATTTGCATTGTCCACCTTAGACTATTAGCATTTGCGTTCTCACCCCTGCCAGCTAGGCGCACGTGCGTGAGCACGTGCGCTTGGGTATTTTGCATACAAGGGTTCGAATTTTTGTATATTGCTTGTGAGTGCTAAAATAGTTCAATCATGTGTTAACTTTCTTGGACTTTTGTACTTAAGCCCTCAGGTTGCTGTTAATTACGTTTGGGGCTTTGCCAGGCGCGCGTGCATGTCACGTGTGCCCCGGCGTTTTTGCGAATTTAATCCCACAGGTTTGGGTTATTGTTAAGTAGTCCAGCAAGTTTTTATTTCATATATATATTCCCTGGAAATTTACATGCAGACCCTCGCACTTATCACATATTACATAAATACCCCTGCGAATATGGTTTTTCTTTTTGTTGTTTGTATTTTATGCATGCATCTATAAAACCCAAAAAAATCTCCAAAAATCATATTAAGCTCCTGCTGTAGTGTAGTTTATCACCATATTTTTATTTTTCATATTTATTTTATTTTTATATTTATTAAAAATAAAAAATAGCCATTTTCGGCACTGTTTGCATAATAAAATACCAAAAAATATAAAAAATCTCCAGAAAAATTCCAAAAAAAATATATTTTGTTACATTTAGTGTGTTTTAGTTCCAGACCAAAAATAATTAAAAAACACAAAACCAAACCCCTAAAAATTGTAAAACCCTA
Organism: Ottelia alismoides; assembly: GCA_037367405.1. Classification (NCBI taxonomy): domain Eukaryota; kingdom Viridiplantae; phylum Streptophyta; class Magnoliopsida; order Alismatales; family Hydrocharitaceae; genus Ottelia; species Ottelia alismoides. The sequence goes on along the minus strand of JAZKJV010006049.1, from coordinate 11,939 downwards.
AAAACCTTTAGAAAAATATTAAAAATTCTTCAAAAACCCTAAAAATATAATCTTGGTGCCTAAATTTTCCTTATTTTATCATCTTTCATTGAAAATTAAAGTGGAGTATTTTTGCTACTGTTTTCTAAATTATTTCTCCATTTTAAGTTTCAGCCTTGAATTTTATTCACTGTTTGCTTTATTTTGCTAATTAAAAATACCAAAAACATTCATAAAAATTCCCAAAAATCACAAAAACAGTAAAAAAGTATAAAAAGACCAAAAAGACTGTATCTGCTAATTTTTGAACATTATTATCTATTTTTATAAATATTTCTTTCTCCCTTTTATTATATAGCTTATATATTCCAATATTGAAAACCAAAATATATAAAAATATATATAAAATATAAAAAGAAAATATGAAATCAGTAAATTAAAAATCAAAAAACAAAATTACAAAATCAAAAATTAAATAAAAAATATAAAATTAAAAACCCACAAAAAATAGCATTAGTAGACACTTGATCACAATCACACATTTTGGTACCTTAGTACCCCGTTCTACCTGTCTGCTCCCTGTGTTCGACCTCTACAATACTTGCACCTATACACATCTTGTTGTAGAGTTATAATAAATTTTAACTCCGCACATTTACTTTCATTGCTTGATTTATTTGTCGTGGGTTAAGTGTTGTTTTAATCCGGATTTTTGAGCGGTCACCGCATCGACCGTTGATCCGCCTTGTGGATCAATACGACCGCTTGATTTTCTTGGTTAAATAAATGGCGCCGTTGCCAGGGAGCAACATCGCTTAGTTCGGGTCTTGTTTGTGTTTGTGATTGATTGTCTATTCGCGGCTTTTATTTCCGCTATTTTATTTTCTTTATTTTTGATATATCTCTTGAGCTGTCTAACCTTCTCTTTGTTGACTTTGTGCGAGTAACCGCGGATCGAGGGAGGTGCTCCACCCTAGGCGCCTACGCACCCACGTGAAGCCAGCATCTGCCAGCCGAGCACCGAGGAGACAAAGAGGAAATTTTGAAGACCGAGCTTTACTTTAATTGTAGCATTTATTTCCTTGCATTTATTTTTGTAATTTTAGCGAGAGAGAGACTTTAATTTGTAATAATACAGGTACCCCCGAACTTGAGCCTAATTTCCAAGTGATTGTTCACTTGGGGGCTCACCGCGGTTTTGTCGGCTTTTTCTTCGCATTTTTTTTATTTTTTTCGGTTTTATTTTTCATTTCTTTTGTGTGATTGAGCCCTTAGTTTTTAGGATTGCTTGCGATAGATCAAGGCCAAACACCTAATACTTTGCATGCACCTATAGTTTCGTTTGGGCTTAGTCAAAATCTTAAACAGTTGATCATTAGCTTTCGATCCACGCGCCGCGAGCTCATTCCCACACAAGAGCTTTCTCCTAACTCAAATGTGTTGAGCAGAGGAGGGGTGAGCCTAGACTGGACATTAGGATTGAGGGTTGTTGGTCAACTTGTGGTTCTTCCCGCTAATAGCAATTTTCGAAACGCAAAGCGATTTCATCGGCTTTGCATTTGCATATAGTTAGGTTTCAATTCTGCTGAGCATCCTTGCATGTAGAGTGCTGGAGGCAAGGTGAGCATTTCTCTTTAGCATCCATCATTGATTTGACGCTTGCATTGCTTTTCCGACTCTCCCTCTGATTTTGCTAACGTAGGTGCTCAAAGGAATTGAATCCCCGATAGGATCGTGCATTTTTATTAAAAATCCAAAAAAAGTGATAATTAATAAAATTGGGACTGCTAACAATACTTGACCCTAAAATCAATCAAAAAGAAAAAAAAACTTGTCTTGGGGCGAGTAATCCCCTCATTGTCTTCGCTTCTACTTGCTCGCGCACACACTAAGGATAGTGCCCAAATCCCATTGAGCCCCCTAAGTGATTGCGCAACTTCTTGACTTCTCGCCTAATTCTAAAACAGACAAGATAAAAATACCGAATTTTCAGTCTCTGCCGAGTTGAGTTGGGGAATTGAGGGGTTTGTATTATTTTCATTTTTGTCTGTGATTGTTTTGTGTGCGTCATAGATCATCTCTGCGCATTTACGCCTTCTTCTTCACTTCTCTTGACTTGACCATCGTGCTCTCCCGATCATTTTCTTTTGTTTCGAGATGGCCAACTGGAGCGTAGTTTATCCGGACTTTGCGGATCATTCGTTCACTCCAGCTGGCCCACCTCCTTTTTTCCAGGAGGACTTTGCTCCTGACTTTTGTACATATCCACCTCAGCCACAGTATCAGACCTCAGATTTCTACCCACACCCACCTCCACTTCCGTATTATCCACCTTCACATCCACCCGAGGCCGAGCTGTTGGAGTCACCTTTCATGGAGTCCACCCTTGAGCACTTGACCCAAATGATGGATCATATGAGACAGAGGATTGACACCCTCACTAGTACCAATAAGAGCGACCATGATATTCCACCATTTGATGATATGGGTTCACTCGAGGATTTCCATGAGAGCTTGCAATCACCAAAACTACAAAAAAATGAGAAAAACTTAAAAACCAAAAAGAGTTCGGGAGACCTTTGGTTGAGTCGGACTGCGAGGAGAGGGCCCACTTGCCAGACCCTTTGACCACACATTCATTCACACCCCGTCCCACCTTTGACCCCGAGGATGCCGATGTACAGACTGCTCTTGGCATGCCTCGTGTATATGATGATTCCGACTTCCTCCCTTGTATGGAGGAGGTCCAAAAATTCAAAAAAATGCTGACTGAACCCGAAGTGGTAGACACCATTCATGAGATCATCCGTGCCCCACTTCAGTAGGCCATGACCGATTTATCTGCTCCTCTTCCCAAGAAGAGAAAGCGGAGGAGCAGATCTGAGCGTCATATCTTGACCATGGCCACTGCCCACGCAATCACACACCGTCCCATTCCTCAGAAGAGGAACACCGCCACACCTTTCATTAGCTGCACCATCTCTGACCACACATGTGATCGCACTCTCCTAGACGGCGGTGCTTCGATTAGCATTATACCCTTCTCACTGGTACAGTCTCTTCACTTAGGGCCTCTCAAGAAAACCAGGATGATCGTTCAGTTTGCTGATGGATCAATCAAGAGGCCGAAGGGTATCCTTGAAAACGCTGTCATTTCGATTCAGGGCACGAGCTATTACGTTGATTTTGTCGTATTGCCCATGGAGACCTCCACTGGGGAGCACTCTCCAATCATCTTGGGACGACCATTCCTCGCATCTGCAAGGGTCGTTATTGATTACGGATCAGGAGAGATTCGCATTCGTCCTGCTGACGAGAGTGAAGCATTGATCACCGCACCTACTGCCGACCAGAGACCTGCACCTGATGTGACCTCACCTATCTTAGCTGATCTCGAGGACCATGACCTTGATGATACTATCAGAGAATTTTGCTGCTTATTGGATTCCACTGAGACCCGAGAATTCCTCCCTGTTGAGGAAGACTCGAAAAGCATGGACCTCGACGTTCCTTCTTACGTGACTTGGCAATGTGTTGATGACATCCGCGGGATTTACACGATCGATACCATTGAGCGGAGGGTAGATTTAGAGACTATACAGGACGGACATGCTCTGACTACTTCCACTGATGAGTCCGCTCCTGTTCATGTAGATACTAATGAGACTAAGGCCGAATTTGATTTAGTTGCTTTTCTTCAGAAATTCGGGCCTTTTGATGAGAAAGATGATCCCGTTGAAATTATAGAGGACGACCAGAGTTCGACTACTTCCATTGATGAGTTCGTGCCTTTTGGTTTTGACCTGGACGACACCTCGCAGGATGACTCTGATTACACTACTTCCGATGATGATGAGTTCGTCCCATTCCACTTCGATATCAGCGAGACTCCTAAGGCCGGACCTAGCCGCACTTCTTTCACTACACCGTCTGTGCCTTCACACCCTAGGGCCCCTGAGGACCTTCACTCTGACGACCCTGATCAGATTCCATCCACTGTGGATCCCGATGTCGACCTGCATCACACCAGATCCATTCCTCAGCGGTCCTGCAAGAAGGTTCGCTTTCTACCTTCTTGATCATATGTGCATCCACCTCTGTTGTACATTCTCTTTTGTTCATCTCTTTCTATCTCCCGTATTGCTCGTCCATCCATTCTCGTGTTTGCCTTGCTTAGGACGCACTTTGTCCTAAGTATAGGGGGGTGGACGAGCCGAGTGTTCGTTCTTCGTTCTGTGTCATCACTCCTGTTGTTGCCTATACTTAGGGCTTCTTTCACCCTAAGTATAGGGGGAGTGGAGTGTATATACTCAGGATCTCTCCATCCATCTTCAGATCTCTTTTCTTCTTTTCTTCTTTTCTTCTTTTCCTTTTCTATCTTCTTCATCTATCAAAAAGGTGTCGCCCTTATAGACAGTTGTCCATACTTAGGACGTACTTTGTCCTAAGTATAGGGGGGCGTGCACCTTGAGTTGTTCTATTCTTTTCGATCCTCTCCCTTGTCTCCTCTTCTTGTCTATACTTAGGGATATTTTACCCTAAGTATAGGGGGAGACAATCTGCGTACGATCTGTTCATTCCCACCCTTGACCCTCCCTGCGTTGTGTACAGTCTGCTATACTTAGGATTATTTGATCCTAAGTATAGGGGGGATGGTCAACTTCTCATTCGTTTGTTCATCCATTCCTTTATTTATTCTTTAGATTTTCCTTTACTCAGTACGAGTTATGTCTTCTCTTTTCTCTCTGATATATGAGGACATAGCTCAAGCTAAGTATAGGGGGGTCGTATATACTGCGTATATACTTCAGCCAGAACTCGTACTTTCATATTTTTCCTAATAAATATGGCTAATAATTCTTTAAAATTCATTAAAATCCTTAATAAAAAGGTGTTTTATTCCTCAAATTCTTTTTGTATATACTGATTAATAAATCAAGTGAAAATGTTTTTTGCAAAATGTTTGAAAAATAGTTTGAAAATCTTTGTGAACATCTATTGAAAACTATTTTGAAAATGTTTTGTTACATGTTTTCAACCTGTGTAAAAATGTGTGGTTTGCAAAATTTCTTTTCTTTGTGTGAAATAAAATGTTTGAAAAATGATTTGCAAATGGTTTGAAAAATGGTTGCAAAAATGTTTTGAAAAACCTATATATACTGTTTGAAAAACCTTTGCAAAATGATTTTCAAATGTGTGTACATGTTTGTAAAATGTTTGTAAAAATTATTTTGGACTATAGTTTTCAAAAATTGTGTGAAAAAGCTTGTGTCAAATAAGTTTGAGGAATATATACATCACACCAAAATCCATCTTATTTATATGTATAAAATTGATCACTTACCCTTGTAGATTCTTAAAATCCACTTCTTGTAAATATAAGAAGCACTCCCGTGTACATATTTTAACCTATTTTTCAGCCAAAATCTTTTTGTTTTCAAAAAGCCCAAAAACATATGCAAAATTAAAATCCAAAAACATTTGAAAAATCTTTTTGAAAAAGACAAAAAAATGCATATGCATCATCATCATCTTTTCAAAAATCCATAAAAAATTCAAAATCCTTGAAAATTGCATCACAAAAATATTTTCTGCATTGCATTGCATAGCATTCGCATTTTTCGGATTGAGTTTGATAGTTGAACAAGTCTAAGTAAAATCTGGAGATTGGAGCTTGATTGGACCTTAAAATCTACCTAATAACAGGAACCTTATAGGAATTGGGTTTGAGGTACTTCAGGTCTAGTTGACTTAATTCTTTGAGGATCACAAGACTTGGTTCAATGGATTCTTGACTGCCTAAGTAGAGTATTTCGGAGCACACACACGACTCTTGTTGATAATGACCTAACTTGGACACCTGCACCTTTCACATGGCTCAACTCAGTTGGAGTGGTGAGGGGATTGGATTTGCCGGTATGAGACGCACACAAATGGAAACATTTGTCCTCCTCTAGGGAGGGAAGTGCACCCCAACCCGTCCAGTGATTAGGAAGTCTAAAGACAGGAGGCTGTGGGTTGCGATAAAGCTTCAAAAGAGGGATAGTCTACTGGCTCAAGAGGAAAAACTCCTTATGTAAATGCTGTTGTATATAGTATCCAAAAAAAAAGAAAAAGAAAAAAATTCAGGCATGTACAAAAATAAAAAGCCTGCAAGTATGTACAAAGTCAATAAGCAAGCTTGAGTTCCAAAGTCAAATATGTGAGCCTGCAGCAGGATGACTTGACTACACTGGTCTTGCATCCAAGGATAGGTAGCTACACTGGCTACCGTCCATTCTTCTCTTCACCCCCTCCTCTTGAGCTAGTTGCCACTTGAACTTAGAAGGGAATACCCCGCTCCTCGAGGATGGAGTTGCTGGATTGGGGAATCGTTGGGTTGTCGTACAGGAGAAGTCAGTTTCTTTGTCATTCTAGTTGGGGAGAGCCACCAGCACTTACACTGTACAAGTCAGATTCATAGTCGTAAGAGCCTGCGTATGAATTGATATATTTCTGACCTGGCTATTGAGGAGACTTGGACAGAGTTTTGGGATTCTCAAGGACTGTTGGATTTCAAACACGGTTCTCACTAAGGTTCCGCCCGCATTAAATTTCCAAAGGTCCGACTTAAGCTCCAAACTTTGATTTTGTGAAGACAAGTTTAATAACCAAACTAAATCCAAGTTCTTCTTTTTCTTTTCTTTCTTTTCTTTTTGCACTTATTGCATAAGTGTTTGCTAGGGACTAGCAAAGGTAAAGTATAGGGGGATGATGAATCCACATTTCATCATCTTTATTCTATCATTTTGGCACCAAAAACCCTAGCAAATGCCTGTAAATACCCTTAAATAGAGCATCTTAGCATCCATGCATGTGCATTCAGATAGTGTATAAAATACTGTAATTAAAGCCAAAATTATAGAATAAATAAAGAAAAGAAAAAGAATAAAATATTGTAAATATTTTATGACCCAAACCCCCCGAGACCTAGGCATCCTGATGAATAGGTCGACAAGGAATAAAGTAGGGGGAGATAAGGGCCAAAATACAGTCCAAATACCTATACATTCTATTCATTCTTTATTCATTTTGGGACCCATTTTTGGTTCCACTTTTTATTCATCAAATAAAGAAACTTTGTACATGAAAGTTGTAGATAATTTAATGAAGAAAAATACAAAATTGATTTTACAGAAAAATAATGTACAGATAGAAAGTTATGGTCTGAATAAAAATCCAGAATCCCAACTTCCCAGACCCGTATCTCATAACTGACAACTCCAAATGTAGCAAACTCACCTTTAATTGTATATAGCATAAAATAATCTAATTAATGGTGGTGGTTTCGCATTTGGCGGAGCTACGGTTTGAAAGTTGAGTTTTGGACCCCCGTTGTATAGCTATACTAAATAAAATATTCAATTTATTAATTATTTCTTCTTTTTATAATTTTATATTTTTATAATATTGTAAATATTACTTATAATAATTATGTGTAGTGAAATCAGAATAAAAATGCAAAGAAAAATAAAAATAAAAATGAACATATATAGAATACATAGGTACACTACCTATATCCATACCTATACATTATACCTTTTTATTTTATTTAATATACAAAACTTTTCATAAAAATAAAATAAAAATATATTTGTGTAGATAAAAGTCTTTTATAATTTTATAAAATCATAAATAAAAATAATAATATTAAATACCTAAATAAAAATAGAATACTTAAATATATAGATATATATACTATAAAGGGCATAAATGCAAACTTGTAAAAATACGTCTCATAAAAATAAATAAAAATCATCATAAATTAATTCATAAAATAATAAACATTTTTTATTTTATAATTAAAAATCAATAAAATCGTTATCTATTTTTTATAGATTTTAGAAATCTTTTTCTCCAGGTTTTTCCTGGTTGGTCCACGTGGACCAACCAGGGGGCTAGGAGAGTTGACCTCGGTCAACTCTCTGCCCAACACCTGGGCTGTGTCAGAACAAGAGTTTTTCTTGGATTTCGCGGATTTTTGAAGGCCGATTCTTTCACCGATTGAGGTCGGTCTCTTCACGAGATATGTTCCCCTACCATCCAGCTACCACGCCCTATCTTTATCTTGGGCCGAGCATCATCACAGCACCCGTGATCGCGCCTCGATGAGAGCTCCTCGACCATTTTTTTTAAAACACCACCCAGTCCTCCATTTGGCTTTTGAACCCTTTTGACCCGAGTTTTCCCCCGTGCCTTGGAGCTCTGGACCGGAGGCGGTGACAGCGCTCCTCCAGCTTCTTCGCGCGAGGCCAAGCGACGGCCGAGGAGCTTCCATTCACCTCCGGTGGCCGCCGTCGTTCAGGTTCCTATCTCTTGGTTGTCTAAACCAATTGAGGTCAACTCCTGATCACTTTCTTGTCATTTATTTATCTTGTAATATTAGGTTGCGTTTGGTGTTTTTATTTGGTCGTTTTATTGAGTTCACCACCCAGGTTCCGCATCCGACACTCACCGGAGCTCTTGGGCTCCGGCGACCATCTTCACCAACCCCACGCACCCCACTCTGTCGCCAATAAAAGCCAAGCTTTTTCTGCATGCCTCTGCCGTGTTTTTCTCCTATTTGCAGGGCTTGAAGGGGGCTTCTGTGCCCCGGTCGGAATCTGAGGGAGGATTTTGGAGCCGCAGGTCAACCTTGACCTCGTGGCCGTGCTTCAACGATCACCAAGCTATCTCGCCCCCTCCAGTGAGTGGAGCGCCGCCCCTGGATGATTTTTGCACTACCCGGAGCCTCCGCAGACAGTCAGCTCGCAGGGATTCGCCGTTCGAAGCTCGTCGGACGGTGGTTCTTCGCGTGTTCTTCTAGGCGGCGTCGCAGCCGTCCGATTGAGGCCATCCGTCCAGACGCACAGGTGCCGTAGATCGTGCGCCCCCTCCAGCCGTCAGATCACGGCTTAAGGATCTAATCCTAGCCGTCATAACCGAAGGGGTATCGCCTCCCAGGGTGACGACACGTGTCATAAGTGAGCCCATACCATCCGTCGATCGCCCTGCGGCTGGGTAATTTGCGCGCCCAACCCAACTATTTTTTTGTATTTAAGAAATAACACTTAATCATTCCTCTGCAGTTATGAACTTTGTGTACTATTTGCATTGTCCACCTTAGACTATTAGCATTTGCGTTCTCACCCCTGCCAGCTAGGCGCACGTGCGTGAGCACGTGCGCTTGGGTATTTTGCATACAAGGGTTCGAATTTTTGTATATTGCTTGTGAGTGCTAAAATAGTTCAATTAACTTTCTTGGACTTTTGTACTTAAGCCCTCAGGTTGCTGTTAATTACGTTTGGGGCTTTGCCAGGCGCGCGTGCATGTCACGTGCGCCCCGGCGTTTTTGCGAATTTAATCCCACAGGTTTGGGTTATTGTTAAGTAGTCCAGCAAGTTTTTATTTCATATATATATTCCCTAGAAATTTACACGCAGACCCTCGCACTTATCACATATTACATAAATACCCCTGCGAATATGGTTTTTCTTTTTGTTGTTTGTATTTTATGCATGCATCTATAAAACCCAAAAAAATCTCCAAAAATCATATTAAGCTCCTGCTGTAGTGTAGTTTATCATCATATTTTTATTTTTCATATTTACTTTATTTTTATATTTATTAAAAATCAAAAATAGCCATTTTCAGCACTGTTTGCATCATAAAAAACCAGAAAAATATAAAAACTCTCCAGAAAAATCCCCCAAAAAATATATTTTGTTACATTTAGTGTGTTTTAGTTCCAGACCAAAAATCATTAAAAAACACAAAACCAAAGCCCTAAAAATTGCAAAACCCTAAAAACCTTTAGAAAAATATTAAAAATTTTTCAAAAACCCTAAAAATATAATCTTGGTGCCTAAAGTTTCCTTATTTTATCGTCTTTCATTGAAAATTAAAGTGGAGTATTTTTGCTATGTTTTCTATTTTATTTCTCCATTTTAAGTTTCAGCCTTGCATTTTATTCACTGTTTGCTTTATTTTGCTAATTAAAAATACCAAAAACATTCATAAAAATTCCCAAAAATCACAAAAATAGTAAAAAAGTATAAAAAGACCAAAAAGACTGTATTTGCTAATTTTTGAACATTTTTATCTATTTTTATAAATATTTCTTTCTCCCTTTTATTATATAGCTTATATATTCCAATATTGAAAACCAAAATAAAAAAAATATATATATAATATAAAAAGAAAATATAAAATCAGTAAATTAAAAATCAAAATACAAAATTATAAAATCAAAAATTAAATAAAAAATATAAAATTAAAAACCCACAAAAAAATAGCATTAGTAGACACTTGATCACATTCACACATTTTGGTGCCTTAGTACCCCGTTCTACCTGTCTGCTCCCTGTGTTCGACCTCTACAATACTTGCACCTATACACATCTTGTTGTAGAGTTATAATAAATTTTAACTCCGCACATTTACTTTCATTGCTTGATTTATTTGTCGTGGGTTAATTGTTGTTTTAATCCGGATTTTTCAGCGGTCACCGCATCGACTGTTGATCCGCCTTGTGGATCAATACGACCGCTTGATTTTCTTGGTTAAACACCCTCCGGGGTGAACCGGCCTTGTCAGCCTCCGCCTGCTTGCAGGTAGATAGGGGTGTGGTCTTTGAATCCATCGACTTGGGATAGGAGCGAAGAAAGGAAGGACCGTCGGTATCTTAGACGACAGGTTAAACAGGGATGACACATCCGGCTTTGAGCCGACTTCCCTATAGGTTGCGTAACCTTTGCTATCTTGTCTGAACAATCACACTTAAAATCAACCAGACTAATCGGACTCGGTTTCGGGTCCTTCACCGTGTTGAGTGTGAACTCGGGGTTTGCTCTTGCGTTTTTCTTTGAGTCTGTCTGTGTGTGTTATCCTGTGAATTGCACATTTTCTACCTCAATCTTCTTCCTTTCCTCTTCAAGATGTCGGGATATTGGTCCCCATACCCTGTGACCTCTGGTCACTCCTCCTCGACCATATATCGTTCATCTTCGCTTTCTCCTCCGCCATCCACGGGAGATCCTTACCCGTGGTCGGCTTCCCCTCAACCCGATCATGAAGTCAGAACTCCGACTGACTTCTCCACTTCTTCGCATTTCTCACCTACTCCATATTCTGACACTCCGGATCCACTTCCTTCTTGGGCTGACTATCCTTACTCTCGAGAGCTTGCTGGAATCAAAGAATCGAATGAAGAGCAAGCCACTGCTGAGACAGATGATTGGCAAAATTATATGCCCCCGCATACTTCATTCTCACCTCAAGTAGGGACCATACAACAATTTACATATATGCATCCCGACTTGACCTTAGGGCATAACATGGTTGATCGAACAATCTGAATGGAGAGGACTGCACCTAATGATTTTTCAGACTTGATTGACTTTAGTGATCAAGCCTCCATTAACGAGCCTTCATTCGAAGAGCCTATACATTCACAAGAGTGGATTAATGAGATAGACTTACCAGTCCCCTGTTTATTGACTCCATCATATGAGGCTCTGACTAATGTCTGCCATTCAGATGGTCCATACTCGACCCAGCATTACATGCCAGAGTCTAGGTATGTTGAGTATGAGACCCCAATGTCTCAGCAGTATCCTCCAATTGAGCAGCACTCTCCCATGATTTGTCATGAGAATTTTGTGGAGGATGACATCTCTAAACTTATTAAGAAAAATGAATCATTTGGTAACGAGTTGAGAGATGTCATGGACATATTGCACTCAATTTCTTCCAGCTTGGGAATGATAGTGGAAAAGGAAGTAAGTAGATTTGATGTTGAAAACCGAACGAGCATCAGGGAACCCACACCGTCTGTACAGCTGGAGTCCATTCTATCTCCCGCTTCTACTAACCCCCTGCCTTCCAATCCAGAGTCTGATCATTCATCTATCCAAAACACCAAAAAAATTGAAAAACCAAAA